>OY728142.1:1165927079-1167177079 GCA_963277665.1 Viscum album
TAAAATAATTAATGTTATCTACACTTTTTCTAGGTTTATATTAGATGTTATAAGAATATTAACCTATTTGGTTAAAAATTATATCTATATTTCTATTTTATTGAAATTCAATGAAATGAATAGTGTAAAAAGCAAAAAACGTTACCCGATTAAGATGTAATGTCTTCTGTCATGATTTTTAGTTTATTTTCCATTATACACTAACTATACACCTATAATTTTATTTTTAAATAACTGAAACAATATTCTAAATATTCTAGTATTTTGTTAGGATATGGTTTTAAAATACACTTACACACACATCCATTTAATGGAAACGAAAATATTATTTCTGTGTTTGGCGAACTACTGCCTCATGGAATGATGATTATTAAATATCCCCTTCCACCTATCATGGTGTCTATTATGATGGAAACTATTTTTATATATGATATAGTTTATATTTTTGTTGTCTCTATTCTTATTTATTCTTTATTTATAACATAACTTTATGCTTTATATGTTGTGTAAATATAATAATTTCATTTGAGGAAGTGTAGACTGCCCCCCCTCAATACGATATGACTCATTACTATTATACATGGAATGTATAAAAGATGGTTTTATTAAACCTATTATACAAACATGGAATTAATATTATACTGGTATCATAATATACATCATTTAATTACTATTCTTATAATATGAAAAAAATGAAAGTAGCATTCATGCATACATATGGTATACCGTCTCCATGAATGGTGCATTTTATTTATTATCTCCAAATATTATGGATTATTATAAATACATATATACTAGATATATATTATATTTAAATCATGAATACTATTTTGAAGATGATGTACCTTTTACCACATGAACAATTTATAGTAAAATAAGTTTATTTTTTACTCAAGTGCCCAATATCGACAAAACATCTGATATGAACTTAAATAGTTATGAAATTTTAATAATATGGTAATAACTGATTTAAAGAAAAAATTAACTTAAGAAAGGTTCTCAAGCAATTATTAATTAACCCAAGTTTATTATTTTATAACATAATGATTGTACGTGATGAGTCAGACTCAAGGTAAGGGAAATCTTAGCACAATTTCGATTCATTGAGTTAAATATCGATGTCATTGGTATTGTTTTTTCAAGAATATTTGAAAATAAACTCTTATTGTTTTATAATTAATATTCACTTAAATTGGGTGTATTTATATTTTTCACAAATATTTATGTCATTTATTTGTCTTTAATCTAGTGATACGATCTTTGTATTGGACTTCATCTCAATCTCCTTTCATTAGGGAATATCTTGATGTTATGAACCTTTATTATCTTATAAGGTGTATATACAAACATTTTTACATGTTATATCGGAAATTAGTATATTATCATGATATTTATAGTAATATATGATTTTACTCCTTAAATATTTTTATTCAGGAGCTTTTCTAGTGGTAAAAGACTCTTTAACTAAAACATCCTTTTAAATGTTTTAAAGATTTATTCTTCTAAATACATATTTTTCATGTTGATGTTTTCAAAATGGTTTTTATGATTTCATATGTACATGAATGCTTTAAATGTTAATTTATTCCAAAATATTCAAAGTGGTGTGGGTCACTTTCATTCAAAAGTTTCTATATTAATTGTTTTAAAAGGTTTTGGAAATGGATTAAATACTTAAATATTTTTAAATTATTTATTGTTAATGAAAATGAAATTTTATTAGTGAAATGTTGAAAATTGAAATGTTTTATGTGTTATGATTATATAATGGTACTTAAACATTTGGTGGGTGGTTACGTGATAAACCAAAGATGGGGGTCATGTGAACACCAAATATGACTGGTTCTGTGATAAACCTTGTATGGGTGGATACATTATAACCTATAATGCATTGGGAATCTAATTTGACCATATATCTATTCCATTTAGTGATATGTGTGGAAGTTGACCATATGATTATTCTATTCAAGTATGTTTATGTCCCAAGATACCGTTATATGTTATATGTTACTTTCTATGGGCTTTATGGTAATTTGTTTGTTACAAAAATGGTACGAAATGAGATTATATTTAGTGAGGTATAATTACTACTTCTTAATGGTGAAAAGTATTAATTTATGATAAATTATTCATGGTTTACATGTTTTCACAAGACTAACATTTTTCAATTTTTATCAATCCATTAATGAGATTTTTATGCTCATCTCATGTTTTGAATTTTTTTCCACATGACTTAAAGAAGAATAGAGTTTATGATGAGATTAAGGAAAAGTCATGATGTTTAAACATGGAATGGTCCATTTTTTAAATAAGTTTTTGTTTTATAAAAAAATTGGATAGTGGGTAGAGTGTCTACTTATAAAATTAATATTATTATTTATGAGTTATTACCAAATTATCTAATGATCTAAACCTAAAAATATTCTTGAAGTGAATTTATGTAAAATTGTTGCCATATCTCATGATTATGTAATGTTTAAGGCTACTGAATTATAGTTTGTAATAGAGGATAGTTTAAACAAATTTGGAGATTAGGATGGTTTCTAAAGAGTTATGGATATCCTCATGAGTTTAAAATTTTAATGTTGATCATAAGTTCAATGACTTAGAAACCCCTTTTGAGGCTCTATGATCTGAAATATTAAGGTGAAGGATGTTGTTTTCGGAGATGTTCGCCTTTGAAGAAATTATGGTTTATTTATATTTGGGATGAGAAATCTAAGATATGAAATAACCTTTATTGTTAAAACATGTTATATATATTATTGAGGTATTTTTAATATTCTTGGAATATTATATTAATTAAATAGTTTTATAGAAAAGACAACCCGCAGGATTGGTGACAACGTGTCGCGTCCAGCAAGGCCACCTGAATCTAACTCACAACCGATGGTAAAAATGGGTGGATCACCTATCACTGGAATACATATATTCCATGGCTATTATTACTTATTAATTTTAGTTGAATGATATTATGGATAAAGAATAATATGTTTTGGGAGACATATATTTTACCGAATAGATAAACATGAGATTAGAAAATGATTTTGGATTAAGTGATAAATGTAATTTTGGAAGATGTTCACTATTGTGGAAACTTCATATGAATAAGGTAAATCAAATACTATGGAACTTAACTTGAGGAGTAATATTTTTACTATATTTTAGAATAATCCATGTTTAAATTATGGGCTTATGGTGATTTGATTTATTTATGGATGTTATTAACCTATATTCGAGAAAATGGGATTAGAAATTACTATTTGGTGTAAGAAATTAAAAGTGTTTGATGTTATTTAGAGATAAATGTTACAATTAATCTTGTAAGGCTATGTTATCAAATCCTTATAATTTTTGGGCTTCAATCTTAGTTTGGTTATGTGGAGGAATTTTAAGGATAATTATTTATCACATGGTCTTTATTGAACATTGGATATTACTATTGAATTTTGGCGATTTAAAAGTAGTTTTTCTTCATATAGTGGTTTATTATTTTTGAGGAATTATATGATTTTATTTGAACCTTTTTTGTTTTGGTTAATATTTTAAGACAGGGTGAATATATAGTTAATCTTTTGTGGATTATGTGATTCTCTATAAGATGATTGTTGTGCTTCTGGTTTGACCATGTCATAATTAATAGTCATCATTTAGATAAAATATGCGTTTTAGGTATAAATTTATTAAAGGATAAAACCACACTTGACAAGTAATCATGTTTCTTTATGTTCTTATTCAATCTCATAAATAAATTCCTGAACTTTTTGAAAAGGATCTTAAAACAAAAACATTTTTGGTTTACTTTTCCTACTACGAAATCAAAGACCGTTTAACCCATCACAAGTTTGCAGTTTTATGATTGTTAGATTTCTCCTTATCATGTTTTATATCACTATTTATTAGAACAATATGTTTAGTTTTTCTTCTATATCCATTTTTTCTTACATGGGACCCTATTTTGTGTTATCTCGAGTAACATTTTTTACGTCACTTTCTATCTCTTAAAGTGGATGTTTTATCAACCCTTTTTCCAATGTGTGTTTAAAAAAAAATTATTTTGAAGAGTCATACCTTAGTTACCGAATAGTAATTATAATTACGAGGAAGAAATTTCCAAAAGGGGTAGGGGAGAATGTAACATCCTGAGTTTTTTAAAAGGAGACAATATGTTTGATAGCATACAAAATACACCACATCAAACTTAAGCAATATTATGTGTCCTTAAAACCGAGATGTCAAAATATAAGTAATGAAAAGTTTTAATTGATTTATGAAGATATTGTTTACACATTAATTTAATTAATTCTTTTGTGAACAATTATTTATAAATGAAAATAAAACCTTTTTAATTAAAAAGAAATGATTTTTCTGGAAAACATTTTAAATGCAAATAAAAGAGTTTATAAAATAATAAAAACACTATTTTTGGATTTTATTAATTATATGTATATACGTAATATATTTAATTTAATGTTTATAATTCATCTTATATGTTTTCTTGACATGACATACGTACAAGTTCAATATTATGGATAAAATGAGCATTTTTCTAAAAATGCAGTTTTACCACATTTTGATAGAGAACCCATTTTAAGTCAATATTTTTATACTTTTATAATTTCTTTTTGATAGAATAAATTTTTTATTTTGATGAGGGATATAAAAATTTACTTTGGTTTAAATTTTTGTATTTCTTAGATAAAATTCATATTTTAATAAATAGTGAAAATACTGCATTTTAATTCAAAACTGTGTTTTCTTATAAGTTATTTATATTGTAATACTATCTATTTAATTGGTACTAATGTTTAATTCAATTAATTTTCTACCATTTAATCCTTTTTTCCATTGGAAGTAATTTCACATTGAAATTAGATATAAACGCACATCACTCTTTTAATGGTTTTTACATTAAAAACATGTTTTCTCGTTATGATAAAGAGAATTAATTTTATATTAATTACTACAACTTCTATATTATTAATTTTCATAAATTAATTCCTAATTTTGAATCATTTTATCTTAATTATGTTTATAAGTAATTTTTTTTGGATATTAGGAATAATAACTACAATAATTTTTATTTACCAGAGTTAATGGTAAATCCGGTAAATTAGGGAAATAAAAAATATAATAAAGTAAATAAAATTACCCTAACACCTAAAAAATCATATTGGATGAATTTAAGTGGAAATATATCACATAAGGGTTGGAATTTATTCAATTAATGGATTTTTTTCCATGAAAGTGATGTACTTATTATTAAAACGAACGAAAGTGAAAACATGTCACTCTCTTTTCTCTTATAAGTATAATAATTTTACTATAGTGATAAACACGACAAATCTTAGAACATAAAACGTATACTAATATATGATGAATCTATCTACATCATGTTAATTTATTTTTAATTTGTATATATTAAATAATTACCATAACTATTAACACAATAATGATATAATAATTATTTTATTAAGAGAAAAATCCAATAAATGATATTATAAATACTAGAATAAATTTTATTTGAAATAATTTATGTTATACAATATTTTTCTAGATGAATATGACATGTTATAATACTATTAAATTCTTTGGTTAGAAGTTATATCTCTATTTAAATTTTATTTAAATTCAATGAAATTAATACTGTAAAAATTAACACTACTGATATTTTATAAAAAATAATATTTTATTATATTATTAAAAAGATATAAATATTTTAAAATTAAAAAGTATATATTTTAAGTTATAAAAGATAATTATGTGTTAAATTATTGGAAATTTATACCATATAAGTGAAATTAATGGCCTCTTAATAATTAAAATTTTGTTCCCTTACTTAAAATTAAAAGAGAGTAATTAAAGGAAATCTTAAAAGATAAGGTTTAGAATAAAATAAATACATGTCTAAAAGTTATTAGATGGTATTATTTGGTATTATACTCATCTTATATTAAAAATAAATGAGTTTTCGACCATTTGGAATCAAAATTTATTTTATATAAATTTAAAGTTTTTTATAATTCCAAGGGTGCTCCTCCTGTCTCCTATAAAAAGTCACCCATCCTCTCTACGACTCACACTTCTAAAGCCTTTTTGGTTCGGCAAAACTCTACCCAAAACTCTGACCATAATCCCAAAATTCTTCTTCGATTCCTATTTTAGGGAAGAAAGCCTCCCAAGGAAGCCTTTTAGTATAAACCAAAAGAAGTTACCAGATTTAGAGGTAATGCCCTCCCTCATAGTTTTTAGTTTCTTTTCCATTCTGCCATTCATATACTCCTATTATATTATTATTAAATAAAAATACAATTATAATAAATATACTACTATGTTTTTCTTGATAATTTTTTAAACTACACTTGCATACATCTCCATTTAATGGGTAATGAACATATTATTTCTCTGTACGACGAACTACTGCCTCACGAAATAATGATTGTTCAATTTTCTTCTACCACCTTTTATAGTGGAAATTATGATGGAAAATATATTTATATATGATATATATTACATTTATATTTCCTTTATTCTTCTGTAGATATTATTTATAACATACCTTTATGCTTTCCATGTTGTGTAAATACCATAATTTTTTTTGAGGAAGTGTGGATTGACGCCCCCTCAAATCAATATGACTCGTTTCCTCTATACATGGAATATATAAAATATGGTTTTATTAAACCTATTCAAAATACATGAAAATTATTTGATACTGGTATTTTAATATACGTCATTTAATTAGTATACTTATAATATGATAATGAAATGAAAGTAGCGTTCATGTTTACGTATGACCTACCATATCCACGAACCGTTCCTTTAACTTACTATCTCCAAATAGAATGGATTATTTTAAATACATATATACTAGATATATAATATATTTATATCATGAATAATATTTTTGAGATTATGGAATTTTGACCCCATGGATAATTTACATCAAAACAAGTTCATTTTTTATTCTAGTACCCAACATCGACAAAATATTTGATATGAACTTAAATAGTTATGTAATTTTTATAACTTTGTAATAAGTGATATAAAAGAAATAATAAACATGGAAAAGGTTCTCAATAAACTATAAATTAAACAAATTATATTATTCCTGAACATAACAATTGTACGAGATGAGTTAGCCTCAAGGTAAGGGAAATATTAACTTAATTTCCATTTGTTGAGTTAAATATCAATGTAATTGGTTTTGTTTTTTCATGAATTTTTGGGAATGACCTCTTATTGTTTTAAACTAAATATCCACTTAAATTTGGCGTATTTATATTATTCACACATATTTATGTCATTTATTTATCCTTAATCTAGTGATTCGATCTCTGTAAGGGACTTCATCTCAATGTCCTTTCATTGAGGCATATGTTGATATTATGAACCTCTATTATCCTATAAGTGTATATAAAACGCTTTTTACATGTCATATCATGAATTTGTATATTATAATGATTTTTAATGTTCTATATAATGTTATTCCATAGTTATTTTTATTCAAGTGCTTCTCTAGTGGAAACAGACTCTTTAACCAAAACATTATTTTAAATGTTTTAAAAAAAAATTCTTCTAAATTCTTATTTTTCATGTCCTTTATTTGAAAATGCTCTTTATGATTTTATATGGACATGAAATTTATATAATGTTAATTTTGTTCAAATGATTAAATGTGGTATGAAAAACTTTGATTTGAAAGTCTCTTTATTAATTGTTTCAAATGGTTTTGGAAAAGTATGTAGTATTTCAATATCATAAAATAATTTCTTGTGATTGAAAATGAAATTTTATGAGTGAAATGTTGAAAATTTCAATATTTTATGTGTTGTGATTATATAATGATACATGGAAATTTGATAGGGGGTTACATAATAAACCAAATATGGGTGGTTAAGTGATAAACCAAATATGGGTGGTTATATTAATAACCATGGATGGGTGGTTATGTTATAAACTCCACTGAATTGGGTATAGAATTAGGTCATATGGCTTTCCCATTTAGTGATATGTGTGGATGTAGACTGTATGGTTCTTCCATTTGAGTTTTTTTATTTCCAAAGTAACCTTTATATGTTATATGTTACTTTATATGGGATTTATGGTAATATTTATTTTATAAAAAGGGTAAGCAATGAGTATATATTCAGTGAAGTATATTTACTACTTCTTGGAGGTTAAAAGTATTACTTTATGATAATGAATTCATGGTTTGTATGTTTTCACCAGAGTAATAGTTTTCAATTTTTTTGAATCTATAATGGATATTTTTATGCTCATCCCATGTTTTGAAATGTTTTTTCACAAGACTTATAGAATAATAGAGTCAAGGAAAGGATCAAGGAAAAGTCATGCTGTTTGAACATGAAACAAACAATGTTTTTTAAAAATGTTTTTGTGTTGTGAATTTTTTTTATAGTGAGTAGAAGTCTCTACTAGTAATATTTAAGTTGTTATGTATGAGTTAAGACCAAATTGTATAAATCTATAAACCTGAAAAGATCTTTTAATTGAATTTATGTCAAATTGTTTACTTATCTCAAAAATTATGTAATGTATATGTTTTGGGCCTTATATAGAGGTACTAAAAATTAATGAATTTTGGAGAGTTTATATGGATCCTAAATTAGTATAAGTACAAATATTATAGAAATCATTTTAGGTTATAACAAAGAGGGATAAAGGATGAGACCAGTGGAATAAATACATGAATGTTCAAGAATGGGTAAGGATCAGTCCAGAGTTCTAGAAGTTGAAATTAACTTGGTTTATGTTTAAGAAATTCTATAATTTCGTTCATATTTTTAATGATTTATATCTGTAAAATGATGTTGTAGAGATGCGAAGAAGACTTAAATTTCATACTTTTAATAGATGGTAGAGTTTATAAAATCCTACAAGAAGTATCTACCATAGGTGAATTTAGTGAGTGGGGGTTGTCCATACAAGATGAGTTGAATTCACTTTGTGTTCATAAAATTAAAGGTAATAGATTTACCCATTGCATATTGTGAATTTGACAAAAAGTGTTTTTTGTTAAAATATAAAATTGATAAAAGTAATAGTTATAAATAGAGGGTAGTTTTATAGGGATTTTAAAAAAAATAAGGGAATTGAATTTTCTGAAATCTTATCTCTGGTAAAAAAGAAACTACTATTTGAATGGAAATTATCTTGGTTGATTATGGTGGTTTTTATCCCATGAAAATAGACCTAAAAATAGATATTCTTCATGGGGATCTGAAGGAGGAAATCTATATGAACAAACTTGTTGGTTTCATGGACCATTGGAATCCGAACATGGTGCATAAACCCAACAAAATTCTATATAGATTAATATAAGGCCCATGATTATGGAACCATAAGTTTTAATTATCCATAGAGTAGAAAGGTTTCATGTAGAGAGACTCAGACCATTATTATTACCAAAAGTAATATAGTATTGGGGACATCATAATTCAACTACTATATATGGGTTCTAAGATTTTGGTGATTTCATCTACTTAATGGATTCAATATTTTAATAAAAACTTATCGATAAAGTTTAAAATGAAGGAATTTAAAAATTGATGATAATATTTGGCATGAGAATATATAGAGATATGAAGGCTAGAATTTTCGTTTTATATTTAAAAATTATGCTTTGAATATAATAGAAATTTTTTTATGACCATATTCTAAGTTATTTCAACTCCACCATACATAAATTTTAAACTCGAAATGGAAAAAGTTACATGAATCAAATAAGAGACAAAGCGAATGGGGATAATTTAATTTGTATCAAAAGTAGGAAGTATCATGTATTACATGGTGTGTATTCGACCAAATACAACCCATAAAGTTGGATTTGTAATTTTTTTCTTGTAATATAAGGAAAGAACATTGGTAATATATGTATTGGTTCCTCATATATATGAAGGGAACTAATGATACAACACTTTTATATAGAAATGATGATCTTTTGGTTGGGTTTGTTGATGTAGGACTTGGGGGAGACTTGGATTCATAAAAAAATAAACGGGTATGGACTTATCTTTAATGGAACCATATTTCATAAGATTACAAGGATACATCCAGTTATTAAAATCTTAAAAATTGAATCACAATATGTTTAATCAATGAATGAAATTAAGAAAATCATGTGGCTAAAATTTCTAGTCGAGAACCTCAAATGCATCCAAGAAAATTCATTGACCTACTATAATAATTAGAGGGTAATACATTTGGAAACAAAATTGTGTTCTATGTGAGAACTTAGAACATAGAAAAAAATTAAAAAAACAATCTTAATGTAACATGAATATGGTGTGTTAGGCTTGTGAAAGAGAAATTTATGGGAGAATATGGTAGAAATTCTCACTAAGACTATAGTTTAGGAGATCCTAAGATAACATTTTTACTTAGATAGACTTGTGTGAATGGAAATTAAGATTATTGTACTCATTATAAGCTTAGAAGAAGTTTATCATTTTTAAAAGTGTAAGAGGGTTCCATGTAATCCTTAACATAGTCTTCAAGTGACATATTATTGGGATTTTGAAGTCTCTTTAGGAGATGGAGTAATTCCATGAGAATAAGAAACTCTTGAGAACCCTTTTTCCATGTTAGAGAAAAAAAATTATACATCACTAAATGAATTTGAGGATATTGGAGATTAAAAAAATGGGATTTCTATGTTAGAGGAGAGGCAACAAAATTCAATGAATAAAAATGTGGTTTTTGTGTATTTTAAACATTCAATAGTTTCAGTATGGTGATAATATCACTAAATCTTCATAATTTTTTATTTCCATTATATAGATAAAATGTAATAATTGGAAACTATTATTGAATATTATCTGTGGAAAAAACATGAGGAAAATGGGAATTTTTTTCAACCTCTGATATGTGGTTAAAATGTGGAGTGAAATAGAAAGTCTACTGTGACTCAAGAATAACATACATAGACATTACATCATTTTAGATGAATATTTAATACATTAAAAAAATACATGCCTGAGGACAGTAATAACTTAGTGAATTTGGAAACATGGAAAACAATCTTCTATCCTGGTGTGAGATATTCAAAATCTCCCATAAAGATCTACTCCATTTTTATTTCTACCCAAAACCATTATTCGTAAAATGTATAAAGGAAACATAAGAAAGGGGTGATCTCAAATGCTCAGTAAGGGTAAATAAAGAAAATTCATAAGCATAACATGAAGGAAATGGTATAAAACATGATCATAACATTTGAACATCATACAATGCATATCAAAGATCATAATATATAATGGAATTTTATAAGACAAGAATAATAAAGAAATAATGTACATAATCCATGAAAGAATAACATAAGAATAAACCGTGGAATTGTGGAAAACACATATAAAAACCATATGTCAAGGTAGCCTACCAAGGCCTTTATAACATGTTAGGCTTGGTTTCATCACCTATGTAACTACATAGATATTGGGATTACATCCCATGTACCCCCTTGTATTAGGCTTGGGATGTCCTCTAATGTACCATATTTCTTTGCGCTCATGTTTTCCTCCCACTTATCATATTTTTTTGGCTTGGTATTATCTCTAGTTTACCCTCTCATTTAGGGCATGGGATTTCCTCTCATTTACCATTCTGTTTTAGTCTTGGGATTCCCTCTTTCTTACACTCTTGTTTTAGTCTTGGTATTTCCTCCCATCTAGTCTCTTGTTTCAGGCTTGGGACTCCCTCCCACATTCCATCTTGTTTTGGGCTTCAGATTTCTTCTTATTTACCCTCTTGTTTCAAGATTGGGATTTCCTCCCATTTACCATCTTTTTTCAGGATTGGGATTCCATTCTTTGTAACCATTTATCTCATAAAACATTTATCACTAACCAATTAATTGGAGGGATATATTGGTCCCACCCATCACATAATGAAATCATACATGCATGTGCCACAAAACATTCATTATATCCAGACCCATGAAAAGAGATGGGTTCTATAAACAACAATTCATAACCAAAAAAATTAAATGGGTATCAATAAAATTTCATCATATCATCACTTATGGAAAAAATAGGTTTCATAATCATTTCATAAAATCATAAATTGTGAATAGAAGCAGGTTTCAAAATCATATAACCCATGGAAAAGAAATGAATTTCATAAACATATAACCTATAGAAGAGAAAAGGATTGCATAAACATATAACCCATGTAAGATGAATATATATCATAAACATATAACCCATTTAAGGGAAATATGTTTCAAGAATATAATGGCATTAAGCAAAACCCATTCATAGAAAGGATATGAATGGAACCTTTAGATAATTTTCTAAAAGGGCTTGAGTAATATCATGGGATTTTATCTTAGATGGAAAATAATTATGCAACATATTTCAAAAACATTTCATGAGGAAAATATTATTTATTATTTGAAAAGTATTTTTAATAAATAATTCTGTTTAAAAATAATTTTCATAGAAAATACCTCGAAAACTTATAAAGAAAACCAGAAATCATTTTGAAAACCATTTTCCTTAAAAACTTATAATATTATTTTAAATGTTTTTTATAAACATTTTTTATTGAAAACTATTTGAAAACATATAATGAAAGCATGAAAATGTTTTGAAAACATTTTAACTTGAAAACATTTGAAGGAAGCTTGAAATTTTTTTAAAACCCATTTATTTGAAATCATTTTAAAAACTTGTAAATAAGGATATAAAAAATTTTGAAAAAAAATTCCACGAAATAATAAAATATAAGCTACAAAACATTTTGGAAAAACAATCCTTTAAAATTAGTTTTTTTAAACATTTTCTTAAAGGATAACCTTTTAAAAATGAAAAAAAATCATCAAAGGATTGATGAAAAGAAAATCCCTACATGTTGTAAGAGGTAAAAAGAACATTCCATTATCATGGTAAAAAAGTATGAATGATGCCTTGTTTGAAAAGAAAGAAGAATATTACTTTGAAGAGATTGGTAAAAGACAAAAAGGGTAAAACTATCTTTTAATGATTATAGTATAATGTTATAATATTCTTGTAAATCATTTTTAGAAAACATGATTTTGAAGGAACGTATATTTCTGACTGAAGAGAGGGAAAATTCAGGATTTCTTAAAAATAATTTCTTAACTATATTATGTACCAATGAGTATAAAATGGTTCCAATACATGAATACAATTTGAATAAAAAGATGATATTAAAATTCATGAATTTTTCTTGAGATATTAATTATAATATTGTATCAAAGGTAATATAATGGATATGTTATTACCCCTAAATTAATGTTTAGGATATATATAATACAATCATTTTAATTAAACAAACCACATAAAAGGAAGGAGTGGAGAACATAACATTTATCTCATAGAAATAAAAAGTGTGATGAAATCGGATCTCTTAATACTCATACAAGATTCATGTATAATAAATATAATTTTATTATAAATATTTTATATCATCATATTATTATATATATCACTATATATGGTTTTTTTATGACGTTATATTACCCTCTTGTTAACGATCTTTTGTTAAGGTTTTAGTCCAAGTAACATTCTCTTTAATCATTGCATGTGACTCAATTTGTTATATCTTTGTTCCTTATACATATATCATGTTTCAAGAAATTAAAAATGATATAAATATCATGTATATATAGTATATTTAAATTATAATAATCTATATCATAAATAAGTACCAATTGTAATACACCCTTCACAGAGACGGCAAGCCATACGTACGCATTAACGCAATTTCTATTTTTATTTTCGTATTGAAAAAAGTATGTAAATGATATATGTATATATATATATATGTTTATATATATAATTATTTAATTAGAATTATTATATCATATACTTTCACTAAATCCATCCTTAATACATTCCATGTGGCGTGTGAATGAATCACATCGCTTTGATGGGGCAGTAGTCCACACTTCCCCAAATGAAATCATCATATTAACACCAAATGGAAATTAAAAAAGATATGTGTTGTAAAAAAGAATAACTAATATTAAAGACCAAAGTAATTTCATATATAACATATATAAATAGATTTTCCATCATAATTTCCACCACGATAGGTGGTAAAGGAAAAATGATCAATCATCATTTCATGAGGTAGTAGTTCGTTGTACATAGAAAAAATATATTCGTTACCCATTAGATGGAGGTGTGTGTATGTTTAGGTGAAAATATTTACATAAAAATACTAGTATATTCAGAATAATTGTTTTTTTATATAATCAGGGAAAATAAAATATTTTAGGGGTTGATAATGGAAATGAAAATAGAGATCTTGAGAGAATACATTACCTCTTAATCAGGTAACTCTATTTGGTTTATGCTAAAATGCTTCCTTAAAAGACTTTCGTCCCAAATTAAGGATTAAAGGAGGAAGTGATAGAATTTTTTAGCTTATTTGAGAAATGTTTGGGAAATAAAATGGGCTTGATAATTGTGAGTAAGAGTAAATTTTTGTGGACTTTGTATGGAAGGAAAGGACTCACTTGGAATTTTTAAAATCAAGTTAGGTGTACACATGTTCTTACATAAGAAAAGTCATAAAAAAACATAAAAATAATTTATTTAAGGTTTATGGCCATAATATGGACATAAAATGTGTTTTTGATAAGTTTATAGGTTATTTCGGCTCCTAATATTAAGATTTAGTCCATTATTAAGCTTAATTTGACCTTAATCCCTGTGATTAATTTTAATAAAAATTACAAATATTTTTGGCAAAAAATTTATATGATATTATTAGAATCAAAATATTATACTTATTAAAATGGTGTATATATGTTTGTAAAAATTAAATTCATAGAAGTGAGAAAATTAAGATTAATGCTAATCCCATTGGCATGCCGAGAAAGTTGGTTTTTAAAGTAATATATTTAAAAGTATATAGAGTTTTTATGTTAAATTATAAAGTGAAATTGATTATAATGACCTAAATTTTATTAAAATATTTATAATTGTGTTAATGTGACCTTAAAAGAAATTTAAAATATAATTTATCATTAATAATTATTTAAACGAAAAGGTAATTTTTAACTAAGAAGCAATATTTTTCACTATTCGTCAAAAAATGAAGTTTCTCCAAAAAAAACTCAAAATTCACCCTAATTTAATTTTGGAATTATAAATTTGAAAAAGAAGTTTGTTTTATCAAATGATATTTCTATATGTCTCTAAAAATAATTTTTTTATACTTCAATGATGTGTAGTTCATTTGAAAAAATAGTATTTGTAAACATATAAGGACTTTACTAAATATTATATCTTTCATTATCAATATGTTTTATTTATATAAAACCATTCTAAAAAATATTTTGAACTAATTTATTAATATTCATATTAAAATGTATAACAGATATGTTATAATTATATCTATTAAATAATTTTAATAATAAAATGACATTTTGTAGAAACCTCAGTGTTGCATGTAACATATGCCAAGTCACTATTGTGTGGTACACAAGCCAAGTTGGTATTGTGTGTCGCACAAGCCAAGTAAGTGTCACGTGAATGGAATATTTGACTTAGTGTTTCAATATATAAATATATATATTTATATAATAACTATTTCTAGTGTTATGAAAAATGAAGAATATCAGAAATATAAAGTAATTTTGAAATAAAATCCCAAAATCTAGGGGTGTTACATCCTACATCCCTTAAAATAAATTTCAACCGAAAAATTCATCTGGTATATCAAAGGTTTAACAATTTAATGTTTCATTAATAGGAATCCACATCTTAAAAATGAATATTAAAACATTCCTTAGAAAGGGGAATTCGGAACCATAACTGTTACCCAAAGTAACTCATAATGAGATTCCCATATAGGAGAACATAGGTGGAAATAAAAAACAAGGATATGGAAGAGAGATATTACCATTATGTTCTGATAGAGAGTGATAGAGAATAGAGTTAGAAAAATGTTAAAAATCACAAATCCAAAAATTCATGAGGACATAAGGGACATTCTGATTCATCAGAAATAAAGTTAATATGAATTTTTTTTTGATTGAATACCCTTTTCATAAAGTTTAATAATTTTCATGAAACTATATTTTTGCATGATCTCAGAAGAAGTTCATCATTTTTATTTTGTTCATACACTTCACCTATTTTTATGAAAATTAAGGTATGTTTTTTTAATTCCTGAAGTACTAACAGATCATGAGACCCTTGATATGCCATCCCATCAGTTATCATCAATAAAAAGTTTGAACATGCTATCCAATATTCATAAATCCTTATATGGTAAGATGAAAATTTAATCTTAGAGACTTTATCTAAATTTTAAATTAAACTTTCTATAAATTCTCAACCATGTAACCATTCCAAAAATATAATTATCCCTTTATTTCTTAAATATGGTCTTATCTTAAAAAAACATTTATATTAGAAAGTTAGGTCCATCCTTATACTGACAAAATATAAAATTTTATTTTCTTATTCCATAATCCATACAGGGAAAGATAATCACATTAAATCTCACCATAGTATGAACAATAAGACTATCATTGGGATTATTCATACCAAATAAAACATAACATTCCAAAATAAAGAGGGAAGGATAAGTACTTATCAATTATCTTGGTTCACTTCATCAATTATGATCACATAATCTTTCCCCTTTCCTTTGTCTTCAGAGGTTTTTGTGGATTATCATTAAAATTAGTCCTTGGATTTGGGCACTTGTTATTATAATGACCAAACTCTATGAAATATAAACACTGAAGCGTGCAACATATATTCTGTGAGAATTTCTCATTATTTTCATAATTATCTAACTTCCTCTGATCAGTTCATCATTAAGACACTCGATGAAATTACCTTCCACCCTTAAAAAATTTAGAGGTCCAATTAAGACAATTCCCTCCATGTTTCTTACCACAATTTGTGCATAACGGGAGGCTCATTTTATTTTCTCTATTGTTTTTAGATTTTCATTTGAACTCCATCTCACTTTTCTTGTCAAACCCATGAGATTGATAAAAAAATACAGCATCCATTTAAACTTTTATTTCACAATGCATGATCTATTGACATCTAAAAAAATCACTTATGTACAATGCATTTCTGAGGATTGACTTTAATCCACTAAAGAACCTATCAATTTTAATTTTGGGTAGGATGATAATACTAGAAGTGTATCACACAAGTCTTGTCAAATTAACCTCATAGGTACCAATAAATTCATCATCCTTTTTCTTAAACTCAAGGAATCAATTTTTTATCCGCGTATAAAGAAAACAAGAAATGTAATTATTGTAGAATAAGTTCTTGAACTCATCCCAAACCATGGATTAAATTTCATCTTACATCTTTTTATTCTTGATTAGAGTCCACCACTGTTCTGCTTTACTTTCTAACCAATAAATATCCAGAATTACTTTCTCATGATCTGAACACTTGAGAACATAGAATATCATTTTAGTGGTATTGATCTATTATTCAGAAAAGAAGTGGATTAGATGAACCTATTAAAGAAGGTGGAAGATGCATCATGAAGTACGCAAGAGAATGTTGTTCCCTATTTTTCTCATTTTGAAACTCATCAGGATTCATAGCCTGAGAAAGATGTGAGAGTACAGAAACGATGTTTTGTATTCCATCCCCCATAGAATTTGGATCTTTAGGAGGACCTTAATTTAATTTCTATCACAATCACCATTAACGTGGTTCTTTCAGGATCCAACCATTGGGTAAAAACATAATCATAGTGTAAGAAACAAATATCACAATGAGGAACTGCATAATCATGAAAAGTCCCATAAAAGATGTATAAAGTATAAAACCTTCCTTAATATATGAAACCTTATGTTTATCCTAGGGTATTCATATATGACTTCTATTTAAATCCTTCAAGCTATTTCATGAGGAGTTTGTTAATTACAAAAGCATATCCCCCAGGAGTGTCAAACCAAGTGCGCAGTAAGGCATGTTGTTGTCTACCAAATTACACCGAGTAAATCCTAGAACATATTTTCTGAGTTTTTTCCCATAGGTACATCTGTTATATATCCACATCAACCTGTAGTATACATACATTGTTGTATTTATAGGAAACAACTTAATCCATCCTTTACCAAAATTCTAGGACATTTTCCAAAATGTTTACTCATCCTTATACTTATCATTAGAGACATCCCTAGACATATCCTTAGAAATATACCTATGGATATCACTAATGATTTATCATCCTAGTTTCCAAATGTTGAATAAAAATTTTCTTTGATACTAACTATAGTGACCCATTCCTGAAAAACATTGATATTACATCATTTTAGATGAATATTTTGTACAGTTCAAAAATACATGCATGAGGACTATAGTAGTTTAATTTCGTTGGAAACTTGGAAACAAAATCTTATAACCTATGTAATGATCTTAAAAATATCCCTTAAATATCTACACCTTTAGTAATTCTGACTAAGTCCTTTATTCACAACATGGATAAAGGAAACATATGAAATGGGTGATCTCATATACTCTGTAAGGGTAAATAAAAAAAATTTGTAAGCATTAAATGAAAAAATGGGTGTCGAATGAGATCATAAAATTTGAAGATCATACCCTACATATGAGAGATCATAATATATATTTGTAGTTCATAAGAAATAAATCATAATGAAATAATTAACATACGCGATGAAATTATAACATAGGAATAAAATGTGGTATTTTGGAAAACACATCTAAAAACCCTAATTCAAGGTGGCCTACCAAGGCCTTTATAACATGTTAGGATTTGGATAATCATCTGTGCACTTTCTTCAGGCTTGGTAAACCCTCCCATGTACCCTATTGTATTGGGCTTGGGATGTCCTCTCTAGCACCCTCTTGTTTTAGAATTGGGTTTTCCTCCTGGTTACACTTTTGTTTCAGGCCTGAGATTTCATCCCATTTACCCACTTGTTTAGGTCTTGGGATTTACTCCTACTTACCCTATTGTATTGGTCTTGAGATTCCCTCCCACTTACCCTCTTATTTCATGATTGGAATTTCCTCCCGTTTAACCTCCTGTTTCAGGATTGGGATTCCCTCCTCCTTACCCTCTTGTTTTGGGCTTAGGATTTCCTCCCATTTACCTTCTTTTTTTGGTATTGGAATTACCTCTCATTTACCCTCTTGTTTCAATCTTGGGAGTCCCTCCTGTTCACCCTTTTATCTCATAAAACATTTATCACTACCTAATGCATTAGAGGGAGATATTGGTCCCATCCATCAAATAATGAAATCATACATTCATGCGCAATGACACATTCATCATATAATTACCCATGAAAAGAGATGGGTTCTATAAACATAAAATCAGAACCCACAATGGGTATCAATAACATTTCATCGCTTCATAACCTATGGTAAAGAGATAGTTTTCATAATTATTTCATCAAAGCATAAACTGTAAAAAGAAGCGGGTTTCAAAAGAATATAACCCATATAATGGAAACAAATTTCATAAACATATAACCCATGGAAAAGAAACATGTTCCATAAAAATATAAACCATGTAAGACAAACAAATTTCATAAATATATATATAACCCATGGAAGTGAAACATTTCTCTTAAAGACCACGATATTTAGCACAACCCATTTATAGAAATGATATGAATGAAACTTTTATATCTTTTACTAGAATGGCATGAGTTACATCATTAGATGTAATCTTATATGGAAAATTTTTTGAAACATATTTCAAAAAAAATTCTTGAGTAAAATATCCATTCCTCTCTGAAAAGGTATTTTTAATACAAAAAACAATTTAAAAATTATTTTCCTAGAAAATATATTGAAATCATATAAAGAAAACTCGAAATCATTTGGAAACAATTTTTCCTTGAAAACATCTAATATATAATTCAGAATAATTTAAAAAAAATTCCATGGAAAACACCCTAAGGACATATAATTAATTCTTGAAAATGATTTGAATACATTTTACATGAAAACATATGAATTAATCCTGAAAAGGTTTTAAAAACCATTTCTTGTAAAATAAGTTGAAAACATGTAAATAAGATTTGAAAGTTTTTTTAAAACAAATTTCATTGAAAATTACTTTTATAAAACATTTTATAAAAGACAAAACTTTTAAAAATGCAATGTAATCTTCAAAGGAATTAGGATGGGTAAATCATTACATGTCGTATGAGGTAAAAATAATATTCCTTTTGTATAGTAAAAAGGTTAGAAAAATACCTTTTCAGAAAGCTACATTAAGATTCTTTTGATGAGATTTGTATAAGACAAAAAGTTTAAAACTCTATTTAAAGGATTATAGGATAATGGTATAATATTCTTTTAAACCCTTTTTAGAAAAAATGGTTTTGAAAAAACATAGATTTCCGACCAAAGAGTGGGTAAAGTGGGGCTTTATTAGAAACACATTATTAACTTTATTATGTAAAAAAGAACATAAAATGGTACCAAAACCTAAATATATAATTAATAACTATATAATACTAAAATTCATGATTTTTTGTTGATATATGTATTATATGATTTCATTAAAGTAAGCATACATATAAACAATCTCATGAAAAATGATTAGAATGTTTCAATAAATTCTTATCACTTGGTAAGTTGGGATCATACTCTACTTTAAAGAAAACGAAATTAAATTAAACATAGAATATCATGAAAATATTTATATTCATGATATATCAGAAAAAATGGAACTATGTACACCTCAAAACTAATTTAGGAATATAACAAAAAATGAGTCTCAAAGAAGGAGAATTGAGACAAAAATATTTTAACGATTCGGTAAATTTTGAAACCTAAAACCCATGAAATATAGATCATATAATAGATATTTTAATACCCATAAACATAATTTAATGATATATATATTACAATAATGGATAGTACATACACCACAAAAAATAAAATAGTAGAAAACATAGAATGTATCACATATAAATAAAAAGTGAGATGAAATCCCCATACCTCATGTCTTGAAACTCTTCGTATAGATACAAGATTCCGGTATAAATAATATAGGTTTATTAAAAAATTTATAAAGAATCATATTCTTATATAAAATATCATATTATGATTATTATGATTATATATTTCCCTCTTGTTAACAATCTTTTGTTAAGGTTTCACTTTGGGTAATATTTGCTATGTTTTTCACATGTGTCTTAATTTGTTATATCATTGGTCCTTATAATTATTTCAGGATTCCAGAATGTAAATAATGTCATATATATTATTTATATACCATATATTTATGTTATAATAATCTATATCATAAATAAGTATGAAATGGAATACATCGTTCACGGAGATGCTAAGGCCTATGTATGCATGAACATTTTTTCTATTCTATGATCATTTTGAAAGAAACTATGTTAATGAAATATGTATATATATTTATGTATATATATATATATATAAATATTCCAGTATCATTGTTATGTCATATAATTTCACTAAATATATCCTTAAATCATTCCATGTGTGTGTGAACGAATCAAATCGCTTTGAGGGGGAGGTGGTCCACACTTCCTCAAACGAAATTATCATATTAACAAAAATTTAAAAGTGACAAATATGTGTTATAAAAAAGAATTAATTTTATTAAAGTAATAATTAATATCATATATAACATATATGAACATATTTACCACCATATATTCCACCATGATATGTGGTAAAGGAAGAATTAACTATCATCGTTTCGTGAGGCATTAGTTCACCGCACATAGAAACCCTATGATTGTTACCCATTTGATGGAGTTGTGTGTTATTTAAGGTCAAAATATTTACATAATAACATAATAGTATATTGAGGATAATGTTTTTGTTATATATTCATGGAAAATAAAATATTTTATTGGCTGGATAATGGAAATGAAACTAGATATCTTTAGATAAGATGTTAACTCTTAATCAAGAAACTCTTTTTTTGTTTGTTCCAAAAGGCTAACTTGAAATGCTTTCTTCCCAAAGGGAGGCTTCAAAGTGTAAGGTAGGAAATTTTTGAGCTTAATTTAGTAGATTTTGGTCTATCTAAGTGGCTTGATATGTGTGAGGAAGAGGGAGTGTTGGTGGCCTTTTATAGGGAAGAAAAAGGACTCACATGGAATTTTTGAAAACAAGTTAGGTGTACACATATTCTTACATTAAAAAAGTCATAAAAACCCCAAAAATAGTTATTTGAAGGTTTATTTACTATATATGGCTAGAAAATGGGTTTTTTACAAGTGTGTAGGTTATTGTTCCCCCGAATATTAAGGTTTAGTCCATAATAAAGCTTAATTTGACCTTAATAACTATGATTAATTTTAATCACTTTTACTAATATTTTTGTCAAAAATTAAGTATATAATAGTATAATACTAATAATATACTGGTTAAAATGGTGTATGTCAGTTTTTTAAATTCAATTAACCAATGTGGGGATATTATGATTAATGTTAATCCTATAGATGTGGCGAGAAAGCAGGTTTTTAAAGTAAAATGTTCAAACATTTATTAAGTTTTTATGTTAAATTTCAAAATTAAATTGATTATAATGACATAAATTGTATTAATAGTTTTATAATTGATCTAATGTGACCTTAAAAGAATTTAAAATATTATTTATCAATAATTATTATTTGAACTAAAAGGTTGTTTTTAACTAAAAAGCAGTATTTTCACAATTCATCAAAAAAATTTGTTTTTCAGAAAAATCCAAAAAATTCAAAATAACCAAATTTATTAATTATAAATTAAAAATATAAGTTTATTTTATTAAATTAAATTTATATATTTTTCTAAAAATAATTTTATTATTTTTCAATGAAGTATTGTTCATTTGAAAAAATAGTATTTTTAAACATATATGGACTTTACTAAAAATTATATCTTTCACTATCAATATATTTTATTTATATAAAACAATTACATAAAATATTTTAAAAGATTTTATTAATATTTATATTATTATGTTTAATGGATTTTTTATAATTATCTCAATTAAATAATTTTAACAATAAAATTATGTTTCGTAAAAAGATCAGTGTTGTGTGTAACGTATGCAAAGTCAGTATTGTGTGTAACAAAAGAAAATTCAGTATTGCATGTAGAACAAGAAAATTATGTGTCATATTAAAGGAATGTTTGAATTAGTGTTTCAATATATATATATATATATAATAACTATCTCTAGTTCCACGCGAAATGAAAAATTTCAAAAATATAAAATAGTTTGAAAAAAAATTGACACAATCTCAAGGTGTTACAAAGTCGGTAGTTATACAGTGTGACATCTAGGTGATCATAGTTTTAATGAATTAGTAAATCCTTGATAAAAGAGTGGGACCTTCTATAAATATGGTGTGAGACACCTTTGATATGTGTCGATCATTTATATGAGTTGGTGATATATGTGTCTTCCTTGTTAAAATATATTGTAAATTCATACATCTAATGAAATAAATAATTTATATGTTTCTCCCAGTAGATGTAGGTTAAAATTAAAAACCACGTAAAAACATTGTTGGGTTCTTTTATTTGATTTTATTTTCGTTACTTTAATTTAATGTTTTTATGGGTTGTGGTAAATAAGCTTGAGTAAGTATAAGTTGGTGCATTGATTGGGGTGATGATTATTCTTCCTAGTTCCAGTACACTAACCTTATAGGGATCCACTTCTAGAGACCTATTTCTACTATTGTGATCTTATACAGATGAACTTTTGATTCTATGAATTTTTTTGGTATTCATAACACACACTCATGATAGGTTGTTGAGGAAAATTCAGAGGATCACCACACTTATTCAAAGTAAATTTAATACATTAAATATATATACTAAATTATGGTGAACTATAAATAAAATACCAAAAAATGAGAATAATGTGTTATAATGAGAGTGTGTTTTAGTTTCAGGAGAACCAAAATATATATTAAGGAAAATGAGAAGATAAACAAGATCCTGTACTAAAGAAGAAATGTATTTTGGGTATCAAATATGAAGGATATACTAAATTGGTTCTATTTAACTGATCTAGTGCATTGAAGCTAGTGGAGAAGAGGAAGGAGAACCCAGTATAACAACATGATCTTGATATATTAATTATTTTAGATGTTTTTGAGAAAGAAATAATGAAATATTAAGCAGGAAAACTTACATAAATCTCTATTTAATATTAATTAGTAGTCATGAACCTTTTAGTTTGAGTTAAAAAATAACTAAAAAATATTTTTAATAATATATGAAAATTATAATTTCAAAAAGAGATCAAGTTGCATGAAAATATTCTTGAAATACGAAGGTAGTCAAATAATCTACACTGAGTAAGAAAAATATTAGATTTTTGGATGTTTAAACATCCCAGAACAAAATGGTGATCTACTTCAAGAAGGGAGGAAGTTTGTAATATCAGTCAGAATACTAAATATTGTGGGACATAGTATAAATATTATTACACACACATAATATTGTGAATACTAACTTATGGAATATGTTGATATGGTAGGATATTTTCCCATCCCAAACCCACTTTTAATTGATGATAAGATTATGGTGTAAAATTTGTCACTCCATAAAACCCAATCAAAGAACAGAGATGGTTTCCTAGGAGGTGTCGAACCTTGTAAAAATTTCATGTGTTAGTCCCTTAATTTATTTAAACATTGAACGTGTTATATGTGATTAGGTAGATAAAAATATATCCATTTTTCATAGCTTTAAATAGAATTTGAATGAATAAATGTGGAAAAAAGATAAAAAGATATGTTGGAATTTTTTAAATGTTTGGGCACACCTAATTTACCCCTCTCTTATGCGTGAAAGATTATACTAGGGGATATAAGATGCCTTATTTGGGAAACCATGATCTGACCTTGTGAAAAGTTCTAGAATTTTGGTACGCCCCTATATGGTTTCACAACCTAGTTACTACAAACTATATGCTAACCATTCATCTTTCACCATTACTCTAAATTTTATTTTTTAAAATTTAACTTTCTAGAAACTATTAGAAATATGAAATTAATCAAATAAATATTTATTTTAGACTTCTTTGGTTCCATACCCCACTTACACCTGCTATCAGTACCTTGTCGATATGAAAAACCCACCCGGAGTCACCCTTATTGAGTTGTTTATCACTACTTTCTATTTGATTAATGCTTTTTTAAAACTTACATTAGCCCTGATTGACCAGACCTCTTCTCCCAACTAATATCATCAAATTTATACTATTTTATGATCCAATTACAAACCACCATTAAATACCACACATCACACCCACCACCAACCATTGTGAAGGAATTTGGTGTTCCACTCTATCACATTCCAATATGGAAGAGAGAAAATGAGAGGAAGTTGGGGAGGATAGTGAAATAAATGGATATAGTGGTTTTATATACCCAAAAATATTTTCATTACATATTCACAAAAAAATGTCAAAAAAATCTATAATGATAATTTTAGAAAATTCAAAACACTCCTAGGCTTCTGTTTTCGAGTGATCCGCCATGAACTAAAAGAATATATATTTTAAGAATTAAATTTCAAAAACTAATAATGATTCAAAAAAAGAATTGAACGAATTTTAAATAAACTAATCATTAATTAGGCTTCAGTAACTTAAAAATGGAGAAACCAAAATATCAAGGGCCTACATCGCTATGATTCACCAAGGCTTTGTGAATTTCTCACTATCAATTCTCAGTCTTCCAAATCATCTTTGAAGTACACCACAATCTCCATTCCCTCTCTAGGTATTATTTAAAAATCATATCCAAACCTATCTATATAATAATTTATGGAACATAAAATCTTGTAACAAGGTCAACTGACATTTTAGTTAACGGCTCGACATATTCCCCACCCGACACCCCAAACACATTGTAGAAATTACATGTCTCATAGTTAAAACCTGATTAACCAATCATGAACATGGTGTCAAAATTTATATCAAAGGATCCATTTAGGACATATTGATAATTATTTAGTTAGATAGATGTTAATTAATCAATTAAATATTAAATATCACTATAAAATTCATCTATTTTAGAATCATATCAAAAAAATTCCTAAGGGAAAACACCATGTCTCGAGATCAGTAGGATGATCAGAAAAAAAAATTCAACAAATTTTACTCGAGTGATTTTAAAATTATAATTACATTATGGTTCATGAAATTTAATCCCTATAATTATTGAAGATAAAAAATAAAATATTCATAAAAAAATTATCCTTGTAGTTTTCCATGCAATCTTATCACTATTATACTAAAAATATGATTGTTATTATTATTTTAGTTGTGTAAAGGAATAAATACAATTCATCTATCATATCTCTTAATCAAATAATTTAAAAGTTCCATAAATAACACTATCATGTAAAATAAACCCACTCTAGAATTTATTTTAGTAAATACTCCACTATTAATCACAAATAAAGTTGATCTCTAATATTTGATGTACCATGTTTATGTTTTATAGAAGAAAAATTAAATTGGATGATAAAATTTTCAATTAAATATAAAATGGAGAAAAACACTTTCTCTAATCAATTTTAGCATCATTGATAACTAAAAATAAAATAATATTAAATAAGAAAATAACATCCAGAACTCAATGTTAACTACTGTTACCTCTTTTAGACGTGAAAATAAAGTTAGCACTCTATCAATACTAGAGATGAGAAAAAAAAATTAGATATATTATTGAGAATAATAGAACATCACAATAATTCTATTCCAAAGTGAGAAATAATTATATAGAAGGAAGAAATAAAAAAATTAAGTATATCAGAATTAAGAATATTCATATAGTGGAACATGACCTATTAATTTATAGAAAACAAAAAAATATATATTCAAAAGAAATTAATCCTTCAAACATATAATATAAACATGTTAGGACTTGGTATTCAATTTTTCATGAATAAAGTCACTATAGCTTGATCAATTATTGAATATACTCTTGTATGTGGGTTTCATGAAAGTTCTAGGTCATCAAGAATCGAGAAGAAATTTTTGATTCACTCTTCACTTAAAATCCACATGAAAAACTTGTTTCAATTCTTTATCACTAGCCTATATTAAGTAATTTAATCATCATATACTTAAAATTAATATTTTCAATTACTTATTCTAAACATATACTCATTATTGGAAACTTATATCACATTATATATTTTTTTAATCTTCTTACTTTTAATAATATGTTTAAACTTTCTTTAAATTGAACTAAACGTGGTCATGTTACATTACTTCATCTACTACCCTCTAATTAGACTAGTATATTCAAGATAACCCATATGCTCTAGCTATCAATTCTTTTATCCCTTACTTGAGGTCATAAAATAACCACCAAATATTTGTCATCTCCACTTCAAAAATGGAGGAAATCCATATATTCTTCAATTGATTCATCAACATCACAATCAGATGGCTTCCTACCTCATCAATGGGACTAAAACTCAGATCAGGTTTCAATTTGATCCACTATTAAATATTTTATTCTATTCTAAATAGACCAATATATAATATACATTGGTAAATAAAATTTATCATACCACATGTATCCTTCCTCTATGTGTGTTAATGTATAATTCATCATACTAGACCTACCACATTCTAGAAGATTAATCAACCTTTATAACATCCTCTTCTATAAAATCTACTAAATTTAACATTAATATTAATATTTTTTTCGATTAGACTCACATTCAAAAAAATATATAAAACATGACACCTGGATAATTCACGCACTCAATATATTCTAGAAAACTATTTAATATTATTGTTACATTAGACAATAAATGCTCATTAGTTTTTAACCTCAACAGAACTAGATTTTCTTTAATAACCTTATTAATTTTCATCTAACCATATAAAAAATAATTTCATTAGTTACCATCCTTAGATTCATTAACAAAATTCATCATAAAATTGAAAAAATGCATTGAACCATTGATTAATAGCCCTCCTTCAGCATCATATGAATTATTCTTCACCTCTAATATACTTCAAACTTGAATCCCATAATGATTCATCCAGTTATGGAATTCCATTCCATCTATATTGAAAGATTACTTTGATCAATTTTAAAACTCAATATAGGGTTCAATTTCATCTTTCACTTGCTTCTCTATTCCTTCATTCACTAGTAGAATACTAACCTATACCAACGGTTTGGAACCGTTGGTATAGGCCTCCAAACCGTTGGTATAGCTTATACCAACGGTTTGGAGAACCGTTGCGAAGTAAGCCGTTGGGATAGGTCTATACCAACGGTTTTCCCAAAACCGTTGGTATAGACCTATCCCAACGGTTTTTAAAACCGTTGGTATAAGTAATATGAAAATCTATTCCAACGGTTATAAAACCGTTGGTAAATGTATTTAAAAAAAACATCCACTGGGATTTGATCCCAGGACCCCTCGTTTATAATCGAACGACTTAACCACCAAGCTAACATCACTTTTGTAAACATAATTTCATAAATATATAAATGTATTATCATAATTATTTAAAATTAAGATTTATATAATGTTTTCGGGTAGCAGACCTGGAAGAAATGAAAGAAGCTATCCCAACGGTTCTCAAAACCGTTGGGATAGGTGGAAATTTCCAGGAGGTGAATTTTGGATTTGGGGTGAGTTTTCCCAACGGTTCTTCCAAACCGTTTGGAAAGGGGGGTCTTTCCCAATGGTTTGGGAGAACCGTTGGGAAAGGGGGTCTTTCCCAACGGTTCTCACAAACCGTTGGGAAAGGGGGGTCTTTCCCAACGGTTTGGAAGAACCGTTGGGAAAGGGGCCTCAAAACACCCCTTTCCCAACGGTTCTCTCAAACCGTTGGGAAAGGGGGGTCTTTCCCAACGGTTCTTCCAAACCGTTGGGAAAGGGGGGGTCTTTCCCAACTGTTTGGGAGAACCGTTGGGAAAGGGGCCTCAAAACACCCCTTTCCCAACGGTTCTCCCAAACTGTTGGGAAAGACCCCCCCCTTTCCAAAGGGTTTGGAAGAACCGTTGGGAAAGGGTGTATATAAGTGTTGGGAAAGATCTGATTTCCAGTAGTGATTAGACTCAAGACTATTGATTAATGATCCAGTCTTCCATTTCTGTAGGTCTCCTAGTCTATCAGTCTGAAAAGGATCACCTGGGTGTTTGTTATTAAATGAACTAGATTATCTAATTTAGTTCTGATTGAAAACCACTAATAACACGAAAACTGAGATGGCCTTAGCTACGAAGAACAATATTAATGCACCATATCAATTTCAAATTTATCGAAAAATTGTGTCTAACTCAGGGATCTCAGATCCATCGTTTCCCACGGACTACCCTCCTCTCCTACATTGGGATGCTCCTAGTGTAGTTCCATCTACCTCCTAGGTAGCTAGTTTATTCTCTCATCATGTGGATCTCCCTCCCAGGTCATTTATGAGGGATTTTCGGATCGAGGGTAAAATTTTTGGCCTAGATCTACCTCTGGTGCTCCCGACGGTCTCGTTGGCTCCTCTTATGAGTTTCTTAAAGATGGAACTCCCATTCTGACCGTTTTCAGGGTGGAATTTGAGGTTGATTCTCCACATCTTAGTTGAAATTTATTTTTCCTTTTCAATGTGTATAAGCCCCTATGGGGTTCTTTCATTATTTCATCTTTTCATGGGGCTGGGATTGGCCAGCTTGCATTTCAGATATCAACAGAAAATCCTTCTTCATTATTCTTTCCTTGAGGAAGGACATCATCAAAGCATGGGCCAAGACTCATCATGTGATGAATCGATGGAATTTCTAGCTAACCTACTATTAAATGGAAGTCCACAGTGGAAGGTATTTTCCTTTAGTGGTGGTGTGGGTTAAACTTTCCAGGTTGCATATCTCATTTTAGAAGTCTAGTTTTTTGGAAATAATTGTAAACCTTCTAGGTGACTTTTTATGTGTTGATGATTTCACGTTACATCTCTAGGATTCCTCCATGGCTCGGATCTGTATGTCCATGGACCTCTCTTCTCCTCCTCTATCAAATTTTATCCTCTATGTGGAAGATGGACTGGAAAGTGTTCAGTTGCTCTATTATCCTTGGGTTCCCATGTACTATTCTTCATGTTTTCTACATGGTCACTCGATGATGGACATTAGGAAGCAAAAGTCATTCCCATCATCAAGCAGTCAAAATTTTACTTTGGGTAGTGGTTGTTTGGGTCTTTAGGTTTTTGTGGCTTCTAGCTCATCTGTTCAACCATCCAGCCTGATAGCAGTTAGGGGTGGCCCTCTGGCTCCACCCCTAGGGGTTTCCCCCTACATTCCTGTATTTCCCCTACCTTTGCCCGACTCTGGAATGTCCATAGTTCCCTTTTTCCTAAGGGTGGATGACTTCCAACATCCCCAGTCCTACAAGGCTGGTGCCCAAATGAAATAAATCATGTGACCTATTCCTCCCTCCTGATCATCGCTGCACCAAGAATCTGGTTCCTCCTGTAGTTCTCCAGTCTTGTCTACTGACAGGTTCAATGTTTATATGTTGATTCAAGAGGGATCAGACCCATTTTTTTGATTTATAAAGGTGTTTTTGTTTCTATTAGTTCAATCCCGAATGAATATCGGCATGGACCTATTTCTACTCCCCAATCGAAGGGGTGTGAGGGTGTGAGTTTGGTTCCAGAGACACCCCTTCTTGTGGATGTTTATCCCAGGGAGAATTTTTTCTTGATTCCTCATTAGGTGGGGTGTTTGAAAGATCTCAATACAAATGTAAATTGTTGTCAGCTCTTCCAGTGGTAACTTATAGCCTATCAGTTCCTGGGAAAAAATTAAAGCACCTCCAATTCAAATGATTCCAATTTTGGTGTGGAATTTCCATGGAATTGGTGCCAGGGTGAAAATATATTTTCTAGTTCATGAAAGGCATCATTCTAATGTTTTGTTCGTAGTTAAAAAACATTATACTAATATTCAGGACCTCTATCGCAATATTGGATTGTCGGGGTACATGCATGGTGATCCGGTTAACACCAATATTTATATTTTATAAGATGCCTCATGTCAGGTGGAAAAACATGTTGAATCAGATCAACATATATCTACTAAAAATAAAATTTTAAATCATTCCTTATATTTTTCTTTCGTGTATAGAAAATCTGATGTGGTATAAAGGGAGTCCCTATGGTTGGACCTTGATGCGTTTATCCTAAAAGACATCCCTCGCTCATTGGGGGTGGATTTAATGTTATTATGGATCGAAAAGAAAAGAAAGGTGGCGGTCTGGTTTCATGGAAGGGATGTAGGGATTTTTGTTCCTTTTCTATAAGAAATGGTCTCTTGGACCTGAGGTATTCTGGTGATCATTTTACCATGTGCAATAATTAAAAGGGAAGAAAAAGAACATGGTTTCATCTTGATAGGTGTCTGACCAATATTTAGGAATTTTTTTCATTTTCTAGAATAAGGGATCGTCATTTGGTTAGATCCGTATCATATCACTCTTCTATTATCATAATTCTTGATTCCATATCAAATGTTCACAAGATGTTTTTCTTCTCTAAATGGTGGATATCAGATTCCACCTTTGATCCCTTGGTTAAGGAGTCATAGAGGAAGCCCACTCAGGGCACCTTGTGGGTGGGATTATAAAACATGTTGTGGTGGCTGAAAGTAGATATTTATACCTGGAATATGAGTCGACAATTACCATCCTTTGATTTGGAATCTATGAAAAGGGTGATTGAGCAGGCTGAGACAAGACTGGAAAATGAATGGGAATAGGGTATTTTTGGAAACCTCATTATTATGAAGGTCGGGTTCTCAGATAACCTCTCGGAGGATGAAAGGGTGGCCCGTGAGTTCTCTAACGAAATGTGGCTAAGGGAGGGTGACCAAAATACAGTTTTCTCCTATGATTGTATCAATGAAAAGTAGAGATCTATTTATCCCAAAATATGAATGGTGGATGAAACCTATATTAATGATTTGAATATAGTTGGAGAGATGGTTGGTTCTCATTTCAAAACCCTTATTTGTTATGTCAATCCCCTCATGCAAGACAAATATCCATTAGGGAATTCTCCTCTCTTTGATAACATCCCAAAAATGGTGTCTGATACCACGAATTGTGATCTTGGCTATATGCCTAGTGAGGAGGAAATTTGGATGGTGGTTAAATCTCTAAATCCTAAGAGTGCTACAGGGCTTGATAGGCTCTAATGTTCATTCTACGTGGAAACATGGAGCCTCATCAAATCAAAGTTGACTGAAATTATCAAGGAATTCTTTAGTGGGGTGGTCTTCTGAGGGTGGCTTGTGCTACATCTACAGTTCTTATACCAATTATCAAGGACCCTTCCTCCATCAGTCACTTCATGACCATTAGCATGTGAAACATACCTTATTAAGTTCTAGCTAGTATTATAAATAGTAGGCTTTCCCTACATTTATAGGTATTAATATTAGAGGAACAACATAACTTTATTCATGGGTGGTCTATCCAAGGAGCTATTGTTCTAGCACATGAGATGATTAGGGATCTAAACATCAAAACAATGGGTTCTAAAATTTCTATTAAATTGGACATGGATAAACATACGATAGAATGGAGTGGAAGTTCATCATTATGGTAATTGCAAGAATAGGTTTTTTTCAATACGGTTTATTGATCTTATTTTAAGATGTTATAGTTCAACATGGATTTCTAACTCTCTTATGGGGAGGAAATGTCGGTTTTTTCAAAGAGTTTTGAGGTATAATGAAGGGGGTCCACTTTTTCCCAACATCTTTATCATTGCTGAAAATTCTTTTATTAGATATATCACAAAGATCATTGTTGATTGTTCTATTTCTGTAACACCCCAAGCTTCTACGGTACGCTTCTCTTTGAATAATGCGATAACATGTGTTGTACGCAACATCGAGTTCTAACACACCACAACCAATCAAAAAAGCCATTATGAATAGTAATACCTACCTTTTGAAATTATATATATATTATATTTCAAAATGAACTTCATTTTTGGATTCAGAATATCGAAATTATCCTAAGTTGAATTTTTCTGAGAAAGTCCAATTTTTATGAATAGTGAAAAATACATAAAAACAACTTTTTTAATCAAAATAATTTTTAGTGATAAATTATATTATTTTGTGGTTTTATAGTATAATTAGAATATATTTTTACCATTTTATCCAATGGTGTTCATTATAATTAATTTCACTTTGAAATTGGACATAAACAATTGTCAATCTTTGGATATATATATTATTTCTTAAAACACGCTATTTGTTGTAACTGTAGGAATTAATTATAAAATTAATTAATGAAACTTTTATGTTTGTAATTTTGTAAAATTGACATCATTTTTTAATTTGGAATATCAATTATAGCTTAGGGTGAAATTTTGGCATTGTTATGAAAAACTTCAATTTTTTATGAATAGTGAAACTACTAAGTGGTAGTTAAAAAAACTGATTTTTTTCATAAAACTTAATTTTACCACTTCTGTGGATGGAATTTCGAAAATCCGAGAGACACGATTAATATCAAGAAGTAAAATGTGGTTCAATGAGATTAAAATAATTTTTGGTCAATAGTAACTTTTTACTTTTATTTACCATGGTTAAAAGTAAATAGGGTAATTAAGGGTAAAAATGATATTAATATTACCCTAACACATGTCCTAATTCTATTTGACAAGTGTATCTCGACCAAAAACTACCTTAGGAATAAAATATTATCATTTAGGTCCACTTGGATTAGATTAGGACATTTATTATTATTTAATTCAAAGATGAGTTAAAAGAGTTAAAATCAATGTTTATTTACTAAAACATTTTTAATATAGGGTTATACATAAGATAAATTCGATTGTAAATTTTCATTAAAAATATAAAAATATTTCCTACATAATTATATTTTATTTATAATTTTTAGACATTAAATAATTTAATTTATTTATGACACAATGATGATACAGTAATTACCATAATAGTGAAAAATTAAAATAATTGATATTATAAATACACAAATAAATATAATTTGAGACTTATTATGAATTAAACTAATTTTCTAAGTTAATATGACATGTTAGGAATTATTTAATTAAATTTCTTCGAAGTAATCATTCTGTTATGAGTTTCACAAAAATCAACTATTGAATAGTATCAAAATTGACATAAAAGAGTTTTTAAAACAAATATTATATTATTAATTTATATTAAATTCCTAAAAATATAAGGTTCGGCCAAGAGACTTATATCATGATAGTTGTATCATTAATGGACCACTTGGGGGTCACTTGGATGTATATAGTATGTTTATTAACTATATAATATAAAAACACAAAGTGACATGGTAAATGTCAAACTAATTAACTAAGAGTTAATACTTAAAGATAAGGTTAATATAGTAACACAAACCTGTCTAAATTCTATTGGTTGAATGGTTTTCGACCTATCCCCACATTAACATTTAAATAATCAACTTTTGAGCCATTATAAACCGAATATGAATTTATTATAAATTAATATTTCTAGCTTTTCCAAAGGTGCCCCTCACCCCTCTTATAAAAAAGCACTCCTCCTTCTCATTTCTTCAAACCTTCAAAGCCTTTTGGTTCAGCCAAACTCTTCCCACGTACTCTCCCAACTTCCCTCACTACAACCTAGAGGCCTTAGTTTGATCAGAAAGCCAACCTACGGAGCCCTTTTGATCAAATCAAAAGGAAGAACCCGTAGAAGAGGTAATGATTTCACCACCCTTTTCCAAGTTCCTTTCTTCTTCAACTTCTTCTTCCTTTGTTATTACCATTGTAAAATAATAACTTAGTATCATATATATATATAATGTGATGTTATTATAAATATGGTACAACCATATTCAGTATTCTATCCACCCGTTGAATAACATGTCACCATACGTGCGTACGTACGGCTTACCGTCTCCACGTCGTGGTGTAATTGTTATTCAATATATTATTATTTGGATGGGTATAATATTGATGTGTAACTCATGTAAATAATAAATATAACATGTTATTTATTATGTATATATGATATACCATCCATTTATATATTATTTTAATATCAAAACAATGATATTGTCGCTCGTGCGTACGTACGGACTACCGTCTCCACGGACACGATGAGATTCATTCTCCATCGTATCCATTCAAGTATAATTATCATTTGATGATTCAAAAATAATTTTTAAGGACTTGATATCATTCTGTATATGAATAATATAAAACCTATCCATGAAAAACATGGCTTATGTAACAAAACATATAAAAGAAAATGAGTAAGTTAACACCCGAAACGACGATAATACTAAGATATTATTAACAAAGCAATGTTAAAAGATCATATATGATATCATATGAATGTATATGATTCTTTTATAATTTAATAGAAATTGTTTCACTATTATATATGAGGTTAACCTACCCCAACCAAGGAAAAGTACAAGGTAAGGGTTATTTCACAATCTCTTCATTATCTAAGTTTGTTTATACGTAATAATTTACCGGGATCTCTTTGTCATCCACATCCATGTTTCTTAAAAATGAATTTCAAAACAATTTTACTTTTTACTAGAATATGGGTTAAATTCATTTATACCCATGTTTGAATTTTTATAAGAGGTTTATAAAGGAATCTTTTCGTCATTTTCCAAACAAGTTTCTTTTTAACCTTTTTGACAAAATTAAGGTAAGAATGTTTTTTTATTTTATACGGCGGGTGAGGTTATTTTCCGCCGTTATAAAATCATCAAATCTTCCCTTACAATCTTGTAAGAATATTTTCAAAGAAAATGTTTTATTTCATCAATATAAGACTCTTAAATGATTTCAAAATAGAAAGATATATTTCTCTAAAAATATTTTTGATTTCATCTATGTCAACATCCTTTGATAGATTTTACGCTTATTTGAAGTTGATTTATTATGATACAAAACTTCTATATTATATTGAAGGTTTTGTGATATGTTTGACTATGGATGTGCTATTTTTATACCGTTTATAGTTTATGTTGAAATTATTGACATTTTGTATGCTAGTTTTAATACGAATGTTTACATTATGTTTAAACCTTTTCATAAGGGAATGAATTGGACTTAATATGTGACGGGTGGAGCCCGCTATAGCTCCTCGATGCATTGGTAGGTCTCATGAGACAAACTACTATCTTGGCACAGGGCCTTGGAAAAATCTTATTTGTAGTCTTGGCACGAGGCCTTGACTATGTGGTTATGATAGTATGGTATTATGCATTCCATCATTATAAAAGTGGTTATTGATATTGCATGTGGTTATTCGATTAGTAAAATATCCATGCGTATAAGTAAATGGAATTATTTCATTTTACTTTTTACATACTATGTTGAAGTTCAAGTTTAAAAGGCTTTTGTTTTAGTTATACATTGCTATAAAATTTTATGCTTATTTTTGAAAGTTTCCGCTATATTGTTATCCTTACTGGGCATTTGAGCTCACCCCTTTTCTATGTTTTATATTTCCCAATAAGTGAAGAAAATAAATTATGAATGACCTGTAGGGATATTATGTGGGGATATGAGTGTAGAATATGGAGACAATATGTTGTTGTAGTAGTTTTTCACTTTATGAGGTAATGTATGAATTATGAATATATCTAGAGTTTCCAAGGCTACTAAACCAATCGGTCTTTTGAGATTTGATTTTTCTTGTGATCATGCCAATGTTATGTAATAATGCACCGAATCTATGTAACTGGGGTCGGGGCATTACAGTTGGTATCAGAGGAGATTTAGTACAAACCTTGGAAGCTGGATTTAGGTAAACTCTGATTAGAGCACGTAGACCTAAGATGAACTTTGAGGATTAGAATAGAAGAACTTCCTAGAATTTTGATATTTTAGAGATTTTGTGAGTTTTCCAAGCAATACATCCCTGTCTAGATACGAGCAGGTAGAGGCGGCTCTGGAACATATGTACCTAGGGGTGAATCATGAAAACACCGCTTTGAGCTCGACTCGAACGGGAACTGGTGCACGACAACGGGCCTTACTGCACTCTTGGTTACGACACTCCCAAGGGATATGCTTAGGATAACTCTCATTTTCTTTAGAAATAATTATGAAGGGTTTATGAATATATACTTCCTCAAAGAAAACATTCTTATGATTATGGATTATATTCATAAACAGTTCAATTTATGTTAAGTGTATTGTAAGTATGAGATTATGTATTTTGATTCATAAACTGATCTAGATTATTATATTGTTTAGAAATGGAGCCTAGTGGAAGAAATGGAAACTGTATCAATGCACACACTCCATGTAGGGATTTCCCTCCTGCTCAAGATAATTATAGTGGAGCTGATGATGCAACTGGTGCCGATCAGCTAATCACCATACTGGGACAACTTACTCAGGTTATGAATAATAACCTTACCCATATGGAGCAGCCTGATCCACAGTGTGGAGGATCAATGTCATATCTATTCATGAGGCAATAACCACCAACATTCAATGGGAGTACAAATCCCTTAGTAGCTGAGCAATGGATAAATTCAATAGAGAAAATATTTCAGGCTTTGGGAGTAGTGAAAGGGAAAAAGTTATCATGGCAGTTTACCGACTCACTAGAGATGCTGATCAATGGTGGTCATTGATTCAAAACACGAAGGAAGATGATGAAGTATCAAATATGTAATGGAGGGAGTTCAAAGATCTATTTTTAGAAAAATACTTTCCTCGTGACTATCGAGCAGATATGGAAAAGCAATTTCTGAGTCTGAGACAGAAGGAGGATGAGAATGTTTCAATGTATGAGGCTAACTTTACAAGGTTATCAAGGTATACTAGAGATTATATACGTAACCCAAGAAGTAAGATTGATCGTTTCTTTGATGGGTTAAAACCATTTCTCCGTCGAGCATTAGTCTCACAATCCTTCTCATCGTACAAAGACATTGTCTCATGTGCTATCAAGACCAAAAAGGAATTCTCTAGGTCTTATGACTTTAAAGAAAAACAAGAGAAGAAGAGACCTCCTGATCAATCTGGGAATGGAAATAAGGGGAATAAGGGAACGTTTTAATATTCATCCTGTGGTAAATGTGGGAAGAAACTCCCCGGTACTTTCTGGAAGGGAACGAGAGTCTGTTACAAGTGTAGTGAAAAAGTCCACAAAGCTCGTGATTGCAAGGGGAAGAAGGAAGCCACCAAAGTTCAATGCTACAATTGTAGGGAGATGGGGCATTATGTAAATGAATGTCCTAAGCGTCAGGAGAACTTACCTCAGAAAATGCCAAGGGATCAAGGACAAGCTTATGCTATCACTACTGATGAGGTAGAAGCTCCGAAAGACATGGTGGCAGGTAATTTAATGGTTTCCTCAAGTTTAGAAAATGCATTATTTGATTTTGGATCATCGTATTGTTTCATATCTTCCCAGTTTGCTAAGAAAATTAAATATTTCCATTTTGATTTAACAAAGGAGTTGTCAGTTAAAACTCCTAAGGGAAGTATCATTGCAACAAAGTTTTGTGAATTAGTGTGAGTTCGATATAATCCTCAGTCTGGACTAGATTTCAGACTATGATGCGAAGATTTATTGCAAAAAGAAAGAGGTTACAATTTTTGATGATGATGATAAGGAACACATTGTCTTTAGAGCAAAATCGTCACCACCTAATTCTTATCTAGATCCACCCCCAGTAGCTCAACTAAATTCAATTATTGGGGAGGAAGAGAATGAAATAACTGTGGGTGAGGAAAGGAATGTTCCAATAGAAGATGTACCTATTGAGAAAAAACATGTAGATGTATTTCCGAAAGATTTACCTGGACATCCTCCAGAACGAGAATTTGAGTTTTCCATTGATTTAATTCCTGGATCAAGGCCTATATCGAAGACCCCTTATAGAATGTCCACTGTAGAATTAGTTGAACTAAAGAGACAACTAGAGGAATTGAGTAATAAGGGATTTATTCTCCCTAGTGTTTCTCCATGGGGAGCCCCTGTTCTTTTTGTTAAAAAGAAAGATGGATCTATGAGGTTATGTATCGACTATAGGGAGATCAATGCTATAACAATAAAGAACAAGTATCCCCTACCTCGAATTGATGATTTATTTGACCAAATACATGGAGCTCAATACTTTTCAAAGATTGTCCTTCGATCTGGATACCATCAGTTGTGTGTGAAGAAGGAAGACATTCAAAGGGTAGCATTTCAAACCAGGTACAGGAATTACGAGTTTACTGTAATGCCTTTTGGATTGACTAATGCACCCTCTGTATTCATGGATCTGATGAATAGAGTTTTCAAGGAGTATCTCGATGAATTTGTGGTGGTATTTATTGATGATATCTTGGTATACTCCAAAAGCTACAAAGATCATGAAAATCACTTTCGCATTATCCTGAAGACTCTGAGAAGACATGAATTATTTGGGAAGTTTAGCATGTGTGAATTATGGCTTCATGAGATTTATTTTCTTGTCCATATTGTCTCTAAAGATGGAATCTATGTTGATCCTTCTAAGACTAAGGAAATCCAAGAGTGGCCAGCACCTATGAGTATAACTGAGGTACGTAGTTTTATTGGTTTGGCAGGTTATTATCGACGATTCATCCAGAATTTTGCCCGATTGGCTGACCCATTAATGAAGCTCACACATAAAGGGGTTAAATTTGTCTGGAAAAAATAGTGTGAAAAATGTTTCAAAGAACTGAAGAGAAGATTAGTCAATGCTCCTATATAGACTCTACCATCGGGGAATGATGGGTTCGTTATTTATAGTGATGCATCAAAGAAAGGACTTGGTTGTGTCCTTATGCAGAATGATAGAGTTATTGCCTATACATCGCGGCAGTTAAAAATTCATGAACAAAACTATCCTACTCATGATCTCGAGTTAGCAGCTGTGATCTTTGCTTTGAAGATATGGAGGCACTACCTCTATGGTGAAAAATGTGAGATTTATACTGATCACAAGATTTTGAAGTATATTTTCTCACAAAAAGAACTCAACATGAGGCAAAGGAGATGGCTTGAATTACTCAAGGATTATGATTTCACGATAAACAACCACCCGGGGAAGGCAAACAGGGTGGCAGATGCTTTGAGCAGAAAAGACCATGGAGTTTTGAACAATATTATAATTGAAAGGGATCCAATTTTCATGGATCTAGTGAAGATGGACATTGGAATAACCAGGGAAGGCGAAACATTTATTCTTTTTCAAATGGATTCTAGACCATCTTTACTAGAAAGGATTAAGAGTTCTCAGACTGATGATGAAGAATTTCAAAAGAAGATTAAAGCTGTGAATGATGGGAGATTGAGAGACTTTGTGTATGAAGATGGAATTTTGAAATTTGGAAAGAGACTTTTGTGTTCTCGATATACCTGATCTAAAAAGGGAATTGTTGGATGATGCTCATAGTTCCAATTTCTCTATACATCCTGGGAGCACCAAAATGTATAGAGATTTGAAGGAACATTTTTGGTGGGACAACATGAAGAGGGATATTGCTGATTTTGTGTCAAGATGTATGGTTTGTCAACAAGTGAAAGATGGAATGCAACAGCCTGGAAGAATCATGCAACCTCTTCCCATACCGGAGTGGAAATGGGACAATATTACGATGGACTTTGTCATGGGACTACCAAAGACTCCTAGAAGGAATGATGCAATATGGGTTATTGTTGATCGTTTTACCATGTCAGCACATTTTCTTGCTATATGAGAAGATCTACCCCCGGAACGTATAGCAAAACTATATGTTAAGGAAGTTGTGAGACTTCATGGAGTACCCCTATCGATTGTTTCTGATCATAATCCCCGTTTTACATCAAGATTTTGGAAAAGTCTTCAGAAATACCTAGATACTGAACTTCATTTGAGCACTGCTTACCACCCTCAGACAGACAGACAATCAGAAAAGACTATTCAAACTTAGAAGACATGTTGAGATCCTGCTCACTTGACTTTCAGGGTATGTGGGATCAATATTTACCTCTGGTAGAATTTTCCTATAACAATAGCTTCCATTCGAGTATTTATATGGCACCATATGAAGTGTTATATGGAAAGAGATGTCGTACACCAACCTGTTGGGATGACGTTGGTGAAAGAAAACTTGTAGGCCCAGAACTGGTGGAGGAAACGGTGGAAAAGGTGAAGGTAATCCAAAATCACATCAAAGTAGCTCAATGTAGGCAGAAGAGCTATGTCGATAATTGAAGGAAGGATTTGGAATTTCAAGTCGGAGATCATGTTTTCCAGAAGGTATCTCCATGGAAGGGAGTCATACGTTTTGGTAAGAAAGGTAAATTGAGTCCCAGGTACATCAAACCTTTTGAAATTCTAGAACGAATTGGGGTTGTAGCTTAACGATTGGCAATGCCGCCAAGTCTCTCCAAAGTTCACGATGTGTTCCACGTATCTCTGTTGAGGAAATACATGCATGACACAACGCATTTACTCACCTATGAGGAATTAGAACTGGAACCCGATCTGTCTTATTGAGAAGATCCCATCAGGATTCTTGATACGAGAGAACAAGTACTGAGAAACCAGACGACACATCCGGTAAAAGTTATGGGGAGAAACCATAAGATGGAAGAGGCAACGTGGGAACCCTAGGAACTTATAATGAAGAACCACCTGAGTCTTTTCATGCGATAATATTCTAGAAATTTCAAGGATGAAATTATTTGAAGGAGGGGAGAATGTTACACCCCAAACTTCTACGGTACGCTTCTCTTTGAATAATGTGATAGCGTGTGTTGTACGCAACATCGAGTTCTAACACACCACAACCAATCAAACTAGCCATTATGAATAGTAATACCTACTATTTGAAATTATATATATATTATATTTCAAAATGAACTTCATTTTTGAATTTAGAATATCGAAATTATCCTAAGATGAATTTTTTTGAGAACGTCCAATTTTTATGAATAGTGAAAAATACTTAAAAAGAACTTTTATAATCAAATTAATTTATAGTGATAAAATATATTATTTATTGGTTTTATAGTATAATTAGAATATATTTTTACCATTTTATCCTATGGTGTTCTTTATAATTAATTTCAATTTGAAATTGGACATAAACAATTGTCAATCTTTTGATATATATTGTTTCTTAAAAACACGCTATTTGTTGTAACAGTGGGAATTAATTATAAAATTTATTAATTCAAATTATATGTTTTGAATTTTGTAAAATCAACATCATTTTTGAATTTGGAATATCAATTATTTCTTAGGGTGAAATTTTGGCATTTGAAAAACTTCAATTTTTGATGAATAGTGGAACTGCTAAGTGGTTGTTAAAAAAACAGAATTTTTTCATAAAACTTAATTTTACCGCTTCTGTGAATGGAATTTCAAAAATCCGAGAGACACGGTTAATATCAAGAAGTAAAATACGGTTCAATGGGATGAAAATAATTTTTGGTGAATAGTAACTTTTTACTTTTATTTACTACGGTTAAAAGTAAATAGGGTAATTAAGGGGAAAAATGATATTAATATTACCCTAACACATGTCCTAATTCTATTGGACAAGTGTATCTCGACGAAAAAAAACTTAGGAATAAAATATTATCATTTAGGTACATTTGGATTATATTAGGACATTTATTATTATTTAATTCAAAGAAAAGTTAAAAGAGTTAAAATCAGATTTTATTTACGAAAACATTTTTAATATAGGGTTATACATAAGATAAATTAGATTGTAAATATTCATTAGAAGGATAAAAAGATTTCCTACATAATGATATTTTATTTATAATTTTTAGACATTAAATAATTTAATTTATTTATGACACAATTATGATGTAGTAATTACGATAATAGTGAAAAATTAAAATAATTTATATTATAAATACACAAATAAATATAATTTGAGACTTTTTATGAATTAAAATAATTTTCTAAGTTAATATGAAATGTTAGGAATGATTTAATTAAATTTTTTCGCCGTAATAATTCTGTTATGAGTTTAAAAAAAATCAACTATTGAATAGTGTCAAAATTGACATAAAAGAGTTTTTAAATCAAATATTATATTATTAATTGATATTAAATTCCTAAAAAACTAAGGTTCGGCCAAGAGACTTATATCATGATATTTTTATCATTAATGGACCACTTGGAGAGTCTCTTGGATGTATATAGTATGTTTATTAACTATATAATATAAAAATACAAAGTGACATGGTAAATGTCAAACTAATTAACTAAGAGTTAACACTTAAAGATAAGGTTAATATTGTAACCCAGACCTATCTAAATTCTATTGGTTGAATAGTTCTCGACATATCCCCAACTTAAAATTTAAATATTCAACTTTGGTGCCATTAGAAATCGTATATGAATTTATTATAAATTAATATTTCTAGATTTTCCAAAGGTGCCCCTCACTCCACTTATAAAAAGGCACTCCTCCTTCTCATTTCTTCACACCTTCACAGACTTCTGGTTCAGCCAAACTCTGCCCAAATACTCTCCCAACTTCCCTCACTACAACCTAGAGGACTTATTTTGATCAGAAATCCAACCTAAGGATCCATTTTGATCAAATCAAAAGGAAGAACCCGAAGAATAGGTAATGATTTCACAACCCTTTTCCAAGTTCCTTTCTTCTTCCACTTCTTATTCCTTTGTTATTACCATTATAAAATAATAACTCTAGTATCATATATATACTGTTATGTTATTATAAATATGGTACAACCATATTCAGTATTCTATCCACCCTTTGAATAACATGTCACGATACGTGCGTACGTACGGCTTACCGTCTCCACGTTGTGGTGTAATTGTTATTCAATATATTATTATTTGGATGGGTATAATAATGATGTGTAACTGATGTAAATAATAAATATAACATGTTAATTATTCTGTATATATGATATACCATCCATTTATATATTATTTTAATATCAAAAGAATGATATTGTCGCTCGTGCGTACGTACGGACTACCGTCTCCACGAACGCGATGAGATTAATTCTCCATCGTATCCATTCAAGTATAATTATCATTTGATGATTTAAAAATAAATTTTAAGGAATTGATATCATTCTGTATATGAATAATATACAACCTATCAATGACAAACATGGCTTATGTAACAAAACATATAAAATTAAACGAGTAAGTTAACACCCGAAATGACGATAATACTAAGATATTATTAACAAAGCAATGTTAAAAGATCATATATGATATCATATGAATGTATATGATTCTTGTATATTTTAATAACAATTATTTCACTATTATACAGTATGTTAACCTACCCCAACCATGAAAAAGTACAAGGTAGGGGTTATTTCACAATCTCTTCATTATCCGAGGTTGTTTATACGTAATAATCTACTGGGATCTCTTTATCATCGACATCCATGTTTCTTAAAAATGAATTTCAAAAAAAATTACTTTTTACTAGAATATGGGTTAAAGTCATTTATACCCTTGTTTGAATTTTTATAAGTGGTTTATAAAGTAATCTTTCCATCGTTTTCCAAACAAGGTGCTTTTTAACCTTTTCGACAAAATTAATTTAAGAATGTTTTTTTAACTTATACGGTGGGTGCGGCTATTTTCTGCCGTTATAAAATCATCGAAGTTTCCCCTACAATCATAAAAGAATATTTTCAAAGAAAATGTTTTATTTCATAAACATAAGACTCTTAAATGATTTCAAAATAGAAAGAGATATTTCTCTAAAAAGAGTTTTGATTTCATCTATGTCAACATCCTTTGATGGATTTTATACTTATTTGAAGTTGATTTATTATGATACAAAACTTCTATATTATATTGAAGCTTTTGTGATATGTTTGACTGTGGATGTGCTATTTTTTTACCTTTCATAGTTTATGGTGAAAGTATTGACATTTCGTATGCTAGTTTTAATACAAATGTTTATGTTATGTTTAATCCTTTTCATATGGGAATGCATTGGACATAATATGTGATGGGTGGAGCCCGCTATAGCTCCTCGATGCATCGGTAGGTCTCATGAGACAAACTAGTGTCTTGGCACAAGGCCTTCGCAAAATCTTATTTGTAGTCTTGGCACAAGGCCTTGGCTACGTGGTTATAATAGTCTGGCATTATGCATTCCATCATTATGAAAGTGGTTATTGATTTTGCATGTGATTATTCAATTAGTAGAATATCCATGTGAATAAGAAAATGGAATTATTTCATTTTACTTTTTCCATACTATGTTGAAGTTCATGTTTAAAAGGCTTTTGTTTTAGTTATACATTGCCTTAAATGTTTATGCTTATTTTTGAAAGTTTCCGCTATATTGTTATCCTTACTGGGCATTTGAGCTCACCCCTTTTCTATGTTTTACCCTTCGGTGAGTTTTTAGTAAAAGATATGAAAGGAATCTTTTGTCGTTTTTCGTATGAGGTACTTTTTGACTTTTCCGACAAAAGTACGGGAAGAATGGTTTTTTTTAACTTATACGGCACGAACGGATTTTTACGACTTTATAAAGACATATTTTAATAAAGCTTCCTCAAAAAGATTTCATGACTATTTTCAATAAAATCTCTTTCTTTTAAAATTGCATGACGTTTTGTGAAAAGAAATTGATTTTGAAGAAGAAAGGATATTTTCCTCAAGAATTCATTTCAAGTATTTTATGAAAATTATTTTCCATCTAAGATAACATAGTGTTCTGTTTCTATCCCTATTATTACATTGATTTTGTTATGTTGTGATGGAATTATTTATATGAATTCCTTTATCTTATATGAATTTTTTTATGATATCACGATGTTTACGAATCCCATTTTTACTACATGGGTTATGAAATGATGTATGATTTATGATTTTGTGGCACACATAAGAATGGTATAATTATGAGATGGGTGGGACCTATATCTCCCTCCAATGCATTGGGTAAAGATTTTATATCTCATGAGATAGACAGGGCTGGAACGGTAGGTTATACCGGTTCAGTGAAACAGGACTGAAACGAGGGTTACTCGATTCAGAAAGGGACATTGTCCACTAAGATAGTCTTGGCTATGAGTCTTGACTAACAAGAAATGATTCTCTATGATTATGTGTGAATGCCACAAAGTTTCATGTTTTAAGTTATGATTATTGTGATTGCATTTCACTGCCATGATTTATCCCATGTTATGAAATTATGCTCTCTTTTGCAGGTTATGATTTCCAAAATGTTATGTTCTTATGAATACGATGTGATTGATATTTCTTTTGTTTACCCTTACTAAGCATTTGAGCTCACCCTTTTATGTTTTCTTCTCCCCAGGATATAAAGAAAGGTTTTAGGTAAAAAAAAAGGAAGATCTTTATGGGAGATGTTGAAGATCTGTCACCACGATTAGAAGATTTTATTCCGAGTTTCCAAAGACACTAAACTATTACGATCCTTGTGTGTGTGTTTTTTTTATGTACTAAGTATTCCGAAAAAGTAATGTAAAGTCCATGTAAGTCAGGCTTCGGGTCTCTACAGTTGGTATCAGAGGAAAGGTTTAGTCAACCTTTGGAAACTAGGATGCGAAAACGTTAGTGAGATCCCTAGAGATATTTCTAAGGTATGTCTAGGGATGTCCCTAAGGATAAGTATACGTATAGGATATAGTCCTAGAACTATGGTAACGATATTAGATTAAACCAAATATGTTAGATATTTAAGTTACTCCCCCTTCATTATGATTTTTTCCTCTCACACTATTCTTTTTGGGTTTTAGAAAATGGCTGGAAACAAGGTGATTCACGATAATGGAGGATATGATGGACAATGGACTGATATTCTTCATGAGCAACCAAATGAAATGGGATTTGGAATTCCAAACATCATTATTATGCTGAATCAGCAATCTCATAATATGATCAATAAAGTAAAATTTGGTAAGTTTCCTGACTCAGCTAATAAGAGAAAGATGGAGTTTCATGATGAGCATAGAGGAAAGAAAGTTCAATTTCCCCTATGTAAATCATGTGGGAAGAGGCATCAAGGAGAATGTTTCAAAGGAACTGGAAGATGCTTTGGGTGTGGAAAAGAAGGACACAAAGCAAGTAAATGCAAAGGAAAAGGTTCAGTTAACAACATGGATGAGGATAATGGTATTGCTACGACATCAACAATGGTTAACTGTTTTAAATGTGGAATGTACGGGCATTATGCAAACCAATGCCCTAAGGGAAAGTCTCATGAAGATAATCAGTATGGTCGTATGGGATGTATTTATGTGGATGATGATGAAGAGACTACAAATGATATGTGAGAAGAAAGAATTTTTGAAGCTCGGTCAATGGTTTAAGAATGTAGTGGAATGATTACATGTTTATCATGTGTAATGTTGTATAAGTAATCTCATGGTACTATGGAATAAAGAGACATGTAAGGATTGTTACACTGTTGTCTGATTAATGTTACCAGTATCCATGAAAGGTTATTCAGATATTTTTGGAATGTAGATGATATGCGCATAATGAAGGGATAAGGAGAAAATTAAATGTTTGATAGTATTCATGAGCTCATGACTGATATAAGGAGAAGTTTATATCATGGTTTGAGTATATAGAATTTTTGGATTTTGGTATGTGGAAAGAGTTAACTTTTGACAGCATTCATGTTTTCACTAAGGTTTAATGGGTATTAATTTTTTTCAAGAGAATACATAATTAAGGTATTCACATGATTGGAATGTGACCAACAAGATATATGGGGGATAAATGATGGTATTCACCTGCTTGGTTGACGACATTTCAAGTAATCATTTTCTTTATACTATGAGCTTGGACCGAAGTATTTTAGATAAGCCTAAAGATTGTAATGGATTATGTTAAACCATAAGTTAGTATTGTTTAAGTATAGATTTTTTTTTATATTATTTATGTGATGTTATTGTAATTTAGTTTTAGAAAAAGGACAACCTGCAGGACGGGCGACAGCCCATCGCTTCGGACAAGGCTGTGGGAATCGAACCCACAACCGAAGTGCGACTGGCCTTTATCGCCTACCACTGACCTACAGGAAGTCCCTGTTTAGTAGAAACTAGTTTTATTATATTAATCAGTATGATATGTGAAGTATAAGTTCATTTTAGGAACCATATATGATTAATATCACTATAAATGGACTTATGTATTTTTTGATAACTTTTCTAACCTTTTGTTTGAGACAGATGGAATGACCCATCATTCTATCACATGATCTGCTAACACATCATGAATGACAAATTCAACTTCATTTCTTTAATAGATGAAGTGGAAAATGTCCAAAGAACGACAAACGGTGAGACTATACCAAAATCACGAAAGTATTTCTTCTAATTCCAATTTCATCAACTTTAGGGAAATGATCTTGAAAACCAAAAATGTTGTCCTAGTGATCTTATACCTGATGAATCAGATGGTACCTTAGATCGTCACAAATTTATGGATTTTTGATTTTTGGCTTTTCCATAGCCATGTTCTCTACCACTCTCCATCAGAACATGATGGTTAGATTTTTCTTCCATATCCATATTTTCACCTATGTGGAAACCCAGTGATTAGTTTATTTGGGTAATGGTTACATTTCATACTTTAGTTTTTAAAGCCATGTTTTGGTATTCCTTTTTTACGATGTGGGTTTCTATTAAAGAAAATTTCGAATAGTAAACAATTTATAACCCCGACGAATTTCGAGGGCGAAATTCATTTTAAGGGGGGTAGAATGTAACAGCCCGAGATTTTATGAAAAACATTCTTCTTAATTTTATTAATATATTGTGTTGTACGCTAAACCAAAAGGAGCTTGCACAACACGCATCCTTGACTTTCCTTACATTACACGCAATCGCAACCTTCCTCGATAGCGTGTGTAGTACGCAATACTGAGTTTCACGAAACAACGATATGCTATTAAAATATCATTAAAACTAGCCGTTATGAGTAGTAATAACCACTTTTTAAATTATAGAAATTTTAGCTCTCAAAATGGACTTCATTTTTGGATTCGGAGTATCGAATTTAGCCTAAGGTGAAATTTTGGTACTTTTCGGATAACTTTCACATTCTGATGAATAGTGAAAATTACTAAATTATAATTAAAAACAATTTTTTAATCGAAATAATTAATAGTGATAAATCATTAATTTGAGTGGTTTTAAAGTATATTTAGAATATATTTTTACAATTTAATACAATGTTGTTCATTGGATGTAATTTCACATTTAAACCAGACATAATCAAGTTTCAATCTTTTGATAGATATTGTTTCTTAAAAACACGCTATTTGTTTTAACAGCGGGATTTAATTAGAAAATTAATTAATGCAATTTCTATGTTATGAATTTGGTAAAATAGACTTCATTTTTGAATTTGGAATATGAAATATATCTTAGGATGAAATTTTGGCATTTTTCTGAAAACTTTCAATTTTTGATGAATAGTGAAACCACTGAGTGGTAGGTTAAAAACTGAATTTTGCATAAAACTTAATTTTACCGCTTCTGTGAATGGAATTTCAAAAATCCGAGAGACACGGTTGATGTCAGTAAGTAAAATGTGGTTCAATGAGATGAAAATAATTTTTGGTGAATAGTAACTTTTTACTTTTATTTACCACGGTTAATAGTAAATAGGGTAACTAAGGGTAAATATGATATTACTATTACCCTAACACATGTCCTAATTCTATTGGATAAGTGTAATTCGACCAAAAACAACCTTATGAATATAATATGACCATTTAGGTCCACTTGGATTAGATTATGACACTTAATATTATTTTATTTAATGAATAGTTAAAATAGTTAAAATCAAAATTTAATAACTTAAACATTTTTAATATGGGGTTATACATAAGATAAATTCGACTATAAATATTCATTAGAAAGCTAAAACTATTTCCTACATAATGATATTTTATTTATAATATTGAGACCTTAAATAAATTAATTTATTTATGACACAACGATGATGCAGTAATTACCCTTTTAAGGAAATATTAACATAATTGATGTTATAAAAGCTCAAATGAATGTAATTTGAGACTTTTTATGAATTCCACTAATTTTCTAGGTTACTATTATATATTAGTGTTGATTTAATAAACTTGGTTCGAACATATAATTCTGTTTTGACTTTCACAAAAATCATATATCAAATAGTGTCAAAATTGACACAAAATAGTTTTTAAATCAAATATTATATTATTAATTGTTATTTTATTCCTAAAAATCTAAGGTTCGGCAAAATGACTTAGATAAGGATATATATATTAATAATAAACAATTTGGGGTTCTTTTGGCATGTTATAGTAAGTGTATTAACCATATAGTGAAAGAAAACAAAAAGACACGGTAAAAGTTAAATTATTTAACTTAGAGTTAAATCTAATTGATAAGGTTAAAATAATACCCTAAACTTGTCTAAATCTTATTGGTTGATAGGATTTCGACCCATCCCCACCTTATCTTCGAAATAAGACCCTTTGGAACCATTATAAACCGATTTTGACTTTAATATAAAATAATATTTTGAGATATTCCTAAGGTGCCCCTCTCCTCCCTTATAAAAGGACACCTCCTCCCCCTCCTCCTCACACCAAATTGAGCACTCAAGCTCGTCCAACCCCTGCCAAAATCTCTTCTCCACTTCCCTAGCAACATCCAAGAGGTTCTGGTCTTCCTCAAAGACCAATTTTAGTGCCCTAAGAGGAGGTCTCAAAGAGGCGCTTCAAAGAAGAGGTAATTACCGTTACCAATTCTTTCATCTTTATTTCTTCTTCCACTTCTTCTTATTAGGTTGTTTCATTATGAAGTAATAACATCAGTATAACTCATATACTGATATGTTATTATATGTATGAAACAACCCTATTTCACCATCTATCCATCCTACGGAAAAAGAAATCACCGCGCGTGCGTACGTACGGAATACCGTCTCCACGCCGTGGTGTAATCTATTTTCCACCACCACCTTACATGGATGGGTATAATGGTTCAAAGAATAACTATAAATAGTTATTACAACATCATATTGATTCTGATATATTGTATAATCCACTCCAATTCAATTCAATATTTATGGAAATGATATCATCGCTCGTGCGTACGTACGGACTACCGTCTCCACGACGCGATGAGATTCATTCTCCATGTTAACCATTTAAGAATGATTATAAAGTATATATAAGAAATAATAATGAAATATATGACATTATAAAGCTACTGGATTTATGTATATATATATATATATATGTATGTCATCTACTTACTTCCATTCAAGAAAATAAGGAAAGGAAAACAGCGTTCATGCGTACGTACGGACTACCGTCTCCATGAACGGTGTTTTTCATTTCATTTATCTATCTATTATATATATATATATACTGAATATATATGATATATAAATCATATTATATATTCTGGAAGTAAGTAAATCATGATATAAGTAATAATAATGTCAAGAACAACAAGTCAAAACACCTACGATAAATGAAACGATTTTACCCAAAACGCTTCTTTAACATGCAATTTACAAAAGAACGGGTAATATAATGTCATAAGTGAAAAATATATGATATCATAACAATGAATATGATTCTGTAATAAGTCAATGACATTATTTAAATCATTATACAGGAGGTTCGGACACATACGAAGAAAATCGGACCTAAGGTAAGGGAAAATATCACAATCTCATTTTTATCCGAAATTGTTTTTACTTTGGTATTTACTGGGGTGTATTTTATCATCCACATCCATGTTACCTCAATATGTAATATTATTTCCATCCACCTACAATTTTTTAAATCCAATTTTACCCTTCGGTGAGTTTTTAGTAAAAGATATGAAAGGAATCTTTTGTCGTTTATCGTATGAGGTACTTTTTGACTTTTCCGACAAAAGTACGGGAAGAATGGTTTTTTTAACTTATACGGCACGAACGGATTTTTACGACTTTATAAAGACATATTTTAATAAAGCTTCCACAAAAAGATTTCATGACTATTTTCAATAAAATCTCTTTCTTTTAAAATTGCATGACGTTTTGTGAAAAGAAATTGATTTTGAAGAAGAAAGGATATTTTCCTCAAGAATTCATTTCAAGTATTTTATGAAAATTATTTTCCATCTAAGATAACATAGTGTTCTGTTTCTATCCCTATTATTACATTGATTTTGTTATGTTGTGATGGAATTATTTATATGAATTCCTTTATCTTATATGAATTGTTTTATGATATCACGATGTTTACGAATCCCATTTTTACTACATGGGTTATGAAATGATTTATGATTTATGATTTTGTGGCACACATAAGAATGGTATCATTATGAGATGGGTGGGACCTATATCTCCCTCCAATGCATTGGGTAAAGATTTTATATCTCATGAGATAGACAGGGCTGGAACGGTAGGTTATACCGGTTCAGTGAAACAGGACTGAAACGAGGGTTACTCGATTCAGAAAGGGACATTGTCCACTAAGATAGTCTTGGCTATGAGTCTTGACTAACAAGAAATGATTCTCTATGATTATGTGTGAAAGCCACAAAGTTTCATGTTTTAAGTTATGATTATTGTGATTTCATTTCACTGCCATGATTTATCCCATGTTATGAAATTATGCTCTCTTTTGCAGGTTATGATTTCCAAAATGTTATGTTCTTATGAATACGATGTGATTGATATTTCTTTTGTTTACCCTTACTGAACATTTGAGCTCACCCTTTTATGTTTTCTTCTCCCCAGGATATAAAGAAAGGTTTTAGGTAAAAAAAAGGAAGATCTTTATGGGAGATGTTGAAGATCTTTCACCACGATTAGAAGATTTTATTCCGAGTTTCCAAAGACACTAAACTATTACGATCCTTGTGTGTGTGTTTTTGTTATGTACTAAGTATTCTGCAAAAGTAATGTAAAGTCCATGTAAGTCAGGCTTCGGGTCTCTACAGTGGTGATGTGGGCCGTGAAAATAGGGGATCTATGGTTCTTGCTTTTTCTTCTGATTATGGTCATGGAGAATCTCTGGAGGCAGATGTCATGACTATTCTTACTGGCTTTGAGATTTGAGAGGCATGATCTCAGGAGCATGAGGTGGTGGAGATCGATTCATTAATCGTCTATAATTCTCTCCATAGGAAGGCATTTATCCCATGGAGTATCAGCTATATCATCCCGAGCATTAACTCTATCATGAGGGGTTAGGGGTAGGTTATACATATATGGCGTGAAGGAAATAAGGTTTCATACTTTCTTGCATCTAGGTATATATAGAATGAGAATGCCACTATTTTTTTCTAATATGGGTTCTCTTCCTCCTAAATGTGTGAATATTTTTAGGGGTGATGCTCTTAGCTTACATTTTTGTCGTCCCCCTTTATTGGAATTGCCTTGTATTTTTGAAATTATTTAAAAATAATATTTACATTGATAGTCCATGTTTAACAACCAAAGAACATTTTACCTATCCTTATTTGAATAAAAAACAAACTCAATCAATCATTAGAGCCCAACATCTACAACACAATCAGTTCCCTATATTTTATCATTAAACCAATGAGAATCATGCATCAAATATTCCAAATTTTATCTTCATGTTACTATAGTTGATTTATTTTCACTAATTTTTTCCAAATATAGTATTTATTTTGATGAATTTTTTTTACAAACTCTTACATTACCAATTAAAGATTTAGTATATTCATATTTGAGGATAATTTGTTTCTTCTAGTGCTACTTCTAAATAAAAATTACTTTTGTAAGGATATTATTCTTCACATAGGTAGATATATTAATTTAATTATATATTTTTATTCCTTGATATTTTATCATACATAACTAAAAAATATCATACATGAATAGATAATGAATCAGTAAAACAAAATGAGCATCTAGCGGTGGTTTAAACCGCCGCATTATGGTTCTGCGACAGTTTTAAAAACTGCTGCTAAAATTGGAGTTGGCAATCAACAAATGGTGATTTCATCCATTTAGTGGCAGTTGATAGAAAGTGTCATAGAAGACTCATTTCATGGTGGTTTTCTTAGTTTTTGCTGTGGGTTTTGATTTAAAAATAACAGGGAACTAGCGGCAGTTTCTAATCACCACTAAAGACTGGAATTTTTACTGAAAAAATGCCACTATTATGGATCAAACCACCACCTTAAAAAAATACCAAAATATAGCCATGGTTTAAACCACCGCTAAAAAATCCAATAACCATCGGCTGTTTAAACTGCCACTATCAAATGCATTTAAAAACAAACAAATTGCATGTTCTGCAGCACCAGAACTTGCATCTAGAATAACACAACAGTGCCATCGAAAATTTTACCATATAATCAAATATATCATCAAATTTCAAGGAAATCAACACATGTTAAAACTAAAGAAGCAACATACGTTGATTATCAACAAAACATAATGAATAAACACATTGAAAAAGGAAAACAACACATTGAACGAAATAATAAATTTCTGAGTACATTGAAAGAATAAAAAAAGACACACCACATTAAAAGAATCAATAATACATAAAAACATGGAAAGAATAAACACATTAAATGAATAAGTTATACCTTTCTCAATACATTAAATGAAACAATACATTTCTCAATAGATTTCTCATTGAATGTATGTTAATTCTTAAAACTATTACACAACACATTTCCAGTGAAAACATAAATTTTAAACATTTAAATCTATATATAAAGAATCAATGTACTTCCATTAAAATGAGGCTTCACATGTTAAAAAAAATCCATCAAAATTTCAAAACAGGTAAATTAATTTAATAATAAATAAATAATTCTCAATATGAAACCATCCATCAGGAATACCATTTTCATCGAAAGGGTCTTTAATGATTCAAAACCAATAAACAATGCTTATCCAAAAGAGAAGTCACCATAAATATCCATAAATGATCTAAACATCCCAAATAAAGGATTAAAACTGACATGGATTTATACAATGGGTAAACAATTCACAAAAATCTAGGACTTCAATCACTGATCCCACCCCTTTTTGAGATCACAAAAAACAACATAGATGAATCCTTGTTCCTAGACCAACTTGAATCCACATAGTTCGAGTAAAACAATTACATCCCCATGGCTTATCTAATACCAACATTACAAAGCTCAAAAATAGGGTCCATGGACAAAAAGAGCACAAAAATTTCCCAAAAGAGAGATCACCCAACAAATCAAGATTGAGCTCTAACCAAAAGATGAAAACAAATGGACACAAATCGAATAGAGGGTCTGATAGATTGGGGTTATTATATATGTTATAGGCTTGAGATATCATTTTATGGATAAGTGATATAGAACTTTAGTTTGGTGAGAGATGACATAAAATGATCCTTGGTTAGTAGGACTGGTTCGTGAAGTGTGATTTGGAAAAGGGAATAGACATTCCTTTAATGGATGGGGTTAGATAGAGATTACGGTCTTAGAGAAAACCATGTGGTGTTGTGTAATGAATTGACTTATAAGGTCCCTACTTGGGAAACTAGTAAGCTGAGAGTGACACCACATGTTCACCCCCAATAGGTGAATCTAGCGGCAAGTACAATGTAAGAATATCACTGATGTGGGAGGCTTTATCCTATTGTACATGAACATACACACACACTCAACTCCATGAAATACTACGTAGGTATAATAAAATAAAACCTCTCGGTGTAAAAAATTCACGTAGTAACCTCTAAAAAATACATAAGAATGATATAGATAAATATACAGGAAAGGAAAAGGGTAAAATACTTTCCAAACCAAGAAGAAGGAAAGTAAATCCCAATCTAGAAACAACTAAAAGCAAAAATAAGATGAGTTCCGAACTCAAGATCCCAAAGTCTAACCACCAAAAATCGTTAGTGCCACTACTTACATCTAGGTTTCATAGATACTAGGTCCACTAAGGACACCAACTACCAATTGTTAGAATAAGAAAAAAATCTTTCATGAAAATCCCATGATGGTATGAGTATAAATATACATAGTAAGACACCTTGAAAAACAAGCAGTACTAAATATTCGGGCTGTAGTGACCGCCGTTGGTGGTCGCTAGAGGCCTCTAGAGACCGCCCAACGACAGCCATTGGAGGTCCCTTTAGCCTCGTTGCAATAGGCCAAGAGCGACCGCCATTGGCGGTCGCTGTACGTGGCCGAAATTCCGGCCTACAGCGACCGACTAGAGGTCGCATTAGGTTGCCTGCTGGGCCACCTACAGTGACCGCCATTGGCAATCGCTCTAGGTGGCTGAAATTCCAGCCTATAGTGACCACCATTGGCGGTCGCAAATGTTGACCCGGTAGGCAGCCTATAGAGACCTCCATAGGCGGTCGCTATTCTGGGAATTTTCTTTAAAAAAATTTCACAGTGCATATAAATAAATTATTTTTAAGATTAAAAATGTGTATTATTATAATAGAAAATAAATAAAATACATTTATTTAAGTTTATTAGTGAATGAAATATATATATATATATATATATAATTAAATAAAATATTTTTCTTATTCATCCAATAGGTTTGTTAAGCATATGGTAATAATAAATCATATTTTATGCTTAAAATTTGTATTTCTCTACAAAGGTAATTTTACTACCTCTTAATGGAGAGCCTATTTTAAATATAAATTCTAGCACCTTTATAAATTTTTTATTTCAATATAAACTTATCTTTTAAAAGACATAACATAAAAGTGTGTTAGAGTTAATTAGGGGTTTTTTTGTGGATTTTCATTTTTTTAATGAAATGTACAAATTGTGTTTTTTTATTCATAGTGAAAAATCAGAGATAAAACAAGGTAAAAATCATAAAATGGAAAACAATTTCAAACATCATAAACATCAAGATCGTTATAAGCAATAAATGATAAACGTGCTTCAATGATCCGAGCAGGTCCATCCATTTCAATCTTCTGCTTCAATAAACATACAATAAGACAAAAAAACAACTAAACAAAACAAACGTAAATTAGAAATATTTATTCAGTTATTATATAAATATAATAAAATTAAATCTGACATCAAATCATGGTGCTATAATAATATAAAACCCTCAATTTAAGAAATGATACCATTTCAGGATTTTTTTTCTTATTTGGTTTAGTTTGTGAAATTGTTTTGTTGTCTAGAAAGGAATGTTCTCTATGCACAACGCACGTCCGATGGGAATTCTATCTCCTCCTACACATCATGAATAATATTCATATTGTCTTCATGTGGTTTCAGGTCATTCGTAGCACGTTTGCTCTGAATTCAACTATCTCATGCCGTTTTGGTGTTTTGTGACTCCAGAAACGCATTTCCAGTCACCATGGTCAAACAAAAACTCTGATTCATGTTCCGTCCACCCGACCATTTCACAATTCATGCAACAGCTGTTGTTGTATGATTTCATGGCATTAAAAGGTCGTTCGTGTGGTTTTGACCCCCCCAATGCGCCCTTTTAGCGCGCATCGAGCTACTGAAAACGACACAATCGATCGTACCATGTGCACTGCATGTCTGATGGCCATTTCGTCTCCTCCTACACGTCAAAAATACTATTCCTATTGTTTTCGTGTGGTTTCAGGTCATTCGGAGCATGTTTTCTCCAAATTCGACCATCTCACGCCATTTGGGCATTTTTTGACTCCAGAAATGCGTTTCTGGTCACTGCGGTCAAACAACACCTTCGATTGACATGATGTCTACCCGACCATTGAAAAATTCATAAAACAGCTGTTGTCATACAATTTCATGGCATTCCGAGGTCATTCTGGTGGTTTTGACCCCCCAACGAGCCCTTTTAGCGTGCGTCGAGCTGCTGAAAATGACACAATCGGTCGTACCACGTGCACCGCACAACCGATGGGCGTGTCGTCTCCTCCTAATAATCACAAATAATATTACTATTGTTTTCGTGTGGTTTCAGATCATTCATAGCATTTCTTCTCCGAATTCGACCGTCTCACGCCGTTTTGGCGTTTTAAGACACTAGAAAAGCCTTTCTGGTCACTGCAGTCAAACGACACCTCCGATTGACGTGCCTTCTACCCAACCATTTAAAAATTCACAAAACAGAAGTTTCCGTACAATTTAATGGCATTCTGAGGTTGTTCGGGTGGATTTGACCCCCCAACGCTCCCTTTTAGCGCGCACCGAGCAGCTGAAAATGACATAATCGGTCGTACCCCACACACTGCATGTTCGATGGGTGTTTTGTCTCCTCCTACACGTCACGAATATTATTCATATTGTTTTCATGTGGTTTCATGTCATTTGGAGCACGTTTTCTCTGAATTCGACCGTCTCACGCGGTTTTTAAATTTTATGACTCCAGAAACGCGTTTCTGGTCACCGTGGTCAAACAATACCTCCGATTGACGTGCCATATACCCGACCATTTCAAAATTCAAAAATAGCTATTTTCGTACGATTTCATGGTATTCTAAGGTCGTTCGGGTGGTTTTAACCCGCCAACGTGCCCTTTTAGCGCATGTCGAGCTGCTGAAAACAACACAATCGGTCGTACCATGCGCACCGAATTTCTGATGGGTGTGTCTTTTCCTCCTACACATCACGAATAATATTTCTATTCTTGTCATGTGGTTTCAGGTCATTTGGAGCACGTCTTCTCCAAAATCGACCGTCTCATGCCGTTTTGGCGTTTTATGACTCCGGGAATGCATTTCCGGTCACCGCGGTCAAACGACACCTCTGATTGACATGCTGTCTAACCGACCATTTGAAAATTCACTCAACGGCTCTTGTCGTACGATTTCATGGCATTCTAATGTAGTTCGGGTCGTTTTGACCCCCCAACGCGCCCATTTAGCACAGGCCAAGGTGCTGAAAATGACACAATCGGTCGTAACACGCGCATTGCCTATACGATGTGTGTGTTGTCTCCTCATATACATCACTAATAATATTCCTATTGTTTTCGGGTGGTTTCAGGTCATTCGGAGCACATTTGCTCAGAATTCGACCGTCTCGCGCCGTTTTGGCGTTTTATGACTCCGGAAACGTGTTTTCGGTCACCGCGGTCAAAAGAAACTTTTGATTGACGTGTCGTCTACACGACCATTTTACAATTAAAACAATGGCTATTGTTGAACGATTTCATGGAATTCCGAGATCGTTCGGGTGGTTTTGACCCCCCAACGCGCTCTTTTAGCGCGCATCGAGCTGCTCAAAACGACACCATCGGTCGTACCGCACGCACCGCACGTCCGATGGGCTTTCCGTCCCCTTCTAAACATCGCGAATAATATTCCTATTGTTTTCGGGTGGTTTCAGGTCATTCGGAGAATGTTCACTCCGAATTCGAACGTCTCATGTAGTTTTGGCGTTTTGTGACTCCGGAAACACGTTTCCGATCACTACGGTCAAACGACACCTCCGATTGATGTGTTGTCTACCAGACCATTTTCCAATTAACACAACGGCTGTTGTCGTAATATTTCAGGGAATTCTGAGATCTTTCGAGTGGTTTTGACTCCACAACGCGCCCTTTTAGCGCGCGGCGAGCTGCTGAAAATGACACAATCGGTCATACAGTGCGCACCACATGTCCGATGGGTGTTCTGTCTCCTCCTACATGTCACGAATAATAATCCAATTTTTTTGGGTGGATTCCGGTCATTCGGAGCATGTTTTCTCTGAATTCGAATGTCTCATTCCGTTTTGGCGTTTTGTGACTCTGGAAACGCGTTTCTGGTCACCACGGTCAAACGACACATATGAATGAAATGCTGTCTGCATGACCATTTCACAATTCACAAAACAGTTGTTGTCTTACGATTTAATGGAATTCTGAGGTCGTTCGGGTGGTTTTGACCCCCAACGTGCCCTTTTAACGCGCGCTGAGCTACTGAAAATGGCACAATCGGTCGTACCGCGCACACCACACGTCAGATGGGCCTTTCGTCTCCTCCTACATATCACGAATAATATTCCTATTGATTTTGGGTGGTTTCCGGTCATTCAGAGCACGTTCACTCCGAATTCGACCATCTCACGCCGTTTTGGCGTTTTATGTCTCCGGAAACGCGTTTCCGGTCACCACGGTCAATCAACACCTCCAAATGACAAGCTGTCTGCCGGAACATTTCACAATTCACACAACGGCTTTTTTCATACGATTTTATGGAATTTCGAGGTCGTTCGGGTGGTTTTGACCCCCCAACGCTCCCTTTTAGCGCGTGTCGAGCTACTGAAAATGACACAATCGGTCATACCGTGCGCATTGCACGTCCGATGGGCACGCCTCCTCCTCCTACACATCAAAAATAATATCTATTTAATTGTGTGGTTTCAGGTCATTCGGTGCACATTTGATCCGAATTCGACCGTCTCACGCCGTTTTGGCGTTTTATGACTCTAGAAACGCGTTTCCGGTCACCGCTGTCAAATGAAATCTCTGATTGATATGCCATCTACTCGAACATTTCAAAATTCACACTACGGATGTTGTCATACAATTTTATGGAATTCTGAAGTTCTTCGGGTGGTTTTGACCCCCCAATGTGCCCTTTTAGCGCGCGCCGAGCTGCTGAAAACGACACAATCGGTCGTACCGCGGGAACCGCACATCCGATGGGCACGTTGTCTCCTCTTACATATCACAAATAATATTACTATTTTTTTGTGGTTTTAGGTCATTCAGAGCACGTTTGCTCTGAATTCGACCATCTCACGTCATTTTGGTGTTTTGTGACTCCATAAATGCGTTTTCGGTCACCACGGTCAAACGAAACTTCTAATTGACGCGCCGTCTGCATGACCATTTCAAAATTCACACAACGGCTATTTTCGTACGATTTCATGGCATTCCGAGGTTTTTTGGGTGGTTTTGACCCCCCAACGCTCCCTTTAAGCGTGCACTGAGCTGCGGAAAACGACACAATTGGTCGTACCATGCACACCACACGTCCGATGGGTGTGTCGTCTCCTACTACACATCACAAATAATATTAATATTGTTTTTTTGTGGTTATAGGTCATTCGGAGCATGTTCACTCCGAATTCGACCGTCTCATGCTGTTTTGGGGTTTTTTGACTCCAGAAACGCGTTTCCGGTCACCGCGGTCAAATGACACCTCCGATTGACGTGCTGTCTGCCCGACCATTTCACAATTCACACAACAGCTATTGTCGGATAGGGGGAGGAATGTCCAGGGAGCATGGGGGGGGGCTTTCCGGGGTGCTGGGGGGATGTACGGGGGTGAGGGGGGGAGCTGTCCGGGGTGCGAGGGCCTATCATGGGTGCGGGGAGGGCTGTCCGGAGTGCAGGGAGGGCTATCTAGGGCGGGAGGATGGCTGTATGGGGTGCGGGGGCCTGTCTGGGGTGCGGGGAGGGCTGTCCGGAGTGTGGGGAGGGATGTCCGGGGTGTGCGGGGGCTCCCCAAGGTGTATGGGGCTGTCCGGGGTGCGGGGAGGGCTGTCTGGGGTGCAGGGAGAGCTGTCCAGGGTGAGCAAGGGACTACAAATAGTGAACCTCAGCTCATTCATCAAAAACAAGTTTAATGGTTTATATTAGGAATCACATGGTTTTTTGAAAAATTTTACAGAACATGCAATTTAAAAGATTGAAGAATTAAATGAATTTGTTTTTCCAATTCATTAATCAGTTTCATGGTTACTTTTCAATTCGTGCACTCAAACATTGCATCAGGTCAAAACACACATGATATCTCCAAATCACAAAAAATATCACTAGAATCCCAACCTAAATTTCAATAACAACCCCACCATTAAAAACAGAAACACACCTTGTGAATATGATGCATCATGCATGGTCATGACTACTACCTCCATTAGGTGGGTCAGGGGCCTACAACAAAAAAACATTATGAATATTTTCATAACAAAAATAATATAAATTAAATAAATAAATACAGTATACACCTGTGTCGTTTGATCCCATGCACCATCACCTGGATGCACACATTGCTGCAGTGCTCTTACCTCAGCGATCAATTGCGCATTTACCTCCTCGGAAGCGCACAACCGTGCCTCGAAATCTGACAGTCGCTGTGTCATCTGAGCAACAGTAGGTTCGACAGCCACTGCGCGTGACACTACAGAACGAGGAATCCATATTCCATTGGTCAAACTATATCCATGCCCGTCCCGACCAATAATGCGATGAAAGATCTCATCCCTTCACATGGGAAGTTGTTGCTGGTCCTCTGGCAGATGTTCTAACTCAGCTTCAAATTGATCCTATGAAATATTTAAATATATATACATATATTGATATATATATTTTATGTAACTATTGGTAATGAGTACAAGAACTTACTATCAATACTACAGCCTATAGATCATTGCGATCACGAGTCCTCATCCACACAAACATTTTATCAGTCGATGCACCTTGCTCCCGCAACTATATATGAAATGAATATAAACACAAAACCATATTAATTAATAAATTAAAAAATTAATATTAAATACCTCATGTTGGATCTGAGACACGTGACGAGTCCCGAGCTTATGAGGTGGTCCCTTCAACGCTCGATTCTCAGAATGGCATGATGAAACCCCCTACATCCAATTCATTCAAATTTCAAACAAATCACACATTCTTGAAAATATATATACAAAAATAAATATAAAAATCGCAACACCCTTAGTAGACCAATATGCAACGAAATCATTCTAGTGAGCCGGGAGGACACCTCTCGTGACTTTTTCCAGAACATCTAGGGCACCCACATTTGGTATCTAGTGGTCCCTCTTGACTTTGCCTTTATAGTCTTTCCACATCATACGACATTTCCTCATACACATTGGCCGAAAATCATCAGGACATACCTTCATATTTTTCAATTAAAGAAAACAATCACATATGTTTTTATTTTTTATACATAGGGAATAAAGTAAAATGGTCTTCTTACCTGAACCTCCCTCCAAAGAAAATCTAATGTGTCTTGAGGGATAGAAGCCCAGTCACGCGTGGTCAATGGAAATCGATGTGGGTCATGTATGATATGACCCAGCTGGAGAATAAATGCAGGTGCATTCCATCTCATAGGATGGAATACCTCATAAAATGAAACATCCAAAGTCGTGTCGGAATTCCATGATAGTATGCCACGACCAGAGCCTCTCTTACGAGGGGAAGAAGGAGTCGAGTCTGATTCCAATGAAAACAATTTTATATATAAATTGATAGATGTTATAAATATATATATATGTTTACCAATTACATAAAAAATAGATAAAATGACATTCAAACATACCTCGACCCTGAGACGTAGATGCCTCAGATGGATGATGTGGATATGCTGCCTCTTCCCTTGACATGCCTGAACTCATGGAAAACATTAGTAAGGGTACTATACAAAGTGTCAAAATAATAAATGGGATTGTTTTAAAAAAAATCGAACTTGTGCAGTTTTCAATCAAATAAAGAGGGATTGAATAATTAGACGTGAATGAATTTTAAAAAATCAAAAAGTTAACAAAACAGATATACAAATTATGTACAAAACCAATCAATGCATATCCAAATTTCAAATTGAATTAATAAAAATTCAAATAGCACATGAACGAAGGGAAGAATACCTCAATGGGAAGATACACCGAGGGTGGGATGGCGAGGTAGGGGACCAAGGATAGGGGGAGCCGAAGTGGATGGGAGGCAGCGGTTAGGGAATGAGTAGTGGCCATGCGGGGAGGGAGGGGACCGGGTGGTGGTGGTGCGGAAAGGGAGAGGGCAGTGAGGGAGGGGACGAGAGGCGGTGGTGCGGTGATTGAGGGGATGAAGACTGAGGGGACGTCGGTCGGTGGGGTGCGGGGGGGGGGGGGGGGTCGAGGGGGTGGAGGGCCAAGGGAGGAGGCCAGAGTGTATAGAGGTTGGAGGCCGGAGGGGATAGAGGCCGGAGGCAGGTGGCAGGAGGCCATAAGGAAGAGGGGGGCTGGAGGGCGGCCAGAGGGCTACCGGAGGGTAGCCGGAGGCGGGTGGTGGGAGGCCCGAGGGCAGAGGGAGGCCGGCGGGCAGAGGGCGGCCAGAGGTGGAGGAATGCCGGAGGATTGGAGGGTAGGGAAGAGGGGGGATGGAGGGCAATCGTTGGAAGGCAGAGGCCGACAGGGTGACGGGGGACAGCGGCGAGGGAGGGCGCACGACGATGGGGCAGGGAGCGCGGTGACGGGGGAGGGAGGAGAGGGAGGGAGTGCGGAAATTTTTGAGGCGCACAGTGAGGCGAGGGAGGAGGAGTGGGGTGTTGATTCCGCGAGGTGAGGGGAGGGTTCAGGGGGCTCCAAAGCCCAATTTTCTAGTAGTGAAGTTTGAAATAGTAGAATATAATAGTTAGATCAACCTATACATAAAAGAGAGACAACAAACTAAACATCATATATGATCGTATAAAAATTTCAATCTCTATAGCCAGTTGAAACACAACATATAGACACATGGTTATACAACACATAAATTGGGCACCCGTTTTCTCGATCCCATATAAAATATAAGAAAAAGATAATAAATTCCCACATTAGACGTACTAGAAACATGAACAAGCCCTCTCCACTAATCATTTTCTAATGATGAACACTACTCATCACCCTCTCCATCTCCATATCTCCATCATACTACTGGAACATGTAAGATAATTATATTAAAAAACAAAAAATATTTTATATTTATATTTTAATTCAAAATCAATAAAAGTTTGTGAACTAAATGATATTTTATGTTTTGTGATTTACCTTCTCCCCACCAGTAATCTCATGAAATCTCTGTTTGCTCGCCAAAGACCTCATATGGTAATAGTCCCAAAATCATCTACACACTCGACCAAGATGCTACTTCCCATGGACTTTTCCAACTCAGTTATCCTCGGAGACTGAGTAAGACTATGTGGGATTGACATCCCATATTTCCTTAATTTTTGACTATAAATAAAATATCATTCATATTAGAATCAATATATATTAACATAGTTACAACATATAAGAAGTTATTATAATGACGACTTAATTCATATCCCAACTTCTTTGGCAAAATAATTAGCAATACTCCCATCATATTTTTTTTGAACATTCAACCACACATCTGTTCGGGATACTTGGTTGTAACGACCCGAAATTTTGAATAAATATTGTTTCCTAATTTTATGTGTTATTGTATTTTATTTTTATACTCAACAAAAATGTTTCATTTGATAACATGATTATAATTAAAATGAGACCAATAGGTTTAGACATTTATATGACCATTGGTGAATGTGACCGCTGGAAACTAAACGTTTTGATTACTGTCTCTAAATACAAGTAATCTTCGTTAATTATTATAGAAAGAAGATTCGATGGCCTCACACAGTAGTCTTGGACCAATCGAAGCCCATCTAATAGAACTTGGGAAGGAGGTAGCACCACTGGGCTTTGCTCTGGACCAAACCCAAGACGAACTTCATCATGTGAAGCTAGAACGGAATCGCCTTTGCGAGAAGTTCAAACTAATAGAAATTTCTACTCGTGCAATGTTAGCTGAGCCTCGCTCGAATTCTCTCACCTTAGCACACCTTACACTTAGGGCCTATGCTGGTGTGATAAGGGGCTATGTAAGGAGACCATAACTGCCTTGTGTAATCCTTTGTTTTAAATAAAAATTGGGATTTCTTCTTATGATGAAGTTTATGAATTTTTAAATGACTGGATAAATATAGTATGCATATTTTTGATGAATTTTAGAAAAAGGATATTTTAAAAATGTTTATGTAAACCTTAAATAATTAAAAATGTGTAATGATTTTCAAAAAATGGTCTTCTACAATTATGTTCAGTACAAAATTTAGAGTCTAATATAATCAACATAATTTTTGATGAATAGTAATTTATGAATAGTGATTTTATGATTAGGATTAGTAATGTCTCCAAATGGATTAGTAATCTCACTTAAAGAAAGTATTAATATAATCTAGGCACCTTGATTAAGTAATGTGATTCAATAAAATGGTTAAATAACGGTTTCATAAATTATTATTCAAGTATTAGTTTTTTGGGTGAATATTGTTTTTTAATTAAAAATTTCATTAAAAATATTTAGAAAATTATTTTTATAAAACGGATTTCATTTTGGAACTCAGAGCACCGATATTATGCTATGGTAATTTTTGGGGTTTTTTCTGAAAAAATGAATTTTCAGTGAATAGTGTTTTTATTTAAAAATTAAATTTAAAATATTTAGAAAATTATTTTTATAAAATGGAGTTCATATTTGTAATCAGAGCATTGATATCTGGTTAGGGTGAAATTTTGGGATTATTCTGAGAAAGTTGAATTTTTGATGAATAGTGAAAATACAGTTTTTAAGTTACGGGTGTCTAATGGCATCATTAAATGATGTATTAAGTATTTAATTAGTATGTTAGACATATGAATAGTAAGATAAGGTATTATTTGTCCCAAGTGGCCAATACCATGGGCAAATACCATGGGCAAGCCCATGGTTTTTCCAAAACCACTAATGAGGTGTCCTTTGGCCATTAATGCCTTGTCCCCTCACTTTCCCTATAAATACCAAGCCATCCTCTCATCCATTAGACTCACCACTCTCCCCCAACGAAATTATGGTCTAATTACCTCCCAAAGAGTCCTCCCATGGTTCCCCCAAGACCTCAAGGTCCCAACCTTTGAGTTATAAGAGTTATGTTTGAAGGTAAGGGATCCGATCTCTCTCTTTCTTTTCAAGAAATCTCTTTTATGTAATTTCTTTTATGCTCCATGTTCTTAGGTTAAAGGGTGTTCTTTTATACTCCTATTACTTCCATTTTCATGTTCACATAATGAGATATCCCCTCTTACTCTCATTATTTCGTTTTATGAAGTTTTAAGTGGTGCCGTTAGGCTGCCAAATTTTTTGTAACAGATTCTTTCTCCCTTCTCATTTTTCATGATCTATTATCATGTAAAGTATTTCAAGTTCCTTTTTATTATATTGGGGTATGATATCTAAATTTATCATACTGATATTTTATGATCATATGATGAGAGACCCCATTTTATCTCTTTAATTCAGTATTTTGAAGTTTTAAGTGGCGCCGTTAGGCTGCCGAATTTTTAAGTGGTTCTCCACCCTTCTCGTTTTGAGGTTCTACTTTCATGTCAATTCTTTCAAGTTAATTTCTGTTATGTTGGGGTATTATCTCTATATCTATCATACTGTACTCTAATGTTAATATGATGAGAGACCCTACTTTATCTCATCAATTCATTTTTTGATGAAGTTTAAGTGACGCCGTTAGGCTGCCGAATTTTTAAGGGATTCTTTCACCCTTCTCCTTTTCAAAGTTCTAATTCCATGTCAAGTCTTGCAAGTTCCTTTTTATTATTTTGGGGTATGATATATATATCTATCATACTGATCTTTTATGTTCATATTATGAGAGACCCTATTTTACATCATCAGTTCATTTTTAGTTGAAGTTTATGTAACGTTGTTAGGCTGCCAATTTTTCATAAGAGAAATCTTATTTTTGTCTTCCTTTCATGTTCTTCATTTCATATGGTATATTTTCAAATTTCATTACCATGTTCTTAAATCCCTTATATTCTGTCCCTATACTATTTTATGGGTCATTTATCATTGTTTGACCCATGTCCCCTCTCTTTTCAACGTTTTCTAAAACCCTGTTACGTAGCCGTTGTGCTATAGAATTTTCGTCTCAAAATGACTCTCTCTTTTTCTCAAAATTACTTCATGTTATTAAGTGAAGACTCAAAGCTCGTATTTCTACAGGGTTATTCACATATATACAAAAATGTTCTATTTTAAATTCTGGGATTTACATACATGATACCCACTTTCCCTTTCCATGGGTTTAAAGTGATGTAAAGATCATGTGTTTAAAGCAGTTTTTTAAAACGTTATGATTATGAAATGAAACCCATTTCTTTTATGCTATATGGGTTGTTTATGAAATTATTTATGATGATATATGTGGATCACATGATAATAAAGGCAAATTACAAGTGTGCCCTGATAGCACTCCAATGCATTGGGTAATGATGTAACCGCTAGAGATTACAATTTTCACGATACCTTGGTGAATAACCTTGGTAATTTTCAAAAGACACCTTGGGGATGGAACATGGTGATATGTTCATGATTGTCCATGTTAAATGATGTATCCACATATTCAAGTTATGAAAATGTTATTTTTATTATGATATGCCTCATGATTTCATTCTCATGCCTTAAAGTTCTTTTCATGACCTTGTTGAAGTATCTCAAGTTCACATGTAAAATGTTTCTCTTGTTTCCCTTACTGGGCTTTTTGCTCACCCTTTCTTTTGATGTATGTCCCCAGGTTATGTGATGCAGTAATGAACCTAGGATGAACATGAGTATAATCCTTTCAAGTGTTTTAGAATAATGTTTTATGTTTTCATGTTTAAAGTTCCTGGTTTCCAAGACACTAAGCCTTAAAGATCCTCGGTTTTGTAAAATGTATTGAAAGTTTATGTGATAAAAAGGCGGGATGCTATATTGGTGGCCTATGTACAGTGATTTTATTAAACAATGATAAATAAATAATTTAATATATTAAATAGATAACATTTTCTAGTAAATATTTAACCTAATTAAAATATTAACAGAGTCGACCGGCTTCTAAGAAAACTCTTTGACCCTGCAATGTGAGTATAACGCATCCTATTTGGCATTCCTGTCATTTATTCAAATAAATTTAAGTTCAGAACATATATTTCAAAAAAAAAATATAAAAACAAAAAATAGAAATTATAAAAAATTCAAAATACTAACAAAACATATATACATATCAATGATAATGAATGACATCACAAATGACATAGGTGGTTGATAAATTAATGGATAACTTCACATACAATCATTTTCTCCTTCAATTAAGTCAATTTTCTACCACATTGTTACTTCGTCTACTTCATCCACTCTTGTAAGACTAATATTTTCAATATCTTTATGAAAAATTAAGTTTTTTTCTTACTGTTGAAGGGATTCAATTTCAGAGGTCAAATCTTCCACTTTATCACCCATATCATACAAGTCTCTTTATATTACGTGAGCAACTACACTCCACCGTTTATCCACATCATATTTTACATAATATAACATTTTATCTTGTAATAATAAGATATACAAATCATATAGTTCACAGTCACCATCATCCATCATGTGAGATAAGTTTAAAGAAGTAAATTTCAAAGAATCTCTTTTAACACCCCTGATAATATTCACCCAATTTCATTTGAATAAAACAATTGAAAATATATGTGGTTGTTTAATTCGAAAATATCAGTCAATTTTCCATAGTATTCCACTTCAGAAAACATAAATATGCCACTATTCTATGTTTTTAAACCCTCTTCTTGATCAAATATAAAGAATTTAAATCCACTCAAATTGTATGCATCAATCTTTCTATCTTGTTTTAGAGTACTTCAAGCAAGAAAATCAAAATATTCTGACAACAGTTCATGAGTATCAGTATTCATTTTCTAAAAAAATTAATATAAATTATTAGATTTTTAAAATATATATATCAACCCAATATCTACATTGATTTCAATATTTATGAACATACACCTCATGAAAACCATTCTACAAGCTCTTTATTAACAAAATTTGTTATTTCTTTCTCATTTCAGGGTCATACTCTAATATGTCTCTTTGTTTGTATCCTCAAATATTCATTAAATGGATTTGAAATTTATCTATTCAATAGCACATATCTATGTTCCTCTAAAAATTTTATTTCGGTTAGTGTAACATTTAAGCTCCTTCTAACTGATCGACCAATATTAGGAAATATTTTTGATTTCCCATGTATTTCAGATTGAGTCAATTTGTTGTCAACACATACAACATGATTGAATCTTTTATCAATATCATCCAAGTATCCATAACAAAAGGTAAGAAACTCCTCTACCAAATATCCTTTATAAATAGATCCTTCATGTTGAGCTTTATTTTTAACGTATGATTTCAAATTCCTAAGATATCTGTTAAATAACTTAAAAAAACATAATTATGTTTTTAATGAAGTTCCAAGAATTGATTACATTAATTAAAAACATATAATTAATTTACCCTTCAATTGGATACATCCATCGATAATGTATGAGGCCTCCTAATTTATCTTTTTCAATCGAATGCACAGTTAAATGCATTATGACAATAAAAAAGATTTAGGAAAGTCCGTCTCTATTGCACAAAATGTAAATAAGTATCTCTCACGAAGGTTGTAAAGTTGAAATGGATGTATATTCTTATCACATATTTGTCTAAAAAATGTGTATAATTGGAGTAGAATACTAGTAAACTTTTCAGGTAATAATGTACTCAATGCCAACGGAAGTAACTGGCGAAACAAAATATGTGAATCATGGATTTTCAATCCATGTAACCTATGGTTATTTAAGTCAAAACACCTCGAGATGTTACTTTAATACCCATTAGATACCTTTTAATGTTTTAAAATCCAATGTAATATATCTCTATCCCTATTTTTAATTGAAAAATTTTCTAGATCATACTTTGCATTCTCATCTAGTCAGAGATCATGCTTTATGTTCATTTCTTGTATGTCTTTCCAAGCATTGAGATGATCCTTTGAATTTCCATCCTCATTAAGTAATGTGATGACAAAATTATTGAAAAAATTATTCTCAATATGCATCACATCAAGATTATGCCTCAACAAATTAAATTCAAAATGCAGATGTTTGAAGAAGATACTTTTTTTATTCTATTGTTGGATTCTGATTTCACTTAATGATGCACTTAGATAATTTTTCCCACTATCATTTAACTGATGCACCTTCCCCAACTATGATTCAGCATTTCCAAGTTGTTCCAATGTTTCAGAATCTCATAAAAACATTGGAGGTGGTCTAGAATCAATGATACCATTGAATTCTGACTTATTTAGCTGAAATATATGAGATGCATAGAGAAATCTTCGATGAAACAAGAAGAACCAGTTTCTATTGTGAGGTAGCCACTCAGGATAAAAATCAAAGTTATAAAAAGGAAAATCCTAACACATGTAAGTGTTCCAAACAGATAAATTCCCAAGTCCAAGGAATTCAGTAATGGTCCACATTAGAGCAGCTTTCTTTTTTATCATTATTCTAGAAGATGCATCGTATGTCTCAACATCGTTGCTCCATAAGCCCTATAATTATTCAATTAATGGATTAAAGTATACATAAATACCATTTATAGGAATTTTTTTCTAGTAATAATCATCAAAATGATAAAAGACATTTTTTTCATACAAATCAATGGAGGCAGATTGTATGGGATCAAAATAATCGGCCAAATGCTATAACTAGTACTCAATTCCCCTTATGGTATGGATCTCCAAGAAACCAATCCCAATTGAACATTCCTAGGATCAGATGAGAAATATGGATGTATTTAATCAAATGTATTCCATGATTTTGAATCCCTTGGATGTCGTATTAACCCATGATTGTAATTATCTAGAGAATGCCACTTCATGTGTTCAACTGTTTTTGAGGACATAAAAAAATATTTACAGTGGAGGATTGAAATGAAAGTAAAGAAAAACCTTTATAGGTGTGTTCATATTATTCTTCTTCATGTTATTATGTTTATTCATACTTCCAACATTACCCATATAATTCCATCTAGAGGATAAACATTTCATGCATTCATGTCTTCCTAAATCCTCTCCCCAATAAAAAATACAATCATTGGGACAGACATTAATTTTTGTATAATTCATACCAATATTTTAAACAAATTTTTTCATTTCATAAAAGGACTCAAGGATTATTTCTTCTAGAAATGCATCATGGAAAAATTCAGATATCATAGACATTGCCATATGTGTAATTCCATATAGGCATTTGATAAGGTAAAACTTTAGTAAAAAATAATGTTTTGAATATTTCAAACATCCACTATCAAAATCTTGATTTCGATCATCAACTAAACCATGAAACACATATCTATGCATAGTGATGTTTTCTATTACATTATTCTCCACAAAATGAAGAGGAGGATCAAGTGATATGTTACAATCTTGATCTTGTTGTCCTACAGTCTCAAAAACATTACATGTCGTGTTGCTATTTATAGTAACCTCAAATGGTTGTTCTAATATGTTTTGATGTTGATATCGGTGTATTGAAATGTTGAATTCATCATTTATATGCTTTTACATTTCATTTTTTATTGTCGACGAAGTTGGGAGCTCATTCTGTGGATTGAAATTAGTGATCAACCTTTCTGTAATGTTTGATTCTGCATGCCAAATCCAATTTAATTCATGAATGTAATGTTTAAAACATAGAAAATGACCATGGATTTATTTGAAATTTCTGAAACATTATTATTGGATAATTTTTAAAATGTATAAATGAGTTAAAAATCAATCTAAGTGTGGCTCATTTTGAATAACCAGAAATGTTTTTTAATGATATAAAATTATTTAAAAATATGTTTTGGAGGGTAAAAATCTTGAAAATAACTTTGGTTTGATTTAAAAATATTAGAATGATTACTGGTGATTAGTTTTTTAAATATAACAATAAAAATAACATTAATCTGAGTTTTGGTTTTCTATTAATGAATTAAATTGATAAAATTATTATTTTATAACTCTAAAATATGATTACAATTGTGAAAAATAATAAAATTACCCTTAATTGATATGAAATTATTGGAAAACAATCATTGAATATTTATTAAATGTAAGAATATATAGTACACCAATCAAACATTTAGTGTGATAGAAAAGATCACAAGTTCATTTTTGAAAATATAAGTTTCTAAAAACATGATTAAAGGGATCAAATCCTTGAAAATTACATTGGATTGTCATTAAATTTTATGAAAGTTTCTAGTGGTTAATTATTTCAATATAGGAATTGATTCTCATCCCACTACACTATCTATATGGAAATGTTCATTGATATCATATAACAATGTACCATGGCACAACTCTATCATTAGAGGTCCCAAACTAAATAATACTAAATAATGGTCAGCTTATCAAAATCCCTAACTCTTAGGGTGGTACACGATCAACTAAATGATGTGATATGGAAAAATCATATATTCTTAAAAATATAACCCCCTACTTGAGGAAAAATTAAGTTGTCTTAGTTCTATAAATAATGCCACATCCCATGTAACTTATGGGTGGTCACATGGAGCACACTTACCTATCACCAAAAACATTAGTGAGGCCACATAAAGAACATGATTCATAGGAAAGGACCATTTCAGTCACATATTTCACCATCTAATCTTATGTAACTATGCAGTCGATAGCTATCCCCACATCATAACAATTTCTGCATCACCCTTTGGGGAATCCATTTGCACATTCAAAACCATCATGGTTTATGATCTTTTATAAAACCTCACACACTTTTATACTTAGTGATTATATATCTTAAATTATTATCCTAAATAAGATATCAACGTTCATTCCAACATAATTGAATCAACACCACACTCCTAGTCTTGCTACCCATGGACCATCCCTATCCTTGTCACTCTAAACACCATGGAATCCAAATGCCAAGTCCTAATTAAAACCCAAAACCCACTCATTGGCCCCATATCTAATGTTCTAAATGATATCCATTAATAAATTAATTTTAGGAAACCCACTCCATCAGATATTGTTCTATCCTGAAGGTACCATCCCACTTATAATGCTTAGTATGTCACAAACTACCCTCAACACGGTGTCACTCACCATGGTTATAATGTCTGATTATCTAACCAGTCATCACTAGGACTAAGAATCTCTAACCTAATTTACTATCCCTTGAAAAAAAATCTTGCAAAAACCATTTATCAGCTTATACACTACAAAAACCCAATGGTCTCCCTCCAACTATGTCGACACTCTCACATATTGGTGAAATAGTAATTGGGTGACACCAATTCACCCAGGTGATAAAGTGAACCTATCTCAAGTATAGGATACCCACCACCATTATATCTCATTTACTCAACAAAAATATTCCCCTATAAATTCCACCAAAGACTATACAATATTATTTTAGTGTTAATTAATGCAAAAATAATAATATTTTCTTGAATTATAGGGACCCCCGACCTCCATATTTATGTTAGAACCTAAACCATACACTTGGATACCTCATCTAATCTCATCCATGTTGCATCTGAGTCTGTATCAACCTTGAAAATTTTTATCACATCACATAAAATTACTAACTACCTATAAATTTTTATAATTATATATTTACTTTTAAAAAATAGGCATAAATGATAGAAAACATACCATGTACTACTATCGCAATGCACACATGTGTAAAACCCCTTATATGGTTTATAGAGGACTCTCAACACTATACTAGAAAAAACCTATTATGTAACACAAATTTAACCATAAATATATTTCAATTTTTGACAAAAACCAAAAATAAAATGGTCATGTGTTAACTTTACTTACCACCTGACCTTTTAGGGGCGGTGAGGGGGGTCAGGATCATCGGTTAGGTGTGGTGTGGCGAGGCGAGGGTGAAGCAAGGCAATGTTCAGAGAGGTGAGGCAAGGAAAGGTGAGGAGAGGTGAGGCGTGGCGAGGCAAGGTATGACGAGGTGAGGCGTGGTGAGGATTGAAGATGGGTGAAAAAGGACTAGGGATTGAGGGGTCTATGGGGTGGGGGTCTGTGGGGGGGGGGTTTGGAGTTCTGGGGGAGGGGGAAGTGTCTCATGTAATCAATTGTTTAACCATTTAGAGGTGTATTATAAAAATCCATCGTAAAATTATTTTGAAATCCTTTTTTGGTGGATTACAAACCCACCACTGAATGCTCAGTTTGTTTTAGTGATTCTTACAAAACTAGACAATAAAATTAATCACTATTATATAAGTATAAATATAAATATTTATTGTTATGTAAGTAGTCTATAAGACAATAACATTATTCAATTGTATATGTTATAATAATTAATATTCAAAATGAAATTTTAAAAATTATTTCCAAATTGAACATGTATATTCCAAAAGACTATAGAAAATCATTACTGTGATTAATTAAATCATAATTAAATAAAATAATTTAAAATATATAAAATTATTAATATACAAGCATTTATTGATTAAAAAGTACAATTACAGGATTTATATTCTTAGGAAGATCAGAATATATTTAAAATAAAAATGTTTCATTTTGAAATGTATTTTAATCATTAAAATACATGAATTAGGTCAAATTCCATTTATTATATTAGAACACAAGAAATAATAAAATGTATTTCAACCATTGAAATATATAATAAATTAGGGATAAATTCAATTAATAATCAATAAAATATACAATAATACTATGACTACCCCTATAACGTGGTTTAATTATTCTATAGAATTAAATGAGTTTACAAAAAAAATTCATAAAAAACAATGAGCACAATGATGATTGTTTACAAAGTATTATGTGGTTTAAAAAACTACGGTGTGTTTTATCCTCATTGAATCTAGAAGCTACAACTTTTCTTCCATATATTTTATTCTAAAACAATTACTTATAAAATTATACAAAACATTACATAGTTACTTCAACTTCAATAGACTAACATCCAGGATACTTTAAAATTTTCTAACTCTTTATTAATATTATTTTACTACCAATATAGGATTGAATAAATGTTTACAAGAATCTATAACACCATAATTGTGGATATTTTCTTTTAATAAAAAAATTATATTCTTTTTTTGATCATTTTGTTGGTTAGGTTAGGCCATCTAAACGCCTTCACCTTTCCTTTTTTGTTGAATTAATATTTATTATGTTGACCAAGATCTTCATAATTTGTAAATTGAATGAATATTTTTGTCCAAATATTCTTATATATCATGATAATAACTTTTTTATTCACTATGTACCATATGATATCAATCCTCTCTATTTCCCCAAGGTCACAACTCAGTTGTAGGGAGGATTATGGGGTGTTGAGGAGGTCTCAAATTCGAGTCTCCCCAACATCATGCATGTGTGTGTTGTGTATTTTCATTGTATTTTACCCTCCCCAAACCATTTTTAATATACCTCTTGTCCATTAATCTTTTTTCAACACCAAGAATATCCTGATATCTATCTTCCCAATATATCTTCTTATGATAATTTCTCAATGTATTACCTATATTATATAAAATATACATTACAATGTAAAACATTGGAAATAACATTCTCTGCCTATGATTTTTTTTCTAGAAATAATAAATAAATAACCTTTGACACAACACCATAAACAATGCCTTGAATTTCATTAATTTAAAAACTCTTTATTTATTATAATATATTTATTCTCAAATATCCCACTTTAAAGTCACACAACATTTTTTATAATGTTCTTTAAAATATTTTGAATAATATTTTAATAAGTGAATACATGGAAAGATTAATTTTTATAGAATCATGAGACAAAAAAAATATTTCATATTCCAAAAATAATTGATCACAATCACGAATGTGTTAAATAATTAATATATTCTAAATTGAGTCTTTAATTTAAATTCTAACATTGCGATTGTGCTTGGGACAAGTGGTTTTTCCTTGGAGGGTATAGTAATTGTTTGGGTTTTGGGACCCAATGCAATCGTAAGTTGGTTATTATATTAAGAAACTTATTGAGCTTGATCAATTAATATAAATATCTATATTCATTTTTAGATTAGGGGATCATTCACATTTTCCAAATAAATTCCTAAATGTATAGGGTTTGAAGCTTTACATTCTTCAAGGATATAACAGAGGATCTTGGAATGTATGTATCATGTGTGACCAAAGAAAAAACCTTCAAATCTAGGATAAAATATCACTCAAGGAAAGGATATATATTTAGTTCATGCTCTATTATTCCTGAGATTTAAAAAAAATTCTTTATTTTCATATAATTATCCACTTTTAATGTTGAATTGTGTGATTATGTTTTATAATTTTTTTATAATTTTAATTTTATTCGAATTTTTCACAATAATTATTATAGAATTTTGTTCATGGATCTAAACCATGTGTCTAGAACCACTATATTCAAACCCTCTCTCTCCCATTAGGTTTCACACTTAGTTCAATACCAAACCATTGGTCAACTTATACTGGTGGTTTTGTGTGGATGGTATTTGGACCTCCCAAGTTGTCAAACATCCCCCAAATTTCCCCCTCCATATCTATATCTCTCTCTCTATATCTCTCTCCCTTAGGAGTGAGGGATCATTCAAAAACCCTAATGGTGGATTTTGGTGACAATGTATCACATAATGAAGGAGAATGGATAAGAGATGTGAAATTTGGGTGTTGAAAATGTCATGGTGCACTATTGTGTAGTCCAAGAAAATTTTATCTATGAGAAGGAAGCACAATATCAGATCAAGTATATGGGGGAGCCGACCAACAACTCAATGGTTCATTGAAATGGATGGATAGATGACATGAGTGACTATTATGTTACTTATGGTGGGACAGGTAGATCAAGAAGGCTCGACAATAAGGTTTATGAAATAAAAAATACAATCACATGGCATGTGGTCATTAAAACACAGGCCATGTGTCATATCATTATATCTAGGATTTATATGGTTGAGATAAATATCACACAGTGTGTACCCATTTAAGGACACATCATTTATGCCAATTTATATGACCCGAGGTGTGACTAAGTGCAATGTGAGCCAGCTGTTTTGATTAACATGACATGTAAATTGAAGCATACACAATCATAAATACAAGACATGATATATACCTTGTTTACATTATTAGGTAACTATAATGAGGTATATCACTTCTCAATGAATGGAAATACCATGTATTATAGGAAACATAACATCATGTCTCTATGGTACATGTTAGTCCAAAACATGAGTAATATATGTCATGCTACCATAGGGTAATTCTCTATAGGTGGAAATGTTCTCATAAGACACAAATAGTACATATCAAACTACTTTATAATGATCACATATCATCCATGATTAGCTAAAAGGTATTCACTTCCCTTTTATGGTGTTTTCATGTATCCTCACACAGGTGTCAAAATTATACAAATAAATAATTTTTCTTAATTATTTTTTATTGTTAAATATATTTTTTTAATTTGAGGCTATTGGATATCCATTATGAGTAGTTTAAGAATATTATCTTCATAGAAATGATGATTGGGTTTTGGTAAAGGAATTCAAAATAGATATGGTGTTTAAGAAATCCATTTGAGATATACTCATGATACAGAAGAGTCCACCATATGAAATATATAGTTTAATTACTCCCCTACATGCCATGGTGTAGGGATTTATTATGAACATGGGGTCCATATACTTCACTAGTTATACACTTACACTAGGGTGTGGGTTCCTAAACAATAGAAGGAATTCAGGTGCTATCCGATGTGACAGGTCATGATTCTTCATAAATTTGGTTATGGTACTCTACTAGAGACATTATTTTGTCAAGGAATAAAAAAAAATTATAGAAAAAATAGTTTAGGTGAACCCTTATTTAACGAGGAACGACCCTCCATCCATGGGGTTCAAGTACTCCCCTTGCAACATTCTTGTGTTAGGGTAGAATCCTCTATATGAAAGATGTATTTTAGGTATTCCTTTGTGTAATGGAGAACCCTCCTTAATTATTGGGTATTGGTACTCCATTGATCAGTATTAACTACCCTCAATGAGTCATGGACCCCCACTATAATTGTATAGGTGATATATGAACTATAAATTTTTGTAGTCTAGGTAGTTCATATGTTTAGGGTTTTAAAAGGTTTTGGATTTTTTGATTACCTTTAATATACAACATAGAACCAGGGATATTGAATTTTAATTCTTATAAAACATTATTTCTCACAATACTTAAAGTATATTAGGGATTTTGTCTTTTTACATTGTCACAAATTTTAATTAAAATTATTATTTTTTATCATTTCATTTATTTTTGGGGCATCATTTTAGGTATTTTTATTCTCTCACCTATATGAACATATATTCTCACATTTTATGTGTCTTAGTAGATTATGAATAAATTATAGGAGACCATAATTGATGTAGAATATATTGAACTATATATAGTGGTGTTTGGTGGTGCTTTGAAGTGTCCATTTCTATTGGAAATCTTATCTAGAGTCATTTCTTTGAGGAGGTGTTTTCCCTATCATTTCTCAGTCATATATTCAAACATCTTTTCTTTGTATTTAATTTCCCTTTAGGTTTATATATGCGATGTTTTATTATTTTAGCAATGTTTTATAAATATAAATTAAATATAGTTTGACTATTATATTTATGTAATCAATTGTTATTGATTAATATATGTTTTGGATATATATTTGTTGTATGTTATCAATTGGTTTAGGCTTCCCATGTGTGTTATGTATTCTTGGTTATTGTCATCAGCGCATGGATAATTGGAGGTGGTTTTGGTCTGGCACATGTATTCCAACCACTATACCAAGTACTTCCATGCTTGGTTAGGTCTTAGTGGAGTGGTATCAGAGCGGGGTTGTATTGAGGATAGAGTTTAGGGTTATGATTCTTTTGTGGTCTGGTATTGGAAATTAAGGGAAATATTTTCAAGGATCTTTGAGTTTGTTTTTTAGGAAAGGTAACCCAGGGTAGGGTTATTCATCAATTTATCATTTTTCCATGACCTTGATAATTAGTCAACTGAATTATAACTGTTATGTGTTGGCTATAGAGAATGGTTAGGATAGTGCATTCATAATGTAGTGGTAAGTTATATTCTATCATGTACCTCTTAAGTGGCCTCACTTAGGTGAGGTTCAACTAATATGGGCTTGTCTTTTTGATTTCAGGATGTCACCTCATGAATATCAATCTTGGATTTATAGGTAATTTCATGATTATATTATGTCAATTCAATAACATCTAGTTACAAATATGTTAATAAATAATTCATTAATTTCCGAAACTAAATAGAATATAATTATACCTCATTAGTATAAGGTAGAATGCTGACTTATTTTTTAGTGAGAATACCCTCTGCTAGTGGAACATATGGTAGTTCTCACTGAGTAGGATAAGGCTACCCCTAGATTGGATATGCTTTTTGAGACTCAGTGATGTAGGACTCCATCTTGTCAAGGTTTCCCTAATCCTTAAGAAATAGTTGATTGGTTAAATTCAATTTCTTTTGTATTTTATCATATTTTGAAAACCCCTATTCAAATGGTTATTCTTGCAACAATTGAGATTTATGGTATGGTGATCCATTGATGGGATTTTTTTATGTAGATATATAATTAAGGTACCTTATTATGATTAGACACAGAGTGCCTTGTTAGGGAGGATTGATATACAATGAATCAGAGGATGGTATGAGTTTGAGAACCATGAGACCTTTGATGGGGTAGAATACTCGATATTTAATATGTATTTAGGTTCATATACTTCATGAGTTACTCTTGTGATATGACTCATGGTGGATTTTTTTATCTTGGTGTTCTGAGAATGTTCATATATATATTCAAAATAGGGTTCTTCCCCTAAGTTTATGCACCTTTTTTGATCATAGAGGGAGTATTAGTGATTTAAATCTACTGATTGAGATGTTATATAGTAGAAGAATAGGTCTAGGTTTCCCCATGGAAAAGGATTTTCCAGTAATAATAACAGAATCTTCATGAGGATCCTACCCCCAATGGTAGAAAAACAAATGATCCGAGTAAAGAGATTCCAAAATAGTAGTTTCTCTCATAGGATAAAATTATAAATGATATTGGATTATAAATATTCACAAAACTATAAGACATATGCCTCAATAATGTTTGACCATGTGAGTAGCTAAGGGTATCAAAAGAAATTTTGTGGGTGGACTTCTATATCAGAGGTAGTGTTAGAATTTGTGACCTACTCACAATGGATGTGGTGATGCGTTGTTTATTATATTATTGAAGGTTCTCCTTCTTTGGTAACTATGGCCTTTAGGTGGAATTAATATGGGAAACATTTAAAAAGTTTCAATTGATTATCCCCATGATAATAGGATTGTATTTGTTTTCTATGGGTTCCTTATAGGAGTAGATTCTCATAATTTTGGGGGTATTAATACAAAAAAAATCCATAAAAGATTATTGTGTTTCACCCTTTTTGATAGATTCGTTTCAATGTATATATACATCATATGATGTTGTTGTTTTATTTTATAAATTTCTTAATATACATAGATGATCTCATAGAGATGAAGTGGTGGTTAAAGGACATTTTTGAGAAAGGTTTTATTTGGTCTATTATTCCCCACTTATGTAGCTCATATTATTTTCACCAAGAATTAAAATGAGATCCTAAATATTTTTATTGACTATCCCCACTGAAGCTAAGTGAATGTCAAGAAAAAATCCATTTTCTATAGATCGATGGTCTATTTAACCAATTGAAGAGATAAAGGTCATATTTTAAAGATAAAACTTTGTTCTGAACATCATAAACATCATTTTCATGAAAATTAAATAAAAAATATTGTATTTAGGTGTTTATATAGGAATTTGGAGTTCCTAGTGATTCCATTTGCTATGACTAACACCCTTTTTGTGTTCCCTCGTAATGCCATCTCATTGAGTGTATTTGTTGTTTCCCTATAAAGGTTGAGGTCATGATTGAATTGATGTGACCAAATAATTTGTTTGAGTTTCAAATTGGATGTGTGGTGGTTGAATACCTTGATATTAAATGTTAATTTATTTTTAAAAAGGAGGAATATGAAGAATGGTGCATGTTGGAGTGGATAGAGTTGATTCCCATAATCATGGTGCAAGAAGGGGATGTTGTATAACTTCATTTGATAGTTTTGTCCCCCATGACTATTAAAATGTTTTTTCATATAGTTTATGTTGTACTTCCTCACTTATTTATGGGTAAAACACAAGCACCTGGTCACAATTGGTTGGAATTGAGTGCTTGTTATGAATAAAAACAGGGATGGTCACTTAACACTATTGTCTTTACTATATAATATTAGTTACCACTCAATTATAATTATGAAATATTTTGTGTCTCTTCATATAATACCCTACAGTTCACCCCTTTGTCTATCAATATTGGTGATTCATCACTTGAGTGCTTAAACTGGTGTAGTTAATAATAGAGATTGTTTGAGTGATATAAGGTAGATGAAGATTTCTCAAGGCCTCCATGAATCCTATGTTGACTAAATATGATGAAATTTGGAGTTTAAGGGGTAACTCCATGTGTTTATAACGTTATCATCACTACATGGGTTGAGGGGAATCTGTTGGGGGAGAAATCCATCCTTGAGGTTCTTCTAGTCACTCCACATTTTATGCTGGGTAAGTTGGGTTTATTTCCTCATAGAATTTCCCACATAGTTATATGAAGTACACTATATTTTCATTTATTAATATATAAAAATGTTTGTGCATGAACCATCTCCCATTATTAAATTGCGTGAGAAAGTCATCAAGGAAATGAAAACCATTGTGGATCATTCGGTGTCAATTTAGGTCTAATATTAGAATATATGAATATTAAATCCCACACCATTAGATAAAGTTGGGACAACTACTAAATTACCATTCTATACTCTGATGACATTGATAGTGGTACTATAGTAGTGAGGACTTTGACATTGTATTGTTTCTATATACACTTTCTAAAACTTTGGTAATATCACTCCATGGACTTGGATACCATCGTTAATATAGTAGATTGGATTAACTATGTTGATTTGGAACTATAGAAACATGAGTTATTAATGCATAATGTTGCTCCATGATATCATTCCAATCAAGGGTTTTTGTACTTAGTGTGTGTTCCTTGTAAGTGTTAATTGGATAGAGTGATTTTTTTTGTGTTTGTCATTGGATATAGGGATTACTCGTGAACCATTTAAATCCTATGTTATTGTTATTATTATTCATAATTATTTTTCTCCATTTTAATAAAATTATAGTATTGACTATATTTAGTGATCTTTTTTACATTATAATAGATATTTTATAATGATCTCAAATGACTAGGTTTGAATTTATTTAATTGAATAATGGGTATAGAATATCTAATGATGAATATTGATCATTTGGATGGATATAACATTACATTATAGAGGATGAAAATCAAATATTATATTTATCCTAAAAATATATGCATTCCACTTCTGGGTGTTAAACTAGAAGAGATGGAATAAAATGATTTTGAGTTACTAGATCATCCGATTTTGGGATTTCTATGCTTTATGTTGTCCAGAAACATAGATTTCAACATCATAGAAGAGCATATTATGATTTGGTTATTGAAATATCATTATAATATGTATATGAATTAGTCTATATTAAAAAAGTGTACATGATGTGATTATTATTAATTTAAGGATGATTAAAGGGAATCTTTCTTTTGATCATAATAATTAATTCAGCACCATTACAAGACATTTGACATTGATGGTAATTATGATAGATAGAAAGGTATGTGCACTGGTTTAACATTAGTAATTACATGATACTTGAGATGCAACTATAATATAAGAGATTCATTCTTTGGGGAATTAAAATTTCAAGATAAAATATGGTAAATATATAATCCTCATTCTGGATATTTGGCGTAGATAGTTTGAAAATTTCTATGGTTCTTCAGATCACATTGAAGAAAGTGGTTTATACATGTAGTGATATAATAAAATTGGATGATAAAAATAAAGAGAAGAGTTATCATACCTGTAAAAAGGTTACTAGAACCACCTATTAGATTTTTTGGAAGAAATAACACATTAATAAAGATTGCACAGAAAAATGAAAGCCACCTAAATCAAATACAGTTAACATAGTGGATGAAGGAACTAATGGTGTATTGAAGATGAGTGTTGAGAACCTTATAGATTTTAGGATTTTAGAATTAGGGATATAATTACATTTCATATAATATAATGGATTCCTAAATAATTACAGTTCAAGAAATTATGTAAAGAAAATCTTGCTAAAAATAGTCCCTTGTAAATTGTTGGAAAATATGATGAACATGCCAAAACCTATAGTGGGAGTTTTCAGATACTATAGAATGTGTAATATGTACCTATAATGAAAAGAAACCTTGTTTCTATCTGGAATCTTAATTATGTAGGATTTAGTAAATTGTTCATTAGTGATGGATAAAATTTTACCAATGGGATTTATGGTTTTTTCAAGGAGTAAAAATGGAACCGTATATAATATGATATATAATTTCATGAAAGTACTTAAAACAAAAAATTATTTCAAGGATTCACATATATGAAATTTCATGTTATGTTCATGAGTTATATGGTGATGAAGGCACCATAAATAAAATGAGTTTTATTAGATTTTAATTAATTTGAAGTTTTCTTAAGTGATAGTTTTATATTTGTAAAGTATTAGATGATATCCTTTATAGAAAGGAAGTAAAAAACTAATGTCTTAGAAGTTATACCTAGTGAAAAATAATGTTTGGAATCTTTCACTTGTAAATTTCCTTGGAGGGTTACCAGGTTATTTTACTTTTATCAATGAGCCAATAAGGAAGCTATAATTATACATTATAAAAAAATTGGATGTATTTATAATGTTTCTGAAGAAAAATATTTTAGTGGAAAATAAATCATGATCAAAGATAATATTCTTGAGGTCTAAAATGGAGGAGAGTATGACAATATAGACTTTAGAAAATTATATATTAATAATTTAATTTAGTAATAGAATAATTCTCCTATTACACAAAAATGAATGGTGTGGGTAAGATGATGAATTGGAAATTGAAAGAATATTCTAAGAGTATGTGCACTCTAGTTAATGGAAGTGAATATGGTAGAATATCTCATTAATATGGGTTCTTTTATACCAATTAGAGAATGTCAACCAGAGGATATCTAGTCAGGAATGGATGATGAATCTAATTTTTTAGTATTTGGATTTTAGGGATATGTATATGTAGTTGTTTAAACAAGGGAAAATATTGATATTAAATCTAAATCAAGTTTCTATATTGACTAGGGTATGGGGGAGTTTGTACATCACTTTTTCAATAATGAGAATAAGAAAATCATTATAATAAATTTGTGATATTTAATGAAGGTGTCATGTATAAGAAATATCATGTAGTTGAAAATGATGGTGGGAAAAATAATCAAGGAACCAGGATAAAGTAGATATTAAGGATGAACTTGAACATGTGACACTAGAACCAATGGCATATGCTCCTAAATTAGAATTGAGATGATAAAAAAGGATGGGAAAACTTATGGAGAGGTATTCATAATCCCTACATTATCTTTTATTGACGATTAGTAGAGATCCTGAATGATTTTAAGAGGAAATGAAATTCAAAAAGTTGATCAAGTGGGATTACAAGAACCAACCCATGTTACCCATGAACTTAGTACTCGTGCCAACCCACAGTTAGGCCCAAAGGCTGTTTCCAATCCCCATGGGCTAGTGATATGTGCCTAGCCATCAGTAAGAATGAAAAGGGAAAAATTTCTCCCAAAATTAGAAATAAATATTAAATAGAAGTATGAGTAAAAGAATGTAGTAAAAAAGAACTCATATATAATTAATAAATTATCATGAATAAAAGATATCATAAAACAAGGTTGATGGCCCATATAATTGAAAAAAAGGACAAAATAAGATGAGTATCGAACAGAAATTCTCTAGGTTCAAGTGATGCAATTCCACACACACCTCCACCATAACCTAAACTAAGTGATATAAGGATATTCTCTACAGTAAGGAAACTGGTTAAAAAATTTACTATATAGATGTAATTTAAATAGTAAAGTTTGTTACCACACACTAACACAAAGTATAAAACCTTAAAATAAAATATATTTCCTGAAATTTTGAAAATAATTATATAAAATAGGCTTTATAGGTTTTATAATGTAAAATAATAATAAATCAGTCTTCCTTAAAAACACCCAATTTTATAAAACCAAGGATATTTCTAAATAAATACACAATTTTATTTTACTTAATTAAATTAATCCAAAATTCATAATTAATCAATTTTAAAGTATATCATGAATGAAAGTATAACACCTTTAGATAAAAAACCTGATTACCAAAAAATACATCTTTATCATCATCATGGAATCCTAGATGCCGTCTGGGAAAATAAATAATAGATCAACATGGTCATCTATTAAGTAATGGTTTATATATTTGAAAACAATGATACATCAATTGAAACCACCCTATCTTTCAGTCGTACCCTACATGGCCTAACAAAGGGAAAATTTTCCATAGGTTAACCTAAGTCCCACCTAGGGCAACTAGACAAAGAATTATTCTAATTTAGTTTGAATGTGTACATAGACCTCCCACCTTACCAAATAGTTTTTTCCATGACATAATAAAAAGGATTTGAGAATTTCAAATAAATAATAATACCATGTAATCAAATCATAAAACAACCATTTATAATTCTCACACATTTTAACACACAAATAAGAACACCTCCTTTGTCCAACAATAATAATATAAATCCAATTCCCTTATTGGGTAAATTTTTCACTAGAATTTAATAATATATAATTTCCATTATATATAAGGGGAAATTTACTATAGGTTTTTTTTAAATAAACAATTAAAAGTGAAAATTAGACCGTAGAATTATTTTTAAGATGAATCCATGAAAATCTATTTGGAAAACAAAACACATAATACATATTTTTATTAACTTAATAAATACACACTTTCAAAGAGTTCTTAAAAATTCATAAATACACCTACGATTTGGGAAAATGCCTTTCTTTTATTTTGGAAATCAAGTCCAAAATAAATCTCAAGACACATTTATTACAAAACCAATTGAGAATATTAGTTTATAAATTAAGGGATTGAACAATTAAAATATTTTTTACCATCCAATAGAATGAAAATATCCTTTTTCAAAATTTTTAGATGTTCAATAAAAAACATCCTTTAATATATCTACAAGTATATGAGATACAAAATTATATGAAATTTAAAATACATCAAAAATGAAAAATCATTCTTATATTTAATTTATATGAGAAGTTTCTGTGAAACATACCTATAATCACATTGTTTCTTCAACTCCATGTAATAACTCACCCCAAAAAGACCTAAGTGAGTTTTGGACCATTAAAAATCCAAAAATCCCAAAACCCCAAAATTGAATTATAGAGAAACAAAAACCTAGGACATTAAATTTAATTTAAGTCATAAATAAGAGAAATAATGAAGAAACAATGAGGAAGATTAGACTAGAGGATATTTCCATGATGAAATTAACCCACATAATGAAGGAAATTATGAAAGCAACTAGTATTATTATATGAGTAAAGGGAGGAATTATTGTGGATTAAAGATGTCGAATGAGAGTGGAAAAGATCCCCAAAAATACCGAAATTCCAAAATGGAAAAACATGTAAAACACATATTTTATTTATGGGATACACTATTCATTTTGTAAAAATTATATTTACCCTATGAATATATCTCAATATATATAAGGATTCTTTTTCTCAAACTTTCACTCCCTAAAACATATATTCATGGCTTGAAATATTACAGCTTTTAATTTCAACACCCTCAGACCCTCATAACTTTGAATAAACCCCTATGAACATACAATAACCCTAAAAAATTAAATTAATACAACAATTAAAGAATGAGAATTTATAAATTCACACCACATTACTAATTTATATCCCTAAAACATTTCATGTTTAATTTTTGATCAAGATTAATAAAAAACATATAACTCAAGAGGAAAAAAGAAAATTGAGCCCACAATTATAAAACCAAAAAAAAGAAAAATCCAAGAAATTTTATATAAAAAACTCCCAAAAATGATATTTGAAAGAGATTATAAAATAGTCTAATTAATAAAATGAGACAATAATACAAAAAAACTCCAATTAAAGAAAAGGAGAAGGCTAACACATGAATCTAGACTCTATGATCCAAGTATCTTTAAAGACTCATACACACATAAATAAAACCAGACCAAAGATTCCATTAATCAAGGACTAGTATTTAAATTATAAAAGGATATAAATCAAAACCAAATATAAGTAAACTATATTGGGTGATATTCAAACTATTAAATATTTCTTCTAAGACATAAGAACATCCCAAAAAACTAACCTACCTCAATGAATGGAAAAAGTGAAAAATAAAGGGATTCAAGTAAATGGATCCTTTCATAACTATAAATAAATAAGGAGTATATAAGTTCAACAAAATCATAATTACATTATAAGTCTAAAAATACATACACAAAGATTCAAGAAAAGGAGAAAGAGATAACCTTCCTACTTGATAAATTACTAATTATGGTCTCCCCACCGTATTATAATTTCCTTACGATTCAAACTCTTCTCACTCAATTCAAAAAAATCCATGATATAAAAACAATATAAAGATCATGGGAAAATATATGTAAACTGGATTATTACATCACTATGATAGAATCCATCCATGATGTTGGAAATTCCAAAACATCATCATAGGAACTCCGAGATAAGAAAAAAATAAAGCCCATCATCAAAAGATCAATATGTGGAAAAAATTACATCAAAATAAAACTCAAATGTCGTCAAATTTTCATCAAATTAAATATTTTCAATCATAGGAAATTTAGAAGAAATATATTTAGCTCCAAATTTCTTTTGAGAAAATTATTTTTAAAACATTTTTAGATGACCCAAATGACTATAAGTATGAAATATCTATGGATTTTATATATAAAATTGTTTCTTATACACTACCTTCTTATATTGATAGAAAAAAAGTTATTTATCCCAAAATAAGCCAATGGGAATAAGGAATATGGTATTTTCATACCACCACATTTAAGTTTTAACTTTTCATGATTCATTTTCCCTTTTTTGATGCTTCCTTTAGCACATCCAGAAATAGGAGAAACCTACAACACCTCTAGTTCTCCTACTAAGGATTCTTCAAATTTGATTGATCATTATACTACCACCATATCAGAGTTTGGGATGATATATTTCATAATAATTGACATATTTGGTTGAAAGCCTTCCCTAAAACACCATGCCATTAAAAATAATCTAAATCCAGATCATGAATGTATGAAAAGAACTCAATTAAATGATGTACCTTTTGCAACACTGTTTCATCTCCTTTTTAGAGGTCGTAAAATATCTCAACATTTGGTAACTTCACCATGTTATGAAGGAATTATCAAATGAATTACACCTTGAAATATTTCCATGAGTAGTCCTTCTATGGCGTATTCTGGAAAATAGACTTCAAACACCTCTATCATGGACCTGCTAGAAAAATTTCTGGAAACTTAATATTAATAGATTCTAGAAAATAAAGATATATAAAAATATTCTCACCCTTTTACAACCATACCACTACTGCCTAATAAAATTTTTACCTGATGATCATAAGAGGATTTAGTTTTTGAAATTTATGAATGAAATACTCATTCTTAAAAAATAGATAAAGAAAAAAAATGATACTAGTGGAAATGGAACAACCATAATATGAATATGTTGATCAACAAAAGAGTCCATTAAATATATATGGGGATATAGTACAAAATAAAAAGGAAATCACCCTTAAAAAATTCCATAACTGAAACCCCATGAGGAAAAATAAATAAATCAATAAACAAACTCAAAACACTATTTAAATAAACCTCAAATCCATCACATTATAACTTTATGAAAAAATAATAATTCCAATACTTATTTCTCTAAATAAGTTTAAGAAACTTACCTCTTTTACAGAATAGGTTTTTATCAAAAACTTTTTCAAAAAGTGTATTCATTCATTTAGTCAATGTTTTTACACAAAATATATTCTAAAATTCTTTTCAAGAAAAATAAAATTTATTTCCTTAGGTAACAATTAAAAAATGATTTCAAATTTTCGTAAAAAACTCCAATCATTCAAATAGGTCAAAACAAAACATTTTAAAAATGATTTCAAATTAAACCTTTTCAAATATTCAAGTTGAATTTTGTTAATATCCCTTGAAAACCTTGAAAATAATTAATACTACACCTTATTCCCAAGACAATAGAAATTTTTTTAAAAACCAATCATCATTTAATATTAAAATAATTTTAAAATTATGAATGCATCTAAACATAATATTGAATTCAAAACAATTTTAATGTATTTCAAAAAGTGAATATCATTTTGAATGTATTTCAATTTTTCCTATAAAAATATGTGCCTTTTCAAACATGATTTTAAAATATTCCCATTTAAAATTTCATTTTGAAAATTTTCCCAACAACTAAAAATATCTTAAATCACCACAATTCACTAAAATTCAATCTCACATAAAGTGGAAATAAATCAAATTCCAAAAAAATGAAAAAAATTAAATTCCTGGAAACTTATGATGACATAACGATTAATCACATGATCTGGAAAACTATACTCAAACCATATGAATTTTAGAGGAAGTCACTTAAGTCACACATCCTATAAAAATATTACAAATCACCCTAAATTACCCATATTCCCCTGAGTTACTCCAAATTTCTATTAAAAATCATAAATGTGAAAAAATTGATGGCCAAAATTCTCAAAAAAATCAAGAACCATGCTCTATTAAAAGACAGAATAATCAAAAAAAACAATAAAAACTCAAGTCTTTCATAGAATATGTTGATTAGAAACCTACTCATAATTCACCTCTATAGTTTTGATGATCATAGATCTTATTTACTAGACTCCCCCAAGTAACAACACAACCATTTCCATTTAATACCAATTTGTCACAAACAACCCAGATAATCCCTAAACCATGTACCTAAGTTAGCCTATGACAATGCCTGTACATCATTCCTAATCCCCATGGGCTTGAGAAGAGTTCCTAAAAATCCTATAGTATTCATCGGGAGTTATTTCTCACAACAATAATAATATATATGAAAAAAATTAATAAATAAACAAGGTAGTTGTTTCGGATCGATTTTGAAATGCCCAACGGTTCCGTATCTGATGATACGTGGACCTGCTTTCCAAAGGTAGGCATTCACTGGGTGATTTGGCCAGTGATGCTTAAGAACAGACATTGGTCGAGAGGATGTGAAGTCGGGCTCATCACACCCTTTTGGGGGGAATTTTTGCCTATTCCAGGACTCTCTTATAGATTTAAGACATATTCATATGTTCATGAATATTTTGTTTGCACCCAAACATAGTATCCACAGATTTTTCCTGGTTGGAAATGGTCAGCTGAACGCAGGGATTTGGAGTCATTTATGCTCGAGGTTTACCATCCCTCGTTGGATCAATGACCCCGAGGAGTCTGGACTCATTGAGGCGGCACTAGGGGTGGTGCGGTGAACCAACGCGAAGATAGTCAGATCGACCGGTTGTTTGGCTTGAACATCTTGGAGGCTTCCTACATACCCTGCCTAGGAGGTAGGGATCAAAGTCCGCGTAGTTTATATTGGGGTGTCAGTGAACCGACATGAAGGTGGACCCGAGGGTCTGATGGTGATCGGGATTGAACCTCTTGGAGGCTTGCTACGTATCCCTGTGGTGGGGAATCAATGTCCTCGTAGTTCGCATGAGTGGGGATTATGCTCTGAGGCCTCCCATAAGAGGATGTCATGGTTGATGCCTACTCTAATCCCATGTGAGTCATACTCGGTGTGAGAAACAAGAGGCAGCAAGGACCAGACGATCACGTCACAAAAGGTGCGTTCGTGAGAAGTGGAGTGGGGATTACACATAGAGCGGCCCATAAGGTCAGGGCTTACTTTGAGAAGGACGACCATAGTGGAAAAGCGCAGTGGGATAGGGAAAGAGGTGCTCCAGTTCCCAGCACCTCTCTTGTTCTTGGGGGATGTACGGAAGTGCATGGGGACGGCTTCCTTCTGATTGGTATGTTGCCCCCTCTCTGGGGAGGGGAGAAGTGCCCGACCACCGAAGCGTGCGGTCCCTCATCCTGGATAGTAGAGGCATAAAGGGGGCTCCCGGACTCAGAACCCGCATTACCGTGGGAATGTGAACCCAGGAATGCTTCGGAAATCTGCTCAAGGGCCGGGGAAACCCCTGTGCCCTCACTTACCGTGGGTATGTGAACTCAAAACAGCGCATTGGTGAGCCTGAGGGTTACACCATGCAGATCTGGTGGTTCTGGAGGAGGTCTCGCCTAAGGGTTGATGAATAGGACAATGATGGAGTCACGGGGGATGAGGCCGGATTGGAAGGATTTTATCTGGATCGTGGAACGAGAACTCCAAAGGATTCGAATGGCCACACCAGGTTATGGGTTGTGACGTCCTTCACGTAAGGAAGTGCTATGCGGCTGGAGAAGCTGTCCGTGAACCAGGGTGGTCTACGGACTGAGAGTCCAACCGTGAACCAGGGGGTCCACGGAATGATTGGAATCCCATGAACCAGGAAGGTTCACGGCTCCGGGTTTGGCCCCCGTACAAGGTTGGTATTCGGAGGGGTCCACGTGATCAGCGGCGACCAAGGGCGACGCCGGTCGGGGGTTCGTCGGTCGAGGCTCTGCCCGCGTAAGAGGGTGCTACACGGTGCGGTGGATCGGAAAAAAGGCATAAGCACCCTGGTCCACCGGGAGTACAACTGTGGAGGGGCCATGGTTCACGGTCTTCTCTTTTTATGTTATTTTGGTTCAAGGTTCACCAAGTTATGTGTTTTCAGTTCCCTATTAATTCATTCCCAGGTTCATACCTGCTCTGCTTCAGAAAATGAATCTTCGCTCTTTGCGAGATCCTAAGCTCCTTACATCAAAATATTCCCACCTGAATCTGATCGATCTCCTCCGAATCCCCCCCTTCTTCCCCCTCAATCTCTTTTTATAGAGTGGGAAAAGAGATGTATCTGTGGTCATGCGACACTTTTTGCGGAGTCCCGTGACCGAAAACATGGTTCATGGATGACTCAGTCAATCCGTGACTCACGGGGGGCATTGAGCGCTTCTCCTCCCAAACAAGCTCAGGGAGTGCTTCACGGCCGCAGAGGGTCCCGCCTCCATTCTGAAAATGAAAGCGGATGCGGCTTGAGCTAGTTGATGTGGTCCGTAGCTGGGGCAGTTCGTGATGATGAACCAGTTCAGCTCCTTCCCTGCTTTGCGCCCGCAAATTATTTCTGCCTCCATTTAGTGAACGACGACGGCCTGTGGAGGAGGGATGCTTTGTGGAACTGTTCGTGCGTTGTTAACATTAGATCGGTCTGCGGACCGGTTCTTCCTTCACCATCCTTGAGTATTCTCCATACATTCCCCAATTCTATAGGTGATTTGGGTATAATCTCCATTGCAGATTTTTAGGACCCTACAAATGACCTCCATCGGAATGGGGTCCGATCGGAACGAAGAGGAGACTATTCCGATGCAGAGTTGTCCTGAAAATTCGATGGGTTGCAGTAGGGAAGTGGAACTCGTAGGGGACCATTCCTATAAATATAGAGGTCCCTTCATTTGTATTCAACCAGATTCTTTGCGAATACCATCGTTCCTTTTCTTTTTTTCCTAGGTGTGCTCGTTCCTTCGCGAAATGCTTCGTTAGTGAACCGACAACTACTTCTATGAACCATTTCTCATTCGCTCCATTCTTCATCCGCAGACCAACGTCCCAGCCACAAACTAACACTTTTAATTAATTAAAAAGTAATTCACAATGGGCTGCATAGGAACTCGCTTCGCGGTTTTGGTGCTCCGCAGTTTCCAAGCTCCGTAGTTTCGATGCTCTACGGTTTCGATGTTCCACGGTTTTGATGCTTCGTGGACTAAAAACTTATGAAATTTAATAGTTTCTAAGTCTTCTAAAATTACCCACTTAAATTTGGGACTAAAATTCCAAAGATCAACCTGGTTCGCGGTTTTCTGGCCAATTCTCATTAGGCCAGAGTGTCGAGAAATACTTCTACACAATGTTGGTTCGCGAGATACAGTCATCTCGAACCATCCTTCGAGGCCTCCTTGTGGAATTTACTATGAAGGCTCCTCAACTGATCCTTAGCCATATATTTGGTATTTTTGTCCAATTTTTTTTTATTCAGGACTAACCACTTGTTGGCTTTCTTTGTGGAGGGATAAAATATGGTTCTCCATCGTTCTGCACCTAGGCTTGTTGCCGAGCCTCTCCCAATTGGTTCATGGAGATGTCCAGCTATGATTCATAGAGCAGAGAGCATTAAGGAAGAACCAGTCGATCCTTTACTCCCAATGATGGTGTTTTGAAAGAATTTATCCATCCTGATCTCTGGGATTATCTGTTATCAAATTTCCTTCCGCTTTATGGATTCGGTCTTCAAGACAACGTCCCTATTCCCCCCAATTTCTCAGATCTTCCTTCTCCTTTCCTGGAAGCGTCGTCAATGTGCATTCAGGCGAACCTTTCCCAATCAGGAAAGATGGTTTCTGAATCTGACCAGAAATACATCTTCATTTTGACAGGCTCTGTTTGGACCCAAAGTGATCAGAACACCCACAACGTTTCTCATGAAGATGTCTTCAAGAGTTACCCTTATATTATCAACTTTTCTCAAGTAGATCCCGATGCGGGGTGGATTCTGAATTGGGATCTTCAGTCTGGTAGGATTTTCTCAAATGACTAGGCCTGGGCCTTCTGGGTTCACCATCATTTCCGGGAATCTCCCATGTTGCTAGAACCAGTCGATTTGTACTCCGTGGTGTGGGTTTCCCAGTTCGCTATTTACCCGCCATCCTAGATTTTTCCCGACCTGCTCAGTCGCTTGTGTTCAAGCACTAATACATTCCACCTATACCATGGTGAAGTTGGAATTAGTCTGTGGGACATCTATCAATCGAGAGGGATCCCAATTATCGGTGAGATGTATAATGAGTTCCTGCCCACTCCTGGTGCACGGGACGATGTCGAACAAGTGCCTTCGTTGGCGAGGGATTTTTTGGTTATGGTGGAGAAGTCACTGGGTCAGGCCTTGCGTGATCGCTCTCTCATTCCCTATAGCACTTGGATAGGGTTAATTTTAAACACCACTGGTCCTGCACCGAAGATCAAGCGCCCCAGGACTCATCCTTCCCAAGAGTCACGAACTACTCCGGGTTCCTATTGGGTGGTTCTGGAAGCGTGCGATTACCTTTCATTGGGTTATGAGATACGCCCTTATGTGCTTCCCAGACTTAGGTTGGCAGGTTTGTTTGCTATGTTTTTGAGCGGGTGGCTATTCCCTTCCCAGGACATCAAACCATGTTCCAAGGCTTGCACCTTGATGATGGCATTTGAGCTGGCAGAGGGCCGCCTGGTAAATTTGGTCGTTCCCACATTGGCTTGTATTTATGAACTGCTAGGTCACATGCAGATGGGAAAGGCACCCTACCGTATGAGTGGGCCATTTCAATTTTTGTACGTCTGGGTAGCAGATCATTGTCGCTGCTATGAGTATCGTCACAAAACGACCATCCCGTTTCCTACCTTTCAGCCTAACCTGCTGGATATAGCTTGAGTTCGCTTGAAATACCTCAACTCTGGTGAAGTCCTCTAGCTTTTGAGTGACTTCTCCAAATTTTCTTTCACTCCCTACCTCAGCCCTTCTGGCGTCATAGTTGACAACCACTGGGGGAGCCTGGACGAGCATTCTTACATGATCTCTCAGCAGGCCAGATTTCTGTCTGCACGGATCAACGGGGTTTCTCTGTGCGTGATGTATGTCCCATATCATTTTTCCTCGCCAATTGGGGTGCATGAAAGTCCATGTTTACCTTCCCCCTCCTCAGGCTCAAGGACTTCACCTGGCCATACTTCGCCAATGGTGGCTGATGCTGACATGGGAGGGTTCTGACACAATCATTCCCCTGCCTGTCATGGGGGCGGCTCCCATCCTTTCCTTGGAGTATGAAAAAACGTGGGTAAAGCACTATCTTGACGTGATTCTAGGGAATGCTTTCCAGCAGGTTCCCAAATCATGAGGTACTGCGGTTGTTTCGTCCACTGCATCTTCCTCATCAGTTATAATGGAGGATCAACTAATGGCTCCTCGATCAAAGAGACTTAGGGTATTTTCTTCTCCCAACCATGCGGTGTCCGAAGTTCATATGGGTCCATCCTTCTTGGATGTGGATGAGGACAACCCTATGGTTCCGGGTCCTGACGAGACAATCCCAAAAGTTTTGCCTGTCGATACCGGGCTTAGAAACTTGACCCCCAAGCCTGAACCGGGGTTAGAGGCTCCAGAATATCCATCTTCAAAACCAACTTCTAGTGACCACATATCTGCACTGGTTGCAATGCCAGACTTCATTCCCATGCTACCGGGAAAGGACACCAATTATCCTCGTGCCCTGGCGGACAACCAAGTATTGTGGAGGTGGCCCTGGCCTCGGATTTGTGAGATTGTTGTTGAAACTCTTCTTTCTAAGATAGAAACTAATAATGATGCCCTCCGATAACTCTACCTAGGTTTGGGGTCAGGCAGCTTTGACTATCGATAGTTTTATCTTCTCACATGTCATGTTTTCATGGCCCGTGAGGAAGCTGCTTCTAGTGAATGAAAACTTTATCATCTCGCTACTTCTCATTGCGGAACATGAGCCCTGAAGGGAGCCATGACAAAGCTTCATCAGCTGATAGTGCAGGAGGTGTGCACTCGAGATCAGGTGACTGCCCTATCCTTTGAGTTTCTTGAATGTGAAGAATGGGTAGTGATGCTGAGGGACTAGTTGTCAGTTCTGGCCGGCAACCTTGAAGACACCTGGAAAGGGATCAATGATCTCCAGATAATAGTGGAGCATATTCACTCGGTGGCCAAAGTTGAGGCCAAGGAGAAATCTATGATGGAGAAGACTTGGGATAACCTTGTCCACTCGGTTGCTGATCTGACTGAGAAAGAAATCCAGGCTCCTTTGTAACTGTTGGAGCCATTCCGGGACACTTTGTTCTATCTCTTCTGTTGCTGTGAGGGAGAGGCCCCAGCTTGTGGGCATCCTCCCTTTTTGTTCAAATGGAATACAATCCTATTCAATCTTTTGTTGCTGTAAAATTTTATTGTTACCTAAAAAATCGTTGTGTAAATAACAACTCACTGACTCAGTATTAATCCTGACTTGGGAAAACAAACTCTATCTTTTTCCTGGACCATGGGATCCAGCGAGCATAGTTTGACTATTTCTAGGGTTTTGTAGAAAATACCCACAATCTTTTTGTCTTTTTTTAATTCCCTAATTTTTCTTGGGACCATTTAGTGTGGACCAAGCAGGTATGGACCCACTTTTTCTTAGGTCACCCTTTTAGGGTTTTCGGCCTAACGGGCTTTGTGCATCTTTTGTGAGCAGTTAAAAGTCCCCCAGATAAGACTATCATTACTGATATTTTAGGTCGAGTAGCTTTGACCAGATATGGTGGGTGAGGGCCCCAATGAAATTTGGTTGATTAAAAGATGTCTCAATACCCTTCATATGCACGTGGGGGGGGGGCATGTTTAAATTTGAACGACACGCAGGGCATGTCTCATGGCATGGGAGTCGCGCTCGTGTATAGAGGTAGGAAGAGAATTTACTAAGGAAATATTTCCATTGGTAGGCATCCCAAGGGTGATCAATATGCAGAGCTGCTGAGGGAATGGTATGCATAGTCGTACAAAGGTGTCCTTAAGTCAACAACTATCCATTTTTGATGGCCCGGTGACTTCATGGAATTCCAGCTTATGGAAACCACCAGGGGTGTCTTGGAAAAAATATGAAAACCACGAGGGGTGGCTTAGAAAGGGAATGTGACATCTGAAAGGGTTTTGGGAACATCTGTACTAATCAGGAATGTGGTTGGGAGACCACATTCCTATGAATTTAGTTAGCGTAAGGGATGGCTGAAGCTTGGCCTAGTTTAAAGTCATGCAGCTGGGACATCATTTAAAATGGAACAACTTCTCTTGGTTCTCAGTAATCTTGTCAATGAAATTCCACCTTATTCAGTCAGGATTGTGAAAGAGGTTGGTAAACTGCAACATAGAGGGTTTCGGAAACTCGAGATAGACATGGGGGCTCAGAGGCCAAGAGGCCTACGGAGAGAGGCATTGCCTAAGGAAGTATTACCTTTGGTAGGGGGTCCAGGGGAAATCAATATACAGAGCCACTGAGGGAATGGTATGCATAGTCATGAAAAGGTGTCCTTAGGTCCATGATTTTATTCTCTCGATAGATGAGAAACTTCAGGGAAGTTGAGATTTGGGACCACTAGGGGTGGCATATGAGAGTTCAGGTTTTTTTTCTGGTTATAGAGCACGGTTTCTGATTAGAGGGTGTCTGGATATGGGAGAAACATCTAGACTAAACTTCGCGAGAATGGGTGAAGTAATCCCTTCTCACATGGGTATGAGACGGTGGTTTGTGCAGGTTCGACCCATGCACTAAAGGATATAGAAAAGCCTCTGTTCCTTATTGAACCCATGAAAAGTTTGACCGCACAGTTTAACATCATGTGGTAAGTACGGGAAGCATTATTAAGGGATGATATGTAGTTTAACGTCATGCAGCAAGGACGGGGGCATTCTTCTTTCCTTTTCCAATGTTGTGCAGTTGAACATCGTGCAACAAGGACTATTGAACTCGCAGTTTATCATCGTGCGGTATGGACGAGGAGCATTATTAAACCAGTGAAAATTCTTGTTGTTGGAGGCATTCCCCCGGATGTTTAATGCTTGGTCTTTGTAGCCTTACGCCAAGCGGCCAAGAAGATCTATGTGCCGTTTGACGTCATGCGGTAATGACGTAGTGGCGAAGGACACTCTTGATTAGAATGTGTCTAGGCTTGAACATATCGGCATGTCTAAGACATGGAGAGGGGTCGATGGTGTAAATCGTGGCTTTGGGGCTTCTTGGATCAGGAGAGATGATATGGGGGCTCTGAGGCCGGTATGCGTACGGATCTAGGAAGAGTACCGCCTGTGGAAATCTTTCCTTTGGTATACGGGACAAGGGATACAAGTCAATAACATTCCATTTCCGATGGCCATGAATGGTCATGAAGATCCACAATTATCTGGGCCACGAAGTCTGTGATCGGGTAAGAAAATGTCTGGACACGTCGGGCATATTCGGTCCTGGTTGCTGTTAAAGCTTAAAGAGATCCATGTGCTGATTTATCTTGCATGTGGGGTGTACCTTCACTCATATGTAGTTTAACGTCATTCGGTAAGGATGAGGTACATTCAGTTTATCAGTCATAGAGCTCAGACCATTGGGTGACTATTGCTGAAGTCACTCGAAGGATAACTGGGTCAACATGTTCTAATATACTTAGAACAAGGTGGGGGATGAAGCTCATAAACTGTAACTCTATGTTTTCCTGGATCAAGATGTGTGGTGTGGGGGATCGGAGGCCAGTAAGCGTATGGAGCTAGGAAGAGTGTCGCCCCAGGAAATATTTCCTTTTGTAGACGGGCCAGGGGCTATCAATATGCAGATCCACTGAGGGCATGGTATGCACCGTCATGCAATGGTGTCCCCGGGTAGATGACTTTCCACTTCCGATGACAGTGAATGGTTATGGGGATCTACGATTTCTCATAGTGCAGAGTACGGAACGTGGGGAAAATGGTGTCCAAGCACACAAAAAACATCTCTTCCACAATTGTCTATCGAGTCAAAGTAGCCTAGTACTAGCTTGATGTTGGTAGATGCAGGTCTCTATGTGAACCACTGGCATATACATAGGAAAACCGAGTAGGGATACCCTAGAAACACTTGGATGTGAATAGGGGATGAACTTGTAAACCACTGCTCCATAAATTTTGGATCGGGAGACATGATATGGGGGCTCTGAGGCTGGTAGGCGTACAGAGCTAGGAGAAGTATCGCCCGAGGAAATCTTGCCTTTTGTAGATGGCCCAGGGGATCTCAATATATAGAGCCGCTGAGGGCATGGTATGTATAGTCATGGAATGGTGTCCCTGGGTCAATGAATTTCAATTTACAATGGCCGTTAATGGTTATGAAGATCCATAATTTTTCGGGTTGTGGAGTCTAATGTATGGAGAGGATGCATCCAAATGTGCAAGGAGTATATCCATCTCATTTCGCCAGGTGTCTTGGGTGGGTCGCAACGAACTCCGTGCAGTTTAGCATCATTCGTTGAGGATGACTTCCGTGTTATTAAATGCCATACAGTAAGGATGAAGTATACACCCCATTCAGGTCTAGTCTATACATGGGGGGAATGGGAATTTTTGTTTTTCTTATCCGTGTAGTTTAATGTCATGCAGTAAGGACGAAGAATACACCCCGTACAAGTCTGGTCCATACATGGAGGAAAGGGGGATCTTTTTTTAGGTGGCCGGGCCAGGGTGTGGAATTATAGCGTCACTACGTATCCTGCGAGGGTCGGAATCAAGCCTCATGTTGTTCTCTAAAAGATGATACACCCCATGCAGGTCTGTTCCATACAAGGGGGAAATGGAATTTTTTTCATTATCATCATTTGGGAGTGGCTGGGCCAGGATAGGGGATCCCGGTGTAGCTACATATCCTGTGAGGGCATGAATCAAGACGCACGTAGATCTCTATAATAATGATACACCCCGTGTAGGGATGGTCCGTACATGGGGGGAAGGGGGTATTTTTAACTTTCATTATCCATGAAGTTTAGTGTCATGTTGAGAGGACGTAAAAAAAACACTCCGTGTAGGTCTAGCCCATACACGGGGGGAAAGAGGTTTTTTTATCTTTTGTTCGAGAGTGGCTGGGATAGGATGGAGAACCCTGGCGTCACTACGTATCCTGTGAGGGAAGGAATCAAGTTTTACATAGTTCTCTGAAATCTGTGTAGTTTAACATCATGCAGTAAGGACAAAGAATACACCTCGTGCAGTTCTGCTCCATACACGGGGGGGGGGGGATTTTTAAAACATCTTGTCCGTGAGGTTTAACGTCGTTCAGTGAGGATGAAATACTCTTAGTTTAAGTTCATAGAGTTTGGAACATTGGGTGCTTGGAAGTTTAACATCATGCTGCTTAGACGATTGACTGTGCATTTTAACGTCATGCGGTGAGGAAGAAGTATGGCCTTTTGTTATGCCGGTGCTATGCAGTTTAACGTCATGCGGCGAGGATGATTGACCGTGCAGTTTAACGTCATGCAGTGAGGACGATTGACCGTGAATTTTAACATCATGCCGTGAGGACGATTGACTAGGCAGTTTAACGTAATGCGGTGAGGGAGATTGACCGCGCAGTTTAACGTCATGCAGCGAGGACGATTGACAGCACATTTTATCGTCATGCGGCGAGGACGATTGACCTTTTGTTACTATGTGAAATACTTCTTCAAGAATCTCGCATTTGTAGGAGATGTAGTGAACTTCTTGTCCATAGAGATTAGGGAATATTCTCCATTGGAGTAGTCCTTATGTATAACGTACGACCCCTCCCACTTAGGCTCCATCTTTAGAGGCTTCTCCCCGGGTATCATTAGTGTCCGGAGGACAAACACCAATTCTCCTTCCAAGAAAGACCGAAGACGAACGTTTTTGTTGAAGTCTCGTGCGATCCGGTTCTGGTATACTTCCAGATAGTGCAAAATGTGCAGCCGCTTCTCGTCAAGCTATTCCAATTCACCCAGCTTCATTTCCGATTTCTCATTTTTGGATAATTGATCACAGATGGCAACATGGAGTGAGGGAAGTTAGAGTTCAATGGGCAGGACCACCTCTGTTCCCTATACCAATGAGTACGGGGTAGCCCGAGTAGTGGTGCTGATTGTGGTTCCATATGGCCACAATTCATGGAGGAGTTTATCCGGCCATGAATTATTGTCTTTATCCACCATTTTCTGGAGAATGTTGGACAAGGTCTTGTTGAAATCCTCTATCTGTCCATTGGCCACCGCATGGTAGCGGGATGAGTGGTTAGATTTTATACCATATTCTGGGTATAGCTTCTCCAATTCAATAGTGCAGAATTTGGTGTCGTTATCCATCAGTATAGTATGAGGGAAACCAAATCTTGTGATGATATTGGCCTTTACGAGGCTGACAATGTTTCTTTCCCCGAATTCTTTAAGGTGTACAACTTCTTCCCAATTAGAAAAGAAGTTGATTTTTGTGAGGATATATTTCAGTTGTCTTGATGTGGCGGGAGGATATGGTCCCACGACGTCCAACCCTCAGACAGCGAATGTCCATGAGTACTTGGCCTGATGAAGTAACTCCGGGGAATGGTGTTTGAAGTTGGCTTGAATCTAGAATGAGTGTCATTTTGTGGTAAAACGCTCTCAGTCTCGTGCCAATGTGGGCCAGTAGTACCCCAGCATTTGAACCTGATGGGAAAGCTTGGTCCTCAGTTGATGTACTTCACATGATCCGGTATGTACTTGATTCATTACGGCAGTAGTTTCTTCTCCATCAATGCATCTGAGGAGCACTCGGTCGAGGCCTTGTTTTTAGAGGACCTCTTGCTGACATGCGCTGCCATATAGCACAACGTTGATTGACCTTCTCCGTATTTTCTCTTGTTCAACCCTGTTTGATGGAATTTATCCCCGTTTAAGGTAGTTTTCAATGGGGGTCATCCATCTAGTGGCAGGAGGATATGGCTCGGGGACGGTACTGACTTTTTGTATTTCTTTCATCTTATCTTGAACAAATGACAATATCATTCGACGGTGAGCAATGTTGATGACTGTTTCATCCTGGTCTGGGTCGGCTAGGGCAGTTTCTACGTTGGCTAATGCATCGTCCTAGGAATTTTGGGACCAGGGAATATAGGTCAATGTTGGTTCTATGGAGAATTCCACCATTAACCCTCGGACATGGTCAAACAGGGGGATTAGCTCCTCCTTTTTAATAGCATAGTCACCATTGACTTTCTTGATGAGTAGCTCCAAGTCACATTTTACCTTAAGGCGCTATACTTTTTCCTGGAGTGTGAGCTCCAGGACAGCAATGAGAGCTTGATATTCTGCTTCATTGTTCGTACATCCCTCTGCCAAGAGGAAGGAATATGGAAAGACTACCTTTTCTTGGGACAGGAGTATTATCCCCAAACCCACATTGTTGAATCTGGGATCCTCTATCCTCTTCGTGGTTGGGCTTCGGGATGCACCGTCAAAGTACATTTCCCATGCTGAGAACTCCTCTTAAAGCGATAAGATGTCTTTTCAGGTAACTTGGTGTCCAGTGCAGTGGTCCCTATAGAAGGGTGCTCTGCCAGAAGGTCTGCTAATGTCTGGACTTTAATGGCCTTTTGAGGCACGAACCAGATGTCAAACTATTGCAGGATGACCCCCCATCGGGATAGGCATCCAGTAAGAATCAGGCGGCTGAGGATGTACTTGAGTGGGTTACTCTGCGAGATCAAATGGACATCATGATGCTGCAGATAATGTCGCAGCTTTTGAACTACGAAGAACAAGGGAAAACAACTCTTCTCGATATTTGAGTATTGAGTCTCAACATCAATCATGGTCCGACTGAGGTAATAGAGACTGTTTTCACTTCTCACGTCATTCTTTTGTGCGAGGAAGGCTCCCAGTGATTTCTCTAAGGCTGTCACGTATAGAATGAAAGGTCTTCCTTCGACCGGGGGCATGAGCACTGGTGGTCTTAATAGCCACTTCTTTATGCTATCGAACACCTCTTGGAAGTCATATGTCCATTGGTACGTTACTCCCTTCTTCATTAACTCAGTAAAGGGTAAACATTTTCCTGCCAAGTTGGCTATGAACCACTTGATATAGGCCAAGTGCCCTTGGAATCCCCTCAATTCAGTGATATTTCAGGGAGGTGGTAATCCAAGGATTGTTTTTGTCTTCTTAGGGTTGACTTCGATGCCATGATAGCGTACGATGAAGCCAAGGAATTTTCCTATGGTAACCCCGAAGGCACATTTCAAGGGGTTCATCTTCAAGCTATGATGTCAGAGTTTGTTGAAGATGGTCTCAAGGTCTGACAGGTCATCCGAGCGCTTTTTGGACTTGACCACCATGTCATCCATGTAACATTCAACGAATTTCCCCAGGAATGGTTTAAATATCCGATGCATGGCACGCTGATATGTGGCCCTAGTGTTCTTGAGACCAAAGGGCATAACCCTGTAAAAAAATACCCCTTAGGGGCCCTGAAGGCATTGGATTCTTCATCTTCTCAGGCCATACGGATTGGATTATAGCCAGAATAGCCGTCCATGAAGGATAGAGCCTCATACCCAGCCGTTTTATTGATTAATAACTCAGTTACTAGGACTGGGAAATCATCTTTCGGACAATGTGGATTGAGATCTCTGAAATCAATGCAGACACGGATTTGTCCATTCTTTATCTTGACAGGGACGATATTGGCCAACCAGATGGGGTATTGGACCTCCCGAATGAAGCCTGCTTTAATGAGCTTATTGAACTCAGCCTCTATTTTGGAAGAATGTGAGGGGTGTGTCCTTATGGAGGCCTGTTTATAGCCTCAATGGTCTTCTGGTAGACCTATGTGGTGTGTTTCCATTTCGGGATTGAGTCTCAGCATTTCCGTGTAATTCTAGGAAAACACATATCGATGTTGCCTTAGGAAGTAGGTATATACCTCAAGCTCTTTGGGAGTCATGGATGAACTAATGAGAGTGGGCCTCGGGTCTTCCTCGGTACCCAGGTTTATTTCCATGATCATGTCCACAGTGGTGGAGATACCTTCCTCAAATGCAGGAGGTGCATCCCTGAGATGTTCACCCTCTTATTTTCCCAAATCCTCATATTATTGATCCAATGAGGAGAGAGCTCCTGACACGGGCTCTTGGGAGTCTGGAGGCAACGTGTCATGGGCGTCCTTACTTGAGATTTCATCCCCAGATTGAGGGTCAGCGAACATTACCACATTGTCACGCTCGGCCGTTATGGCTGAAGTCATGAGGACATCCGAGTGCGTGTCCGTACTTGAACTCCTACTCTCAACATGGTTGATGGGCAGAACATATTCTCCGCCAATCTGCCTGAGGGGGTCATCAGGAACTATTTCCAGGCCATTAGGAGCAGGGATCCAGTCAAAACCATCGACCAAACGCTTCTTTTTCTTTTGCTCATAGAACATGGCTTCAATGTAATGTGACTCGGAGAGCTCGAAAGGGGCCTTGTCAGCATGAAATTTTCCAATTTGTGCATTGATGCAGTACATGATACACGGGTGGTAGGATGAAGTAACGACCATGTGCTTATGGAACCATGACCTTCCCATTAGGGCATTGAATGTTGTGCTCTTCCGGACCACCAGGAATTCCATGTTGGCTATAAGGTCACCAAAATGGGTCCTTATCTTAATTATTCCCTTTGGATTCTGTTCATTTCTATTGTAACCTAACAAAGTTTCGGCTGATGGTACTAAAACATCCTCACTATAGCCCAACTTACAGAGTGTTCGTAGGGGGAGGAGGATAACTCCAGAGCCATTTTCGAGGAAGAATTTGTGGATCGCAACATCATTCAATGTCCCGGACACATATAGTGTTTTGATGTGTCCTTGCATGATGTCATATTCATTCTTATTGGTGAAGGAAATCACTGTATTGCATTCAGTTGGACCAGTATCTGTCCGGTAAATCTCAACGGCAGCTAGCTATGCTTGAAACTCCTGGGGGATGATCAAAGCTTCTATAAGCGCCTCCATGAGGTCTGCTGACAGACTTATGGAATCGAGGATGGACATCTTGGCTGGTATCGATGCCAACTGCTTAAGGATATCATATTTATTCTCCAGCAGACGATGCTTCTCCATTGGAGGGAGAGTCATAGCGGGCACTTTGGGGGCTGGAGCATTTGATGAGGAGGGACCGTTCGAGGGGTCGGATGTTGATGGTGTTCCCGCGTTTTGAGGACATGGCCCAACCGGTCTGTTTGTGCGCACTAGGTGGCTAGACACTTGTTCCTCTTCTAATGTGTATCGCAGAACAACAGGGCCATAGTGGCTGCTTGTGGAGGTGTAGGGGCATTCTTTCTCTAGCTAAGACCATTGAAGGGCTCTCCCATGGGTTTGCATGATATTAACGATGTGGGAAGGGGTCCAATAGTAGGGTTGGTTTCGGATGTGGCTGTGCCTCCCTTGGTATCCCCTACCTCTATGATTCCTCCTCCCGACACCTCGTGCAGGGAACTCGGGTTCGTTACCATACCCTTCGTCAAGGACCGATTTCATAAAATGGATGACGTTAATGGAACCAAAGATTGGCACTTAGTCCCATGAATAGTCAACTTGGTCAGTTGTCCCTGATGGTGCCGTTTGGTGGGTCGGTTCTTGTGGATCCAAATTCGAGGGCATATAATCTTACAGGGTTGGGACTAACTTGGGCCCCATTGCGGACTGCTCCTCTTGAGATTGTTTCCTCCTTCTTAGATTACGCACGGATGACCGGATCATGGATGGTTGTGAGGCCAATGCTCTTGGTTGTGCGGCGTCAGGGGCTATTGGCGACAACACTGGCTACCGTAGCTGAGCTCGGAGTATTCCCTGGGCTCAGTTGATAGTTTTCTGAGTCATCCAGTCATCAAATTTCTACCCCTTCTTTCTGGTGACTTTCTTCCACCCCTCCTCTTTATTGGAGTCGGTGGTAAAGACACAGGCCACATGTGCTGGGGGTGGTCCCAGCTCAACCTGTCTGGAGTCTACCATCCTCTGCAGGAGGTCTTTGAAGACGAATAATTCACGGATATTGTGCCCCAACATTCGATGTTAGGGGAAGTAATCTGGCCAATCATCACAACTGACTTCTTTAGGTCTCCTTGGCTCTGGGAGGTGGAGCAAGTTTCAATTCATGGTGGCAATGAAGTAGCCGCATACTTGATCATCTTCAAATGAGTATACTTTTTGTCTTCATTCTTAAAACTGATTCCGCTTTGGTCCTCATTGATCATCCCATTTAGGCAGAGGCGGTCGTTGATATGCAGGAGGCCCTTGACGATTTGGTAGAGGCATAAGTGGGGGAGCAGGCACAGGGGCCGACTTGAGTGTGACAGCGAACGCTTCAGCTCTAGGGGCTCTTTTTAAAGAATCCTTCGAGTCTATTCAGGACTTCGAATTAGTCTGCTGCCGGGAGTCCTCAATTCTCTGGGAAATGGCTGAGAGATGGCGGAAGCCAGTGTTGTACTCCACTGGTATGAGTGGTGTTTGCAGCTCATCTCGAAGATTATCGATGCATATGGCTAGCATCTCATCTTGGGGCATTGGTTGGTTCAGGGAATAGGTCAGACCTTTCCATCTGACGATGAAATCTGAGACCCCCTCTTTCTCCCTCTACATGCAGTTCATGAGGTCACTGACCGTTGTTTTAGGCAATGTTGAGTTGAAGTGGAACATGAACTGCATTCAAAGGTCCTCCCATCTCTTTATTGACAGGGATGGAATACTCTTATACCAGATGAAGGCAGATCCTTGCAAAGTCCGCACGAAGCATCTGAGTTTCATTGCTTCTTGTTGTTCCGAAGTTCTCATCATAGGGTTGAAATAGGATGTGTTGTGCATTAAATGTTGTTCTAGATCGCCTGGCCCATTGAAGATAGGGAATAAAGGGCTCCCAAAATTGGGTGGAGGAGGCATGTTTCTCACCCAATCCAGTTAAGGCTTCTGCTCTGGCTATATCGGAGCGTGTCGACCTTCAATTTCTTCCAATCAAGCTGTCAGTGCCTCAATGGTGTTGGTGAGACCCTGGTTTACATCCTGTTGGGACCGTTCTTGGGCAGGTGGAGCGTGAGGCGTTGCTTGAGGATCCAACTCAGCCGACATCAAGGATGCATATTCCATTCGGGGCACCCTCAGAGGGTTTGGGCGTACTTTCTCTGGTTGCTTCCTAAGGGGAGGGAAATCTTGGTATTCATCATCCACATTTAGCTAGTTGGACAGACCAAAAGCCTCATTGGAAAGGTTAGGCCTAGTTCTTTGAGGTGCACTTGTTGGGGGTGCATGATGTGGCTCCTCCTAGGACACACTCTCAATATGGTGGTTCCTCTGTAGTTTCTCGGCATTAATCCACCTCAATTCTTTCATATCCACTTCCTGTCGAGTGAATATCTTTTCGAGCGTAAGTGTCTCGTTCTTATCGAGAGAAGGAGGAATATTAATGGCAACTAGTCCTTTATTCTTATCCTAATTGTAAGCTTGATGGGTAGGCGGAGGAGGGTTGGTTGGAAGGACGACCATATTTAGGGCGGCCCTCTTGTTCCAGGTGTGCACACCCGGGGGTTCGTTGTGAGTCACAGCCTGATCAGAACCATTGTCTCCCAGTCTATCCTGATTTTTAGCATCTCTGGTTTCACCCATGGTGTTAACCTCTATGTCCTTGATAGATTCACATCGCGGGGCGGAGAATATGTTATCTTCCAAATAGGAAAAGGATCTCCTGGGTCTTCTGTTGGCCTTACCTTTCATGACTTGGGATTTTCTTCGGACTTATTGACGAAGGGTGACACAGAGAGTTCTTTGATGCGACATTACATTGCGCCTTCCTCTCAGAGGGGATGATGATTCAAATGATGGGATAGGGCGAGGACCTACTCTTTTGACTATCCTCCCTAGACATGAGAATACTGACTCCCATGGGGGAGGTTGTTGTTGAGGGGGTAATAATGCCCCCTGCCCTGAGGGCTGGGGTTGGCTGCATTCCTTGGATATTGAGTCTCCTCTCGTTTTTTATTCGTCTTATGGGGGAATTTTTTGTTAAAAATTCCCCCATCCCTGTAGGATATGGTTGACCTTGGATTGTGGTAGTGGCTGTTTCTATCACCACCTACCTGATCTTGTGTGCCCCCACTCAGGGGTGAACTAGGTTTGATGCTGAGTTCTTCTGTGGATCAATCCCTTATGGAGAGGCAGGAAAATATCGCTGATTGAACTCTCTTAGGTGAGAGTCCTGTTGTATGCTCTCGGTGGCCTAATTCTGTAGTTCTTGAATGGATTTTTCCCATCAGGACTGATGCTTCTTGGACTTACTCAAGGCCTGACTCTGTTGGGTGTATTACATTTCGTGAAAATGGATACCACTCGATTGTTGTCTTGACGTGATGACGTTGCAAGACACCATGCTGAATGGGTTCATCTGGGTGGGGAGCGGAGTGAAATGCATATATCCATGTTCTCCCCATCCCCTGATATGGACTCCCGTCAGAGCGTCACCAATGAGGCAGCGCAACTCATGAAGTGCACGAAGTCAGGCCATCTCCATGTTTCCTTTACGTCTCTTGGCGCACTGTCGTCGCGCTGAAGGAAGGGCCTCCTGGTCGATGTGACGCAGGAGGTCTCCTATCATCTTGACATGTTTTAAATACCCTTCATAGGGTAGGAATCTTGATTTCAGATGGCGGAGGGTCGCCCATATATTAGAGCGGATGTTGTGCACGCATTCTTCCGACAACTCTCTGGGTATGTCAAACTGAGAGGTGGTTGTGGGCCTAAACATAACTGGTATATCATTCCTGGCTAGTTGTTTTCTCATGTGCAACATATCGGCATACTCCTATGCCAGTGATTCCTCTACCTAGTCCGCCCAACAGAGGCGCTCGCCGATAGTGTGGTCAGAGGCCGTGTGACTGGTAGGTGCTGAATCATTATGTGGGTGATTCAGAGGTGGATCAGAAGATGAACGTGGCCCTAGAAGGTCTCCTGATCGAAGAAGAGCATCGTTAGCAACTATCTGGGAATCTGACATGCTCGATCTCGTCCTTCTAAGTTCCTCAGCATACAAGGGATTTTCTGTGCTTGATTCGGAAGGAGGAGGACCTTCCTGTCGATATGATATGCCATCATGGGGAGGACCTCTGCAATGGAGGTCGAAATGTCAAGGACTAACATTACTACTTTATGCTTCACTGTATAGAGGACTTTTGCAGTGCACACCCTGGGGAGGACCTCCAAGGCATGTCGCAGCAAGGGGAGGACCTTCTGGCTGTGTAGCGTCGTTACGAGGAGGGCCTTCGCAACAACTGTCATCATGCGGAGGATGACCATCATGGCTTGACGTTCGATGTGCATCCTAGGGAGGACCTTCAGGACACACTGCAACAAGGGGAGGACCTTCTTGTTGATTAGGGCCGATGTGGGGAGGACCTTCGCAATGGTGGTCGTGGTGGCGAGGACTACCATTACAGCTTCCACGGGGAGAATATCTGCGAGATACACCCTTGGGAGGGCCTAGAGAATTTACTGCAACGAGGGGAGGGTCTTCCTGTTGCTTGATGTCTCTACGGGGAGGACCTCCGTTATCAGGGTGGTGAGGTCTACAACTGTGATCTAATGCCCAGCTGCGTGGAGTGTCGTTGCAACGTAACCCATGGGGATAACCTTCAGGGAAGTCCCCAACAAGGGGAGGGCCTTCTTGTCATGATGAGACTTCACTGCAGGGAGGGCCTCCGCAGGTGAGACTATGATAGCGAGGACTACTATCATAATATGTGGTCCCACTGCATGGAGAGTCTTTGCAGCATATACCCTAGGGAGGACCTTCAGGATGGACCGTAGCAAGTGGAGGGCCTTCTTGCTTCTCGATCTTCTCGTCAAGTGGAGGGTTTCCATGACTCGCATCAAAAGAGTATCTCTCAAGATCGATCATTATATGCCCGCGGGGGAGGACCCCATGGGTGCTTCGGGGAGGACCTTCAGAGCTGCTGGTACTGAAATTTCAGGGAGGACCTTTTCAGCTGCTACTGCCACTACCATAATATGGTAATGGGCGGGCAGGGCCCTAATCCTTCATCATGTGTTTAGAGGCAAGGGAAACCCCAACTTCCAGCAGAGCGGAGTCATGAACCTGCCCTTTATTTTTCAGCTGCCTTTGGTGCGTTCGGGGCATTTTATTGTAGGTATCCGAGACCGTATTCTGTTGATAACGGCCTTCACCTTTCGGTCCCTATCTAATTGGGTCCTGTGATGCTTCCAAGATACACTGAAGAACATCTTGACTTTTAATAGGGATATATGCCTGCTCTGGAGCATCCAATGTGATGGACGGGTGTCCCCCAGTTGGAACGAGTGAAGCTACTCGATCCGGCATCCCTTGTGTCACGGAATATGGCCGAAGACCCTCTTGGGAAGAAGCAGGGATGCAGATCTGCTCCGAGGCGGCTATCTCGTCTCTTATATTAGTTGCCTCAATTGGGAAAACAGGCTCACAGGCTCGAGTCCTTGCTATTGCCGCTGATGCAATTACATTCAGAGAAGTCTGCAAGATATGATCTGGGATCGGTACTTGCTCCTCCATCATTGTCAGGATATGCAGAGAGACAACTTTGGATGGAACAGGTATGAAGGCCCATTCCAGTATTGGAGGAGGAATATCATGCTCCAGTCCTCCGGTGGTCAGTGGGTACTGACAATTCTCATGTGTCGGGGAAGGTGAATGAATCTTCCACTGTGCCAGGATACGCCTATTTATCTCTCTATTTGATGCCACATCGGGGTGGCAGACTTTACTTGCATCCACAGGGAGCTGGAACTGCTTTTTTTGGTTTCCCACCGTATTGAGTCGGTTGCCTTTGTTGGCGGGGAGACGTGCCCACCTATTAATTGCTGCCACATCTGGGTGGCAGGCTTTGCTGATCGCCACTATGTCAGGATAGAGGGCATTAGATGCATCTGCTAGGAGCTGGTCCTGTAGGCGTTGGGCCGCCACCACGTCAAGATAGTGGGTTTCACGACCCTGGTAATGGAGAGGTTCATGCCGGATAAGTGTTGTCCAGTGTGAGAGACGATCTTGATAGAGATCGTAGGGGATGCACGCCGGCTCGTATGATGCCACTATGTCTGGATGGCGGGCTCAGGAGGAGCGAACAGGTGTAGGTGCCTGTTTGTGGTACATCTCCGTGACTATGCAGCAGAGCTCCTCCTCAGGGACAAGGGTGATGACTGGTCCCAGGTTTTACATCTGCCACCCTCATCGGGCGGTCCGAGGGGGCGGAGGTCGGGGAGCATGGGCCTGAATCCTCGAGGAGACATCCTCCTCGGCGAGAGGATGTTGAGTTGCGGCATGACCGCGATGATGCCTTCTAGTGGAGGCCTGTGATTAGAACCCTCATTCGGCGGGGATGAGGTCCTCAGCGTCGACCTCATCTGCCTCCCCAAGATAAGGGAGATACACGTTATCCTGTTCCATGGACAGAATCCCAAAACAGTTTGAGACGGCAAGAAGGGCCGCCTGGATCTGCTTCTTTGGTCACTGCTGGGTAGGAGACCGACGAGTTCTTGTAGATTGGAGGGCATTCATGGCTGCCTCCACTGTTGGGAGAGTGTCGTTCAGGTGGTACTCTCGGATCAATGCTTTTGAGACCCAACGTTGAAGATGTTGGGTGGGTGATGAGATCCTTTGTAGGTGAGGGTGTACGGTCCTTGCATTGTTGGAAGCGCACACTTGTGAGTTCCTTTGTGATTCCATTGGATTGAAGGGAGTTCTATGTGGTACCTGTAAATTTTTTTAACAAATACAAACAGAAAACCCGTCAAAGAAGCATCTCATTATACCATGCGTAATTAATGACCTTACATGGCCATCCTTGAGAGTATAAGGGGGAATAGGGTGGGATTCGGTTAAATCTGTCATTCTTGGTTAAATATTCATGTCGAGTTCACCATTTTTGTTTCGGATCAGTTTCAAATCACCCAACGGTTCCGTATCCGATGATACATGGACTTACTTTCCAAAGGTAGGCGTTTGCTGGGCGATTTGGCTAGTGATTCTTAAGAACTCACATTATTGAAGAGGATGGGAATTCGGGCTCATCGCACACTTTTGGGTGGAATTTTTGCCTATTCCAAGACTCTATTATATATTTAAGACGTATTCATATGTTCGTGAATCTTTGGATTATACCCAAAAAATGTATCCATGGATTTTTCCTAGTTGTCCATGGTCAGCTGAATGCAGGGATTCAGAGTCATTGATGCCCGAGGTTTACCATCCCTCGTTGGATTAATGAACCCAAGGAGTCTGGACTCATTGAGGTGGCACTAGGGGTGGTGCGGTGAACCGACATGAAGATAGAAGGATCGACCAGTTGTTGGGATTCAACCTCTTGGAGGCTTCCTACACACCCTGCCTAGGAGGTAGGGATCAAATTCCATGTAGTTCGCATTGGGGTGTCAGAGAACCAACATAAAGGTTGACTCGAGGGTCCGATGGTGATCTGGCTTGAACCTCTTGGAGGATTCCTACATATCCCTATGGTGGGGAATCAATCTCCTCGTTAGTGAGAAGTGGAGCGGTGCTTATGCATAGAGTGGCCCATAAGCTTAGGGCTTACTCCGAGATGGATGCCCATGGCGGTAAGGCATAGTGGGAGAGGGAAAGAGGTGCTTCTGTTCCCATAAACTCTCTTGTTCCCAGGGGAAGTACGAAAGTGCATGGGGATGACTTCCTACTGATGGGTATGCCGCCCCCTCTCCGGGGAGTGGAGAATTGTCTGACTGCCGAAGTGTGCGGTCCCTCATCCTGGCGAGTAGAGGCAGAAAGGGGGCTCCCAGACTCGGACCCCGCATTACCTTAGGAATGGGAACCCAAGAATGCTTCGGGAATCCACTCAAGGGCCGAGGCAACACCTTCTCCCTCGCTTACCGTGGGTATGTGAACTCAAAACGGCACGTTGGTGAGCCTGGGGGTTACACCACGCGGATCCAGTGGCTCTGGTGGAGGCCTTGTCTTAGGGCCGATAAATAGGCCAATGAGGGAGTCACTGGGGATCTGGCCGGATTGGAAGGATTTTATCTGGATCGTGGAATGGGAACTCTGAAGGATTCGATGGGCCACACCAAGGTATGGGTTGTGGAAACCTTCACACAGGGAAGTACTACACGGCTGGAGAAGCCATCCGTGAACCAGGGTGTTCTGTGGACTAAGAGCCCGACCGGGAACCAGTGTGGTCCGCGGACTGAGAGGCCGTCCGCGAACCAGGGCGGTCCGCGGGCTGAGAGTCCGTTCGCGAACCAGGGGGTCCGCAGACTGATTATCATCCCACGAACCAGGAGGGTTCACGTATTCGGGTTCGGCCCACGTTCCAGGTTGGTACACAGAGGGGTCCACGAAAGCAGTGGTGATGAAGGGCGGTGCAGGTCGGTGGTTCGTTGGTCGAGGCTTCGCCCGCGTTGGAGGGTGCTACGCTGTGCGGTAGATCGGACAAGAGGCATAAACACCCTGGTCTGTAGGGAGTGAATCCACCGAGGGGCCATGGTTCGCGGTCTTCTCTTTTTATGTTATTTTTTGTTTGTGGTTCACCAATTTATGCATTTTCAGTTCCTTAATAATTCATTCCCAGTTTCATACCTGCTCTGGTCCGCGAACTGGAACTTCGCACTTTGCGAGATCCTATGCTCCTTCCTTCGAAATCCTCCCACCCGAATATGGTCGATCTCCTCCGAATCTCCCCCCTCTTCCCCCTTGGTCTCATTTTATAGAGCGGGGGAAGAGATGTATCTATGGTCACGTGACACCTTTTGCGGAGGCCCATGACCGAAACCATGGTTCACGGATGACTCATTCAATCAACGACTCACAGGGGCATTGAGCGCTTCTCCCCCCAAACAAGCACGGGGAGTGCTTCGTGTCTGCGGAGGGTCTCGCCTCCATTCCGCGAACGACAGTGGATGCGACTTGAGCCAGTATACGCGGTCTGCAACTGGGGCTGTTCATGATGGTGAACCGGTTCGGCTCCTGCCCTACATTGCGCCTGTGGAAGATTTCTGCCTCCATTCCGCGAATGACGACGGTCCGTGGAGGAGGGACGCTTTTCAGAACTGGTCATGCGTCATTCACTTTAGATCGGTCCACAGAATGGTTCGACTTTCACCATCCTCGAGTATTCTCCATACTTTCCCCAATTCTTTCTAGGATTTGGGTAAAATCTCCATTGAGGATTTTTCAGGACCGTACAGTAGTAAATAAAAAAGCGTATATAAAAAATAAATCATCATGAATACAAGATACCAGAAAAAATAGGCGATGAATGATACTACTAACAACAAAGACACAAATACAGTGGGTCCCTAAAACAAAGTCTCTATGTGAAGGTGAGAAATCACCCCAATCACCTCCACCATAACCAAAAATCAGAGATATAATGATATTCACAATAGTCGACCATCTTGCTAAAACCTGAATTATATTGGCATGTGACAAATATATTATTAGATTTGGTTCCCTAGAACTAACTTTGGTGTAATTTATGATAACCTGTATTAATATATTTTAATATTAATAAAATTATTATAGAATTATTATTTTTCTTCTACATAACATAGTATGTGATATTGTCCCAAAAATAGATATCTTACTCTAAGGTTATAGTCGTTCCCCACTATGATGATAACCTGGAACCGCCACGACCCTATTTTTAAATATATTTTATACAACTAGATGATATCATCTTAGGGGAAAAATAATTCATTCTATCATTGATAGATTATAAGGACCATTACTTTTCAAAAATTAACGTTACATAAATTCTTTGGAACACTTAAACATTATACAAACAGTTTCCCAAAGACCACAGTCAGTATAATGCCTTTGGAAACATGGAAACAAAAACACCAGTACATATGTGATATACATAATATTCCAATTGGTTATTCTATACTAACACCCTTTTTAGACATATCAAACCAAGTACATATCATCATAACCTTGGGGAAAAGGAAACATAAAAGCGGTGATATGAAATTCATAGTAAGGGTAAATAAGGAAGAAATGTAAGCATAAACATGAGAATAAGGGTATGAGAATGTGAACATGAAAATATAAAACCATACCCTACATATAAAATATCATAAGAGAGATCATGTCATAAATATTAGAAGTTCATAAGACATGAATCATAATGAAATAGTTATCATATTCAATGAAATAATAACTTTGGAATAAAACATGGAATTGTGGAAAAAACATAAGCATATAATGATTTCCATAGTATCCAAGGCATCTCTTCCAATACCATCTTAGTAGTATGGGTTCACTCTGCATACAATCATAGTAGTCACGGATCACTCCCATGGCCATCATAGTAGAATAAGTTCACTCCTCATACCGTCTGAATAGTCATGGTTTACTACCATGGCTATCATAGCAGTCAAGTTTCACTCCCAAGACCATATTAGTTTGTCTTATGAGATATAAAACTTTACCCAATAAATTAAAGGGAGATGTTGGGCTCACCGAACACATAATTAATTCAAACATACATGTTCCACAAGATCTTAAATAAACAAATCATAAACCATGAAATCAAATGGGCATCATAAACATTTAAAAATATTACAATATGTAGAGAAATTACTGGTTTTATAATCATTTCATCACAAGCATAACTCATGAATGAGTAACGGATTTCATATAAATATTACGCATAAAAGAGCAATGGGTTTCATAAATACCATGACATTATGTATAACCAATTTCTAGAAAGGATATGAATGAAACCATTATATTAGCTTGAGTAAAATCAATATATGTTATCTTAAATTTAAAATAATTCTGAAATATATTTTAAAAAAACTATTATTAAATGAAATATACTTTCTTTCATTGAAAAATAATTTTTAATATTTAAAAAAAAAATTTATTTTTTTAAGAAATACGTGAAAAATTATAAATAATGCATGAAATTATTTTGAAAACATTTTTCGTTGAAATTTTATAAAATAAGATTAGAAACATTTTCCTTGAAAATACTTTGAAAACATATAAATATATTTAGAATTTTTTTTGAAAACCGTTGTTCTTGAAAACTTATAAAAGAAGATTGAAAACATTTTGAAAGCCATTTTTCTTGATAACTTATTATGGAATCTTGAAAAAAATTTGAAAACCATTTTCTTTGAAAGTATCATTTGAAACCATTTTTCTAAGGATTATCATTTTAAAAATGAAAAAGTATCTTTGATGAAATGATGTCGGATAAATTCGTACATGTCGTATGAGGTCAAAAGATCATTCATTTTTCATGGTAAAAAAGTTAGAAAAGTACCATGTTCAGAAAGTGAAAAGAATATTCCCTTTAATGGATTATAAAAATAAAAATTTATAAAAATTTATTTTAAAAATTATAAGATAATTTTATAATATTCTTGGAAACCCTTTTTAGAAAACATAGATTTATGACTAAGGAAAGGGTAAAGTCGGGCATTCCTAAAAACACTTTATTAACTATTTTACGTACTAAAAAGTAGAATATGGTACCAATAAATGAGTATATCATGAAATAAAATAGGATAAATAAAATCATGAATATTATTGAGAGAAGTGTCATAAGATTTCATCAAACAAATTATAAACATAAACAATCTTGAAAAGCAATGAGATTGTCTCAATAAACTCTTATAAATTGGTATTTGGGTTCATAATATATATGTAAGGACATTAAATTAAATTAATATTATAATATCATGAAAATATTTAGATTCATTATGTTGTAGGAAAAATGGAAATATATTGTTCTCAAAAAAGAGTTTAGGTGCATAACAAAACATGAGTCTCAATGAAGGTAAATTGAGAGAGAACATTTTATCAATTTGGTAACTTTTGATAGTTAAACACTATAAAATAAAGATAATTAAATATAGATGTGAATGCCAGTAAATTGATGTATAATATACAATTAATAAAATCATGTTCAATAAATACGCACAAATGGAAATAGTGGAAAACATAACATGTATCTCACAAAAAATAAAAGTTAGATGAAATCCCCATACGTTGTGTCTTGACTCTCTCCATACTCGTACACTATTCTAGTATAATAAATATTTGTTTATTATAAATATTGTACAGAATAATATTCTTACATCTATTACCATATATGGTTTTATTAAGAGCTTATATTACATGCTTGTTAACGATCCTATATTAAGGTTTCACTTTAGTTAATAATCGCTTTGTTTTTTTCATCTGTCTTAATTTGTTATATCATTGGTATTTATAATTATATCATGATTCAAAAATTTAGATCATGATATAAATATTATGTATATTCAATATATTTATATTATAATAATCTAAAATATAATGAATTATGAAATGGAGTACATTGTTCATGGAGACGGTAAGCCGTATGCACACATAAATGTCATTTCTATTTTTATATTATATATATCATATAATTTCATTAAACTAATCATTAATAAATTCCATGTGGTTTGTGAATGAATCATATCACTTTGAGGGGTGGTAGTCCATACTTCATTAAATGAGATTATCTTATTGGCAACAAATAGTAAGTAAAAAGGAATATGCTATAAAAATGAATAAAGAATCTTAAATACATAGTAGATATTAAATATTAAATATATAAATATAGTTTCCATTATAATTTCTATCAAGATTAGTGGTAATGGTGAAATTAACAATCATCGTTTCATGAGGCAGTAGGTCACCGTACACAAAAACAGTCTGTTCAATATCAATTAGATGAAGGTGTCTGTAAGTGTATATCAAAATATTGGCATAAAAACATCTTAGTATATGTTGGATACTATTGTTGTTACACAAAAATAGAATAAAGAGAGTGGAGGGGGTGAAGATGGGAAATAACAGAAAGGATCTTTAGAGAAGACGTTATATTTAAATTAGGTAACTTCTATTTGTTTTTTCAAATATCTTCCTTGGGATACTTTATTCCAAAAGTGAGGCTTCAAGGTTGAAGGGTGTGTTGTTGGGAGGTTTTTTGGGTAGATCTTGGCCAAACATAAAAGGTTTGAGAGGTGTTAGTAATGGGTTGAGGTGGCGACATTTTATAGTTGAGGAGGAGTGAAACTATTGTTTATATTTGGAGAGAATTCCTCCCACATTTTTCATGTTTCAATTAGATCCAATAATAGACCAAGGTCAAGAAAAATATGATATGGTCAGAATATGGACAAACAATAGGTTTTGGATAAGTGTCTCGGTCATTTTTAAGTCTTAAATTTATGGTTTAGTACTTTATTAACCTAATTTTTCTCTTAAATGATGCAAATAATTTTAATTACTTTCACTAATTTTTTTGGCTGAAATAAATTTAAAAATAATCTTATTGTGAGGACAACATTTCAGGTTCTTAATGTAAAAATGATCAAAAGTTTTCTATGTTTTAATATAAAATTTCAATGTGAAATTGGTTCTAATGAACTAAATTGGATTAATCGGTGAAAATATAATCTAACTAAACTATTAAACTATTTATAAATATAATTAAACCATATAAATAAATTTTATGGAAAAGAAGTTTTGAAATAAAATCCATCATTTTTTACTATTTATTAAAAGACGAAACCTTTCATAAAAATACCAAAATTTATCTTCACCAATTTTTTTCTCTTCCAAATTTAATGTTTATCTAGTCATTTTAAATCTATAAAATTTTCAAAAATTGGATTTAAAATGGATTCTCCATTAAATGAAGGTAAAAAATGATTTAATAAAAATATATGTTTTTAAGTTTAAAATTGGGTTTGTTCTTATCTTGCATCTATCGAATCTGTTGGATAAATATAAAAAATATTTTACTTAATATAGTACATATGTATTATATAAATATCACTTGTCAATTTTATTTATTTAATTTACTTAGTTAAAATAGATTTGTGACTATAATGATATTTTCCATTATATTCAGTTGGTTTTCATATTCATTTATAATTAATTAGTAACCTATGAATTCATCTTGTATTTTTTAAACCAAATATTTTAATAATGTATTCAACACTTTTCATATCCATATAATTAATTTATATGTTATATCTCAATATAATAATTTTTTTAATTATATATTATATTTTGGTAACACTCGGTCTTGCATGTTACGCAAGCCATCAAGGAAGGTCAATCTTGGCTGTAATGTATGTTATCCTTGTTTTTCCATGCAACGTATCCCGTGTTGGGATTTCATCTAACATATTCCAATTTGAATTTGTGTGAAAGGATGGTTTGACTTAGTGAAGAGTTATTTCCAGTGCTGTGTGAAATGAATTATATAAAAAGAAAAAAAATCACCAAAATCAAAGGGTTGTTAAATTCTACCCCCATTTAAATGGTTTTTCCCTCAGAATTATTCTATGTTATAAGAGGATTAATAATTGAATGTATTATTCATATAAACCCACATCGTAATAATGGATACTAAATCTTCCCTTAAAAAGTTTAATTTGAAACCATAACGGTTACCCAAAGTAATATATAACTGGGTTTGCACATAAGAGAACATAGGTTTGGAGTAGAGATTGGACATGGTGGAAAAGAATAAATATTTATAGGGAGTGATTTATGTCATCAATAAAAAAAGTGACTGGTTAAAGGAATTTTGAGTGACTCAATGTCATAAATCTATTCTGATTTAAATGGGCCCCACAGCTCAATGGGAATTTAGGTATTAGGATACAATTTTTGACCACTATTAGAAGGCTGAGTAGTTTTTGATAAATTTTTATTAAAAAAATTCATTATTGGGTTGTGATTTGAACAATTTCTAATTCATACATTACCTCATGGAATGAATGTACATAAATTAACATTGTTTCATAATGAACTAAAATACACTTTTAATAGATCTTAAGGCCCATAAAAGAATGAAAAGTATAACTATTTGTATATTATAAATCAATATGAAAAAAATAAAATGTAATAGTATAGGTTTATCATAAATATTAATTCATTAAAAATAAATATATATTAATAAGGACATCATGTAGGCCAATGGTAGTTTTGAAACCTTTATCATCCTTCGTTCATGGGTTCAAGACCCATGGACTCACCAGATTTTATTGGTTGTTACCTGACATAGATGATGTCATTTTCATAAAATATAAAAGATATATATCCTTGAAATAAGGTTAATCACAAAATATAATTTTAACCAAGGTTTTCAATACAAACTCAATGAATAAATACTTCTTCTGATGTTTAACTTACTCTTTTCATGAACCATTAACATTATAACCCTTCTCAAAGATAAACACTCAAAAAAATAGAAATAGATTCCTAAAATTATCTTTACATTGATTCCCCTTTATAAAAAAATAGATCACTTGGTTTTCACATTTCTAATGTGTGAATACCCTCATCATATATTCTCTTGAAACATGGTAATAACCTAAATTTTCAAAAATAGTTTTTTAAAACAATTGTGATTCATTATTTTAAAGTGTATTAGATCCATTCCATAAATACAAAAATACAAATAAAATCATTATTTATTGGATAATGCTCATATAAAATATCCTTACTTTGTTCCAAGGTAATCAATACTATCCAATTTACATATTCATATCCTATGTAATTTTATCCATATGATATTAACTTAACATAAATAACATGTTATGGGTCACCTTCACTTAGTCAAAATATCACTTTTCATTAATTAAATTCATCATTCCATAGTGAACATTCAACATAAAATGGTAAATAATGAGAGAAAAACATAAGTAGAACAATCTTAATATATTACATCATTTAGATCATTTGAATCCAAATACATAAATACTTTTATTATCCCACATCATATTTATATCATTGACAATTCTCCCTCATCCTATTACACAACAACTCTTTCTTTTAACATTTCTTTTATAGTCTCTTCATTATCAGCAATGTAACCATTACTCACACCTCCCTGCTAATTCTCTTCTAGAACTTTCCTATTGGGACATTGAGTTACATAATTACCATTTACTCCACACCTAAAACAATTAAACTCCAATGATGACTTAGGGAGTCCAATATTCTCATCCATTTTGTTAACCAAAATATTCATTTCTCCCTTACAGTCACTTGCTTTGTGTCCTTTTCCATAGTCGAATCATCATCTTCTTCCTATAAAAAATTCATGTAGGTGATTATTTCCACATTCTTGACACAAAGGAATAAAAATATTATTTCTTCCATGATCTCCATTACACAAACTCTCAACGAACTCTTTATTTCTCTTCCTTGGTGATTCCAAGAGTTGATTAAGGTAAACATTGTTAATCATGTTTTGTGGAAACTGACTAGGCATAATCACAACATCATTCACTATAGTGATCATCTTAGTTGACTAATCATTAGAAAATTTTCCATCACATTAAACATTAATCTAGTTCCTTATGGTTCTCACCATTGACTAAAACCAGAAGTGCAGTGTGATAATTACTTATCATAGAAGAAAACCACATAGTAAGGAAAATAATTACTTATAGGATATCTAAAGCATGAAACCCTCCTTAATCTATGACACATTAGGCAAATCCTAGGTTATTAATATACAACTTATATATAAATAATACATAATGGTTCATGAAGAGTTTGTGAATTACCAAAGCATATCCCCGAAGAGTATCAAACTAGGTGTGCATAAGAGCCCATTGTTGTGTACCAGATTACCCTGAGTCAAGCCCATAACATCTGGTTGGATTTGTTACCCCTAGGTACATCTATTCTTGAGACACATCCCCCTGTAGTATCTAGACATGGATTTATTTCTAGAAATCCATTCACACTACCCTTTCCTAAAATAATCAAATATTTTCCTAAACATTAACTCATCCTTGCACTTATCCTTAGATACATCCCTAGTCATATCCTTAGAAATATACCAAGGTATATCACTAACATTATATAATCCTGGTTTCCAAAGGTTTATTATAACTTTTCTTAGATAACAACTGTAGAAACCATCAATTTTTAAATAAAAAAATTACATAACTTTTGCAGAATACTTTAACATTATAAAAAAAGATACCGAAAGTCCATAGTTAGTATAGTGCCTTTGGAAACATGGAAACAAAAACACTGGCACTTATGTGAGCTGCATCATCCCCCACAAGGTTATTAACTACAAAACCCTTCTTAGACATATCAAACATAGTACATATCATTATAACCTGGGGGATAAGAAACATAAAATGGGTGATATCAAATGATAAATAAGGGTTAAAAAGGGATACATGTAAGTATAAACCTGAGCATAAGGGTAAGAGAATGTGATCATGAAAATAGAAGATCATACCCTACATATCAAAGATCATAGCAGAGATCATAACATATATATTGAAATTTTATAAAACATGTTTCATAATTAAATAGGGATAATAATCCATGAAAGAATATCTTGGGAATAAAACACGTAATTGGGGAAAACACATAAGAAAATAATTATTTCCATAGTATCCAAGGTGTTGTTTCCAGGACCATCTTAGTAGTATGTGTTAACTCCCCATACCATTATAGTAGTCATGGTTCACACCCATGGACGTAATAGTAGCATGAGTTCACTCCTCATACCATATTTATAGTCATGGTTCACTCCCATGGACATCATATTAATCAATGTTTACTCCCAAGACCATATTAGTTTATCTCATGAGATATAAAAATTTACCGAATGCATTTGATGGAGATATAGGTCCCAATAATGACATAATTAAATCATACATACATGTTCCACATGATCATAAATAAACATATCATAACCCTTTAAATGAAATGGGTATCATAAATATGTAAACATATCACAACATGTGGGAAAATAATAGGTTTCACAATCAGTTCATCAAAAGAAAAACCCATAAAAGAGTAAATAATTTCATATGCATATTACCCATGAAGAAGAAATGGATTTCAAAAATAACATGACATTAAGAATGATCCATTCATAGAATGGATAAGAATGTAACCTTTAGATTGGGATCAGTAACATCAACAGATTCATATTTAATGGAAAATAATTTTGAAATATCTTTTAATTTTTTTTCTTGAGGTAAATATCCTATCTTGTTTGAAAAAGTATTTCTAACACATAAAACCATTTAAAAATATTTTTCTTACAAAATACCTTGAAAACTTATAAAATGACATGAAATTATTTTGAAAACCTTCTATCGTGAAAATTAATAAACTAAGATTCAAAACATTTTAGAAAACATTTTCTCAGAATATAATTTTAAAACATAAAAAAATATCTTTTAAACAATTTGAAAACCATTGTACTTAAAAACTTATCAGGGAATCATGAAAACCATTTAAAACCCATTTTTTTCAAAAAAATATAATAGAACATTGAAAACATTTTGAAATCAATTTTATTTGAGAAAATAATTTTAAAAACATTTACCTAAATATTAACCTTTTAAAAATTTAATGGTATCTTCAAATAAATGACGACATGTAAATCTTTACCTGGTTTATGAGGTCAAAATAACCTCCCTTTTTCATGGTAAAAAGGTTATAAAAGTTCCTTGTTCAGAGAGTTACAAGAATATTACATTTAATAGTTTTTTAAAACAAAAAAGGGAAATTTTTTTATAAATCTTATAGGATAATGGTATATTATTCTTGTAAACACTTTTAAGAAAATATAGATTTCCGACTAATGAAACGGTAAAGTCGGGTTTTCCTAAAAACACATTATTAACTATATTATGTTTTAAAGAGTAAAATATGGTACCAATACATGATTATATCATTAAATAATATAATATAATTAACCTTATTAATATTCTTGAGATATGTATAATAATATTTCATTAGTGGAAGCACAAATATAATCAATCTCTAAAAGCATTGAGATTGTCCCAATAAACTCTTATAACTTGGTATCTTGGGTTCATACTATTTATATAAGGATATTAAATTAAATGAATCATATAATGTCAATAAAATATTTATATTCATGATATTTCATGGAAAATGGAAATATATGCACCTTAAAAAAGATTTTTTGTACATTAAAACACATGAGTCTCAAAGAAGGAAAATTGAGAAAAACATTTTATCGATTTGGTAACTTTTGAAAGGTAAACCCCATGAAATAAGGATAATAAACTGGAAATGTTATTACCCATAAATTTAATTAAATTATATATATAATAAAATCATATTCAGTACTATTCCACACAAAATGAAAGAGTGGCGAACATAACATGTATCTCACGAAAATTAAAAGTGAGATTAAATCCCTTTACCTTGTGTCTTGAATCATTCCGTAATCATACATGATTATTGTATAAAAAAATATAAGTTTATTATACATATTTTACAGAATATTATTATTATATATTTTAACATATATGGTTTTATTGTGAACTAATATTAAATTCTTTTTAATGATTCTATGTTGAGGTTTCACTTTGTGTAATATTCACTTTGTTTTTCACACGTGTCTTAATTTGTTATATCATTGGTCCTTATACTTATATCATGATTCCATAATATATGTAATGATATAAATATAATTTATATCCATTATATTTATATTATAATAATATATAGTATAATGAAGTATGAAATGGAATATACCTTTTATTGATATGGTAAGTCGTACGTACGCATAAACGTTGTTTACATTTTTAATTTTTCTTTGAAAGAAAGTTTGTAAATGTCACACACACACTCATATAAATGTATATATATATAATTATTATAGTCGAAATAATATATTATATATATCAAATAATTTCACTAAACCCATAATTAATACATTTCATGTGGTGTGTGAACGAATCACATCGCTTTGAGGGGGCGGTGGTCCACATTTCGTCAAACGAGATTTTCGTATTAACACTAAATGGGAAGTAAAAAGGTATGTATTGTAAAAACAAATACAGAAGATTTAATAAATAATATATTTTATATAGAACAAATATAAATATATTCTCCATCATAATGGCCACCATGATTGGTGGTAATGGATAATTGAACAATCATCGTTTCATGAGGCAGTAGTTCCCCGAACATAGAAAAAGTATGTTCGATATCCCATAGATGCATGTGTGTGAAAGTTTATGTAAAACTATTTTCATAGAAAATCATATTATATATAGGATAATGTTTTTTTACACAATAGTGAAATATAGAGATTGAAGGGGTGAACAAAGGAAATAAAGGAATAGAGCTTGAGAGAAAATGTTAACTCTTAATCGTGTAACTCCATTTGGTTTGTGCCAAAAGGATTGTTTGAGAGGATTAATTACAAAAGGGAGGCCTCAAGTAGAAGTTAAGATTATGTGGAGTCTATTTGGGTAGATCTTGGATTATGTTAAATGGTTTTAGAGGTGTGAGGAATGGGTAGAGGTGGTGGCCTTTCATAGTGGAGGAGGAGTGTCAATCTAGTAAATATTTGAAGAGAGAATTAGACCCACATTTTTCAGGTTGAAAGTGGATCCAATAATATAATAAAGTCAATAATTTTTTTATAGTGAAGAAATATGGACATACAATTGGTGTTGGACAAGTTTCGAGGTCATTTTGGGTTTCAGATTTAAGGTTTAGTACGTTATAATCCTAATTTTCTCTTAATCTTTGTAATTAATTTTAATTAATTTCTAAATTATTTTTGGTTAAATAAAATTTGAACTTATTATAAATTATAAATTATTATTAATCCAAATATGGAATCAATGTTTTACAAATTTTAATCGCAAATTTGGTAGAAATTAATTTTAAATTAAACCTGTTGTGGGGACGACACTACGAGTTTTTAAAGTAAAAATGATCAAACTTTTGCTATGTTTTAATATTCGATTTCAATATGAAATTGGTTACAATGAACTAAATTAGATCAATTAGTAAAAATGTTATCTGAATAAAATAATATACCATTTAAAAATATAATTCAACATTATAAATAAATTAGATGAAAAAGCAGTTTTCAAATAAAATCAAATATTTTTAACTATTCATTAAATGATGAAACCTTTCATACAAATACAAAAAATTTATACTCACATAATTTCAATTATTATATTCCAAATATAAGGTGTATTTTTACATATTAAATCTATATAATTTCCAAAAAATGGATTTAAAATGGGTTCTCCCTTAAAATCCAGTAAAAAATGCCTTAGTAAAAATATAGGTTTTTAAGCATAAAATTGGGGTTGTTTTTATCTTATGTCTATTGAATATATTAGATAAATATAAAAAAATTTGATTGAATATATAAAATATGTATTATATTAATATCACTTACCAACTTTAATTAATTTAATTTACTAGGTTAAAATAACTTTGTGACTATAATGATATTTTCCATTATATTCAATCGGTTTTCATATTCATTTATTATTAGTTTATAACCTATGAATTTATCTAGTATTTTTTGTAAACTACATATTTTAATAATTTATTCAATTATTTTCATATCCATATACTTAATGTCTTTGTTATATCTCATTATAATAAAATTTTTAATAATATATTATAGTTAGGTAACACTCGGACTTTCATGTTACACAAGCCATCAAGGAAGGTCAATCATACGTGTCATATAGGATATCTTTTTTGTTCAATGCAATGTATGACAAGTTGTGATTGTGTCTTACAAATGCCAATTTTTCTTCATGTGAAAGGAATTATTGACATAGTGAAGAGCTATTTTCATTTTTTCGGGAAATGAATAATATCAGAAGGAAAAAAATCACCAAAATCTCAGGGTGTTACATGGATACTCAAGGGGGTTTGAGGAAACTTATCATGGTGTACACCCATGGTAATATTCAATATAGGATATTATGATAATGAGACACACTAGTAGAGAATCCACATTTATTTATTTCGTTGGATGTTCCTACCAACATATTTGGGTATTGATCCTTAGACATTATGATTATTATTAATGAGTATTTTCTACAACATAATTTAATATATTAACAAAAACTATTACATTATATGTTCTCTAGGAGGTAGGATACTTTGGGTGTGTCATGAATAATATTGAATTAATGAGTCATGTGAGAAAGGATTTGTACATTTTGTTCTTTATCATAATTTGATATCTTAGGCCCTTTGATGGAAATGATATAACCTAAATAAATACTTGTCCATGGTGTTCTATAGGAATGTTCAAATTATGGGAAGTCATAGAGAGATACATAGAGGACATACGTTTATGGAACAAACAAGAAAGCCGCATGATTAGAGATATTTTGATAAAGGGCATATATTACACAGTAAGCGGCCATATGAGGTATAATGTTGTAATGACCCGCTTATCCTTATTGGCTTGGAAATACAACAAGTCATTACTTGGTTTTAGTGACATCCCCATGTTTCCAAAGGCTTTCAATAAATTCCAAAGGGTTTCAAAACAAGTGGGGGACGATTTACCATTTTAGAACGAACCACATAACCAAAAACCGTAACCAAACTAATCAACTAAATGATGCATGATAAAATCTAAGACAACTCAAACATTTATTTTATCATAAATCAACCAAGAGTACCACAGTGGAAACCAACACTAAATTAGGGTAAACAGCTGAAAGACAAACTAAAAGACTAAAAGACGACAACCCAACTCCATGCTCCACATGCTCCAAGCTCCAACGTCACGAACCTGCCCAAGTATCATGAAGTATTGCTATAAACATGTGACACTTTACCTTTTCCAACATCCCAGTGTATGACATCTGCAAAAGCACCAACGTGCCATAAGAGGGGGTGAGTAATGAAACTCAATAGGTTTTCCCCGATGACTTCCCAACCCATGCCTATAGAATAAAACATGTTTTCCCTTTTATATAAAACAATTTATATTAAAAAATTCTAAAACACTTCACAATATAACAAGTTCCATGTAAAAACCATTTTCTAACAAAACCATATTTCTCATGAAAGCAACCAAGTAAAGTTCCCAATCAAATTCCCATTTCCATTTTGGCACATTCATTACATTTCACAAATCCACACAACCAACCATGCATGCAACCTAGACCTCCCTATACTCGCGAGTGGTGATTTATCCTTCTACTAAGCTGTCACGTAGTTGACTACCTTGATGGGGGTACATCACTCCCTTATCCATCCCAACCTTTTTATGGGGGTACTTCTCACACTTATCCATCCCATCCTTTTGATGGGGGTACATCTCGCCCTTATCCATCCTAATGCATATGAACACACACCACAACCCATGCAAATCCATGCCAAAACCAAGTGGTCAAATCCTTTCAATAAAGCATCAAACCTTTTATTAAAATACATTTCTTTCAATAAGAAAAACCATAACCAGTTTAAAATCACCATTTTAAATTCACTTCAACAAACACTTTCCAAAAACACACAATTTCAATCACCTATTACTTAAAATGTGTTTCATCCATTTTTTTCACATTAGGTAAACAAACCATTTCAATCAAGGAAAACAATTTGAAACTAAGAATTCAAGTTCTAATAAAGAAGAATCAGGAGTTAAGCCACCTACTTTAACAAATTAGGCAAAACCAACCAACTGATGAAGAACGCCAACAAAACTAAGTCAACTACTCCCTAAAACCTCCTTAAATTCCTTCCCTTACCACAAAAAAAACCAAAACCCGACATAAAAGTCATCCACTACCATATTTCTACCCACCTTGGGTGTAAATCTAAGGATCTAGCACGAGGGAAGAGGGAGATCTAAGAAAACTAAAGGAAACGAGACTTACCTCGATCAACCAGCCTCTAAACACCAAGGCAAACCTTCTGATCACATCCAAAAAGCCAGGTAAGTGTTCTCCCACCTTCACCAGAGAGAAATCCCAAGTTAGGGTCGTAGAGGAGCAAAAAATGAGTGGGTTTAAAGATAAAATGAATTAGATCATTAAAAATAGGATCCATGTTGACCCCGCGCACTGTTATTCCGCACAACTAGGAAAATCATGTGCTAACCGTGCAGTAGTCACTTATTGGAAGGGGCGCTCTGCAAGGCCTCCTCACACTGTTTTCCCAAACCATGCACACACTATGAGATCTCCTCTATCCATAGTGACCACCACCTACGCAGCTTCTACATGGTTTGGGCAACCAGTGTGAAGCTCGTGCGTCCCCACTTTTTCCCTTTAACACTTTAAAAGTCTCCAAACTTTCCCAACCATTTTTCATATGTTTAATGTACTTAAAAATCATAAAACATGGGTTACTTACCAGCAACCGGGGTTACTAAAAATGTCCTTACGACATTAAATTCATTATCTATGGGTTCATTGGTGTGTTGTTAGAGGATAAACTTGTAATTTAAGCTGATTCTTCTAATTCCACTAAGAAAGAGGCCAAGAGGGTCACACACAAAGTGTATTTATAATATCAGCTATATAATATGTTATTATTTATTTATTAACATGTAGAAAAAATATTATCCCAGCATTTTATTTAATAATTACTCATGATTACATGATCACATATATTAATTCAACAGTTATTAGAGAGAATATAATATGAGAAGAATATTAAATAATTATTTGTTTTATATTTAGTGAATATAATATTTATTTATTTATTGGTGAGAAAATGTAGTGATATTTATTTATTTATTAAATAGTCATTATTCAAGGCTCGACAAATATTACAGAGGAATGACAAACGACGTTTTTAGGTCTCGTAATAAATAGCAAATATTCAATATTATTTGATTAAATAATATTTAATTTAATTTTCAAGATTAGCGCATGTCATGAAATAATTAAATTATTATTATTAATATTATTATTAGTTTTTTACATAAGGTCCTGCAGGGATTAAATAATTAATAAAGGTTACTATTTAAATCATTTTATTTTAACTCTAGGGGTATATAAACCCCATTTTAATTTTTATAAGTGATCTGATTCAATTGTCTGGTTGTGCACAATGAATTTTGATAATCCTATCAAGCCATAGAGAGCTCCCTTCTGTAAGAAAGCTCCAAATAATGGAGAGACATTATCCTCTAACATAGTCCCTCAAGTTAAGAATGATCAAGGGGGAATGCTTATAAATCCATTCTCATGATGACCAAAGGTGAATGACACAATCTATATGAGCTTCTATGCTAGCACCATTATATTCCAACAGCGACATTTAGAGATTTTTGGAACACATGTGGATCACCGCTAGAGGGAATTGACTTTTGATTCCTATATTACAATGATGGTACAACACATGTCTATTTTGAGACTCGTTAATGAGAAAATAATTCCAACAAGGTAAGTCTTTGATTAATTAAATTAATTAGAAATAATATGTGGTGATCCTATCTCTGGTTCAAGAATTTTTTCCACTATCCATTTTCATTAATTAAATTATTTTGATCATGATGTTTATCATTGTGTAAATACTGAATTGATCATTGATCATGAAAAAAAGGAAAAGTCTGGAAGGACTCATCGCAAGCTTCAAATGCGCTCAAAACATAAATGTGGTATCATATAAATCACATAATTATTTATAATTATTTAATGATCATTGGTTGATTTATTCATTTTTAGGTAGTTATCAATTCATGTTTAATAATTCTTTTAATTTGATTTTTTATACCTTCTTTTTCCTCCTTTGTTCCATATATATCTAATAAAAATGATTATTTTTTTGAAAGAAATAAATCAAAAAACCCATCTGGAGGGCAAGAGGATTCTGGAAAGATAATATAGGGTTACAAATTGTGTAACTAGAGTTACATTCCATGAACGTGTGTTCAATTCCTGATGAATTAATTTGTAATTAATTAAAAATGTGTGCACTGATTACACATGATGAATTTAATTGCTTACACCACATGTTTATTGGTCCAACCCAACACATGGTCAGAAATAGTAGACACCGTGTATCCCACATAAACGATATGTAGCCATTTTAAGTCATTGGAGGGTCGTGTAATTCCATGCATGACCCACCTTATTGGTGACTATGCAACTCATTGTCCACACGCCATGTATCCCTTTGTACATGTTGGGTCCTCAAATTTTCTAAGGCACTGTCTACTTGCTAAGTCCTTGGGAGTGTCCCTCAGATATATGGTGAGGGACGTACACACTATGTAGCTCGATTGTACACATCAGATACTTATACCAAATTATGAATAATTATAATTAATATATTATAATATCTAAACCTCATCAACAAGTTTTTGTGTGTAGTCATTGAGTTGATAGAAAACTCCATGTGATGGGTTTTAATATATATATATATAATGTTTAATTTATTCTTGTGTAATGTTTATATCTTCATATAATGTCTGAGTCATATAATAGATATTAATCTTAAATAATTGAATCATAACACGTTACAGAAATATCATATAATTCATGTAATAATTTTTTTGATAGTACATGTCAAGAAAGAACATGATACGTTGTGTATTCCATATGTCACAATAGTAAAATATATATGAGTATAATGCATATTGTGTATATTCATATGGGTATTAACCATGTTACCTCCATGTTAGATTTATGTACATAGTCAATTTCAAAAAAAAATTATTTACATTGTTTAAAATTACGATGGATGAGAACCCTTAAGGAAATTCAGATGAAAATTAAGATAAAATAATTGATTAATTAAATAAGATAATTAATTAACTCGAGAATGATTTATCATAAATAAGAACAATTATAAATTGAATGGTTGTTTTATTATATGAATAATTCATTGATTACATGTGTATGGTAATTATCCTAGACCAAATATTTATTTTTTGTGATTGGTTTCATTTAAATTATCATTAAATTAAATTATTAGCATATGTGTCTTATCTCCTCTAATTATGTATGGGCCTGGGAGACCATGGTTTCTTTTATGTAAACCCTTTTCTCCTTATCTTATTATGGGTAAAATAATATGAAATGGATGGATATCCCAATAGAGTGTAGGTGATTCCTGTTTAGAGTCGAGGAAAAACCAATCCAAGAGAGATAAATAGGTGGACAAGTGGAAAGTTGTAACACAAACCTTAATTCGATCAAGGTGTTTCCCCCTAGGTCAATTGTAAGTTTATCAACCACTAGATAAACATACCATTAATAAAATATGATGATCATACTACATTATTGTTTTATTTTAGTCAAGTTTCATGATTATTTCATTTTGGATGTTTTGTCTCAATGAAATGAATTAATGAAATTAATGAGCATGTAAGATTGTACTAAAATAAATAGGATTATATGTAAATATTATCTAAGACATGATTAATCAATTAAATAAATACAGTAATTATTAACAAGCATGAAATATTGAAAATAATGGGAAATTTATTCATAAAAGGATAAAATACCTCAATAAAATATATTAAGTCAGTATCTCATTCCACTACATTAGTTAAAATCAAACCATAGTACAACGTTCTTGAGCAACCAAAGTTGATATGATTTTAATTATTGGGGAATTATAACCTGATTTTTTGGGTTGAATTAAATTATTTCACATAAAATATAGAATTCAAAAGAAGGACTTAGTGGAATTTTGAGGTAAGGGGTGAGAAAATCTAGTTTAAGGATTTTAGGAGTGGGGAGTCCACTCAACAGATCCACGAAATGCGAGTTAATTCAATTGAAATTTGGGAAACCTACCTAAAACCATTCAAGTTTCTTGACCAACCAAATTTGGGGTAATGAGAAGGGTAATATGGATCATTTCCAATACTGTTCCAAAATAATAGAATTTTCTGAAGCCAATGGTGAGGGAGATTAGTAAATATAATATTTATTTAACTTTATAACTTTTATCCAATAAATTAGTAAAATTATACTCATATTATTTTTAGAAAAAAAATGACTTGAAACATATCATTGGGATCCATACGTTATAAGGACAACCATCTCACCAGCAAAAAGTTCCAGGAGTGGCAATGGCGCTTACACAATATCCATCACCATGAATGAAAATTGAATGTGATGAAAGAACCTATTCCAAATATACCTGTTAATAAGGCAAGTTATGAGTAGTTAAAACCCTATGACAAAAATTCTAACAATTCTATATATATTCTATGTTTCATGATATCATCCATGACCAATGATATTTTGAAGAAACATGATGACATCAACACGTATAGAAAGATGTCTAGCCTTTGGGATCTCTATTAAGAGAAGGTGAGATAAGAGAGGTTCGATATCCCTAAGGATTTGTTTACAACTAATTATGGAGAGTTTTTACTAGATTGGCCTAATTTTGTAACAAACTGGGTCACAAGTAGAAAACTTTTTGTTTTTTATTTTTTAGTATTCTTGAATTAAACAATTATATTCATTATGTTAATTAATTTATAAAATAAATAATTTTTTATGTGGTGATTTATTGTAAGAACCTGGTTCTTATTTTGAGGTATGAGATTCTTCTTTTTGCTTTTCCTTAAGTGTTTTTGAAAAAATATTGAAAATGGGTAAAAATTCAAAATTTTGGAACTACACGCCATGTACTTTTCCAACATGCTATGTACTTTTGGCCGTGTGGAATGGGTACATGGTGTGTTTAGACTTGTCAGCGATGAGGGGTATAAGAACCAACTCCATGCCGTGTAGTGGTACCTTACACGCCGTGTAGTCAGTCGGCATGCTTAAACAGTAAGGCGGTAGAGCAGCCGCCAGCTGGGCGACAGTACACACCATGTACTCGGGAGTACATGTCGTGTACTCATGTCGATGGATGAACAATGTGGCAGTGCCTCTAGAGGAATAGTTAAATGAAAGAAGTACACGACATGTAATCAAAAGTATATTCCCTGTACTTTTTTTCTGCTTAAAATAGGTAGTAGCCTCCTCATTTGGCAGAGGAGACAATTGAGCCAATTTGGAGCCAAATGAGGAGGCCGAACCATTGAAGATCCACTGGGTGTTCATATGGAATCAGTTTCTGCCTCGGATGATCCCATTGGAACCACACGGGTAAGGTCTTCCACCTCCTTGGCTAGTTCATACCAATTCTTCTCCTAAAATGAGTTATTTACGTTTGTTTGGGTTTTGTTCTTAGTCAGATCTACGCCGTTCTTGGGCGTTTCTGGAGTTGACTTTCAGGTATAACGTTCATTGGCGTATAAGGTAGGTGGCTTTGTGTTTATTTTCCAACTGTCGTGCGTTTTTGTGCATTTTTGTGCCAGGAACCCATGTTGGGGTGTTGTGTGGCTGAGGCCATTGCTATATTTAATGCCTAGAAATGCATAGGTGATTAAATTGTGATAATCAAATTCTAGTTGGGATCGTTGCTTGGATCTGGAACTACCCCAGGGGTGTGTTTCACTGTTTAGCCGTTTGGCCAGGATACCCAGGGGTATGCCTTTAAATTAGTAATCACAGAATTGGATTGAGAGGAGTTGCTTGTTTACTGCTTTTGACATATTGGGCATGGCCCGATTACCTATTTAGCCTAAGGGAGTTTTTGTGATTAGCCTGAGGGCGTGACTGTTTTAGCCTGAGGGAGACACTCCATTTCACCTGAGGGCAACCTTTCATGCCTGAGGGCTTGACTTCTGTGCCTGAGGGCGACACTTAGTATGCCTGAGGGTAAGATTCTAATACTCTTAAGTGCAATTTCTGAGGGCGAGATTCTATATAGCCTGAGGGAAATCCTGAGGGCGTGGTTTACTATTTTAACTTGAGGGCACGGTTCTGGTTTCTTTGAGGGCTTGGTGCTGTTGAGCACAAGAATGTTACTAAATTAAATAAATTAAATGAATAATAAAATGGAAATTTAATTGTTAATTTGGTTACTTTTTAGTAGTGCTTTCTTTATTTCATTTTACTATTGCACAGTGTTTTTGCATGATTACACATAGTTGGGCACGGGCCTTTGGTAGGTACCTACTGAGATATATTTCTCACACCCTATTTGGGCCATGCTTTTCGGCCCAAATAGATTATGTTTCTATAGGTGTAGATAGTGGCAAGATTCCCTATATATGTACTTGACTGTTTCTAAGGAGTAGGAGGGCTTGGGACCGAGCCTAGGCTCGCGATGCTGCTGCCAGCAGTTTTGCTTGTTTTGTTGTACTCTATATTTTGTTGTACTGTATTGATGTATAACATGTTATGGATTTTTTCTTAGAACTTGAAACATGTAGCATTATCATTTATATACTATTGGTTTTATCCACTGCTGTAGTTTATTTCAGTTATGTATGGTTTACTGCTTCCACTGTCATTGTATGATTTATTTAAATTCCACTGCGCTACACTTTGACAAATGAGGGAATATTTTCCCCACTATCAGACCTGGGCCCTCGCTGCTAGTTGGCAGCCTCTGGCGTTTGGGGAAATGCGCATGAGGTCTTGTCGCGAACTGGCTTCGGGGCACCCATTGAGTGGAACCCGGGACCAGGACGTTACAAAGTGGTATCAGAGGAGTTATTTTCATTGATTTAATATTTGGAGCTGTAGTCAGGGATAGGACGGAACGGTAGTTGGTAATAAGCTGTCCCCGAGCGTAGCTAACCCATGTACATGGAAAATCCAGTCTACCTCGTATTTTGCATTCTTTTGATTTTGCAATTTTACGGTTGATATGTTTTCACTGTTGGGTGACACACTTTGAGATTGTGCAGTTTATATTTTATCTATGGGTTCTATAAAGTTGCAATCCGATGAGATGAGGGTATGCCATCTCATGCATCATATAGGTACATTCTAGATATCACATGCCATGCATAGTTTCGATGCAATGTAGGTGCATTAGAATTTTCATGTTGTTGTGATAGTGGTTGTTCTAATAAATAATGTTGTTGTAATATTTTCTTGATAAATACCTTCTTTGTGATATGGTATTTTTATATGAGCCTGTTTATAGAATGTATGCCAAACTTTGGTTTTTTGGGAGTATGTGCCCCCATTGACTGGAATTAGGTGGATCATTGACTGTTTATTAGTTATAACACATATAAGATGTCAAACTTTGATTCGTGGGGTGTATGGGCCCCCACGGGTTGGAATTTGACATTTAGGTGTTAGTTTCATTATTTTCTGAGTTCCAGGGAAGTTTCTGAGGCATATGTCTAGAAACCCAGTATACACGCTGTGTAGTATTTTTATACACGTCGTGTATGCTCTTCTGTTAGGGAAGAAAAATGAACTTCTTAAGTACACGCCGTGTACCCTAAGTACACGCCGTGTAGTCTCTTCCCGTGTCACAAACCATGTGGTCGACGACATGGGGTATGGAAAGGCTTGGGTAAAACATGCCATGTATTGAATGAAAACACCGTGTAGTGTGACCCGGGGTCCGGCCATGTAACTAACAACCCTGGTCGGTGAACTACTTAACAGAACACGCCGTGTCAATTATAGACATGCCGTGTAGTGTGACCTGGGGACTCAGCCGTGTAACAAGAAACACTGGCCGATGTCACCTCTCCCTGAACACACCATGTACCTATGGGACACGCCGTGTAGACTTGTTCGAGGACAGACCGTGTGGAGTTAGCTGTGTGGCTGGAAAATGGGGTGGTGTACACGCTGTGTGCGGGTGTAACACACCGTGTAGTGTCAAGCCGAGTAGTTGGACGTGTCACAGACGACACGGTCAGTTTGAAAATAAACACCGTACACGCAGTGTAGATAATATACACGCTGTGTAGTTTTGTTCGACGGAAGCTGTGTGGCTTAGCTATGTAGAAGGACCTGAGCAGGGGAATGGAAGTCATGTAAACGCCATGTAGTCATTATAAACGCTGTGTAGTCTTGTTTTTTCAATTTTTCATGCCTTCTTACTCTTGTTTACTTTGTGGTTCCTTCGCTTTTCAGACTTAATAATCTTGAATCTGAGGCGTTCTTTTGACCATGTAGTGTCATGCCACCTAGACGACCGCGAGTTGTCCGCCAGGAGAGAGGCGATGATTATGCTCCATAGATGGTGGGCCATGGGCTACCAGTTGATCCACCAGTAGAGCCAGATGCGGCGCCAGCTACTATACCAGACACAGGCGCAGAGGCACACTTCCGTGAAGGCTTTATGTGGTTCATGCAGACCTTTCCGGGAGCACTACAGGCTGCCACATCTATGGCTGAGCTGACACGTATCTTTCAGCAGCAGCATCTGCCTATGTTTTCAAAGGATGGCGGACCACAAGCTTTAGAGTCTTGGCTAGGATCGATGCAGACTATTTTCGAGCATCTTGAGATGCCTCTAGGGCAGAGGGTCAAGCTCGCGACTTACATGCTGCATGATTCTGCCAAGAGGTGGTGGGATGTTACCACCTAGACAGAGCATCACAGAGACATGGCATGGGAATATTTTCAGGCAGTCTTCTATGACTTCTTCTTTCAAGAGACACTGAGGGAAGATAGAGATCAAGAGTTCATGAATCTTCAGTAGGGCGCTATGTCGGTGATGGACTATTCTTCTCATTTTATGGAGCTTTAGCATTTTTCACCCATACTGCTGGGTGATGAGACGTTGAGAGCCAGGCGTTTTGAGGATGGTCTTCTTTATGACATCCGAGAACTGGTGAATGTTTTCTGGTTGCCTTCAGTACAAGCTATTTTAAACCAGGTGCTAATTTCTGAGAGGAACCTATGGGAATCTAGTGGTGTGGGCCAGGGTGGTTCAACACCAGTTACTAGTACTATTTCTACTGGCAAGAGGAAGAGATAGATGGACTTCTCTCAGGGTGGAAGTACCAGCCATGCAGCTTTTTCAGGTGGCCTGATCAGGTGATACTAGTGTTGTAGAGAGGGGAACAAGAGGTTGCAGTGTCCACGAGACCCAGTGGAGTGTCGAGCTTGTGGAAATATGGTTCATCTGCAGCGCTTTTGTAGGGAGTTTCTACCTATGGCTACTGAGAGGGGTTCTATGCAGACTCCACATGCATGAGCAGGACCAGTGGCTTCTTACTAGTTGGGGAACTAGAATACGTCAGGGCGTGCAGGCTGAGATAGTGGTTTTGGCCGTGGTAGCCAGACACCAGGATCGCAGAGGCAGCAGGGTGGGATAGCTCATGGTAGCTAGGCTATGTCGCATGGTTGCGGCACTGGGAAAGCATTTTCAGTACAATAGACCCAGCAAGAGCAGGATCCCAGACCTTGTACAGTCCGAGGTACTATTCTAGTAGCTTTGGTTTTATCATTAGTACTTTTCGATACAGGTGCTACACATAGTTTCATATCTGTTCCAGTTGTGGAGAGCCTTGGGCTCTGTGTTTCTTCTTCTTCTGATATCATGATTCTAGACACACCGTTGGGTACTATGATGGGTGGTGAGCATCAGTGTAAGGATTTCCCCCTTTAGGTTGGAGGGTGTAACTTCCTTTGGGACCTCTATGTCTTGGAGATGCCGAGCTATGATGTCATTCTCGGTATGGACTGGTTGGTTCCCTTTCAAGCCTTTGTAGACTGCTATCGTCGCGGGGTGCGTTTCACGTCACCAAAGGTTAGAGAGTTTCTATACAAGGACGAATGGGATGTTCAGGCAAGTAGAGCTGGACTAGAGGATCATGGGTGAGGTGGAGTCACAGCCCAGATAGTGAGATTATATCTGGATGATCAGGGGACTTGTGAGACGGATTTCCCTCCAATTGTCGATCATTTCAGGGATGTCTTCTCGGATGACTTTTCAGGTCTACCTCTGGTGCGTGAGGTGGATTTCTTTATTGATCTCATTCCAGGCGCAGCAACGGTGTCCATTCCACTTTATAGGATGGCCACGCCTGAGTTGCAAGAGCTCAAGAGGCAGTTAGAGGAGTTACAGGAAAAGGGAATTATCTGACCTCATACTTCTCCTAGGGGTTCTCCGGTCCTTTTTGCGAAAAAGGAGGATTTTACCCTCATACTTTGCGTGGATTATCGGAAGCTGAACCAGTTGATGGTTAAGAACCGATATCCCTTGACGAGGATAGATGATCTGTTTGATCAGCTTCTTGGAGCACAAGTGTTCTCGAAGACTGACTTGAGATCCGGATATCATCAGTTGCGTGTGATACCATCAGATATACCACTCACAGCTTTTCGAAGCAGATATGGTCTGTATGAGTACTTGGTTATGCCGTTCAGACTCACGAATGCACCAGAAGTTTTCATGGCTCCGATGAATCGTTAGTTCCATCTGTATATTAATTCTTTTGTGGTGGTATTCGTGGAAGACATCTTGGCGTACTCTCATACTCAACACGACCATGCCACCCATCTTGAGATCATATTGAGTACACTAAGAGAACATCGGATATATGATAAGCTCTCGAAGTGACACTTTTGGATGGACCCGATTCACTTCTTGGGTCATATCATCTCATAGGAAGGAGTCACAGTAGACCCAGAGAAGGTGAGAGCATTAGTTTTCTGGGAGCAGCCTAAGAATGTGTTTGAGATACGGAGTTTCTTAGGGCTGGCTGGTTACTACAAACGCTTCATACATGACTTCTCCTACATAGCAGCATTGTTGATGGTTCTGACTAAGAAGGTTGTGAAGTTCGTTTGGTCAGAATTTTGCGAGATAGCTTTTTAGGACCTGAAGGGAAGGTTTACATCAGCACCGATCCTGATACTCCTAGAGCAGGGGAAGAGCAATACAGTTTACTGTGATGCATTAGGGATTGGGTTGTGAGACGTTCTGATGCAGGGTGACCGAGTTGTTGCATATGGGTCTGGGCAGTTGAGGCCACATGAGATGAATCACCTGACGCATGATCTTGAGTTGGATGCAGTTGTGCATGCGTTGCTCTGTTGGAGACATTATCTATTGGGAGAGAATTTTATGGTTTTCACTGACCACAAGAGCCTCATGTATGTATTTACTCAGTGTGAAATGAATCTGAGGCAAAGAAAATGGGTTGAGTACCTACAGTCCTTCGATTTTGAGCTTTCCTACACACCTGGTAAAGGTAAGGCAGTAGCTGATGCACTGAGCAGGAAGACTCAGATACAGGTAGTGCAGGAGGCCAGTGGTGTGTGGGATCTTATGGCTTTGTTCTCTGAGATGCATCTGGAAGTGCATGAAAGTCAGGGGAAGACTTGTCTTTCCTCTTTAGTTGTGACATATACCCTCCTAGACAGAGTGAGGATGAGATAGCTATCATATTTATAAGGCCTAGTTCTATGGGAGTCGGTAGCAAATGAGGACCCTCCTCTCAGTTGGACGATAGGTGATGATGAGGTTTTTCATTTCCGTGGACGGGTATGGGTTCCAAGGGATATACGTGAGGAGATGATGTGGGAGTTTCATGATTCAGTTTGGGCAGTTCATCTCAGGGTTACCAAGATGTACCGTGACTTGAGGTGTCAGTACCGGTGGCCGGGTATGAAGAGAGAGATAGCTGGTTTTGTTATGAGGTGTTCCACCTGTCAGCAGGTGAAGGCAGAGCACCAGAGGCCAGCTGGGCTGTTATAGTAGTTACCCATTCCAGAGTGGAAATGGTATGATGTCGTGATGGATTTCGTGATGGGATTACCGAGGTCACCTCGTGGAAATGACGATGTGTGGGTTGTTGTGGACAGACTCACAACGGTAGCTCACTTCTTGCCGATCAAGAAGACCTTCGGTGTGGACGAGCTCAGAAGACTGTATATCTGAGAGATCTTATATCTTCATGGTTTCCCTTGTTCTATCGTTTCTGATAGGGATGCCCGCTTTACGTCTCGTTTCTGGCAGAGTTTTCAGAGGGCACTGGGTATACAAGTGCTTCTGAGCACAGCATACCACCCTCGGACAGAAGGCCAGTCAGAGTGTACGATATAGGTGCTAGAGGACATGTTGTGTGGATGTGTCCTAGACTTTGGGGGCCCTTTGGAGAAGAATATACCCTTAGTCAAGTTTGCCTATAAAAATAGTTTTCAAGAAACTATTGAGATGGCACTATACAAGGCTTTATATGGTAGGCCATGTCGATTACCTTTTTGCTGGTTAGAGGTAGGTGAGGCAGCTTTACTGGGGCCAAAACTTGTGCAGAAGACATCTGAGTAGGTCCAGTTGATATGGAACCAGATGGATACCACGCAGTCTCATCAGAAGTCTTATGCTGATCTCCGTAGAAGACCTTTGGAGTTCGTGGTCAGGGATCAGGATTTCTTGCATGTTTCACCGAGGCTGGGACACAAGAGGATCAGGAGACAGGGTAAGCTTTCACAAAGGTATGTGGGACCATTTGAGATTCTAGAGAGAGTCAGGCTGGTTGCCTATATTTTGCAGTTATCGCAGTGGTACCGAGCAATGCACGATGTATTCCATGTGTCTCAGTTTCTTCGCTATCATTCAGACCCGTCTCACATTTTTCAGCATGAGGAGGTTTAGCTCTAAGTAGATGCGTCCATTGAGGAGAATACGATTTGTATCATTGACAGAAGCACGAAGGTTCTCCGAGGCTGGTCAGTTCCTCTCGTACGGGTGCTATGGCAGCATGGCCGAGTGCAGGACGAGACCTGGGAGCGGGAGGCCGACGTACGTGCTAAGTGACCAGAGCTGTTCTGAGCTTTATCTTCGCCACCCTAAGAAGGGAAATTCATGGAAGAATTGCTATAAGGGGGGAAGTTTGTAAGAACCCGGTTCTTATTTTTGAGGTATGGGCTTCTTCTTTTACCTTTTCTTTAATTGTTTTTGAGAAAATATGAAAAATGGGGAAAAATCCTAAATTTTGGAACTACACTCCGTGTACTTTTCCACACATTGTGTACTATTGGCCGTGTGGAATGGGTACACGAGGCGTGTAGCCTTGTCGGCGACGAGGGGTGTAGGAACTGACTACATGCCATGTAGTGGTACCTTACACATCGTGTAGTCAGTCGGCAGTCTTAAACAGTAAGGCGGTGGAGCAGCCACTAGCTGGGCAACAGTACACCCCGTGTACTCGGGAGTACATGTCGTGTACTCAAGTCGACGGATGAACAGTTTGGCAGTGCCGCTAGAGGAACAGTTAAATGAAAGAAGTACACGCCGTGTACTCAGAAGTACATGCCGAATACTTTTTTTTCAGCTTAAAACAGGCTGTAGCCGCCTCATTTGGCAGAGGAGACACTTGAGCCGATTTAGAGCCAAAGGAGGAGGTCAAAACATTGAAGATCCACTTGGTGTTCATCTGGAATCGATTTCCACCTCGGACGATCCCGTTGGAACCGCATGGGTAAGTTCTTCCACCTCCTTGGATGGTTCTTACCAATTCTTCTCATAACATGAGTTATTTATGTTTGTTTGGTTTTTCTTCTTCGTCAGATCTACGCCATTATTGGGCATTTCTAGAGTCAGCGATCAGGTATAACGTTCGTTGTAATATAAGGTAGCTGGCTTTGTGTTTATTTTCCAACTGTTGTGCATTTTTGTGTGTTTTTTTCCACGAACCCATGTTGGGGTGTCATGTGGATGAGGTCATTTCTATATTTAATGCCTAGAATTGAATAGGTGATTAAATTGTGATAACAAAATGATGGTTGGGATCTTTTCTTTGATCCGAAACCACCCCAGGGGTGTGTTTCACTGTTTAGCCGTTTGGCCAGGATACCTAAGGGTATGCCTTTAAAGTAGTAATTGTAGAATTTCCTTTAGAGAAATTCCTTATTTACTACTTTTGACAGGTTGGGCATGGCCCGGTTACCTGTTTAGCCTGAGGTCATTGTTTTGATTAGCCTGAGGGAGACGCTCCATTTCGTCTGAGGGCAACCTTTCGTACCTGAGGGCTTGACTTTTGTGCCTGAGGGAGACAATTCGTATGCCTGAGGGCGAGATTCTGATATGCCTAAGGGCAATGCCTAAGGGCAAGACTCTTTATAGCCTGAGGGCAAGCCTGAGGGCGTGGTTTAATATTTTAGCCTGAGGGCACAGTTCTGGTTGGCTTGAGGGCTTGGTGCTGTTGAGCACAAGAATGTTACTAAATTAAATAAATTAAATGAATAATAAAATGGAAATTTAATTGTTGAGTTAGTTTCTTTTTAGTACTGCTTAATTTATTGCATTTTACTATTGCACACAGTTGTTGCATGATTACACGTAGTTGGGAACGCGCCATTGGTGGGTGCCTACTGAGATATATTTTTCACACCCTGTTTGGGAAACGCTTTTTGGCCCAAATAGCTTACGTTTCTATAGGTGTAGATAGGGGAAAGAGTCCCTATATAGGCCTAACTGTTGCTCAGGAGTAGGAGGGCATGGGACTGAGCCTAGGCTTGTGATGCCGCTGACAACAGTTTTGCTTGTTTTGCTGTACTCTGTATTTTGTTGTACTGTATTGATGTATAACATGTTCTGGCTGTTTTCTTAGAACTTGAAACATGTAGCATCATCATTTATATACTTTTGGTTTTATCCACTGCTGTAGTTTATTTCAGTTGTGTATGGTTTACTACTTTTGCTGTTGTTGTATGATTTATTTAAATTCTGTTGTGCTACACTTTGACAAATGAGGGCATAGTTTCCCCACTATCAGACCTCAGCCCTCACCGCTAGTCGGCAGCCTCTGGCGTTTGGGGAAATGCTCATGAGGTCTTGTGGCGAACCGGCTTCGAGGCACCCGTTGGGTGGCACCTGGGATCGGGACATTACATTTATATTAAAACATTAATTTAACAATTATATAATTTTAATTTGAAAAAATATTTCTTTTTTGAATTTGGAATATTTAAATTATCTTATTATGATTTTTTATAATTTTCTAAAAATGTTTAATTTTTAATGAATAGTAAAAAATAAAGTTTTCTAAAATTCTGTATTTTTTTGTGATGTCATGAAGACATAATTATGAAATAAAATTTATTTAATTACTAAATTCTTGTTTTATAAGAGTGATGTTTTATATAAATAATTTTGAACATGTATGCTATAACGTATTTCCTGATAAATATAAAAATTATTGTCACTGTTGATGTAGTATCTGCATAACATTGGTAATGTAAATTTTTTTTGGTTATAAATAATAATTTATTTATAAAAACTATTTTCGAGACATTTTTATTAATTATTATTTATAATTGATGTTTTTTACTATTAATTTAGAATTTTAGAGTTATATAATAATAATATTATCAAAATTTATGTGCAATGATTGTACAGGGCAAGTAAAGACAAAATAACAAATTTAAGAATTTTATTTATATGTATATGAGTAATTCATCATAATGGATGAATATTGATTTTTATTTTAAACCTAATTAGTTTATTTTTATGTCAGTATTTCATTTTTTATTTCTATATATGAATTAATTCACATTATTGCATGTGCAATGCCGATGCAGTGCTTGTGCATGCATTAGAAAAAAAAATTATTTAATTAAAATTATAATAATTATTAAATGACCCTATTTTTTAATAAATGTTTTTCTATAAGAAATTTTAGACCATTATATCTTTTTATTCTAATTTAAGAAATTTTGGTCCCCATAAATTCACTTTAAGACATTTATTTTATTTTATTTGAAATTATGTCAAGTTGTTCATAATATAAATCTTAGTTTTTATAATATTTTTATTTATGGTTTCATAAAATTTTTTTTAGAAATTAAATATTTATTAGAAATATACTAAAAATTTATTTTCATGATTTTTTTTAATTTTTAGGTTATAAATAAATACCTTAATGGATTTCACAATATTGATGCAGTAATTATTTAATTAATGAATAAATAATATTAATAATATCAAAAATAAATAAATAAATATAATTTAATACATTTAAGCTCATTCCTTAATTTACTAGATGAATATAAAATGTCTATGAAATAATAAAAAAATTATTCGAATGGGAAACCCTGTTTTGATGGGTTTAAAGTTATAGTTTTGAACAGTGTATAATTTGAAAAAAATTATTTTTCATGAAAAAATATTTTATTGAACTATTTATAAATAAAAAATTATTGAATAATTAAAAATGGGATATTATTATGTCTAAAATTAAATACACTTTAGTTTGGAGGCTATATTGGAAGTCTTAATCCCTATAATATATTTATTATATTTTAATAATTTGAGTAATTTCTAAGTTACCCATCACTTTGATTATAAAAGAAGGCCCTTCCTTCACCAACATTCATCACATTAAGCCATCTTTCTGGACTATATTTTGAAAACATACCTCCTCCTCATCCCTTTCCACATCTTATATCTTCTGGTCTCACAAAAATACCATTTTTAAGGGCGTTAAAGTGGTTCTCAATGAGATATTTTTAAGAGGTGAGATTCCTTCTTCTTCACCTTTAAACTCTTTTTCACTTATACATTATCATCACCTCCTATGTAATATTTCATGACATTTCTAGTGTCATATATGTATTTTATTATTGTTTTTCAGATGTTTTATTCATCATAAAATCAATCATTATCTTTTTTATTCTTAAATAACGAAATCGTCGTCTGTGGTATTTCAATTCATCGCATTTGTGGATGATTAGTTTTTTCTACCTTTACCGAAATCATGGAATGTTTTAATTATCTTGTAATAGTTTAAAATGAACTAAATATATATACATGTGTGTGAGTGTGTATGTTTCTGTGTGTGTTCTAACCTCTTGAGTATTATTTATTTTTGGCAAGGAAGTCCATAATAAACCGACCTTGGAAACCATGAAAAGAATGCACCTGAAATAAGGGAAATAAAAAAAATATTGTTAATAAATGGGTTTAAATGTGTTATTAAAGGTTTTATTCATGATATATTCCTTTGAAATTTCTTATTAGGTTTTAACCCATTATATCTCAATATATGATTGGATGATCCCTCTTATATATCAAGATATGATGGGTTGAGCCCCATTATAGCTTAAGATATGATAGATGAGGACCAATTTAGCTCTCTAATGCATTGGGTAATCCGAATATGGACTTTGACCATAAGGTTGTTTCATTTGTAAGTGTGAATGTGAGGGTGATATGGTAATTATGTCCCAAGGTGAGTTTATGATTTTTCTATGCATGCTTATGAGTTTTCAATTAAAATGGTTTTAATGGGCTTTCATGTTTTCACTAGACTAACCATTTTCATTAATTGTTTCCCATAATGATATTTTTTGCTCATACCATGCTTTTAATTTTTTTCCACAGGGTATAAGGATGGTTAAGATAAACTAGGAAGTCACGTTTAGTATTTTGAATATTTGTTAATGAAATAAAGTTTTACTTTTAAAAATTTTATATTTTAGAAAAATTGATATTGTTTTAGTAGTATTCTCTTTTTATGAATATGTTTTGTTATGTTTGTATTATATCCTAATTGTATAAATATATACACCTTAAAAGATCCTCAACGTGAAATAAAGTAAATTTCTGACTAAAACTCAGGATTATGTAATGTTTTATGTTTGGGTCCTTATAGTTGGTATTAGATGATGGTTTAAATATCCTTAGGGGTAAGGATTATTTAAATCGAATACCATACATGATATTAAGTTTATGTTTAATTTAGAATGATATATAATTTAAAGGATACCATGATTCTTTTTCTGTTAAAAATGGTTTTCTATAGAATCAATAGGGAAGTTGAAGTAGTAAGGCATCGATAGGCTGATATCTTTTCGAATCTGCAGCCTGGAATGGTGAGAATTGTAACTGAGCAATTTTTTATACTAATGGATCGATTCTATTTGGAGAAAAATGGTGGTCGTATACATGCTAGAGAGGAACCGGATCTACCTAAAAGAACTTGTCTTTTGTAGAGACTTTCATGAGGCAATATCTCCCATATTTCAGGGGATCATCTAAAGAGGTTGTTATTGAAGGATGGATCAATGCTTTGGAAAATATATTTGATTCCATGGGATGTTTAGAACATCAAATGGTTACTATTTCGGTTTGTCATTTTGAAGGTTAAGCTAATCAATTGTGGTATTTGGTTATGAAAACTAGAGAGAAAGAAGATCTTAATTCCAAGGAATAGAAAACATTTAAGGACCTTTTCCTTAAGAAATATTTCTCTAAGGTTGTTATAATTTGAAAGGAAAAACATTTTCTAGAATTAGGGAAAAAATATGAATATTTTGTAGATGTATATAAAGAAATATTCCCAACATCGGTCAGGTTTGTTCTAGATTTTATTCAGAACACTAATAGAAAAATTAATCATATTTAATAAAGATTGAAACTCGGTCTATGAAGATATTTGGATACACAATAATTTAAAATCTATTAGAAATTTTTTCTTTGGGATAATAATGTTGAAATTGAGTTTTATGACATATATGTTCCTTGTGATGACAAGAATAATAAGAATTCAGGTTTTCATGCTTTGGGAAAGAATACATCAAAGAAATTTGGATGTAAGAAAATAAAATTACTTTCTTTGGAAAAGTGTGATATAAAAATATCCTATAGAATATATTGTCACTTCGTAAAAGTGATACAAATGTGTAATGTTTGGACACATGGCTCATGATTACATGGAAATTGATCAGAATAATGATGACAAATAGATGGTAAAATGATTTAACTATAAGGAGTTGAGTCATTTTTCTATTATGTGTCCAAATATTGTCACTCATGTAGGATATCGGTAATATTTAATACAAAAGGGGGTGAGAAAATCCTTTGAAACTACTTTAGCTAATGTTTATCCATAAAATTATGTGGTATTAGAAATTGAAAAGAATATTGGTGAATTCTATTGTTTTGGACCTACCTTCCAGAAATGGTGAATTAGTCATCTATAGTAATTATTCATTAAATGGAATTGGTTGTATATAAATGAATAATTATTAGGTAAATGATTATGCTTTATGTTAGTTGAAACCTCATGAGTTAAATTACCCTACACATTTTTTGGAATTATCAACTATTTGTTTTGAATTAAAAAATTGGGGGCATCATTTGTATGGAGTAAAGAGTGAAATACATATTGATCATAAAAGTTTTAAGTGTACAGTCACTAATAAATAAGTAAAAATGAGATAAATAAGATGGATGGAACTAATCAAGGATTATTATTGAACAATTCATTACCATCATAGAAAAGAAAACAAAGTGATTTATGCTTTGAGTTAGAAAAGTAATGAAAAATTAACCATGTTAAATTTCAAACATGACCCATTGGTTAATAATTTTATGAATTTCAGCATGGAAGTTGTTGGTGTTGGAAATTACCCTATTTGGTTTCATGTGTCAATGCAGTCGTCACTATCATATAGAATTTAGCAAGTGCGGAAGGAAGACTGTGATTTATAGAAAAAGATATAATTGTTAAAAAAATGGAAATTTGATTAAATTTACCATTGATTGAGATTGTGTTTTGAGAATTGGGAAGATATTTTGTGTTCCTTTTCATTCACAGTTGAAGAAAGAGTTATTATATTAAGCACATGGTTCTCCATTTTCAGTTCATCTTTTTGGCACTTAGATGTATAGATACCTTTGGGAGTATTACTAGTGGGATGGAATGAAAAGTGATATTGTGCATATTACCATAAATTTTTGTTATTTCAACACATTAAAGTATAAATAAAGCTACCGAAGTGTATTCCTTAACATTTTCTAGTTCCAGAGTGGAAATGGGAAGATATATCCATAGTCTTCATGGTGGGACTACCAAATACTTCTTTAGAAAACAATGAAATGTGGGGTTTTATTGACCCTGTGTCTAATTCTGCCCATTTATCTCTTATTCAAGACACCATATCTCTAGATCAACATTATCATTTATATCTAATGGATGTAGTTAGGTTACATGGAATACCTCTCTCCATTGTATCTGATCAGGATCTCATGTTCAATTCTAACATTTTAAAAGGCCATCAAACGTCATTTAGAACTGAATTAAATTTCAATACATCTTTTTTTCCACAAACTCATGGACAATTGGATTAACAAATTTAGGCATTGAAAGATATGATTTGAGATTTTTCTATTTATTACAATAACGTTTTGGGTCATCATCATTCCTTAGTTGTGTTTTCTTATATTAACACTTTTCATTTCAGTATATAGATGGAACATTTAGAAAAAATATAAGAAAAATAGTGAAAAACTCCATAATTTTGGGATGATTTTTGGGAAATGGTTTTTAAGGGGGTATAATTAGTAGAGGAATAGGTAGAGAAAGTTCAGTTGATTCAGTGATACATGGGGATAGCTCCGAGAATATAATAAATTTATGCAAATAACAAGATGAAAGTCCTTTCTTTCAATGAAGGTGATTATGTTTTCCTTGAAATAAATCCATGGAAAAGTGATATGTGTTCTAATAAGAAAATAAATTTGAGTATAGGGTATATTAGAACTTATAAGATTCTATAAAATGATGGAATAATCTCCTATCAAGTATCCTTGCCTTTGAGAACATCACCGAGACACAATGTTTTTCATGTTTTGATTTCAAGAAAGTATGTGAAAGATCAATATCGTGTTTTGAGATCAGTAGTAGTTCAGTTGGAAGAGAATATTTTTCATTAATAGAAACCTATTTATTTTCTTGATCACAGAGAGAAATTATTGTGGAACAAGGTAATTCACCAGGGTAAGGATTTGTAGTGAAACCACATAGTTGAAGAAGAAGCATGGAAATCCAAAAAATCATTAAGTTAGAATTATCCCTATTTTTTTAATAAGTGAATAAAATTATGAGGATGATATCTCAAAATGGGAAGTCAATATGTAACAAAATAGGTACATATAGAATAATTTGGATTTATATTTATCAGTACTCTTGAAATAAATAATTATATTAATTATGCTATGTAAGTCATAAAATAAATATTTTATTATTTGATTATTTATTTTAAAACATTAATTTCTAAAATATATAATTTTAATTTGAAAAAAATAACTTCATTTTTGACTTAATAATGTTAAAATAATGTTAGTGTGAATTTTTTAGAATCATCTGAGAAAGGATAATTTTTTGATAGTAAAAATATAGTTTTTTTAAATACGCTATTTTTTGTGACGTCATGAGGACATAATTGTGATATAATTTTTTTGAAATTCATTGAACTACTGAATTCTTATATTATAATATTAATATTGAACTGAAATAATTCAAAACATTTATGTTATAATTCATTTCATGATAAGTATAAAAATTATTGTGAGTTCCAACTTAGTTCATGTGCAACATTTATAATGTAAAATTTGGATCCTTATAAATAATAATTGATTTCTAAATATTATTTTCATGAATCTTCTATTAATTATGATGTATAATTGATGTTTTGGAAGTATAATTTCTAAATTTAGAGTTATATAACATTAATATTTCCCAATCTTCTATGCAATGATTACGGAGGTCAAGAAAAGAAAAAATAAAAACTTTTATACGTTGTCTTGAAATGTATATGAGTAAATATTCATAATGAACGAATATAGAATTATATTTCAATCATAATTAATTTATTTTCATTATAGTCTCTTACTTTTAATTTATATTTATTCGATAATTAACATTAAGTCATGTGCAACGCTGATGAAGTGATTCTGAAAGCATAAGAAAAATTAATAAGTTTTTTAATTAAAATTATAAGAATTTTTAACTAACCCATATTGTTGATAAATATTTTTATATATGAAATTTTTGACTATTATCTCTTTAGGATTCTAATTTGGGCCATTTTGGATCTATAAGAATCACTTTAAGAATATTAGAATATTTTATTTAAAAGCAAGTCATGTTGTTCACATTATAAATTTTAGTTTGTATAATATTTTAATTTATGGTTTTCCAGAACTATTTTTTGAAAATAAATAGTTTTTAAAATATAATAAAAATATATCATTCATGAAAATTTATTTTTATGTTTTGGGTCATAAATAAATACCTCAATGGATTTCGGAATAATGATTATGTAATTAATTAATTAATAATTAAATCAAATTAATGTTATTAAAAATAATAAAATAAATATAATTTGATATTTATATACAATTCATTAATTCCCTATATTAATATGATAATTCTGGGATATAATAAAAATATGGATTATAATTTGAAACTTTTTTTGATTTCATTAAAATCATAGTTATGAATAGTGTTTAATTTGAAAGAAATTATATTTCATGAATATATTATATTAATAAATTATTTATAAATAAAAATATTGTTGAATAAGGATAAATGGGATAATATTACGTTGAAAATGTAATTCAATTTATGTTTTAGGCCTTATTGGTATTCTTAAATCCTATAATAGATTTATTATATTTTAATAATTTGACTAATTCCAAAGTTACCCCACACCTCAGCTAAAAAAGCAGGATCCTTAATTCACTAAAATTTATCACCTAAATCCAAATCTATTAGAAATTCCCATATAGTCATCCCTTTACACATTCTATATCTTCTGGTCTCACAAAAAGACAACTTCCAAGATCCTTGAGGATGTTCTCAAGGATAAATTTTCAAGAGGTAAGATTCTTCCTTCTTCTCTTTTAAATTACTTTTCACTTCTACGTTATCCACACCTCATATCTAATGTTTCATGAAAACTATATTATCATATATATAATTGAATTTTGTTTGATGGTATATTCATCATAAAATCTCTCATCTTTTTTTTAATCTTAAATAATAAAATCATCATCCATGGTTTGTCAAGTCACCACATTTGGGGATGATGAGTTTTCATTTCCCTTTACTAAAATCACAGGAAGTTTCAATTATCCTTAAATAGGATAAAATGACTATATATATATATTATCACATTTATAGTATTGTTTTTTTGATGAGGAATTCCACAATAAATAGATCTTGGAAACGAGGAAAATAACGCACCCGAGAGAACGAGAAAACAAAATACAGTTAATAAATTGTTGGAAAATGTTTTAAGAAGATCATATAAGGTATTATAAACATAATTATATTTCTTTAATAAACTAACAACACTATTAAAAGAACTATACATGGGATATTAATGTTTTTTTACGATGTTGAGAAGGAGGTTAGGGACTCTTTAACTAAAACGTTGTTTTAAATGTTCTAGAGATTTATACTTCTAAATATAACTATTTAATGTTCATGTTTTCAAAATGGTTTTAATGAATGTATTTATATGTTTATTAATATTTTATTTTCTCTGATGTGTCTTGAAAAGGGATGTTTTTCATTTGTTATATAATGGATATTCATTTTTTAAAATCATTTTAATGTATCTTTTATGAAATTCAAAAATAATATTCTTTTGTTATATTACATGAGTAGTTTTTCCCTATTTAAATATGCTTTATTACTATAATGTATAATTTATATGTCTTCATAGTTATTTTTTTATAATTTTATTTCATTATTATGTGCACATTTTTTATATTTTAATTTTTTTAAAGAAAATGGGTAGTTTCGTATTTTAATGTGTTTTTCTCATGTGGTTTGTTATGTATGTGTTATGTCCTAATTCTATAAATCTATAAACCTTAAAAGATACTCAATGAGAAATAAAGTAAATTCTTGACTAAAAATCAAGATTACATAATGCTTTAAGTCTAGGTCCTTATACATGTAGTCTAGTTTATTGGTGACATTGAACACTAAGAGATCACTAGGATTAAATTCCCAAATTAGTTACCCATAGATCTTAAACATTCATCTCTTACCAATATATTATCCATTTTTATTATTTATTACAATATAAGTAATAATGATAATATTATTTCATAACCTTTTACTCAGATTCCCCAAGTGAATAATGAGGTGGGGAAAGATAAACATGTGGTCTTTATGGTGAATAATAAATAGAAGAACAAAAAAAAGGGGACCACGACTCAAAAAAATTCCAAATCTCTTAATCATTTTCCTTCAAAGAAGGATAAGATCCAGAGGAATGGTAAGTAAAAAGAGGTATTATGTTTTGTGTGTGGTGATCTAGTATATTGGAAGAGGAAATTCACCTAGGAGAAAGTGGAATCCAATGGTGTGTTCATTATTGAGTGTAATCATTGAATGTGTACACATTAGTTACAATATATAGCTTGTGATGATCAAATATGAATCAAAATTCAAGAACCTCGTAAATTATAAAGGATTTCTAGAGGAAAGGTGGGTATGATAGATGATAATGGTGTGAGGTTGTCTCCTTTATCCATTGGTGACTACCATATTTCATTTCCAATAAGAATGATTTTGGGTTTAAAAGATTGTTATCATATACCAAAGAATACCAAGAACATAATTTTTGTATCATTACTAGATGAAAATGGGTTTATTTTCAATTTTTTGAAATAAAAGAGTTTTCTTTTATAAGGAAAACATATGTTATGGAGTGGAAAATTTATATAATCATCATTATCTATTAAATTATAAATACCAATTATTGGAAATTGATAACAAATCATGTTCACAAGACTCATATAACACACAACTATGACATCACCAACTTGGTCATGAAAATGAGAATAGTTTGAAAAAGCTATGTCAAGATGGTTATTTAGACTCATCAAAACTAAAACCACTAGAAATATGTTATTCTTTCTTATAAAGATAAATGCCAAACCACTATTTAGTGGATAGGGTGAAAGGGTTACAATATTTCTAGGATTGGTACAAAATAATGTGTGTGGACCATCTATAGTAGAATCTTGAGGTGGGTATTATTACATAATAAATTTTATTGGTAACTTGATTAGATATGGTTATGTTCTAATTGGTGAAGTATAAGTCCAAGTACTTTGAGAAATTAATGGAATTCAAGAATAAAGCAGATAATGAACTTGGAAAGAAGATAAGGAAACATTTATTTGATTTATGTGGTGAATATCTTAACCAATACATTATCAAATTCTTACGAGAGTTTGGGATTCAATATCAACTCACTCCACCTTATACACCACAGATAAATGGTGTTAGTGAAAGGAGGAACCATGCCTTATTTGACATGGTAAGGCCTATCATTAGTCATGTAGATATTCCATTATACTTTTGGGTATATTAATTAAAAACTATGGGATACACATTAAACTGAGAACCAACTGAAGAGGCAAATGTAATTCAATTCATGGTATTGAGTGGAAAGAAATCTATTTTTTCACATTCACATTTATGGGGTTGTGATTCATTTGTTACAGTCTCCTCAAGAAAGAAACTAGAACCCCCAGTAAAAAGTTTTATTTATAGGTTATCCTAATTAAACAAATGGAAATCCCTATACAACCCCTCGGTTATGAAATAACTATCACCAGACAAAATGTATTTCTTGAGAGTGATCACATTATCAAAATGATAGTTGGAGAAAGAATATCTTATATGCACTTGATTATAAAGATACACAAGAGTTGGTACATGAAAATATTCCACAATTCCTCATGGAAAAAGTAGTTCCAAAAGAAAAAGTACTTAATGGGAACACAAGAGAGGTAAGATAAACACATATATATGGTTTTCAAGTCACCAAATATGGTGACTAGTTTTTGGTTGAAAATGATGAACCTCTATCCTACAAAGAGGAAGTAAAGAGATCAGAAGAAGTAAGGTGGAAAGAATACATGAATTATGAAATGGATTCCATGTATGATAACAAATTTTCAGATCTAGTAGACGCACTAGTTGATGTAAAGCACGTAGGGTGAAAATAGGTATTCAATAGAAAAATGGACATGAAAGGTAAAGTAAATACCTATAAATAAAGGCCAGTGAATAAGGGGTTTGAGAAACATAAAATAATTTACTATAGTGAAACCTTATCACATATTTCAATGTTTAAATCCATACAAATTCTACTATATATAGAAGCTTACCTTACCTATGATATTTGTAAGATAGATGTAAAAACCGCATTCCATACCTGTAACCTTCAATAAGATGTCTATATGAAAAAACTAGAAGGATTTGTGGATCTAGGTGGTTCCAAAATGATTTGAAAGTTGTAGATATCCATTTATCTATTAAATAAATCACCAAGGTAAAGGAACATTTGATTTGATAAATCTATAATTGTTTTTGGTTTAATTACAGACCAATCTGAACAATGAGTTTACAAGAGGTTTCAGTGGAAATTCAGTTGTTATCCTAGTAGGATATGTTGATGACATATTAATTATTGGAAGAAAAATAAAAATCTAAAAATCTATTATAAATTAGTTAAAAAATGTTTCTCCACAAAAGACATAGGTGAAGGATCCTATATCTAGGAATAAAGATCATTCATGATAGTTTCAAGAGGCTTTATAGACTCAGTGAAAGAACATATATTGACATGATACAAAAGATATTTAGAATGGAATAATCCAATAGGGAATTGATTCTATCTTCACATGGTATAGATCTTTTTAAGAAAATGTTTCCTCAAAAACACTAGCAGAAAGAGAGAACGAATAATATACCATACTCTTCAGCGATTGGATCAATCTTGAATGTCATGTTATGTGCTATACTTTATGTTTTCTATGCATTGAGCATGTTAGGAATATATCAACCAGATCCAGGAGAATGAAATTTGTATGCTATTAAGTCCATCCTTAAGTATCTTACAAGAATAAAGGATATATTCCCGGTGTATGGAGGAGATGAAGATCTATTCATGAGGCGTTATACTAGTTCTAGTATTTAGATAGATAAGAATGATATGAAATCACAATCAATACATATTTTCTATCTTGAAGGAGGAATTATGAGCTAGAAGAGGTCGAAGTAGCTAGTTGTTGCTGATTCTACAGTAGAGTCGGAGTAAATAGAGGCTTCTGAGGTATCCAAGGAAGTCATTTGGATATGAATTTTTTTCAAGGATCTTGAAGTGGTACCTAGTAGTTATGGACCTATCATATTGTATTGTAATAATACTACAACAATTGTCTTACAAAAGATCCAAGGTCACACTAATGGAAAAATAATATACTCTAAAAGTATCACCTATTTAGGAATTTTTATCAAAGGGGTGATGTTAATGTAAGAAGAATATCCACAAAAGAGAAAATGGAAAACCCCTTGAATAAAGGCCCATATTATAAGAAACCTAATTATCATGTGAGATCTAGTGGATTGAAGGTTGTGAGTAGTAATCTCTAGTGCCAATGGGGGTCTGTTAGAGTTGGAACTCAAGAACCAATTTTTTTTACTTTATGATAACCTATATTCAAATATTTTAATATTAATAATTTTTTTTATCACATAGTGGTTTTTCTTCTACATTAAAAACTATGTGATAATATCCCAAAAGTATTTATCGTAATAAAAGGTCATATAAGTACCTCACTATGTTGAGAACCTAGAAGTGTTATGACACTATTCTTAAATATATGTTCTATATCCGAATGATATCGTTTGAGGGAAAAAATGATAAAGGATATCAGGAGTGGAAACTCATAGAAATTTGAGGCACCTTCTCATGGTGAATGCCCTTGGTAATATCCAGTGAATGATATTATAAGAATGAGACCTTCCCATAAGAAATTCAGATTTATATGTGTCATTGGATGTTCCCGTATGTGTATATGTGTATTGATTCTTATACTTTAATATTGTTATTAATGAGTATTATAAGTCACCTATTTTTGTGTACTGATAAAAAACATGATGATATATGTTCACGGTGAGGTAGGATATGTTGGGTGCATCATGAGTAATATTGAATTACTAAATAATGGAAGAAAGGATCTATCCCTTTTGTTGTTTAACAAAATTTCATATCGTATTCCCTTTGATGGAAATGATATTTCTTAAATAAATCTATTGAAATAGTGTTCTATAGGCAAGTTTAATTTTAGATAATTCAAAGAAAGAGACATCGAGAAAATAGGTTGATTTCATTATCATGCAACTTACTATATTATAGATATCATGATAAATAGATTATATTACATGGTAAGTGTTCACATAAGGTATCATTTCATTGAGGCATTAACTTATTTCTCTATGGGTTCCTGACTTGTTACAAGATGATAACCTAGGACTTCACGATTCTTCACCTATTTACATTGAGAAAGAGGCCTAGAGGGTCACACAGTAAGTGTAACCAGAATATCATTTAAACAATATATTAATATTTATTATTTAACAAGATGAATAAATATTATTCTGATATGTGGTTTAATATTTTTTCATGTTTTCTTGATCAAATATATTTCTTCCATAGTTATTTGAGAGAATATAATGTGATCTAGATATTTGATACATATTTTTTATTTAGTGAATATACTATTTATTTATTTATTATATAATAATGTATTTATATTTATTTATTAAATAAATAGACATTATTCAATACCTAATGATTATTATGTAAGAATGTCAGACTGAGTTTTGAGGACCTGTCATAAGTAATAAAAATTGAATATTATTTGATTAAATAATATTTAATTTAATTCTCATGTCAGGAGAAAGTCAAGAATTAATAATAATAATAATAATATAAGTATTATTTACCATGGGGTTTTATTGGGATTAAATAAATTATAATTAGAACTTTTTAAAATATTTTATTTTAACTGTTGTGGTATATAAAACCAATAATATTATTTTCTAAGAGAGCCAAATAATTTTTTTGGTTGTGCACAATGGATTTGGATAATCCTCTCAACCCCTTGAGAGGTCCCTTCTCAAATAACTATCCTAGGAATGGAGAAATATCATCCTCCACCATTCTACCAAATTGAAGAGATATTAAGGAGAACTATTTTTACGTAATCGTTATAGAGATCAAATGCGAAAAATACAAGTGATAGGATCTTCCGTGATAGCTCCTTAATATTCCTACGATGATATTAAAATATTTATAAAACATGTGTGGATCTCCACTAGATGAAATCCAATATTTATTCGAACAATGCAACTATGGTACAATGTAAATATATTTCCAGACTAATAAATAGTGAAATAATTCCAACATGGTAATTATTTAATTGACTAAATTAATTATATATAACATGTGATGATTCCCTCTCTCATTCCAGCATTTTATCTATTTTATGTTTTCTTTAGATCAATTTCTTTGATCATGACCTTTATCATTGTGTAGATCATGACAATAAAGAAAAGTAGGGTACAACACATCGCACACTTCTACTATGCTCAGAACCTACACATACTAGTAGGTTTACACCCACTGACCTAAAGAATAACACTTTAAAATTAAATCTACTTTGTGAAAGTTTGAAACGAAATATATAAAATAGGTTTTCTTGGTTTTCTCCTATAAAACAATAATCAATCAAATCTCCATGAAAACTCCTATATTTATAAAACTAAGGTTCTTTCAACATAAAATAAGTAATTAATTTTCTTTATCAAAATGAATCATATATTTATTATAAGAATAGTTTTAAGGAAGTCCGATAAAGAAAAAAAATTCAATAAAAATCCAGATTACGTAATTTTATAAAATACATATATATCATTGTCATGGTATCATAGATGCTCAAGAGGGAAAGTATATAAAAGTGAAAACATGGTCATCAATGAAACAAATTTCATCACACTAAAAAACAATTACACTTCAATCAACCCCAATGTCACACCCATCCATACCATTCTTGGACTGACCATGGGGAAAATACTCATAGGTTAACCTAAGAACTTATAAGGTCCACTATCTAGATCATAATTCTAAACTACTGTGCAAGTGTAACTAGAATTACCACCAAACCAAACTGGTATTCCCGTGACATAATGAAATGGATGTGACCATTTAAAATTAATGATCATACCATATAATCATATCAAAAAAGAACCATTTATCTTGATCATACCTTGGACCACTCGTAAAGGAAAGTCCCCTTTATCCATGAATAATAATATAAATCAAATTACCTTAATAGGAACATTCATCATAAGAATTTGAGGATATATAATTTTTATCATATATATGATAGAATACTTTATATGTTTTTATTTTCCCAATAAACCATTAAAATTACCAACCAGGATTTAGAATCATTAATTTTGGATAAATCCTTTAAATAACCATTGTAAAACCAAATGCATAATTCATCAATTGATTAACCAAATAAATATGTGAATTAAAAAAGTTCTTAAAAATGTAAAACACACTAAATATTTCGAAAACAATATGTTTCTATCATATTGGAAATAAAAACCTTAATAAATTCAATATATAATTATTAAATAAAAAACCAATCATTTCAATTTCATGATTATGGGCATGAACCAATAAAATAGTTTCATACATCGAACCATATGAAAAAACTATTTTTAAAATTCATTAAAATAACAACAAAATAAAATACTTTAATATAGATCCAAAATATAAGAAGAAACATTAATTATACTTAAACCTCATTTAAAAAGCACAAGAATTCGTAGATTTAATTTTAAAGAGAGATGTATGAGACACCTATCTGGAAGCACACTTATTTTTCGATAATTTGTAAAAACACACCCCATATAGACCCAAGATGTTTTAAAATAACAATTAGAACCTTTGATAAATATAAAATCACAAAGTCCTTAAATCAAATTTGAGTGAAATGGAACCTTGGGTCACTAAGTCTAGATTCTGAGAGAAATATGATAAAGAAATAAGAAATAATTTAAAGATAATACTAGAGTAAGTTACCTTGAATATGTGAACCCAAATAGTGAAGGAAACAAATAAATACACCATGAGGATGATATTAATAAAGGGTGTCATTATTTAGGGATGAGTATTTTGATCAAGAGGGGAAAAGACCATTAAAACACTTAAATACAGATAGAGAAAAGGTGTAAAATAATATTTTCCATAGTAGAATCAATTCAAAACATGACACATAAATTCATGAAATTAATATATTCTTCTAGGTTTAAAAATAATTTTCTATTAAAATTTCACTCCATAAAACACCCATTGGAAAAACTAAAATGTTGAGTCTAAAATTTCAGCTCATTGTAACCCCCTAAACACTGTCAAAACATAAGAGAAACACTTAAGAACATAAAATACAACCAAAAAATTAAATAAACAGAATATATGAAGCATGATGTTTTGGTATGGTAGTTGTATATAATGAATGATATTTCCTTAATTCATTATAATAATACTTAAGTGATGACACCTTTTCCACAGGGAAATAAATCAATTAAAAAAAGTGTATATTGTGTCAAGTAATAAAATGATGGTAAAATTAGATACAAGGAAATTCTAGCAGTGAACATATTCTAATAGAAGGATGGTACAAATTTCATGACAAGTTTCCCAACTATAGTGAATATTACTAAAAATCATATGGTTTTTATTATTATCGAACCAAACGATTTTCATATAAAGAATATTCATTTGAATACTTTTTTCATTTGGGTAGATTTTAAGTTGGATATTTATATCGAGGAACATGAATGATTTTTTATTCAGGAAAGGATGATCAGGTGTGAAAACTCATTAAAAAATTTTCTGGGTTAAGGTGCACACCCAATCCTAGTAAAAATACATTTTATAGATTCATCTACCAAAACTTATAAAAAAATGTTCAGGATGTATAAATTATTATATTTTAAGTATTTAAGTGATTAATATAATTTATTTTGTAGTCGATATTATCATTTAAGGATCATTATTATAGAGGATTGATGAGTTGAGTGAGTATCTAATTGAGGATTTTGAGATGAAGGATCTTGGAGATGCTAGTAATATTTTTGGGATGAAGATGAGGGGTAATTATTCTTCAAAATTAATGTTATCATATTTTTCCTGTATTGGAAAGGTTTTGATAAAATTTAGTATGATGGAAAAAAATATTGTTTATCTACCCTTTGAAATAGATTTAAAATTGTCAAAGGAGTAAGAACCAATGATAAAAAATGTTTTTGATTACATGAAAATGGTTCCTTATGCATAAAATATTGAAATCTTGATGTTTTCCATGGGTTTTACCTGACATTCTATTTCTTATATAGTGGTAGTTATGAGAAGCAGCATGGAATTCTCTAGAAAAGTACATTGAGTATTTTTTAAGTGGATACTAATGTATTTTTAACAAATCATGGAAAAATATTTGTGCTCTATGAAAGGAAAATCAATATATGGTGATATGGATATTGACCTTGAAGTTGTTGTAAACTATAGGTGGAGTACCACATGTTATGTGTTTACTTATAGAAGAACCACAATAATCTAGATATCTCAATTATACAAGGTTTTCAAGCTATCTACCACAATGGTATAGTAAATTACTATAATAGAAACTATGAAGGAGATAATTTATCTGATAACCTTCTTAAATGAACTAGATATAAGGTGGGAGGAAAATTTATTGCTCTATGATAGCCAGAGTGAAATACATCTTGTAAAGAACCCAGTGTTTCAAGATTGAATGAAGAATATTCAGTTTAAGAGCCACTTTTATAGAGGATTAATATAGGATGTCATATTGATATAGAAAAACAACTTGAACCAATAATCTACTATAGATGTTGATGAATCTAATGGTGGTTAAAAAGATAAGGTACTACTGTTCCTCTATTGATCTTCATTAATTAATGGAGTATGAGATGTGGAATATGGAAGAAATATATGGGTTCATGGAAGGGAAATAAACTAGTCATTCATGCACTATATGATTGGAATTGAATATTAAAAGAGAGATATCCCATTGGTGATCTAAGAATAGGATGAAATCAGATTAAGTTAGTTGTTTAAATATACAATCATGAAAGGAGGCCAATTTTCTTGATCATGATATATGTTGGAGATTGATGGAAGGGTTTATCCTAATCCATCACATAAAGTTGGGCCAACTACTAGTGGCATGTAATGTACACAGGTCTGCAACTTTGCAGTAGTGTGGACTTTGACAAGTTAATGTAAGAGAATATAATTTGTTAGCATGGGTATTGTATCCCCATAAACATGAATACCATATTTATTTTATCATAGTAGACCTACTATAAAATAAATTATTTGTAGAAATGTGAGTTATTTTCCACCTTGTTACATTATGAGCTCATTTTGATTTAGGATTTCAATAATCTGTGAGTTTCTCCTATATTTGGATATTAGATATACTGAGTTTTTTATCTCTACATGGATGTAGAGATTATTCCCAAACTACATAAAACAAATGTTCTTGTTCTTGTTTTTATATTATTTTTCCTCTTTTACTCTTATTCTAGAATCAACTATTGTTGGGGATCCTTTTATTTTCCACAAAATAGAAAAATTATAAGTGGTGGGTGATAATAGTTGTGATCATTTTTTTATAATAGTATTATAATCTTGCAAGAGTTCTTGGGAGATTGAGAATAAAATAGAGTCCAATACCATCACCATTTAAAGTGAATTATTATTTTTTGGGATAAAAATCCTTGAAGGTGGGGAGGATATAGAGACCATGTTTTTTTGTTAATTAATTAAAATGATTTTAATAGTAGTATAACAATAATTTTAATTGTCAGATTTATATATTTATCATAACATGGACTTAGGGAAATATTTAATATTTTAAATTTGATATTACTATTTCAAGTGCATGTAAACAAGTTAAATAATTAATAATTTCTAAATTATATTGTAAATGAAAACATTTTTCTAATTTCTAGGCCCCAGAAGAAGCCTGTTTTGGGTATTTAATTAATATACCAGTTGAAATATCTATTATTATACAAAAATCCGTGATAAACCTTTACTCGGAGGTTTATACACTTTCATAAATGAAACCATAGGTGGAGAGGGTCTAAATAAATGGAAATATCACCATTAAGAAAGGCATATTATTTTGTTCATGGTCAATGTGACAACCGGTTCCCGGTGATAGTAAAGCCACCCCACCTTAACATAGCTGTCGGGTCCTGGACTACTAGGTACCACCAGTTGCCCCGCAGACATGTGGGGCCCACCATAAGGTCCACCCACATGCTTGAACGGGTCATCTGACTAACGATTTCTCCCACAGGACAACACATGTCCTTTCTAGTGCGCTTTGTCTTCACTCACACACACCCTGGGAAACTTTTCAGAGGGTCTCCCATCATGATCACTACTCCAGGACAAGCACACTTAAATGTGGAGTTCTAATCAGGCAGGCTCCTTAAAAAGAAGGTGCACCTTGTTGACATGATCCATATCGTTTAATCATTTAACCCTTTAGCATTCGGGGGCGTTACAATTACACCCCTTTAGATCACAACGCCCCCGTTGTGGTCCCTACATCTCATCCCAAGCAGTGCACCACACTTAAGGCTGAGGTCCTCCTCTGATACCAAATGTGACAACCGGGTCCCGGTGACAGCACAACCACCCGCCTTAACATAGCCATTGGGTCCTGTCCCACCAGGTACCACCAGTTTCCCCGCATACACATGAGGACCACCCCAAGGTCCACCCACTTGCCTGAACGGGTCATCTAACAAATAATTGTCCCCATATGCCAACACGTGTCCTTTCTAGTGTGTTTTTCTTCACTCACAGAAACCTAGTTGACATGAGTCATATCATTTAATCATTTAACCCTTTATCATTTGGGGGTGTTACAGTCTATTCTTTATGTGGTTTAATTAAATTTTGTATTTTCTTGAAATTCTCTCATTTCCATGTAAAATTATTTGATCATGTTTCAGATATTTTTATTACCCTTATTTATATTTTATGTTTCAGGATGATGATCAAAGAATTATTTTTAATATCACATAATGGTTGTCCAAAACATCCATCCATTAACCCTCTACCTTCCCTTGGATCACATGCTCAGTACAATACCAAATATTCAACTATATTGGGATTTTTTTTACAAACAAGGAGGCTAGGACTTCCCAACAACAAAACATCACCTATATTTTTTTATCTCTCACTCTCACTTTCTTAGGATCACGTGTTCATTTATTATACCTTGTGGTGGATTATAATAATAGGGAGGTTTATGATGTTGGAAAATAATGTGGCAATATAGGATTAAGATGGTCCATTGTGACATGATATAGGATAAATGGATTGGAAAATAGATTAATTTTCATAGGCTCATATGGATGGAGGATTTGGGTAGTGCTTAGTGGTGGGATATGGGGTTTGACCAGATAAGTAATAACAAATGTAAAATAATTTATCTTGAAATTAGGAGATCATGAAAACTTGGAGTCTTAGGTTTTTTGAATTTCAAATCACAATCACATAGAATGAGGACATTTAAATATACATCATGTATCAAATTATTGTCGGTATGGACTACATTTTAGAGGAAAATATAAGACAGTTTGAATTGGACACTTATACACTATCTGTGATGCACATGGCATGTAGCGGGAAGCACATACCATTCTTAATAAAAGACATAACATTAGATATGAGTACAAAATCAAAAATATGTTTATATCCACACACTATGTTACAAAATGGTAACGTTGTGGATTAGGGGTGACAAGACTTCGGGTCTCTTTGGTACACTCGAAACCAACTTTGTTGTCCCACAAGCGATGTCACCATAAGAGCATACTATATAGGTGGACATGATATGACTCGACACAGATGTTACATGTTATACTATTACCAAATGCTTACATATATAATTTGATGTATTACATGACTTGTACTTTTCTATTCCTAGAGTTATACATATATTATTAAAAAGGTGTTAGAATTATATAAATGAATAATAGATTTTGATAATTTTTCATTATAGAGGTAAATATTGTTACCTTAGTTTATATTAGAGGCTCTTAGTGAGGTATTTTGAGTAGTTTAAGATTCTTTTCTCTACAGAGATTATGACTGGGTTTTTATAACAACCCATACCATAAATTCATTGATATTACTTCAAAATTGATGAATATCCATTAAAAAATATTAAAAATCCATGAAAAGTCCATATATCTATAGTGTCTTTAGAAATTGGGAAACATAAACAACTGGTTCATAAGACATCTACATTGTCTTTCTCTTATTCTTTCAAAACTAGACCCCTTTTTGAAATATCTTACTTAATAATCTTATTCATAACCTAGGGAAAGGAAACATAAGATAGTTTGAGCTCATATTCTCAGAAAGGATAAACAAGGTAGATATCAATTATATCATAATCATAACACATAAAAACATAAAATTTGAAAATATTATCTTGCATATGAAATATAGTGATATCATAATGTGGGATAAAATATAAAAGTTTATAAGAATCAATTAATGTAATCCCAAATGTCATAACATAAGACATCATATTTTATGGGATACACATAAGCATATAAAATCATTACATATTTTCAAGTCTCATTTCTAAGACCATTATAGCGGACATCGTCCATTATTGAATTGAGATCACTCATTGTTCCAACAATATTACTAAACTATGACCATTTTCCATTCTAGAACAGTCTATTTCATGAGTAATAAATTTTTACCCAATGAATTGTAGGGATATATAAGTCCCCCACATTTCATAATGAAATAATTATAACGTATAGTACAAAAACATAAATCAATCATCCAAGCATAACTTAAGGAATAAAATGTGTTTCTTAAACATCATTCCATCAAAATACATACAAAAAAATGGATTAAATAAATAGTATTACATTGTAAATACAATCAAATAATAGTGATAATAGGGTGAGAAACATAACCATTTTTAAATAATGTAATCTTATATGTAACATAATTTTGATAAAACACTTGGAATTAATTATTGAGGAAAATATAATTTTTGTTCAAAAACATTTTCCTTTCTCAAAATTTCACACAATTTTAAAAGAAAAAAGTTTATTTGAAAATAAAATTAAAATATAATAATGGAAGATTATGGAAATAAGTTGTTATTAAATCATAAAAAATCCGTTCATGCTATATAAGTTAAAGAAAATCATTCTTCTAATATTTTTGATGTAAATTCAAAAATTACATCCTATTGAAAATGAAAAAAGATTCCTTTCATACCATTTCATAAAAATTCACCATTCGATAAAATTGACTTAAATAATATTAGAATAATATAAATAATATTTTATAATACATTTGCATAAAACATTTACATGGATTATAAATATACCAAAATAAGTACATACATATAAATAATATCAGATAAAAATGAGATTGAAAAATTATCCCTTACCATAGGTATGATATCCTTTTTACATATAAGAAAACTCTATATAATGATTTAAATAATTTAATTGAATTATTATAGAATTTTAGTCATTTTTATGATATCATATATGATCATATTATCAATCGTTTGTTAAAAACATTTTATTATTACTTGTTACTCAGTTATAAACACCTTCTTTTTCTTACGCATGTTTTCTTAATTATATTCCGATTATTCTTTGTTGGTTAAATTTATATCATTTCAAGAATGATATTAACATAATATATATCATGTTAATATATTATAAAAATTTATATATCATTCATTAATGGATATCCTATCGAATGGATCACATCGAATCATGGAGACAGTAGGTCGTACGTACACACAAGTGATGATATAATTTCTTTCATTATGAAATGGTTTTAATGTAGGTGGAATATGTATTATTCAAAAATAAATTTAATTTTATAATAATAATAATACATAGTTATTATTTCCATCCTTATACCCATACAATTAAAGTGGTTGTGAAAAACAGATTACACCATAGTGTGGAGACAGTAAGTCATACGTATGTACACATTGTGATTTTGTTTTTCCTTTGGATGGATAGACGGTGGAATAATGTTGTTTCATAACCCTAATAATATCGTAGTATATATTTTATACTATAGTTAATAATTAATAAATAATAATTGAAAAAACAATTTAAGATAAAGTATAAGAAGAAAGAAGTTTGAAAGAATAAGTAGAAGATATTACCTCTTCTTCGCTAAGCACCATATAGATATCCTCTTAAGGGCACTATAGTTGGTATTTGAAGAAGAAAAAACTTCCATAATGTGACTACAGAATATTATAAGGTAAAAGTTTTGGGAATAGTTGATATTTAATGCTTTAAGTGAAGTAAATAAATGAGGGAGCATGTTCCCGTTTATAATTGAGGTGAGGGGCATCATTAGAATCTAAAAAAATATTAATTTAATATAAAATCAATGCCCATATGAAAACATCCAAAATGTCTTTGTTTCAAATATTATATTATATAATGTGGTAATATCATAAACCAATAATTTTTGTACATGTTTTAATTTCATTTGGAACCTTATCATTTCCTTTTTGCCTTAATTATTTTCATTTAATTTTAATAACGGTAAAAAAATTGTTCAATATTAAATTAGTTAAAAGTTTTACTTATTTTATGTCAATTAGACCCTAAATGAAAAATATTGAACATTTTAGACAAAACCGTAATTATTTTATATTTTTTGAAAATATTTTATGATATTTAAATAATTTAATAAAATATTATTTTGAAAAAATATCAAAAGTCTCCATTTTGGCACTATTGATTTAATGGTTTTTTAAAATATCAAGATAAGCTGTTAACCATGAAAAAAATATTTTATTATATCAACAATAGATCATTTTAATCGATAATTTTTCTGGATATATTAATTATCCCAAATTTTTTTTATTTTAGAATTTTTAATAACATTAATTTGATATCTATATTAATAAAATAATTACTACATCAGGGTTGTGTAATTATTTAATACACATATTTGTTTGGTAAATATTAAAAATAAAATATTATGACAAAGATAAATCCTCTATATTTCATAAAAAACATATAGTCGAATATATATCTTGTAAAATCCTACTTAAAAAATGTTATATTTATTAAAACATGAATGTGATAACTTTAACATCACTTTAAATAAAATAATATAAGCCTCATAATTTCTTCTATATGGCTCCAAATGGTCAATAACTCGACACATGGATGTTTATGGTTATGATATAATTTATCTATACTATTTTTTCTTGTTTTTGTGTCTTTTAATGGTTATTATCATTTTAATAAAAATTAGTTTATTGATTTCCCATCAATTAAATAATTTCTGAATCATCAATATATAAACCTTTAAGGTAATTATTTATTTCATAAAAAATTTCAATAAATTAACATGATAAAAATAAATTATATTTAAAATGAGTATTTATAATCTAATTTATTATCTGTATTAACATATATTAATTATTATTTAGTTAATAAATTTTGAGTAATACATATTAACTTTTTAAAAAAACTATATATTAAATATCTTAATATCAACCAAGTGGCTTTATAAGGGTATAATTTTGACATAAGCATGTATTATGTATAATGTAACTCATAAAATAATATTATTATTGGTGTTAAATTAGTTTTATAATATTATATTTACCTTTAATTATCTGATTTACATTTTTACCATATTAATAAAAATTGCTGAAGTTATTATTTATAATGCCAAAAAAATAAAAAATGATGTTAACAAAATTTGTACCCACTGATTCCAAATATAGAATCCATTTTGAAAAATTCAAAACATAGAAGTTTCAGTAATGAATTTAAAATTTGTCCTGTTGTGGGAATGAAAAATGGGTTTTTAAATGTTAAAACATTGCTAAAGCTTGAAATGTTTTTACATCAAAATTCGTGGTAAAATTAATGCTAATGACATAAATTTTTTTGACTAATAAAAATATGTTGTATTTATAATTATATACAATTTAATAATATAATATAACCATTTAAATTTTTTGATGAAAAATTTTGTTTTCAATTAAAATTTATTATATTTTTAAAATTTATCAAAAATATCAAAGTTATCAAAAATATATCAAAAATTCAACCAAATTAAATTTTTATATCCCTCTTAAAAATGAAGATGTTTACTCTTTTAAATAGAATATATAAAAGTTTAAAATACATTATTTTAAATGGGTACACTTACAAAAGGTGGAAAAACTGCATGTTTTGAAAAAAATTCATTTATCCAAAAAGTTAAATTTGTTCCTATATCATTTATAGAAAACAGATAAGATGATATTTAAACATTAGATTAAATATATTACATTTTTATTACGTTAATAAAATCTATGAAGAGTGATTTTATTATTTTATAAACTCAGTTATTTTAATATAAATTGTTTTTTCAGAAAAATATTTCATTTTATTTAAAAAAATGTTTTATTTTCTTTTATATTTAACTACTAACCATTGAATTAATTATATATTCATGTTTAAAGCATAGTTTCATAATTTAATTAATACTTTTCATACCTTCATTATAACAGATAGGTTATAAGGTAAGAGAAAAATATTTATTTTTTCACTTAAACTCGATCTTGCATGGAATGAATTTAGTCAAAAAAATATGAAATTTTGTGTAACACTAACCAATAATAGTGTTGCATATATCAAAAGATAAGGTGGTTTTGCGTGTAGCAAAATATTATATTATTGTATCATATAACACAATAGATCAATGAAATAAAAAAAATCTATCTCATAAAAATTTCGGATTGTTACATTCTACCGCCCTTAAAATGAATATCACCCTTGAAATTATTTGGGGTTATAAAAGAATAGAAACACACATCATAAAAATAATTACTAGAACAACATTTTAAAAATAATAATTAGAAAATAACAGTTTTTGAATGTTAATAATGACTATTTTTATACATATGAGTAAATAGGTGAAGATTTGGGCATGGAGGGAAATCATAAATAATCAAAGAGATTAATAAATATCACTGATTAAAGGGAAGTGGGTGATCTAGATAAGGTTAAAAATTTAGAAACTATAAAAGAAGGATGCATGACAGAGGTCATTAATATCATAAAAAATGAGGATAATAATTCACCCTTTTACATCATGACCCCTTATTCGTAATTTTGTAGAATTTTCATGAGAAGATATAATTACATGATTTTGGTAAAATATCACCATTAGTCGCGCCTTGAAAAATTTCCACTTCATCACTTATTTAAAGAAATAAAGTTGAATTTTTCATTCTAGAAGTGTTATGAGATCATGGAATCAATGAATATAATGATAGTTCATTCCATGTTTCTTTATGACAACAAAAATGTTTTTAAAATTAATCAAATATTCAGAAGTCCACCTATGGTGAGATAATACTTTATTCTAACAAATTCCATCATATGTTTAACTTAAAATTTCCATAAATTGATAAACATTCAATGATTCTGAATGTCGAAAATCAAAAACATTTGAATGTGGTGCACTAATTTAGCATATCTTTTCTCACCAATATATCAGAAGGTGTATCTTGTGGGTCTCATTCCTAATATGTGAACACCTTCATCATGTATTTTCTTGAGTCATGGTAATAACATGAATTAACATAAAACCATAGTGAAAACATGAGTGATTTCAAAAATTGACTCTTTAAATATACCATAAATCTCATTTATTCTTTATTATACATCTATGATATCATAAATTAGTTTTTCATCATAATTTTTATGAGGTCATTAATACTATCAAACAAAAAATTATTTCCTTATCCCAATATTTTGCACATATTAAGAGTCATCCTTCCATTAATGTTTTTTCCAAAAATATCTGAATCACTTTTCATGGTTACCAGTACCAATCAAAATATACGCTTAAATACATATGAAAAAACCACAGTAGACAAATAGATATTTCATTTTTCCATAATAAAATAAAAGCTATTTTACAACATTATTCTAGAATCCCATTATATAAACACTCAATAATTCTACCATGTTGTTGTAATACTCTATATAACCAACATTGATGGAATGTGATTTTTATTTTTCTTTATCCTTAAAAGGTTTTTAATGTCGATCAACATCCATCAACCTTGGGTTAGGGTATTTATTGGCATAGTTCCCCATTTCCTTGCACTTGTAGCATTGAAGTGTGGGAGGTGCATTATGTGTAGCATTTTATCTATTCGCATCATTACCTATATTTTTCCCACTACATCAACACTCAACTACCCAATGACCATATTTTACACACTTAAATAATTTATAAGTCCCATTAAGACAACCTCCACTATTCTTATTTCTAAACATTGAGCATAAGGAAACAGTCAAATGCTTTTCATGTTTTTTTATATTTCCCCTTGAACTCCATCTTCCCTTTCATGTCAAAACAAAGAGATTGATATTTAACCCCAAATTACATTTTTACCTTGATAAAATAACACAAAATTTATTAATATAAAGTAACATATCTTATTTGTAATTCCCTTTTAAGACTTGGTTTTAAGACATAGAAGAACCTATCAACTTTACTTTTAGGTTGGAAGATAATTCCTGAAATGTACCTCACAAATCTTGTAAACTTTTCCTCATTTTTACCAATGGATTCATCATAATTTTTCTTAAGATAAAGGAACTCATTTTCAATCGTAGTTTGAAGAATATGAAGACAATATTTATTAAAAAATAAGTTCTCGAACTCACCACATTCCATGGATTCAATTTAATCTTAATACCTCGGATTCTTAATTAGAGTCTACCACTAGTCTATTTCACCTTCTATACAATAAACATCCTTATTTACTTTTTAATGTTACAAATATTTTAGGAAGGAATATATATTTTTAGTGGTACTAATCTATTTTTCATAAGCATGTGAATCAGAAGACCCTCTGAAAGAAGGTTAACATTTCCTTATGAAGGACTCAATAGAATTTTGTTCTCTTCTCTAGTCATTTGGAGGTATTGAATGATTCATAGCTTGTGTAAGTATAGAGATACGATTTTTAATTCCATATCCCATTAAATTTAGTTGTTACAAAGTACAATCATCACATTTCCCATTTCATTCATCATAAACATGATTTTTTTAGGTTCCATCTATTCTCTAAAAACTGAAAATAATTATGTGAGAAGAAAAAATCATACTAGGAAAATAACATAATAAAGGGGAATTAATTTCAATATATAACATGTTAGGTTTAATCCTAGGTTAACCACGACCATTAAAAAAATTCAGGGATAGTAACCTATGCTTTTACTTATCCTTTATGATGTCCCTAGACATATACTTAGAAATATTTCTATAGATCTCACGGATGTTTTCTCATCCCAATTTTCAAAGGTTAACTATTCCTTTCCTCTAATACTAACTACAACAACACATAATTTAAATACATATATATTAATTAAGAATTGTATGATATCAATTATAAAATATAAAAAAGACATGAAAAGACTGTATAGGGATTGTGTCTTTAGAAACTTGGAAAGATAAACAAGAGGTTCATAATACATCTACATTGTCTCTCACTTATTCCTTCATAACTAGACCCCTTTTGACATATCTTACTTTTTATTATTTTTTAAAAAACTTGGGGAAATTAAACATAAGAAAGTGTGATATCAGATTCCCAGTTATAGGGAACACAGGAGATATAATTTGTATCATAATAATAACATGTAAGAACATAATATTTGAAACACTTATCTAGCATATAAAAGATCATTATATCATGCCATGGGATAAATCATAAAAGTTCACAAAACTCAATGAAAGTAATCCCAAAAGTCCAAAAAATATGACATGGAATTTTTTGGCATACACATAACCATATAAAATCATTTCATATTAGTCAATTCTCATTACCAAGACCATTATAGAAGACATAGTTCATTTCTGAACTGAGCTCACTCCTCATTTTAACCCTATATTAGTGAATCAATATCATTTTTCATTCCATCCTTGTATGTATCATGAGATATAAATCATTACACAACTAATTGGATGGAGATATAGGTCCCAACAATCTCATAAAAAAATAATTTGTACATGTTCCACAAAAACATCAATCATTCATCATAGAATATCCTAAGGAATAAAATGGAATTCTTAAAAATTATTATATCATAATCTATATAATGAAAATGGATTTCATACATATAATTATATCATAAACACAATTAAATCATAGTGATTATATGTATATAAACATTACCCTATTTAAAATGGTCATATTAGTTGGAAAATAATTTTGATAAAAGACTTGGAATTAATTCTTGAGGAAAATATCCTTTATTCTTCAAAGACATTTTCTTTTATCAAAATGGCACACAATGTTTTTAAAAAAGAATTTATTTGAAAATAAAAATTAAATATTGTAATGGATTATTGATTTAAATAAGACATTATAAAAGTGTAAAAATATATTCATGTCATATAAGGTAAAAAACATTCTTCTCATACTTTTGTCGGAAAGTCAAAAAGTACCTCATATTGAGAACAAAAAAATATTCCTTTCATATCATTTTGTAAAAAATCACCATTGGGTAAAATTATATTTAAAAAAGTTTATAATAATATATAAAATATTTTATTATACATATTCATAAAACATGGACATGGATGATAAATATACCCTAGTAAATAATTACGTATAAACAACCTTGGATAAAAATGAGATTGCGAAATTATCCCTTATCTTAGGTGTGATATCCTTTGTATGTTTCCGAACATACAATAAAATAATTTACAGAATATCATTGACTTATTCTTCAATCATATTAATTTATATGATATAATATATGATCATATTATTAACCATTTTTTAATAAAATTTCATTATTACTCGTCATTGAGGTATAAGTAACTACATTTTCTTATGCATGTTTTGTCAAGTAAGTTATGATTCTTCTTAATAGGTTATAATTATATCATTTAAATAATTATATTAATATGTTATATATCTTATTTATTTTTTAAAACATTCATATAATCGTTATTCAATCGAAATCCTGTAGAACGAATCACATCACATCACAGAGATGGTGGGTCGTACGTACAAAAGAGTGATGATATCATTCCTTTAATTATGAAAAGGTATGGATGTGGATGAAATATATAAATTGTTTAAGAATAAATATATTGTTAAAATAATAATATACATTCATGATTTCCATCATTATACCGATCCAAGTAAATTAGTTGTGATAAACAAATTACACCACGACGTGTAGATGGTAAGCCGTACATACTCATGTGTGGTGATTTCATTTTTTGTAGGATGGATAGAAGCTTGAATAAGGTTATTTAATTACAAAAATAACATATAATTATATAGGTGGTAATATATATATTACTTAATAATGGAAAAAACAAAGTAATAGGAAGTATATTAAGTAAAAAGTTTGAAATAATCGCTAGAGGAGATTACCTCTTCTTTGACGAGAAACCACTAGATCTCTTCTTATTGGCACTAGAGTTGGATTTTGGAGATGACCTAAACCTCTATAATGAGAATAAGTAAGTTGATAAGGGAAAAGGTCAGGTTATGGCCAATATTTAATGCTCAATGTTAAGTTAATAAATAGAGGAGAAGGTTTCCTTTTATAATTAAGGTGATTGGCATCTTTGGAATCGCCAAAATTATTAATTTAATATAAAATCAAAGCCCATCCAAATACCTCCAAAATGTATTCATTTAAATTATGATATGATATACAGTTGTATTATCATCAACCAATAAATTTTAGATAGGTTTTTATTTCATTTTATACATTATCATTTCATTTTACATTTAATTATTCTATTTTATTTTTAACTAACTTAACAAATTTTTCAATATTTCAATATTTTAATTTTTACTTATTTTATGTCAATTATACAATAAAATAACAATATATAATATTTTAAATTAAAAAATAATTATTTATATTTTTCTGAAAATATTTTATTATTTTTAAATAATTTAATAACACGTTATTTTGACAAAATATCAATACTGTCAATTTTGACACTATTCACTGAATGTATTTTTAAAAATATAAAGATAAGAAGTTATCCTAGAAAAAATATTTTATTATATCTCTATGCAGTAAAGGTCATATATAATTTTTTACAATTATTAATTATCCAAAATTATATTTAATAAAGTATTTTTATTCACATTAATTTGATATTTCAAATAATAAACTAATTAGACAACAGTTTTGTTTATTTATTTAATATACTTATGTGTTGGGTAAAAATAAAAAAAATACTACGATGAAGATAAAACCTATATGTTATTTAATAATACTTATAGTCAAATATATCTCTTATAAAATCCTACATTAAAAATGTTATATATATTAAAACTTGGATGTGCCAACTTTAACATCACTTTAAATAAAATAATATAAGTGTCATAATATCTTCTATAAGGCTCTAAATGATCAATAAATAAACCATTGGATGGTAATGATAGATATATACTCTATAAATTTTATTTTTTTTATTTTTTTATCTTTTAATGGTTGTTATAATTTAAAAAAAAAATAGTTTATTTATTTTTCATCAATTAACTAATTTATGCATCATCAATACATAAAACATTAGGGTAAATATTTATTTTCAAAAAATTACAAATAAACTACCATAATAATGAAAAATATTTTAAGTTTCAAATGAATATTTATAGCCTAATATATTTTTTATATAACCTTATATTAAAAATTATTTAATTATTAAAAGTTCAGTAAAACATATTAAAATTTTCATTAAATAAAATATATTAAATGTCCAAATATCTTCCAATTATCATCCAAAGGTGAAAATTTCCTCATAAGGATGGTTTATCTCTAAAATAACACATCAAATAATATTATGACTAGTTTTATGGTAATTTTATGTTATTATATTTACCCATAATTACTTAATTTACCTTTTTTACCATATTAATAAATATTATTGAAGTAAAAATTCATAATACAGAAAAAATATTGCTATTAAAATTATTTGGACCCACTGATTCCAAATTTTGAATAAATTTTTAAAAATTCATAACATAAAATACTCAGTAATAAATTTAAAATTAATCTCATTTTTAGAATAAAAAATGTGTTTTTAAAAGATAAAACATTGCAAAAGATTTAAATATTTTTATGTCAAAATTCATGGTAAAATTAACATCAACGAAATAAATAATATTTATTAATAAGAAATATATTCTATTTATTCTTTAAAACCATTTAATAATATAATTTGACCATATAAATTATTTTTATGTAAATAATATTTTTTCTATTAAAATTTAGTGAAATTTTACTATTCGTCAAAATTTAAAAGTTATCAGAAAAATATCAAAAATTAATCCAAAGAAAATATTTATATACTTATTCCAAAGAATAAGTTTATTTTTTTAAATATAATATATAAAATCTCCAAAAACAATATTTAAAATGAGTACACCATTAAATGTTGGTAGAAATGCATTTTTTTAAAAATACTTTTTTTATCGAAAAAAATTAAATTTGTTATTATATCATGTCAAAAAAACATATAAGATGAATTTTAAACAATATATTGAATATATTACATCTATATTACATTAATAAAATCCATCAATAGTAATTTTATTATTTTATAAACTCACTTATTTTCATTTAAATTGTTTTTTAGAAAAATGATTCGTTTTATTTTAAAAAACGTCATACTCTCATTTATAATTAATTACTCACCAAAAAATTAATTATATATACATGTGTAAATAATATTATAATAATTTATTTAAAAGGTTTCATAACTCCATTATAATGGCTAGGTTACAGAGTAAGATAAAAGTATTTAGTTATTCTCTTAAAATTTGTCTTGCATAAAATGAATTCTATTAATAGAACTTGAAATTGTATGTAACACAAGCCAATAATAGTTTTACAAATATCACAAGCTAAAACGATGTTACGTGTAGTGAAAGCTTATCTTGGTGTATAGTAAAACAATACATAGAAGAAATAAAAAAAATCTATCTCATAAAAATAATTGGGTGTTACAGTTTGGGTGTGGAATTAACAGTGGAAATAAGTTACATGTGTTCCAATAGTGATATACTCATGAGAAGCCATGATCCTTAATATAAAATATGTATTTCAAGTACCCTGACATTCCAAGGCATGATACTACATTATACACATGGGGTTTGTTTACTCTTATGGTGATATATTTGTGAATGTATATTATAACCCACATTAGATGGTGTTATGTTACTCCCCCATGTGATGGTCTATAGTCCGCCATCCATGTGTTCAAGTAATATCATAGTGAAAATCATGTGTGAGGGAATGGTTTTCCATACGATAGAAGGAGTTAAAGTACTCCCCCTTGTAACAAACTATCTTCCCCTAACCAAGGGGTTCATGTACTCCCCAAGAGATATTCTTTTATAAGGGAAGGTTCCCACATATGAAAAATAGAGAATAGTTACCCCACAAGTTACGAGGATTTGAACTACGTCAGTGGGGAATGGTACTCCATTAATCAAAATACATTTCCCTATAAAAGGCATCACCCCCACCATATTTGTAAATGTATAAGAGAAGTTATGAGGATTAGTTTTTCAATAAGTTAAAATTATGTAGGTCATACAATGTTATTCAATTTTTTGATGTATATATGATTTGATATATAAGGCTTCAGCCGCGGATCCTCCTTAGTGGTGAATACTTCCTCGGCTTCGGTCAAGGAGACAACGTAGGCCCGGAGGCTTAGGCTTTGGTCTCCTCTTTGCAGTGATGCACACATCCCTGGTGAAGCCAGAAGATATGGGTTTTTTACTGGTGGACACGATGCTTCTGCATGAGGGAAGAGTCAGGGGCTTCTCGTTAGCGGTCAACATCCATAGATTTGGTCCAGATAAACCAGATCTGGTAGAATTTGGCTCTTGGAGGGTGATAGTGTCTCATTTAACCCTCGGTGGTCCTAAATATGAAATAGTGCACATTGATCGAAGTCATCAGAGTGGATATGTGGATCTGGCTCATTAGATGGTCATGGTGATGGAGCGGGTGGCCTTTATTTCATGGCGACGATACAGGCATGCCCAGGAACTGTTCTGTTCGTGCAGTGATGTGGCGGACCAACGATGTGGTGCGAATGATGAAGGGTGTTTGGATGGGGATCAGTGTAGTGATGCGACTTCACGGTGGTGCAGCAAGCTAATTCCGGTGATTGGCTTGGTAATGGATGTGATGGCGACAGCGGCTCATGGTTGCCCTTGGTGGCTTGTATTCTAGACACCATGGTAGCAACTAGGGTTTCAATGTTGTATTTGTTTTTTTGGGCCATGCCAATTTGAAATTGATTTGATGGATGTTTTTTTTGTTTTGAACTATGCATTTCTAGACTTTTGTCTCTTAGAGATATGGCCATTTTCCTTGGGCATGTAATGGGTTACCCTCTCCAAGTTAAAAAGGGCTCTTTTTTTCCATTTAATAAATAGGGCACTTCCCTAAACTTTCTGAGTAAGATATGACGTATTGTTAGGATATCAATTTAGTTTTTTTTCAAATGGACTTAGTTTTCAAAATCTTTAAATTGCATATGGGTTTTACTATTCTTATTTATTGGGTTTTGAGTAGACATAGTTTTTGTTTCAGTTCATTTGTTTTTAATGTATCCTATTGGGTATTTTTATTCTCACCCATGCGCATGCATCTTTCTTTATGAGGGATTAATACCAAATGTATTTCTATATCATCTTATAATGAAATTAATTAATCCTACAATTCTTGATCTATGATTCTATTCATTCCAATAAATTTGGACTATTTACTACTTTATAAATTTCTAGACCAATTTCCCCCTTAAATACTATTTTTTTAAGTTAATTAACCATTAATTCATTCTTGGTGCACACATGTTATCCATACGTCATTGTTTTCCTATAATTCCATAAATCTAACATTAAATATTACAATTTCCATTATATTATACTCTCTACAACTTTTCATAATAATATTTTTGTCATTTTTTAACCTTTATAACCTTTATGGATATAATACCTTATTAAATTTCTAATGATAGCATAGATACAATAGTATTGGAATAAATCATAACACTTTCTCTTTTCTTAGATGTGATAATTAAGTATATTTACTTATTTTAATAAATACCCTATCCTTGATAAAAACATCTATGGTGTTTCTTATTCCTAGTTAAAAGTTCCATTTTCTCCACGCTTCATTGATTTTTTACCCCTAAATATTATTAAATCATCATTATTTTCTTTATTTATTCTATATTCTTACTTCTACTTGTTGAGGCCATAATGTGATATTACCAAATGTTTATTCTCCTTTTTAAATATCAAATCATTTTTAATATCCTTTATCTTAATGTTTTTACCCTTTAATTGGGTATCCATCTACTCCCACTTGTAATATTATAAATCAATGAATTTAATTCTATTTTCAAGCTATTTATCGATAATTATTTGTTGGAACCTATAACTCCGTAATATTTTAAATGTAGAACATCATATTTGATATTGTATATGAAACGGAACACTAATATTGTAAGTGAATGAATCAATCCTATAATTTTTGACATATTTATCTCTAAGCATATTTGATCTCAATTATAGCATGTGATTCATGAAATGCTTGGTTTAAATGAAATATGATACTCTAGTAACATATTATTATTTAAAAATTACAATTACAACCTAGCTATCAATTTTAACTATATAAATGGTTAGAAATAAATTTTAAAAATTATATGATTTTAATATGTATAAAATAATTTCAATTTATTTTATTGATTATAAATAAACAAAGAATCATTTGAATGAAAAAGAAATGTTTGCTGAAAAATTGTATTTTGGTAAAAGACGATTTAGAGGCTCTTTCTACCAATAAATTAAAAGTAATGTATACCAATTTTAGAAAAATCATTTGAAAAAAAACATTATTTTTGAAATCTATATGTAAAATTTATATTAGGGTGAATTTTTGAGAACTTTCTAAAAAGATTAATTCTTTGATGAATATTTAAACATGCTAATTTTTAATGAAAGAATTCTTTTCATTTAAATTATTTACAATGATAAATTATATTTTAAACTAGGTTTAAAGTGAAATTAGATAAATTATATTAATATTTAAGTAATTTAGTTCATTTTAATCAATTTCATATTTAATTATGATATAAAAACATTTTGAACTTTTGAAATCTTTTCTTTGCAAAAAATATTTTTTACGACGCGTCGGCATGTTACATTTGAAATTAAATTATTCCAATTTTATGAATTGAATTTGAAAAAATGGATTAAATATTTAGAATAATAATAATTTATATTATTAGAAAATTGAAAATTAAATTTTTACCATAATTAATTGTGAAGGCATTAAAATTTAATTTCCAGAATTCCGGTAAAAATTTGTTTACCGGGCATTACACAAAGAAGATAAAGATTAAAATTAATGATAAACTTGTCCAAAAAAATTTAATAGAAATATTTTGACCTTATAAACTATAAAGTATTATAATAACCCATTTTGGGGGCTATTTTGAATGAGAAAAAACATGGGGATCACCTTTTCTTTTCAACAATCCCATGTGTGTCCTCTCCCCAACTTTTAAAAGGCCACCCCTCTCTTCACACATCCAAGACCATTTGGTTAATAAAATACATAAAAAATGTCTTCCATAATTCCATACACATATCCTAGTGGCCTTATTTTTATTACTCATTCCTTATAATAATTACTTATCTATAAACTTAAAGAGGCTCTCCGAAAAGAGGTTAAAATTTTAAACGTGCATATTTTTTTATTTCTTATTCCAACTCATATAAATAATATTTAAATACATTAATAAAATAAAACTAGAATAAAATTTATACTAATCTATTAGTTTTCTAATTTCATAATCTAGATCCATTTTTACTACCAGTAAATGGGAAATGAAACCGTCAATCGTGTGTACAGTGGACTACCACACCACAAAAAAATGTAATTTTTTTCCATAACCACCTTTCAAGGATGGATATAATGTTTTATTGGACTTAATTATATGATATTTATGACATTAATATAATTTATTAATTATAATTTCTATATATATCTTTTTTCATCCCACTAAGTGGGGGATACAATAGCGTCGCTCATGTGTATGGCAGACTACCACCTCCCGAAGCGATGCAATTCGTTTTCCCCTTATACTTTTCATGGATATAAGGCCCCGGCCTTAAACATTACTTAATCATGAATTAAATGAATAATTCACATAGAAGAACTTTTCAAGTTTATAGTTTTAGAGAATTAGGTCATAACTATTACATCTCAAAAGATTACATAGTAGATACTTCTACTAATTTTCCATAAAATTAAATAAAACACTTAAAAAGAAACATGTCTTGGTCCATGTTTTAGATAGAATGTTTTTCCTTGATCCCATAATTGACCATATTCATATTTAAGTCATGTGGAAAACATTTCAAAAACAAGGGATGAGCATAAAAAGCCCAATAAAGGATACACAAAGAAGAAAAACTGTTACTTTTTCAAAACAACAAGTAAACCATGTGTACTTTACCAAAGTAATACTTTTCATCTTTATGAAGTAGTAAAAACACTTCACCGAATAAAAGACCATTACTTACCCTTTTGTAACCAAAAGATTACCATAAAACCAATATAAATAACACGTAAAATATAAAGGTAACTTGGGACTTAAACATACTTAAATGGAATAACCGTACGGTCGACTTCCACACATACTTAATGGAATAGCCATATGGTATACTTCCATACCCAATGCATTGGAGGTTATAACATAACCACCAATCCTGGTATTCACGGCACCAACCGTTATATGTTTTATCATGTAAACACCCGTAAAATTTCCAAGTACCATCATTACACATTAAATATTCAAAATAAAAACATTTCAATAAAAAAATTCATTTGCAATCACAATAAGTAATTCCAAGATATTGAATTAATCAATCCATTTTCAAAAATCATTTAAAAGATATTTTGGAATGAAAGTGTCTCATACAACTTTGAAGCTTTTAATGGAATTATAATTTTAAAACATTAATGTCCATATAAATAAATACTGAAACCCATTTTTAAAACATGTAAATTAAAGATAAAGATTTAAAATAATGAATCTTTAAAACATTTAAAATGGTATTTCTGTTAAAGAGTTTTTAACAAAATGAGAGACTCTTGAATACAAATAATTGTGGAATAACATTTAATCCAAACTTTATAATATCATGAGAATAGAGGTATTCATGATATAATATGTCAAAGGATAGTATACCCACCATATAAGAGTGAATTGGTGCATAACAACAATGAAGTAGCCATGGAAATGTAAATTGAGATGAAATCCATTATAAAGAGGGTATCCTTAAATTAAGGATAAATCTATCACATAATTATGTGTGAGAAATATAAATACACCCAATATAAGAGGATATTAAATGTGAAACAATCAGAGGTCATTCACACATTATCTTGGAAAAACATAACCAATGACATAGATTTTTAACTCAATGAAATGAGATTGAGTTATGATTTCCCATTCAAGTTCGTAAGAATTTATCAATGAGATGATTATGGGTAGAAATAGTATATCCACACAAAGGTTTATGGAAATTACAAAATATATATTCCACACATAATCTTGGCATAATAAAATCAATAAGTATAGGTTTAACCCAAAGAATTGGAAGTGGGTTAAGAAGTTACCTTACAGGAATCCGACAGACTAACGACATCACTTTAAAATTCAGAAAATGATTTGATGAGAGAGAAAATAGTATCTCACCAATTGGACATAAAATTTACATAAATAAGGATATATAAGAACATATCCCAACATAATAGTTTGTGAATTAAAGGACATAACAAAATAAGTCTTTTAAAAATAGGAGGGTGAAAGGTCCCCTTACCGAGTTGGGTAACTTTCGAAATGTATAGACCATGGAAGAAGGGTCATACAATGAAGATGTAAATACCCATAAATGAAATTAAAATACACAAAGTGTATAATAATGGTCATTGAATACACCACTCAATGGAAATAGTGGCAAACATAGCATAAATGTCACGGGAATAAAAGTGAGATGAAAAATCCCTTACGAAAACTCGGCAGCCTAACGACGCCACTTAAAACTTCAAAAAATGGATTTATGAGATCAAATAGGGTCTGTCATAATATGAAAATAAAAATTACAGTATGAGGAATATAAAAGAATATCCCCAAACATAAGGAAGATGAGCTTAAAAGAAATGACATAAAAGAGAGTACTTAAAAAGAAAGATAGAGGTTGGATCCCTTACGTTGTGTCTGACTTGACTCGATAGTTCTTTAATCTCCTGAATAATAAACTCGAGTTAATTTATAATTGCTTAGGAAACTTTTTCAATTTTATTATTCCTTTTATATCACTTATTACCATGTTATGCTCATTATGTAATCATTTATGTTAATAACAGTCATTTTGTCGATACTTGGTACTTGTGTCAAAAATAAACTCTATATAATCACAAGTTTGTTCATGGGGTAAAATATCCATTATATCCAGAATTATATTGATTATGTAGATTTCATATATATCATATATATACATTATATACATGCATTTATAATATTACATAATCATTTAGAGGTATGAAATGAAATGCACCGTTCCTGGAGACGGTAAACCGTACGTACGCATGAACGCTACTTCCATTTCTATTTTAAAACACAATGATACATAATAGTATTATAATTCCAGTATGGTATCATATTTAATATCATTAAATCTATCCTTTATACATACCACATATGGTATTAACGAATCACATCACTTTGAGGGGGAGGTAGTCCGCACTTCCTAAAATGAAGATATCGCGTTTACCCATAATGGAAACCATAAAGGTATGATATAAATGCAAAATACAGAAGCTTAATGAAAACATAAACATATTATATATCATATATAAATATGGTTACATCTTAATGGCCACCTTTGAAGGTGTTAAATGAATATTGAACAATCATCGTTTCGTGAGGCAAAAATTTTCCATCCACAGAAACAGTATGTTCTTTAACCATTAGATGTAGGTGTGTGTAAGTGTATCTCGAATACTTCTTATAAAAACATCCTAGTATATGTAAGATACTTGTTCTATTACAAAAGAAATGAATAAAAATTGTTTAGGGGGTTGGAGAAGCAAAATAAAACAAAAGAGAACAAGGGAAGATGTTACCTTAAAATCGGGTAACTCCCTTTGGTTTGAACCAAACGGGTTTTTTGAAGATCTTCCTGCCTAAGTTGAGGCTTCTAGGATGAGGAGAGGGATCTTTATAGACTAAATGATCAGATATTGTCTGAGCAAAAGGCTTGAGAGGTTTGGGTAAGGAGGTAGAGGTGGGGTCCTTTTATTAGAGGAGAGGAGGGGCACTCTTGGAAAGTCAAGAAAGGTTACATTATTTTCAAATGAGTTTCATATTTTAAAGGTTCCACATTGATATATTTTTAGGATAAGGTGATAAGGGTTTTAAATCCACCCATCCAATTGGTTTTTTACATGTTTAGGTCTTAGATTTCATGTTATCTTTTCATTTTATTTAAATCGTTAAATTAAAAGATAATCGCTGCATCATCATGATGTCATAAATAATTTAATTTATTTAATGACTAAAAAAATACTATGATGTAAAACATCTTTTTATATTTCCAATTACTATCTATAGTAAAAAATATGACTTGTATAACCACATGTAAAAATTGTTTTATTAAAACAATACATGTTTGTGTCATTTTTACTTTTACTTTAAATAAAAGGCATTAATGTCATTATCTTACCCAAGTGGCTCCATCGGGACCAAAAAATAGACCCATGGGTTGTCTTGGTCGGCCATGACTCATCCAATAGTGTTAAGACAAGTTTCAAGATATTTTCATTTTATTATAATATCATTTTTACCATAAATCACATTAATTACCTTTAATCGCGATTAATAAAACATAAAAGTTACTTTTCATCAAAAAATATTTTCATCCCATTGAACCAAATTTTACTTAATAATGAAAATAAATTATGTTGGATTTTTTAAATTCAAATAACAGAAGTGGTAATGTTCCATTTAAATGAAAAATTATTTTTTGTAACTACCACTTTGTGGTTACACTATTCATTAAAAATTAAGGTTTTTCAGAAAAATACCAAAAATTCACCCTAAGCTATATTTGATATTATGAATTAAAAAATGATGTCTGTTTTACCAAATTCATAACATTGAAGTTTCATTAATTAATTTTATAATTAAATCTCGTTTTCATATCAAATAGCGTGTTTTTAAGAAACCATATCTATCAAAAGATTGAGACTCGTTTATGTCCAATCTCAAAGTGATATTAATTCCAATGACCACCATTGGATTAAATGGTAAAAATATATTCTAATTTCACTTTAAAAACAATTAAAAAGATAATCTAAATATATAAATAAATTAGATTAAAAAGAGGTTTTGAATTAAAATACAACACTTCGCTATTCATTAAAAAATGAACATTATCAGAAAAATACCAAAAATTTACACAAAGTAAATTTTGATGTCCCTATTCCAAAGAATAATTTTATTTTTTCAAAAATAACATATAAAATATTCAAAAGTATATTTAAAAAGGGTTTTCCATCAAAAGGTGGTTAATCGACCTTTTGAAGAATATTAGAAGATTTATGCTTAAAATTGGATTCATTTGCATTTTTAATCCTCTAACATTTATTGTAAAAAGTAAAAATATTTGAAAAACATATATAATAATTTTGTAGTTAGTTCTGTTCATTCCCGTCATTACAATGGCTAGGTGTTAACTACCAATTAAAATAAAATTATTTTATTATTAGAGTGCAGCGTAAGATTTCAAAGGAACTCGTTGTTGCGTATTGGGTAAGCCATCAAGAATAGAGTTACCTTTAAAGTAATATTAATATTTTATTCACAAATACGGATAAATATAAAAATGTAATATTTTTATTTACCTGGGGTGTTACATCCTTCCCCCCTTTTGGGAATTTCATCCTCGCAATTTTAAAATTGGGCTCAGAAACTTCAATGAAAGGCACACTTCAGAAAAGGAGTAAATTAAACTATAACTTTAAAAGAAAGAAAGTTAAGTACAAAGGTCACCTGAGTTGACCCATACTAGGATTCCATGTATGAAAACATGGATATGGAAGAAAAAACGAAGGGTCATGTTCTGAGGGAGTGTGTCAGAAAACACTTTTAGGAGAAAGTTCACCACCAAAAAAATCAGAAACTTGTGATGGGTTAAATGGTATTGGATTCCCCAGTAGGAGAAGTTAACGGAAATTTTTTTTAGTTACTTTTCATTGAGGAATTTATTTTTGAGATTAACAAAACATAAGGAAACATACTTACTTGTCACGTTGACTTTCAACTTTTACTAGATTTTTTACACGAACTCATATTTTCTCCAAAAGATGTGTATTTAGGATGACTTGTTTACATTAAGAGAGCTATAATCAACTTCTAGGGAATCACCTAATCCAAAAAAGAGAATTTTATACTTCCCATGTCTTTAGACCTTAACCAAAACTAAAACAAAAAAGTTTAGTATGAGATTAGATAATACCCAAAAATGATAATCCTTTATAAAAAGGAAATCTATTCTTAATCTCCAAAATTTGTCCAACAAGACCCAAATTTCAATGAAGACCAAAAGTAAACCAAACTAAGATTGAAACCCAAATATTTGAAGGATTTAATAACATAGTCTTCTAAGTTAAATCGTAATATTTATATCCAAACAACATCAGTTTCTCTTAAAGTCTCGTATTGAAAAGTAATTAACCTAATCACATATCCTCCATGATAGGTTAATAGTTTCCATAGATAACCCAAAATCAACTGACTATTAATTCATAAAATCATCTTACTAAAAAGAATTAGTCAAACTAACCAGGGACATAACGTAGTCCAGTGGTAGGTGAAAAATAACATTCACACTTTGGTTGTGGGTTCGATTCCCGTAGTTTTGTCCGACGCGACGAGTTGTCACACGGTCTGTGTGTTGTCCTTTTTCCAAACTATATAATTCTCAAATCATTCCCCAAAAAGAGATAAAATCATAAAAAATAACCAAAAAATAATTTAACATCAATTTTATCTCATTCCTTTCACTTTCCATCATAACATATAGTAACCCATAATTACCTCAAATGTAAGGATCATATAAACCAAAATGGTTCTTTATAACTATGTCCACAAAAGAACAGATAACAATTCCTTGAATAAAATTTTCATATATCAAACATCAGGGTTACACATACTATAAAAAGTCTTCTAATGTAACCCCATCATCAAAAGAGACTTAATACTCTTAAGAATTTCACCATAACTCTTGAATACCTTATATGTTGACTTCTTACTCATTCAAAATTCTTCATGATTCATTAACCATTCTTTTCCAACTTATTCTGAAATAATTCTTTCCTACAAACAAAATCATGAATCATATCCTACGACTCCAAAATAGGAAAACAAAAGTTAGGAAATAATCCATACCTTCGATTGGTATTTGTCAGTTTCTTCATCCTCAATCGGAATGGCATTAGGTATTGGTAAACGAATATTTATACGATCATGGTGATCCCATTCCCGAAACTTCTTCATAGGACATGTGTTTGCATAATGACCTTTCCCACCACATTTAAAACATTAAATTGATCCCTCAGAAAGAAATTTTTTCCCTTTACTTGAGTCAACTGGATGCTTCCTTTTTCCATGGAAGGTTCTTGATTTATGACCTTCATTTCCACATCTATAGCATATTTCTATCCCTTTGAAACATTTTCCTAGGTGTTTCTTTCCACATCTTTGACAGATAGGTTTTTGAACACACTAACCTTTATGATTATTACCTGTTGTTCCGTAAGGATTTGTTCCTCGCATATATGATGCCTTATATAAATCACCAAGGTTTATGTGGTCAATCACAACTCCAGATAGTTGGTTGAGGATAAACACAAGAGTTTTCATTACAGCTCTCATATCATTCAGTTGATCACTCATAAAACTGTCATAGTTTCCTTCACATCCACTATTACATTGGTTCCTGCTAGATCCAGAAATTTACTAAAACCAAAATGGTCAGTGTGAGTATATCAACAAAACCATCATGTAAAAAAGAGGAAGATAAACACTAAGATATACTTACTCATTCACTTTATCCAAAACTAGGACTCTTTCTGAAATCCTAACCATTATAGTAATGTCACTTATGCTTTGAGAATACCCTATCCTCTAAAGTTATCTAAACCGACCTTTGATACCAACTATAAGGCCTCATCCTTAAACATTACATAATCATGAATTAAACGAATAATTCACATAGAGGATCTTTTCAGGTTTAGAGTTTTAGAGAATTAGGTCATAACTATTACATCTCAAAAGATTACATAGTATACACTTCTAATAAGTTTCCATAAAATAAAAAAACACTTAAAAAAACATGTCTAGTTCCATTTTTTAGATGGAATGTCTTTCATTGATCCCATCCTTGAACCTATTCATTTTAGGTCCTGTGGAAAACATTTCAAAAATTTGGGATGAGCATAAAAATCCCAGTAAAGGATACACAAATAAGGAAGACTGTTAGTTTTTCAAAATAACAAGTAAACCGTGAGTACTTTACCAAAGTAATACTTTTCATCTTTATGAAGTAGTAAAAACTCTTCACTGAATAAAAGACCATTACTTACCATTTTGTAACCAAAAGATTACCATAAAACCTATATAATGAACTCATAACATATAAAGGTAACTTGGGACATAAACATACTTAAATAGAATAACCATACGGTCAACTTCCACACATACTTAATGGAATATCCATATGGCTGACTTCCATACCCAATGCATTGGAGGTTGTAACATAACCACCCGTCCTGGTATTCACAGCACCACACGTCATATGGTTTATCATGTAACCACCCGTAAAATGTATACGTACCATCATTACATATAAAATATTGAAAATATAAACATTTCAATGACAACATTTCATTTTCAATCAAAATAAGTAATTCCTAGATATTGAATTAATCAATCCATTTTCAAAAATCATTTAAAAGAGATTTTTGAATCAAAGTGTCCCATACAACATTGAAGAATTTAATGGAATTATAATTTTAAAACATTAATGTCCATATAAATAAATACTGAAAACCATTTTGAAAACATGGACATTAAAGATAAAGATTTAGAATAATGAATCTTTAAAACATTTAAAACGATATTTTTTTAATAAGTTTTTAACAAAATGAGAGAATCTTGAATACAAATAATTGCAGAATAACATTTAATAAGAAATTTATAATTTCATGAGAATAAAGGGATTCATGATATAATATGTCAAAGGACAATATATGTAACGCCCCGACCCTAGTTACCTAGAGTCGGTGAATTATTACATAACATTGGTATGATCACAAGAAAGATCAAATCTCGAAAGACCGATTGGTTTAGTAGCCTTGGAAACACTAGATATATTCATAAAGTTTTATATTACATTACAAAGTGAAAAAAACTACAACAACAACATAGTATTCATATTTCACACTCATATCCCCACATAATATCCCTGCAGGTCACTCATAACTTACTTCTTCACATCCTAGGAAAATAAAACAAAGAAAAGGGGTGAGCTCAAATGCCCAGTAAGGATAACAATATAGCAGAAACATTTCAAAATAAGCATAAACATTTAAGGCAATGTAGAACTAAAACAAAAGCCTTTTAATCTTTAACCTAAACATAGTATGGAAAAAGTAAAATGAAATAATGCCATTTACTTATTAACATGGATATTCTACTAATCGAATAATCACATGCAATATCAATAACCACTTTCATAATGATAGAATGCATAATGCCAGACTATCATAACCACATAGCCAAGGCCTCGTGCCAAGACTACAAATAAGATTTTTTCAAGGCATTTTGCCATGACACTAGTTTGTCTCATGAGACCTACCGATGCATCGAGGAGCTATAGCAGGCTCCACCTGTCACATATTATGTCCAATGCATTCCCATATGAAACGTTTTAAACATAACATAAACATTCGTATTAAAACTAGTATACGAAATGTCAATAATTTCACCATAAACTATGAATGTTATAAAAATAGCACATCCACAGTCAAACATATCACAAAACCTTCAATACAATATAGAAGTATTGTATCATAATAATTCAACTTCAAATAAGCATAAAATTCATCAAAGGATGTTGACATAGATGAAATCAAAACTCTTTTTAGAGAAATATCTCTTTAAATTTTTGAAATCATTTAAGAGCCATATAAAATAAAACATTTTCTTTGAAAATATTCTTATAAGCTTGTATGTAAAGCTTTGAAGATTTTATAACGGCAGAAAATAACCGCACCCGTCGTATAAGTTAAAAAAACATTCTTACCTTAATTCTGTCGAAAAGGTTAAAAAGGAACTTGTTTTGAAAACGATGGAAAGATTCCTCTTATAAAAAGTCAAACAAGGGTATAAATGACTTTAACCCATATTCTTGTAAATAATAAAAATGTTTTGAAATACATTTTTATGAAAACATGGATGTGGATGATAATGAGATCCCAGTGGATTATTACATATAAACAACCTCGGATAATGAAGAGATTGTGAAATAACCCTTACCTTGTACTTTTCCTTGGTTAGGGTAGGTTAACCTCCTTTATAATGGTGAAATAATTGTTATTAAATTATACAGGAATCATATATATTAATATGATATCATATATGATCTTTTAACATTGGTTTCTTAATAATATCTTTTAATTATCGTCGTTTCAGGTGTTAACTTACTTGTTTTCTTTTATATGTTTTGTTATGTAATACATGTTTGTAAAGGATAGGTTGTATATTATTCATATCCAGAATGATATCAAGTCCTTAAACATCATTTTTTAAATCATCAAATGATAATTATACTTGAATGGATACGATGGAGAATGAATCTCATTGCGTTTGTAGAGACGGTAGTCCGTACGTACGCACGAGTGACAATATCATTCTTTTGATATTAAAATAATATATAAATGGATGGTATATCATATATACAGAATCAATAACATGTTATATTTATTATTTACATGAGTTACACATCATTATTATACCCATCCATATGATATTATGTTGAATAACAATTACACCACGACGTGGAGACGGTAAGACGTACGTACGCACGTATGGTGACATGTTATTCAAAGAGTGGATAGAATACTGAATATGGTTGTACCATATTTATAATAACATCACAGTATATATATGATACTGGAGTTATTATTTTATAATGGTAACAACAAAGGAAGAAGAAGTGGAAGACGAAAGGAACTTGAAAAAGGGTGGTGAAATCATTACCTCTTCTTCAGGTTCTTCCTTTTGATTTGATCAAAAGGTCTCTTTAGGTTGGCTTTCTGATCAAAATAATGCCTCTAGGTTGTATTGAGGGAAGTTGGGAGAGTATTCGGACAGAGTTTGGCCGAAACAAAAGGCTTTGAAGGTGTGAAGTAATGAGAAGGAGGAGTGCCCTTTTATAAGAGGGCTGAGGGGCACCTTTGGAAAAGCTAGAAATATTAGTTTATAATAAATTCATATTCGGTTTCTAATAGATCCAAAGTTGATTATTTAAATGTTAAGGTTGGGATAGGTCGAAAACAACTCAAATAATATAATTTAGACAGGTTTGGGTACATATATTAACCTTATCTTTAAGTATTAACTCTAAGTTAATTAGTTTCACTTTTACAATGTCTCTTTGTATTTTTATATAATATGGTTAATAAACTTACTATATACATCCAAGAGACCCCCAAGTGGTGCATTAATGATGAACCTATCGTGATATAGGTCTCTTGGCCGAGCCATAGATTTTTAGGAATTTAATATCAATTAATAATATAATATTTGTTTTAAGAACTCTTTTATGTCAATTTTGACACTATTCAATAGTTGATTTTTTTTGAAACTCATAACAGATTGATTACTTCTAACAAAGTAAATTAAATCAATCCTAATATATCATAGTATCCTAGAAAAAGAGTTTAATTCATTAAAAGTTTCATATTATATTTATTTGGGTATTTATAATATCAATTATTTTAATTTTTCACTATTATAGTAATTACTACATCATCATTGTGTCATAAATAAATTAAATTATTTACTGTCTAAAAATTATAAATAAACTATCATTATGTAGGAAATCTTTTTATATTTCTAATTAATATTTATAATCTAAAATCCAACATATATAACCATATGTAAAAATTGTTTTTCTAAAAGATATATGCTTGTGTCATTTTTGTATTCATTTTAACTTAATTAAAAAAAAGTGTCCCTATCACCTACAAGTGGCACCATGGGGTCCCAAAATCGACAAAAATATGCCTATGGTCGAACATGTATCAACAAATAAGGCTAGGACACGTTTTAGGGTAATTTATTATTATTATAATATTATATTTTAACCCTTATTTACTAGATTTACCCTTAACCATGGTAAATAAAATATTTACCACAGTAATTATTCAAAATGTCTAAAAATAAATGTTACCTATTTACACAATTTGGACATCTTGATTCCAAAAATGGAATCCATTTTTCTAAATTCAAAACATAGAAGTGGCAGAAATTAATTTAAAATTAATTCCCGCGGTCAAAACAAAAAGCGTCTTTTTAAAAGATAATAACTATCAAAAGATTGACACTTGTTTATGTTCGGTTTAATTGTAAAATTGGGTCCAATGACCAACATTATATTAAATTGTAAAAATATATTCTAAATATACTTTAAAACCACCCAAATTCATAATTAATCACTATTAATTATTTTGATTAAAAAAGATGTTTTTAATTAAAATTTAGTAATTTTCACTATTCATCAAATTATGAAAGTTATCCGAAAAATACCAAAATTTCACCTTAGGCTAAATTCGATATTCCGAATCCAGAAATGAAGTCCATTTTAAAATATAAAACATATATAATTTCAAAAAGTAGGTATTACTATTCATAACGGCTAGTTTGATTGGTTATGGTGTGTTAGAACTCAGTGTTGCGTACAACACACGCTATCACATTATTCAAAGAGAAGCGTACCGTAGAAGCTTGGGGTGTTATATTCTCCCCTCCTTCAAATAATTTCGTCCTCGAAATTTCTAGAATACTACCACATGAAAAGACTCGGGTGGTTCTTCATCATAAGTTCCTCGGGTTCCCATGTTGCCTCTTCCATCTTAGGGTTTCTCCACAAAACTTTTACCAGACGCGTCATCCGGTTTCTCAGTACTTGTTCTCTTGTATCAAGAATCCTGACGGGCTCTTCACAATAGGAAAGATCAGGTTCCATTTCTAATTCCTCATAGGTGAGTACATGTGTTGGGTGAGGCATGTATTTCCTCAACAGAGATACGTGGAACACATCATGAACTTTGGAGAGACTTGGCGACATTTCCAATCAGTAAGCCACAGCCCCAATTCGTTCTAGAATTTCGAATGGTCCGATGTACCTGGGACTCAATTTACCATTCTTACCAAAACGTATGACTCCCTTCCATGGTGATACCTTCAGGAAAACATGATCACTTACTTGAAATTCCAAATCCTTCCTTCGATTATCGGCATAGATCTTCTGTCTACATTGAGCTGCTTTGATGTGATTTTGGATTACCTTCACCTTTTCCACCATTTCCTCCACCAATTCTAGGCCTATAAGTTTTCTTTCACCAACGTCATCCCAACAGGTTGGTGTACGACATCTCTTTCCATTTAATGCTTCATATGGTGCCATCTGAATACTCGAATGGAAGCTATTGTTATAGGAAAATTCTACCAGTGGTAAATATTGATCCTACATACCCTAAAAGCCATGTGAGCAAGATCTCAACATGTCTTCTAAGGTCGGAATAGTCCATTCTGATTGTCCGTCTGTCTGAGGGTGGTAAGCAGTGCTCAAATGAAGTTCAGTATCCAGGGATTTCTGAAGACTTTTCCAAAATCTTGAAGTAAAACGGGGATCATGATCAGAAACAATCGATAGGGTTAATCCGTGAAGTCTCACAACTTCATTATTATATAGTCTTGCTAGACGTTCCACCGGTAGATCTTCTCTTATAGAAAGAAAATGTGCTGACTTGGTAAGACGATCAACAATAACACATATTGCATCATTCCTTCTAGGAGTCTTTGGTAGCCCCATGAAAAAGTCCATCGTAATATTGTCCCCTTTCCACTCCGGTATGGGAAGAGGTTGCATGACTCATCCAGGATGTTGCCTTCTAGCTTTCACTTGTTGACAAACCATACATCTTGACACAAAATCAGCAATCTCCCTCTTCATGTTGTCCCACAAAAAATGTTCCTTCAAATCTCTATACATTTTGGTGCTCCCAGGGTGTATATAGAAATTGGAACTATGAGCATCATCCAACAATTCCCTTTTTAGATCAGGTATATCGGGAACACAAAGTCTCTTCCCAAATTTTAAAATTCCATCTTCATACACAAAGTCTCTCAATCTCCCATAATTCACAGCTTTAATCTTCTTTTGAAATTATTTGTCATCGGTCTGAGAACTCTTAATTCTTTCTAGTAAAGATGGTTTGGAAATCATTTGAAAAAGCATTGATGTTTCACCTTCCCTGGTTATTCCCATGTCTATCTTCACTAGATCCATGAAAATTGGATCCCTTTCAATTCTCATATTGTTCAAAACTCCATGGTCTTGTATACTCAAAGCATCTTCCACCTTGTTTTCTTTCTCTGGGTGGTAGTGTATCATGAAATCATAATCCTTGAGTAATTCAAGCCATCTCCTTTTCCTCATGTTGAGTTCTTTTTGTGAAAAAATATACTTCAAACTCTTGTGATCAGTATAAATCTCACATTTTTCACCATAGAGGTAGTCCCTCCATATCTTCAAAGAAAAGATCACAGATGCTAACTCAAGATCATGAGTAGGATAGTTTTGTTCATGAATTTTCAACTGTCGTGATGCATAGGCAATAACTCTATCATTCTGCATAAGGACACAACCAAGTCCTTTATTTGATGCATCACTATAAATAACGAACCCATAATTCCCCGATGGTAGAGTCAATATAGGAGCATTGACTAATCTTATCTTCAGTTCTTCGAAACATTCTTCACACTCTTCTGTCCAAACAAATTTAACCCCTTTAAGTGTGAGCTTCGTTAATGGGTTAGCCAATCGGGAAAAATTCTGGACGAAACGTCGATAATAACCTGCCAAAACAATAAAACTACGTACCTCAGTTATACTCGTAGGTGCTGGCCATTCTTCGATTGCCTTGGTCTTAGAAGGATCAACAGAGATTCCATATTTAGAGAAAATATGGCCAAGAAAAGAAATCTCCTGAAGCCAGAATTCACACTTGCTAAACTTCCCATATAATTCATGCCTCCTCAGAGTCTTCAAGATAATGCGCAAGTGATTTTCATGATCTTCGTAGGTTTTGGAGTATACCAAGATATCATCAATAAATACCACAAAAAATTCATCGAGATACTCCTTGAAAACTCTATTCATCAGATCCATGAATACAGAGGGTGCATTAGTCAATCCAAAAGGCATTGCAGTAAACTCGTAATGCTCGTACCTGGTTCGAAATGCTGTCTTCGGAATGTCTTCCTTCTTTAAACACAACTGATGGTATCCAGATCGAAGTTCAATCTTTGAAAAGTATTGAGCTCCATGTAGTTGGTCAAATAAATCATCAATACGAGGTAGGGAATACTTGTTCTTTATCATTATAGCATTGATCTCCCTGTAGTCGATACATAACCTCATAGATCCATCTTTCTTTTTTACAAAAAGAACAGGGGCTCCCCATGGAGAAACACTAGGGTGAATAAATCCCTTATTACTCAATTCCTCTAGTTGTTTCTTTAGTTCAACTAATTCTACAGTGGCCATTCTATAAGGGGTCTTCGATATAGGCCTTGATCCAGGAATCAAATCAATGGAAAACTCAACTTCTCGTTCTGGAGGATGTCCAGGTAAATCTTCCGGAAATACATCTACAAATTCTTTCACAACAGGTACATCCTCTATTTGAACATTCCTTTCCTCACCAACAGTTATTTCATTCTCTTCCTCCCCAATAATTGAATTAAGTTGAGCTACTGGGGGTAGATCTAAATAAGAATTAGGTGGTGACGATTCTGCTCTAAAGATAAGGTGTTCCTTATCATTATCATCAAGAATCGTAACCTCTTTCTTCTTACAATAAATCTTCGCATCATAGTCCGAAAGCCACTCCACACCGAGGATTATATCAAACTCAATAATAGGTATGACGATGAGATCAGCAGATAAAAAACATTTATGTGCTCTAATGGGGACTGATTCACAAAACATTGTTGCAATGATACTTCCCTTAGGAGTTTTAACTGACAACTCCCTTATTAAATCAAATTGGAAATATCTAATTTTCTTAGAAAACTAGGAAGATATGAAACAATTCGATGATCAAAAATCAAATAATGCATTTTCTAAACTTGAGGAAACCATTAAATTACCTGCCACCACATCTTTCGGAGCTTCTACCTCAGCAGTAGTGATAGCATAATCCTGGCCTTGATCCCTTGGCCTTTTTTGAGGTAAGTTATCCTGACACTTAGGACATTCATTTGCATAATGCCCCATCTCCCTGCAATTGTAGCACTGAACGTTGGTGGCTTCCTTCTTCCCCTTGTAATCACGAGCTTGGTGGCCTTTTTCACCACACTTGTAACAGACTCCCATTCCCTTCAAGCAAGTACCAGGATGTTTATTCCCGCATTTACCACAAGATGGATATTCAACCTTTCCCTTCTTCCCCTTATTTCCATTCCCAGATTGATCAGTAGGTCTCTTCTTCTCTTGATTTTCTTCAAAGTCATAAGACTTAGAGAATTCCTTTTCAGTCTTGATAGCACATGAGACAATGTCTTCGTATGATGAAAAGGATTGTGAGACTAATGCTCGATGGAGAAATGGTTTTAACCCATCAAAGAAATTATCAATCTTACTTCTTGGGTTACGTATATAATCACCAGCATACCTTGCTAACCTTGTAAAGTTAGCCCCATACTTTGTGACATTCTCATCCTCCTTCTGTCTAAGACTTAGAAATTGCCTTTCCATATCTGCTCGATGGTCACGAGGAAAGTATTTTTCTAAAAACAGATCTTTGAACTCCCTCTATTCCATATTTGATACTTCATCATCTTCCTTCGTATTTTGAATTAATGACCACCATTGATCAGCATCTCCAGTGAGGCGGTAAACTGCCATGATAACTTTTTCCCTTTCACTACTCCCCAAAGCCGGAAATATTTTCTCTAGGAAATTTATCCATTGCTCAGCTACTAAGGGAATTGTACTCCCATTGAACATTGGTGGTTGTTGCCTCATGAATCGATCTAACATTGATCCTCCACACTGTGGATCAGGGTGCTCCATATGGGTAAGGTTATTATTAATAACCTGAGTATGTTGTCCGAGTATGGTGATTAGTTGATCAGCACCAGTTGCATCACCAGCCCCACTATAATTATCTTGAGCAGGAGGGAAATCACTACATGGAGTGCGTGTATTGATACTTTTTCCATTTCTTCCACTAGGTGAAATTTCTAAACAATGGCATAAACTAGATCATTTTATGAATCAAAATACATAATCCCATATTTATAAAACACTTAACATAAATTGAACTATTTATGGATATAATCCATAATCATAAAAATGTTTTCTTTGAGGAAGTATATACTCATAATCCCTTCATAATGATTTGTAAATAAAATGAGAGTTATCCTAAGCATATCCCCTGGGAGTGTCGTAACCAAGAGTGCAGCAAGGCCCGTTGTCGTGCACCAGTTCCCGTTCGAGTCTAGCTCAAAGCGGTGTTTTCGGGTTTTACCCCTAGGTACATCTGTGCCAGAGCCGCCTCTACCTGCTCGTATCCAGACAGGGATGTATTGCTCGGAAAACTCACAAAATCTCTACAATACCAAAATTCTAGGAAGTTCTTCTATACTAATCCTCAAAGTTCATCTTAGGTCTACGTGTTCTAATCATAGTTTATCTAAATCTAGCTTCCAAGGTTTGTACTAAACTTTCTCTGATACCAACTGTAATGCCCCGACCCTAGTTACCCAGAGTCGGTGCATTATTACATAACATTGGAATGATCACAAGAATGATCAAATCTCGAAAGACCAATTGGTTTAGTATCCTTGGAAACACTAGATATATCCATAATGTTTTACATTACATTATAAAGTGAAAAAAACTACAACAACAACATAGTCTTCATATTTCACACTCATATCCCCACATACTATCCTTTCAGGTCACTCATAACTTACTTCTTCACATCCTGGGATAATAAAACATAGAAAAGGGGTGAGCTCAAATGCCCAGTAAGGATAACAATATAGCGGAAACATTTTAAAATAAGCATAAACATTTAAGGCAATGTATAACTAAAACAAAAGCATTTTAAACTTTAACTTCAACATAGTATGGAAAAAGTAAAATGAAATAATTCCATTTACTTATTAACATGGATATTCTACTAATCAAATAATCACATGCAATATCAATAACCACTTTCATAATGGTGGAATGTATAATGCCAGACTATTATAACCACATAGCCAAGACCTCGTGCCAAGACTACAAATAAGATTTTGCCAAGGCCTTGTGCCAAGACACTAGTTTGTCTCATGAGACCTACCGATGCATCAAGGAGCTATAGCGGGCTCCACCCATCACATATTAAGTCCAATGCATTCCCATATGAAAAGTTTTAAACATAACATAAACATTCGTATTAAAACTAGCATACGAAATGTCAATAATTTCACCATAAACTATGAATGGTATAAAAATAGCACATACACATCCAAACATATCCCAAAACCTTCAATACAATATAGAAGTTTTTTATCATAATAATTTAACTTCAAATAAGCGTAAAATCCATCAAAGGATGTTGACATAGATGAAATCAAAACTCTTTTTAGAAAAATATCTCTTTAAATTTTTGAAATCATTTAGGAGCCATATAAAAAAAACATTTTCTTTGAAAATATTCTTATAAGCTTGTATGTAAATCTTTGAAGATTTTATAACGGCGGAAAATAACCGCACCCGTCGTATAAGTTAAAATAACATTCTTACCTTAATTCTGTCGAAAAGGTTAAAAAGGACCTTGTTTTGAAAATGACGGAAAGATTCCTCTTATAAAAAGTCAAAAAAGGGTATAAATGACTTTAACCCATATTCTTGTAAATAATAAAAAAAATTTGAAATAAATTTTTAAGAAAACATGGATGTGGATGATAAAGATATCCCAGTAGATTATCACATATAAACAACCTCAGATAATGAAGAGATTGTGAAATAACCATTACCTTGTACTTTTCCTTGGTTGGGGTAGGTTAACCGCCTGTATAATGGTGAAATAATTGTTATTAAATCATACAAGAATCATATATATTAATATGATATCATATATGATCTTTTAACATTGATTTGTTAATAATATCTTTTAGTTATCGTAGTTTCGGGTGTTAACTTACTTGTTTTTCTTTTATATGTTTTGTTGCGTAAGACATGTTTGTAAAGGATAGGTTGTATATTATTCATATCCAGAATGATATCAAGTCCTTAAACATCATTTTTTAAATCATCAAATGATAATTATACTTGAATGCATACGATGGAGAATGAATCTCATCGCGTTTGTGAAGACGGTAGTCCGTACGTACGCACGAGCGACAATATCATTTTTTTGATATTAAAATAATATATAAATGGATGGTATATCATATATACAGAATCATTAACATGTTATATTTATTATTTACAGGAGTTACACATCATTATTATACCCATACATATGACATTTTATTGAATAACAATTACACCACGACGTGGAGACGGTAAGCCGTACATAGGCACGTATGGTGACATGTTATTCAAAGGGTGGATAGAATACTGAATATGGTTGTACCATATTTATAATAACATCACAGTATATATATGATACTGGAGTTATTATTTTATAATGGTAACAACAAAGGAAGAAGAAGTGGAAGAAGAAAGGAACTTGAAAAAGCGTGGTGAAATCATTACCTCTTCTTCGGGTTCTTCCTTTTGATTTGATCAAAAGGGCTCCTTAGGTTGGATTTATGATCAAAATAAGGCCTCTAGGTTATATTGAGGGAAGTTGGGAGAGTATTTGGGAAGATTTTGGCCGAAACAAAAGGTTTTGAAGGTGTGAAGAAATGAGAAGGAGGAGTGCCCTTTTATAAGAGGGGTGAGGGGCACCTTTGGAAAAGCTAGAAATATTAGTTTATAATAAATTCATATTCGGTTTCTAATGGCTCCAAAGTTGATTATTTAAATTTTAAGGTGGGGATAGTTCGAAAAGAACTCAAGAAATATAATTTAGACAGGTTTGGGTACTTATATTAACCTTATCTTTATGTATTAACTCTAAGTTAATTAGTTTCACTTTTACAATGTCTCTTTGTATTTTTATATAATATGGTTAATAAACTTACTATATACATCCAAGAGACCCCAAGTGGTCCATTAATGATGAAACTATCATGATATAGGGCTCTTGGACGAACCTTAGATTTTTAGGAATTTAATATCAATTAATAATATAATATTTGTTTTAAGAACTCTTTTCTGTCAATTTTGACACTATTCAATAGTTGATTTTTTTTAATCTCATAAAAGATTGATTACTTCGAAAAAAGTCAATTAAATCAATACTACTATATCATATTATCCTATAAAATTATTTTAATTCTTTAAAAGTTTCATATTATATTTATTTGGGTATTTATAATATCAATTATTTTAATTTTTCACTATTATAGTAATTACTATATCATCATTTTGTCATAAATAAATTAAATTATTTAATGTCTAAAAATTATAAATAAACTATCATTATGTAGGAAATAATTTTATCTTTATAATGAATATTTATAATCATAAATCCAACATATATAACCCTATGTAAAAATTGTTTCGCTAAAAGATATATGCTTGTGTCATTTTTGTATTCATTTTAACTTTATTAAAACCAAGTGTTCCTATCACCTACAAGTGGCACCATGGGGTCCCAAAATCCACCCATAGATTACTATGGTCTAACATGTATCAACCAATAAGGCTAGGACACGTTTTAGGGTAATTTAGTATTATTATAATATTATTTTTTAACCCTTATTTACCAGATTTACCCTTAACCATGGTAAATAAAATATTTACCACAGTAATTATTCAAAATGTCTAAAAATAAAAGTTAACTATTTACACAATTTGAAAATCCTGATTCCAAATATGGAATCCATTTTTTTAAATTCAAAACACAGAAGTGGCAGAAATTAATTTAAAATTAATTCCCGCTGTCAAAACAAAACACGTGTTTTTAAGAGATAATAACTATCAAAAGATTGACACTTGTTTATGTTCGGTTTAATTGTAAAATTGTGTCCAAGGACCAAAATTATATTAAATGGTAAAAATATATTCTAAATATACTTTAAAACCACCCAAATTCATAATTTATCACTATTAATTATTTTTATTAAAAAAGATGTTTTCAATTAAAATTTAGTAATTTTCACTATTCATCAAAATATGAAAGTTATCCGAAAAGTGCCAAAATTTCACCTTAGGCTAAATTCGATATTCTGAATCCAGAAACGAAGTCCATTTTAAAATATAATATATATATAATTTCAAAAAGTAGGTATTACTATTCGTAACGGCTAGTTTGATTGGTTATGGTGTGTTAGAACTCGGTGTTGCGTACAACACACGCTATCACATTATTCAAAGAGAATCATACCGTAGAAGCTTGGGGTGTTACAGTATACCCACCATATAAGAGTGAATTGGTTCATAACAATAATGATGTCTCAATGGAAATGTAAATTGAGATGAAATCCATTATAAAGATGAAATCCTTAAATTGAGGATAAATATATCACATAATTATGTGTGAGAAATATAAATACACCCAATATAAGTTGATATTATGTGTGAAACAATAAGAGGTCATTCACACATAATCTTGGAAAAACAAAACCAATGACATAGATTTTTAACTCAATGAAATGAGATTGAGGTATGATTTCCCATACAAGTTCGTAAGAATTTATCAATGAGATGATTATGTGTTGAAATAGTATATCCACAAAAGGTTTGTGGAAATTACAACATAGAGATTCCACACATAATCTTGGCATAATAAAATCAATAAGTAGAGGTTTAACCCAAAGAATTGGAAGTGGGTTAATAAGTTCCCTTACAGGAATCCGACAGCCTAACGACATCACTTTAAAATTCAGAAAATTAGTTGATGAGAGAGACAATGGTATCTCACCACTTGGACATAAAATTCACATAAATAAGGATATTTAAGAACATATCCCAACATAATAGTATGTGAATTAAAATACATAACAAAAGATGTCTTTAAAGAAGAGGAGGGTGAATGGTCCCCTTACCGAGTTGGGTAACTTTCGAAACGTACACCCCATAGAAGAAGGGTCATACAATGAAGATGAAAATACCCATAAATGAAATAATACTACATAAAGTGTATAATAATGGGCAGTAAATACACCACTCAAAGGAAATAGTGGCAAACATAGCATAAATGTCACGGGAATAAAATTGAGATGAAAAACCCCTTAGGAAAACTCGGCAGCCTAACGACGCCACATAAAACTTCCAAAAATGGATTTATGAGATCAAATAAGTTCTGTCATTATATGAACATAAAAATTAAAGAATGAGGAATATAAAAGAACATCCCCAAACATAAGAAATATGATTTTAAAATAAATGACATAAAAGAGAGTACTTAAAATGAAAGAGAGAAGTTGGCTCCCTTACCTCGTGTCCGACTTGACTCGATCGTTCTTTAATCTCCTGAATAATAAACTCAGGTTAATTTCAACTTTCTTAAAACCTTTTTCATGTTCATTATTCCTTTTATATCACTTATTACCTGGTTATGCACATTATGTAATCATTCAAGTTTATAACGGTCGTTTTGTCGATACATGGTACTTGAGTCAAAAATAAACTCTCTATAATCACAAGTTTGTCCATGGGGTAAAATATCAATTATATCCAGAATTATATTCATTATTTAGATATCATATATATCATATATATCCATTATATACATGCATTTATAATATTATGTAATCATTTAGAGGTAAGAAATGAAATGCACCGTTTATGGAGACGGTAAGCCGTACCTACGCATGAACGCTACATACATTTCTATTTTAACACATAATGATACATAATAGTATTATAATTCAAGTATGGTATCATATATAATATCATTAAATATATCCTTTATACATATCACAGATTGTATTAACGAATGAAATCACTTTGAGTGGGCGGTAGTCCACACTTCCTAAAATGAAGATATCGCGTTTACCCATAATGGAAACCATAAAGGTATGCCATAAATGAAAAATACAGAAGCTTAAGGAAACAATAAACATATTATATATCATATATAAAGATGGTGACATCTTAATGGCCACCTTTGAAGGTGTTAAAATTATATTGAACAATCATCATTTCGTGAGGCAGAAATTCACAATCCACAGAAACAGTATGTTATTTAACCTTTAAATATAGGTGTGTGTAAGTGTATCTTAAATTCTTCTTATAACAACATCCTAGTATATTGAAGATACTGGTTCCGTTACAAAAAAATGAATAAAAAGAGTTTAGGGGGTTGGAGAAGCAAAATAAAACAAAATTGCACAAGTGAAGACGTTACCTTAAAATCAGGTAACTCCCTTTGGTTTGAACCAAAAGGGTTTCTTGAAGAGATTCCTACCTAAGGTAAGGATTCTAGGATGAGGAGAGGGATGTGGAGAGACAAAATTATCAGAGATTGGCCGAGAAAAATGCTTGACAGGTGTGGGTAAGGAGGTAGAGGTGGGGGCATTTTATTAGAGGAGAGGAGGGGCACACTTGGAAAGTCAAGAAAGGTTAAATTATTTTCAAATGAGTATAAGGTTTTAAAGGTCCCACATCGACATATTTCGAGGATAAGGTGATAAGGGTTCAAAATAAACCCATAAAATAGCTTTTTGACAAGTTTAGGTCTTAGATTTTACATTATCTTTTCATTTTATTTAAATCGTTAAATAATCAGGTAATCGCTGCATCATCATGATGTCATAAATAATTTAATTTATTTAATGACTAAAAAAATACTATGATGTAGGTAATTTCTTTAGATTTACAATGACTATTTATAGTTAAAAATATGACTTGTATAACCCCATGTAAAAATTGTTTTATTAAAATAATACATGTTTGTGTCATTTTTACTCTTACTTTAAATAAAAGGCATTAATGTCATTATCTGACTCAAGTGGCTCCATGGGGTCCCAAAAATAGACCCATAGGTTTTCATGGTCGGTCATGACTCATCCAATCGTGTTTGGACAAGTTTCAAGATATTTTTATTTTATTATAATACCATTTTTACCTTAAATCACACTAATTACCTTTAATCGCGATTAATAAAACTTAAAAGTTACTTTTCATCAAAAATTATTTTCATTCCATTGAACCACATTTTACTTAAAAATGAAAATCATTTATATTGTATTTTTGAAATTCAAATCATAGATGTTGTAAAGTTCCATTAACACAAAAAATCAGTTTTTGTAACTACCACTTTGTGGTTTCACTATTCATTACATATTAAGGTTTTTTAGAAAAATACCAAAAATTCACACTATGCTATATTTGATATTGAGAATTAAAAAATGTTGTCTATTTTACCAAATTCCTAACATAAAAGTTTAATTAATTAATTTTATAATTAAATCCCACTGTCAAATCAAATAGCGTGTTTTTAAGAAACAATATCTATCAAATGATTGACACTCGTTTATGTCCAATCTCAAAGTGATATTAATTCCAATGACCACCATTGGTTTAAATGGTAAAAATATATTCTAATTTCACTTTAAAACCAATTAAAAAGATAATATAACTATATAAATAATTTATATTAAAAAAAGTTTTTGAATTAAAATGCAACACTTTTCACTATTCATTAAAAAATGAACATTATCAGAAAAATACCAAAAATTTACACAAAGTTAATTTTGATGTCCCAATTCCAAAGAAGAATTTTATTTTTTCAAATACAACATATAAAATTTTCAAAAGTATATTTAAAAAGATTTTTCCATCAAAAGGCGGTTAATCGACCTTTTATAGAATATTAGAAGATTTATGCTTAAAATTGGATTCATTTGCATTTTTAATCCTCTAAAATTTATTGTAAAAAGTAAAAATATATTATAAATATATATAATCATTTTGAAGTTGGTTCTGTTCATTCTCGTCATTACAACGGCTAGGTGTTAACTACCATTTAAAATAATTTTTTTTATTAGAGTGCAACGTAAGATTTCAAATGAACTTGTTGTTGCGTATTGGGTAAGCCATAAAGCATAGAGTTACCTTTAAATTAATATTAATATTTTATTCACAAATATTTATAAATATAAAAATGTCATATTCATTATTTTCTTGGGGTGTTAAAATGGAAGATAGTAAAGAAAGTGTTAATTAATATATGTTATATTTATGATATAAACATACTTATGTAAAAATAATATCACATATAACTTATTTAATTAAAATCCATTGGAAAACAATAACGTCGCTCGTGCATGCATGTGGACTACCACCTCCAGGTAGTGATGTGAAATTTTTTTCATTTTATTTTTACATGGATGGTAATAAGGATGGATTTTATTATTATACATGATATATGAAATATAATAATGATTATTTAATTGTAAATTAATATTTATTTTCCTTTTTTACATCCAACAAGAAAAATGGAAACAATGTTCATTTGCACCTACGACCTACCTTCCCCATGAATGGTGCAATCCATTTTCTATCTCGAAATTTTATTGATAACTATAAATACATATATAATTAATATTATATATATATATATATCATGGTTAAAATTCTATATATAATTTAAACATGATAAAATTAAAAGGGAAGAAACAACTAAACCAAATTGACATGAAAAATGAAGCAATTATCACCTAAAATAGTGATTTCAATGAAGAATTTTCGATAAAAAATAAAATAATATACGGTATGATAAATATGAATCTGTATATATAATAGGTTTAAAATAAAGCTGTATTTATTATACTTGATGTTCGAGCACAAATAATGGAATTCGAACCTGAGTTTAGGGGTTTCTTAACGCATTTTACATTCATTAGTTTATACGACTACTTCATTGATTATTTTATGCCAAAATTATGTATGAAATTAATTTTTAATTATTTATGATTTATTTTCAATTTAATTTTTATTTATATATTTTTTTCACATAATCACCCAATTTATTAAATCACACCTAAAGGATACAAGCATTTAAAGGGTTTCCCATATAACTTTTACATTTTTAATACATAAGCCACATTCACCTATTATTTATTTATTTGGTGTATATACTAACCCTTTTGATATTTTATATAATTAATCAATTCAAATTAATTCTATATAATGTTTTATTTTGTTTTATTTCTTCCAAGTGGTTATGATTATTAAGTTACCAAGTGGTACATAATTATTTCAATATCTCAACATTATCCGGTGTTCTGTTTGTTTAAGACACCATTGGGGGAATTATTTTGTATTTATATTATAAAAATGAATATATTTCTATATCATATATTTATTAAATAAAAATTCAATTAATAATACAAATTTTCTTATATTATTTAATTAAAATTATTGAGAAAATATTTGTGTGAAATTCTAACTTTATTTCCCCCTTTAGTCGAAATTCACTTTTCACGAAAAAACATGTATTCTAAAAATGTTTTAAAAATTATCCAAATGATTTTTTATCGGAATTTTTACCCTTGTTTAACTTTTTACAATTTTTTTTAAGGAAACATTCTTGTCATTTTATAAATAAGGATCATTTTAATTTTTTCAAAAATACGAAAGCATCCTTTGGTTTTAGATGTATGACATGTGTATAATTTCATCTTTAATGATCACTCAATGTTTTAAAGTTTTCGTTATAAGTTTTAGATTTTATTTTAAAAATATTTATTATTTAAATATTTTGAGAACTTTTTTTTTAAATTATTTTCAATTAAAAATGTTATTTTCCTTAAGAATTTGTTAATGACATTTTTATGGAACTTCTATTCATCAATAATGTCAAAAGGTTTTTTAATTATGATTAACTCGGTATATATTCTATTGATATCATCCTTACTCTTTCCTTGAAATTTTTATGATATATTTCACTGAGGATGTATAATTTTATTACCACTCACCATATAAGTCTACATGGTTTATGGTTATGTTTATTTTATTAGGGTTAATATTAATATTTCATATGTTAGTTTTCAATGTGAATCATTATTTAAATTATGTTTTACCAGATTCATATACGGAATAAATTAAACATAGTATGTCATGGGTGGGTATAGTTATAGATATCCCCTTGATGCATAAAAAGGTCTCATGAGAAAAATCAGTAGTCCAAATTAGATGTGTTTCTACCCACAAATTTAAATAATATTTTGAATGTTCTTGAAAGTATGTTTAGATGTAATAAATTATGATTTCCCTCCAATAGCCCAAAGGAATTCATTTTTTATTGATTTTGATAATCCACCATTCAAGGGGTGATGTGGAACCCTTTCAAGTCCCGTAGGCGTAAGCATCACATGGCCCGTAGCCTAAGAGGGATTCATTTCCTGTTGGATTCAAACCTTACATAAAATCCAGACTAACTACTTAGAACTACTCCTCCCCAGCATCTTCATCATGAAATCAGCTCTCCACCTTCACATGGATGTTCGTCTAGGCTTTCCCATGCTTTCAGAGGCTTGCCCCAAGGGCAGGTGCCATACTCTTTTGTTCTTTCAATCCATTTATCTTTTTCTATGGTGAAAGATGCTTTCTCTTCCTCCTTCGAAAGCATGTTCCTTGTAGGTAGTTTAGTTTTAATTTTCACTTAAGGTGTTCTGAAGGCCTTGAGGATTCCCTGAGGACTTATTGACTCAGAGGCCTGGGTGGCCTGAAGGCATTAAAGGACTCGGGGACAAAATCAGTGGCCCAAAGGCACAAACGGGGGAATATTCTCGGCTGCTACAGTGCCAAATAGTGCAAGTTACAGGTCCCACTATAGTGCCAACTACAGTTCTTCACAGTCCCTACTACAGTACCTGCTACAGTCTACACAGTCCATACTACAGTACTACAATAGTACTGCTACAGTACTAGAAATTGGCCTCTGCCTGGATTTCATCCCAGGTCTCATGGATGCACTTAAGGAGTCCTCACCAACTGTTCGGAGGCTCAAGTGAAAATTATTATTTCTCTCATTAAGAGATTAGTTATTGATTTACATTTGATTAATAGAATATTTATAATATCAATGTATACGTTTAAGAAATATTTGATTATTGACATGGATTTCTTTGATCATCATTTATTCTTACCATACTATGGTCAATTTATTATTTAAATGTAATGCATTTCAGTTATTTACCTTGACATATTGATTATTCTTATTTATTCATGATATAAATTCATTGTATGATTACCCTAATTTTTTTCCAGATATCACCCCTTTATGATGTTTTATTTTACCAAATATACTAGGAAGTGCTTTCTGATTGACATAAAGGGCTATGGTAAAGGAGATAATAGTGTTCTAAAATAAAACACTTTTAATATTTTATTATTTCAAATGTTTGTGAAATTCAAGTATGTTTCTATTTTATAAAGACTACTAAACTATTTGGTCCTTTGGAATATGATTCCTTGTATATAGTGTCATTGAAATAAAGTAGACATTGGTCTCAGGTTACTGGGGTTGGATTCTTTATTGTTTTTATCAGAAGAACATTAGTAGAATCATTGGGAACTAGATTTGGGAACGAAATTACTATAGAACATAACCGTGTGATAGAAAATCTGGATAAGTATAGAAGAACATATTGATGTTTTGTTAAGGTAAAGATTGAATGGTTCTTCCTAGAAATAAATCTTTTTTTTCATAATAAAAGTTGATGTGGTTATACCATATATATATCTAGTGGTAATAACACCAAAAAGGAATGTTGGGATTGAATCAATTATTACCTTGTACATGAAAACATGCCTTATAGTGCACCTAGTTTGACACTCTTGTGGGATATTCTTAGGATAATTCACATTTTTTACAAACCATTAATTTGAATATATAAAATATTTTTATGATTTTAAAACCTTATGAAAGAAACAATGTTTATGATTATGATATTAGTTATTCTTAAACTTTTCAATTTATGTTATTGATTTCACTATTATAGGTATTACATATTGTTTCATAATTTTATGAAATAATATAGTGGTTGTCATTTTTTAGTATTGGTGCCTAGTGTAAGGTACGTAAAATTTAAGAATGCACATACCCCATGTAAACATTTCCCTCCTAGAAAATATAATCAAGAAGAGCTAGATCTATAGTTGGAACTAATAAAATTATAACCATATTGGGGTAGTTGACTCAGGTTATGAGAAACAACCTTTCTGGTTTGGAGAAGTCTAGTGATCCACTATGTAGTGTAAATAGTTTAGACAACTTTATACATCAACAACCTCCATTATTAAATAAGACTCAAAATACATTTGTATCTAAGAAATAATGAAGCTTTTTAGAGAAAATATTTCAGTTCTTGGTGTAATCAAATAGAGAAGGATATCGTGGTAGTTTATTATATCTCTAGAGATGCAGAAAAATTGTGGTAATTGATTCAAAAAACTAAGTATGAAGAAGAAATGTAGAACATTAAAATGAAGGATTTCAAGGTATTATTCATGGAAAAGTATTTTCCTCATGTGCAATGAGTGGATATAAAGAGGAAAATTCTATGTCTTAGATAAAATGGAGACGAAAATGTTTCAAGGTATGTATCAAAATTTATATGGTTAGGAAGGTATGTTATATACTATATAAGTAATACAAAAAGAAATATTTATCATTTCATTGATGGATTTAAGCTAATACTTTTAAAGGAATTATTCCCCAAACAATAACCATTATATAATGAAATAGTACCATGTTTGACCAAGATAGAGAAATAATTCTCCAAGTATTAGTAATTTTAAGGGAGAAAATTATTAAGAGAATGGAAGAGAAAAAAAATATAAAGGGAATGATGGATTGAGGTATTTTCCCACATGTGCTAATTGTGAAAAGAAACACTCTGATACTTAATTGATAAGAATAGTAGTTTACTACAAGAATAAACAAAATATCCATCATGATCTTAATTTTAATGGAAATAAATAAATTTCCAATATTCAACGCCTAAAAAATAATTAGTTGGTGCACTATGAAAAAGAATCTCCCAAGAGTCAAGGGAATATACCTCAGAAGAAGTTAAGAGATCAAGGTAAAGATTATTCTATTACTACAAAAAAGTGAAAAGATTAATTTTATTGTGTTTTAATTCAATAATTATTCTATAGGAGTATTTTTATCAATGATATTTCGGTTATAAGAATTATGAAACTTATAAGGATAGTACTACTATACTTAATTATTTGATAGAATATGTAGAATGGTACCAATGACCAAGAAAAATAATTCAAAATAATGTTGAACTTCTTATTATACACATTATTGAGTGTAGATAATCATCGATATGGAGTCTATTGAGATAATAAGTATAAATATGTTTTTATGGTATAGTATTGGTCTCCATGAAATTGGTTAGTTATTTGATGGTTTATGTTATATTTTCTAGATTTTACTACATCTATGGATTTATGGAATATATTTAAAAACCTTAGATATTTTTTTTTGAATGCATATTTTAATTAAGGCTTAATATTGATAAAGGTATTTACATATTTTGAATGTGACATTAAGAGACACTTTATATTGACGAAGGAATATAATGTTGATTTAGTGACCTTTCTTCAAAACTTTTGGACATTGAATTTGGTAAGACATAATTTAGATGAGTATAATGTTTAACCATATATAGAATGGATTAAGTATAACATTAGTTGATATTGTATAACTTATTATAACCATTTCTGTTATGAAAAATATCTATATATGGGAGGAATGACTTTTAATTCATTTATTGATCAAATGTTTTATTAATTGTTAATTCTAGTGCTTCATGAAAGAAAAAACATATTGGATATTCATTTCCTGTAGTAATATATTGAGTAGTAATTGATCAAAGTATAACCAAAGGATAAAATTGTAACTACATTTTCTGGTGGTCCCTATCAAAATGCTAATAAAATTCCACAACTCTAGGAAAAGGATCTTGAATAAAAAATGTTATCCTAGTACATATATTTTTGGCTAATTAAATGTTCTCTTAAATCATCACATATTTAGGGAAATTTTGTCATTAAATATTTCTATATAATTTATTTTCATTTGATCATTGATCTCTTCCTTCTTTATAATTATTTAAGCTTTTCTTCCATGTCCATATCATTATTTCCCACCAATGTTATCCTACATAGAAACTAAGTATTGTTTTATTCTTGCATAACCTTTTTACTTCCCTGTATCAGTTATAAATATGATATTTTATTAACAATTTTTATAATGAGCATTTCCAACTAATATATTTTTAAATGTCAACCCCTTGATTATTGAGGTCAAGATTAAATTGTGAGGACACAATTTATATAAGGGGGTATAATGTGGTACCATAATATTTTAAAAGAGGAACATCATATTTGATAACATATATGACACAAAACACAAAGAATAAAATATAATGCAACTCCACAAGAATTTATGATAAATTTATTTTTAAATAAATTTAATCTCCCCAGTATATTGTGATGCATTCAACACCAGGTTTAAACAAAATGTGGTACTATATTAATATATTATTATTTAAACATGACCATTATAACCTAGCTGTAAAGTTGGTGGGTATGTATGTTAGTATCTAAATTATGAAAATTATTTTTTTACACTTGTATCAAGTAAACTAAATTGATATATATTAATTATAAATAAATAAGTACCATCTAAAATAAAATGAAATATTTTTTTAAAAAATATTGGTTTCTAAAATATTGAATAGTTATGATTTTCCTACATAATTTTAATGTAATTTTGAATAAATTTATAAAATTTATTTGATAAAATAAAAGTCTTTTATTAAATATAAAATTTTAATTTAACTTTTGGATAATTTTAGATATTTTTTTAAATATTAATTTTTTCTGAAGAGTGAAAAATACTAATTTTTATTGAAAAATACATTTTTAAAAATTATTTACAAAGTTAAATTATATTTAAAATTTATTTTAAAATGAAATTATTTTAAATATATTAAAATATACAAAATTTATGCCATTATAAAAAAATTTATTATTTAATTGTTATATAAACCCAATTTTAACTTTTGAATGTTTTTATTTTGAAAAACCATTTTTTCATGGCGTCTATGTGTTTAATTTTATATTTAATTATTCCAATATCTAAATTGAATTTAATAATATATATTATAAACTTTGAATAAAAATATTTAACATTACTTAATAATATCAGCTTAATGTTTTACTATAACGAATAGTAAAATGGAAAAATTAATTACCATGTTTAAGGTAAAAATGTGTTTCCCGAGGGATAAAATAAAAATATAAGGGATAAAAATGAACTAAAACTTGTCCAAAACCAACTATATTGAAATATATTTAAATTTTCACCACTAATTTCCAATTATTAACCTTTTTTGAGAATTTTTGAATAATAAAAATCAGGGTATCACTTTTTTTTAAAAATATACCATTGTGTCCTCTCCTCCACTTATAAAAGGACACCCCCTCTTCACACATACAATTCCCCTTTTATAGAACAATAGTTGCAAAAATATCTTAATTAATTCTCTAACTATATCCTAGAGTCATTATTTTTATTATTAATCCCTCCTGTAAAGGATTTATGTATAAACTTAAATAGGATCTCTTAAGATGAGGTAAAATTATCAAACATGCGTTTTTTTATTTCTTGTCCGACATCCTTGAAATAATATTAAACAATGTTAATATAATAAAACATGTATTTCATTTATACTAATATATTTTTATGTTAGTGGAATAATCTAGATCCATCTCCACTTCAATCAAATGGGAAATGAATTCATTGATCGTGTGTACGGAGGAATACTGCCTCACAGAGTGATATAATTAGTTTTCCATAAAAACCTGTCAACCATGGATATAATGATAATTTTAACTAATTTATATGATGTTTTTGAAATTATAATACTTATAGAAGTTTCATATCATAAATAGCTTCTTACTTTCAATTCTATGATTGATGTGACAACGTCGCTTGTGTGTACGACAGACTACCACCTCGTGAAGTGAAGTGATTCAGTTTTTACTTATTATTTACATGGAAGGTAGTGAGGATAATGTTAAAGAATATATGAAATATTTATGATATAAACATACTTCTGAAAATATAATATCACATTTAACTACTTACCTTCCAATATTTTGGAAAACAAAAACACTGCTCATGCGTACGTGTCGACTACCACCTCCAAGTAGCAATGTGATATATTTTTCATTTTATTTTTACCATTATAGTTATAAGAATGGATTTTCTAAATATAAAATATATATATAAAATAATAATTATTCTATAAATTTTAATTTATTTTTATTTTTCTTTCATTCAATCTGTCTAAAAATGGAAACAAAATTCATACATACGTACAACCTACTGTCTCCATGAGTGTTGTAATCCCTTTTATACTTATAAATTTTATAGATTACTATAAATTCATATTTAATGAATATATATTATATTTTAATAACGGTTAATATTCTTAATATTATTTAGCCATTATCAAATTAAAATGAATGAAATTATTGATCATAAAATGCATGAAATGCTAAGCAACTATCACCCAAAATAGTGATTTTTTACAAATAATTGTTAATAAACTGCTCATAAAAGAATATAAGTAAATCATATATGGTATGAAATATAAAATTATCATTCTTTAATAGATTTATTATAAACCTATATTTATTAAATAGGATGTTTAAATACATACTAAGGAAGTTAAACTTGTGGTAAGGGGTCTATTAACTCAATTTACATTCATTGAGTTATTCAACTATATTATCGATTATATTACTAAAAAATTATGGGTGGAAAGATTTATTATTTTATTTATGTTTTTTTAAACTTTTATTTGTGTTTATAAACATTTTTTTACAAAAAATCACTGCATTGATTAACTCCCACCTCAATGATACAAATTTTGTAAGGGTTTCTCATCTAACATTTAATTCCATGAGACATACACCATATTCACCACTTATTCCTTTGTGTGATGTATATACTTCACATTTTAATATTTTATATCAAGAATTTGTTTCTATTCATGGAATTTAAAGGTTAATTTTTTATTTATTTCATGGTTTTTAAGATTCAAAAGATACCAAAATGATAAAAGTTTGTTTCACAATATCATTATTATTCAAGATTATTTTTATTTTAGTCTCCCTTTTGGGAATTATTTTTTATTCAGTTATAAAACGAACCTATTTCTTTATCCTCTAGTAATTAATTAACTTTACAAGTTATAATATCATTTTTCTTCTCTTTAAAACATAAAATATTTAAGAAAATGTTTTTAATAAAATCTGACTTTATTCTAGTCTTTGGTGGAACATATTTTTTCATCAAAATATATGTTTTTTAAAAGGTGTTTTAAAAAGTATTTTGAAAATTATTAAAATTATTTATTAAATACATTTTTACCCATGTTTTACTTTTTACAATTTTTTTGAAACAAATATTTATATTTTTTCCCAAATAAGGATCATTTTTCTTTTACCGAAAATATAAAAAGAATATTTTTTTAATGTGTATAAAATGTGTATAATTTATGTTGTCATGACCACTCCATTTTTAAAATATTAAATTATATTTTTAAAATATTATTTTCAAATAAATTTATTTCCAAAATATTTTTTTGACTTTTTCTATTAAAAATATTTTATGATTAGAAAAGTTATTTTCCTCAAAATTGTTTTAATGAAATTTTTATTGTACTTCTATATTTCAAAAACCTAAACACTTTATAGTACTTATGATTCAATATGAATATGATGTATTTATATCATACTTATTATTTATTTATATGGTTCATGATTACTTTAACTAAGGACAGACATTTTTATTGCAACTAATCAGATTTCTCTGGGTGGTTTATGGCGATGTTTATTTTATCTAGGTAAGTATTAACATTTCATGTGTTATTTTTTTAACATGAATATTTATATTGTTGATAGTAAAAACATTTCATATGAGTAATGAATTAGAAAAATTAACTTATGGGTGAGACATAGTTATATATTTCCCCTTGATGCGTCGACATATCTCATAAGAAAAGTCATTTGGCCATATTAGATATGTTTATTCCAACAGATTTTAATTGTCTTATGAAAGGTCTTGAAAATATGTTTTACAGGTCTAAAATAATGTTTTCCCTAGTTATAAGATTAGTTATTGATGTCTATGTGATTATTTGATTAGTTAGAATATTTATGGATAAGTCTCAATCTAATGTGATTATTTATATGGATTTATTTGATCATTATTTCTTCCTTCCATATTATACTGAAGTTATTGATAATGGTATGTGTTTTAGTTATTTGTCTTTCCATATTGATTAATATTTCTTATTCATGATAGATTTTGATTTATACTTACAATTACTGTTCATCTAAGACCACCCCTTTCTTTTGTTTTATTTTTCCTGTGATACTAAGAAGTGTTTTGTGATTGATATATAGGGATATGATAAGGGAAATAATGTTGTTATTAAAGAAAAAACTTTGTGTATTTGATGTTTTCATATGTATGTGAAATTAAAGTATCTATCTAATTTACCAATACAATTAAATTATTCACCCCTTTGGGTTGTGATTCCTTGGATTTAGTTCCATTGTTATAAATTAGACATGATACCAATTTTACGGTGTTCTAGGGTCTTTATAAAACCCAAGAAACACTGGAGGGATAAATCAAAGGGTTACTAAATTCAATTTTTTTCCTTCACATGATTTTCTCACTTATGGGTCTTTTTACCATGTCAGTAGGAATAATGTTCAACCTATAGATTAATTGATTTCATACACAACCTATCAAGTATAAAAATATAAATGTTAAGAATACACATGAAACATAGATTTTATTTTGTTCAAAAAAAGGGATAATCCAAGGAATATACATCAATAATATATAGAAATTCTAGGAGTAAATACTACTCACTGTAGTTATTAAAAGGGTTCATGAAAGATACACTATTGATTTTAGGGTCACTACCTCTTCTTACTTTTAGAAACTTATTCAATGAAGTAAATAGCAATTTTATAGGCTTCAGGGCATCTTTAGTAGTTTATATACATTATATCTACTAAGAAAACATAGGATTCTAATACACCTTTCATCTGTGTCTAAACAATTTCTCTCTTAAACTCTACTTTGTTGAACTATTTTTCATCAATATCAAATGAGAGTATCATATTCCTCTGAGGGATTACTCTTTATCAATCAAAAATCATAATTACAAAACTTCTTTTCCAGATGAAGATAATTATAAACTAGAATTATCTTATTTTGATCCTTCTTCCATACCCATATATAGTTGTGTGATACCTCCTTTTTTCATAACTTATATGAGTAGTCATGTATATCTCCATGTATCAAAACCTTTCACCCAAGGGTTGTGATCAATCCATATTACCCTGATAATATACAATCATTTTAGATGAACTAAATGATTTTTTAACTGTTAATATACATTCAAACTGAGTCAAATCCAAAAACAATGTTCGAAGAATTCTCATTTTAATTTCTAACTAAATATACTACATAACACCTTTTCAATTTCCCCAAATATTATAGTGTTATCTTTCACATACTATGACGTACCAAACATGGTGTCTTGCATCAATTTCCATGGACCAATACTATTTTAGGTGAAACACCATTCAAAACGATTTTTAGTTTAATCAATACATCAATTTCTATTCTACTTTATAAAGCTGATACTCCTCACATATTCATCCACAATGTAAGGATTTTTTTTGTTATAGTTTCAAGCATGATTACACGAGATCAAAAACATGTTCTATTGACGCTATTTTGTGGTGCCCCATTTGAGATATTTATTATTTCAACCAAAAAATACATTCTATATATTGTATAATTAATGTTATCCCCATTTCAAAACCACCATGGATTCTACTATGGCATAGCCTCTAAAATCTTCTCATTTAAACAACTCAATGTCTCTATGATATACTAGCTGAAATATCAAGATTATTATATGACTAAAAAACATTTATTTTTAAGTTCTTCATGACAATTTTTGTTGATGTATAATAAAAATTATTATATCAAATGGAATCTATTTAAAACCATTTTTCAAGGATCTCAATGAACGATATTATGAAATATAATAAAAATACAGAAATTATAAACCAATAAATTGGCATACCTTAAACCGAAGAACCCACTAAATCATCTGCATCTTCATATGAGTTTGATAAAGATCACATGAGGGGAAATAGAAGAATTCCACCTTTTTGGTGTATCTATGAATCAAATGAATCACATGTTGTACAAGAATGATTTTTTTACTCCCATGATGTGATATACTCTATATATGAAAATGAATAAGGATGAAGAGAGATATAGGTTCAAGGGGTTCATAGAAGCATAATAATAACCACACCCAACCCCACAATCATCACATGATGATTCTCTATAAATACAGAATGAAAACCCTTCATCTATATCATTAAACCATGCATTATTAACTCACGAGTGAAGGATTTTTCAAATAGGTGCATTAATTATATCTATGTTATAACTCCTTACCATTTCATATTGCAAAATAGTTCCCTAAATGATACCATGTATGATAGAAAAAAATGTTAAAAATTTATCATTTTTCTATAATATCATTTTTCATAAAATAATACAGACTTATATGAATGAAAATTATAATTCACATGTAATATATATATATATATATATATATATATCATATATATAAGGCTTTAGGGAATATCTCCATAACTCACCAATTTTCACAAATGCTAAAATACTATGTGTATTTTAACTTTATATTTTAGCATGGATAATAACTTGTGAAACCATATCCAAAACTCATTTTTTATATCTTCCAAAAATCAATAGGAAATTTATCTGTATATTCACTTTTCTTCACATCATATGTAACACTTTGTGAATAAACATCTAAAACACATTTGGATAAAATCTAAAATAAGTTTAGAGTAGTCTTTAAGTCAAAATAAATCCTTATTCAGTAAACCACAATGTGTGATCCCATGGGCCTTTATGCATTGAAATTGTTTTTACGAATATCTAGATCCATATATGAAAACAAATACCATACTCTAGAAAAGTGTTCATGCTAATCGAACTATAAAGGGATATGGGGTGATTTCCATCTAACACATTTATATCTATACCTATGTTCACTAGTCTGAATGATATAAAAATATGGATACTCATATTTTCCCTTTTTACAAGGAATCGAGTGATCTTGGAAACATAACATGTCAATCCCATATTTGTAAATCCCATGTTCTCAATTCTCTGAGTGTCAAATGATCTGATTAATTAATACCTCACATTTCATTCATCATGTTGGATAATCACATCACATGTCCTTTATCTGGATAGATATAAAATATTTTGGTATGGATAAAAACTCCACTATACTCTTTCAATTTAGGTACCACATGAAATACTTCTCAAATTATAGGACAAATCCCATATTGGTTAAGCTCCTACAGACAACCAGATCATCAAGATACCCAACCACCCAATGATTAGATATGTGCATATATTGAATTTTGTAAGTTTGGTACCAATGTATAAAGGATCAAATTCTAGGTATCTCACCAACCTATGGTTTTGGGTACTAAAATATGATCCATGAACCCTATTATACCAAATAAATTTGTGTATGTCACTCCATGTGCTATTCTTAGTAGTTCATCCAACACACACGAAGAATATCATATTCTTTATTTTGCACCTTATGAGAATATTATGTATCTATATACAAGAATCTAACTCATTCTAACCTTAACATTTCATAATAACCTAAATTTCATCATGATGAATATTTTTTAGGGATAAAATCAAATTTATACTTTGAGAGGTCAACTATTCTTTTACTTTATGATATATATATATATATATATTTGTATTCAATGCAAAATAATGATAAATAGAGGTTTCCTTTAGTTAGATACATTTTAATATTATTAAATTCATTATTAATATTTAATAAAAACAATATAAGAACGATTTTTTCATATTATATATGATAAACATCCAAATAAGCATTATATGGCTTACACATTCTGTGTCTTTTAATACATTACATCATATTTAATTCATGTCACATCTCTTTGTTACCACATCACATCTCTATTTGACTATATAATAAAATGCAACCACTAAAATCTTTATTTATAAACATCTATGAAGTAAGAAAATTTGAATAATGGTGAGACATATGAATCATATTACTAATTTTTCAAATCTTGGAACATATTAAAAATTCATAACTTCACCAAATTCAATGTTATGATATCCCAAAAAAATTCAACTATGAAATATTTCTAGGTTCATCATCATTATCCTTGGATACCTATTTAGTCAAACTTTATTAAAACAATAATTTAACTAAATACATTTTTGTTAACCCATATTCTAAAACTCTTTTATGATTAAGTGGCAATGAATTTAATATGATAACTAAATGCACCTTTTTATATTTATCTATAGTACCACATTCTAAACTCTATTAAGATAAAGTGATTACACTTTTTTATAGTAAATAATCTATGAATTTATATTTCTCAACACTTATATACCCTAAACTCTTTTTTGATATCAAGTCTAATCATATATTATTTGGAATGATATAATATTTCAATAAATAGTTTCTTTCATTTCCCATGATAACTAAATTGAACTCTTTAAATTTTATTCATTTATCTCCACATATCCAAAAATCTTTTAGGATTTTGAGTAAACAAACACTTTAACCTAAATTGGTATAGTAGTGATATCTACTTTCTAATTGGTATCTAATTGTAAAATTTTATATTTGTCATTACCATCACATATACTAATTATTTTAGGATATCAAGTGAAAAAACACTAAAACTAAATTTTGTAGTTATCCATTATTTGTTAATTTAGAACTTATCTAATTTTAAACATACTCACACTAGCTACTAAGATAATATATTATTTTTAGTATATCTTTAAAAGATACCCAAACCCTTTTATGTTAGGAAAATAAATTTATTTCCTTTTTGTAGGATCATTTAACAAATAAAATATAATAATCTATATCATATATGGTATTATATTTATTTAGAAACATTCCATTTAATTTTTTTTTTGAAATATATCACTGATGGCTCTTGAGAATAGAATCTCACATATTTTAACAATTACCTGGATAATAATTTTATCCAAGATAAAACAATTTTATCCATATCATCTTCTAAAAACATGATATATAGATTAATGAATCATAAACCATGTGTATATAATTAATCCTATTATACTTTTTCAGACCAATACATTTTAATTTAAAGCTTCTAATATGACACTTGGAGAATAATATAAATATGAAAATATTTTATTTAGATTCATTTTATCTTGATAAAATAATTTACAATAAAATACTCAATATAGTAATTATTTAATACTTAAATGTCAAATACATGCTCAAATGATTCCTACATTCATTTTAAACTCTTGTATATGTATGATAATTTGAAAATCATACATTAGGTATCAAATAACCTTCAAAATAGAGGAATTAATTTCTATAAGATCCATACCTGAGATGGAAATTCCATTGAGTTTAACAAACTCCTTCAGGTGTATCTTGAATCATATAATAATATTAATCTATCACTTTTCCTAAAAAACCAAGTTTTCAATGACTTTTATTTGATTATTGAAGAAACATTTTTGAAATTTTTAAGTAAATTTTCTTTATCTAGAATTAACATTTAACCACTCTTACTATCCATAAAATATAATAATCTAGTCATCATGTACATAATTCATCCACTATCAACAATTTGATAATTTTGGGTAAATGTTTCTTGAATTCATTCACATTGTAATTATATTTCTGGAATTGATAGTTTTATGAATTACCTAACCAAGACAATTTATTTTTTGTATCCCCAATAAATCATGTTATAAAATTAAACAAATCACACACTATGTGAATTAAAAAACACACTATTAATTTTATTCAAATAACTATTATTTACAAGCTCTCCATAACTTCATAATGAGATAGAATACACATCTTATGATGAGTTTATCCAAGATTGACATATATAAGTTATAAATGCATAAAATTATTTTCCCCATTACATGAATTTAAAATTAAAGTTTCATTTCCTTTCATCTTATGACCTTATATATATTTATAACACTTTTTGTATTAGGCCATTGATATCATATATTGATTAAAATAATAGAATAGAATTTCTATAACTAAAACAGATTAAAAGAGACCTTTAGTCTCATCAAGTCACAAATATATTTAATTATATTGAATATCAATTTACATACCCAATCATATTGAGTATATGAGACAAAAATTGTTAATGTGCCCAATCAAATTCAGTACATGAATGGAGAGTAATATTTCTTTGGTAATTTTGCATCTAATTCATATGAAACCATAAATTAGTCACTCTATAATTTTTTAAGAATCTATATTCACTTTTTGAACAACTTCAACACTTGGTTACTAAGGAATAAACTATTATTACACATAAAACTTTCCTTAAGAACTTTTCTTGAATCAAAAATCTATAATAACAACTTTTCTTAAGTTACCAATATTAGGAGTATCATTCATTAATATTCTATTTTAAATAATTTATCATTAATTATATCTTGATGATGATTATTATATTTATCTATAAGATAATATTTTACCATATGAGTATCATTTATTATTAACCATTTAACAAGGACTTTTATTAAATGGGATCTGCCTAAAATGATGAACCCTTTTTTGTATCATATCTATTAGAAGACAAGATCTATATTTCAAAAAGAAATTAGTTCACTTGGGAATTTATCTCTCCAATTAATTATTTATATAGGGAGTCATCCCAATCATATCATATATAATTCTTGTAATGAAGAGCGGGAAACCCATTATCCAGTCCATCATATGGATAAACATAACATCATTCTCATTTTATCCTTCCAAATGTTTTCCTTGATAATTATATCCTAAATTAAATGTTAAAAATACATTAACAAAGGATAAACCATGGGAACATTACATTGGAGAAGACTATAAATATAGATTTTCAAGAAATTGAAAAGTTTCACTTTGGTAGGATTATCAAACTTAGTATTTGAGGGGGATTATATATCATTATCTTATATCATGTTATTCCCTATAACGTATGCATTTTTCTATTAATTAATTTCAAATATTATTACCTCCACCAAACGAATATGTTCAATCCATATTGATGTGTAACTCTTTACACAAATGAAAGTTTATGTTACTTACCCAAAAACAGAACTCCAAAATAATCATACTTATCAAAATTAATCATTTAAATAAGGTAAATTAACACTTCATGTATAGGTATAGAGTTATCCTAATGATTACTCCTATAAAAATAGATAACCAACCACATTAACCAACCTAGAAAAGGCATAAGCCTCCAGTTAGGTAAGTAGTTTGACCCCAAGTCCCTCTACTAGGGTATACTTTAATCAAGAGAGAATCAAAATAATCATAACTCTAACTCTTAATGTGCTAAAAATATGTTAAAAAAATTAAATTCATGTTCATTACATCAATTAAAAAATGAGGTCATGGTATATGGAAAATTAAATTCATTATAGAGATATTCTTAGCATGTAATTCAATGATCTATTCTAGAAGTAGTTTTAAATTTTAAAATAAAGCATAAAAGGTATTAAAATATAATAAAAAAAATTAAAAAACATGATTATATCATGGAATAACATTTAAATAAATTAAAAATTAAAATATTTAATCATGATATAAACATTTATGACAAAATCATAAATCAAAGATAATTATAAACACTTTTATAATTTTTGAACATTAATAATATGGACATTATATGATTTTTTTTAATATATAAATTTTATATTCTTTTAAATATGAAATATTTCATATTTATCGTCATATTGAATATTCATTTTAAATATATGATATTATTTTAATTATAAACTATTTATAATTCAATTTCTATTATGTAAACATGTTTTATAAACAAATATCACATATTTTTTCATTATTTTAACTATGTTAATATAAATAATCAAAAAAAATTGATGTGTCTTAAATACTATTCCAAATAAGTCCACTTTAATTTGTATAATTTTTAATTAATTAACTATGAATGATTCATAATTTAAATATTAAAATTTTATATTATGGCCTTATTTAATATTTTATAACCAATTTCAAATAATCACTTATGATTTATAAATAAAAAATTTTATTTTTATATCATAAGAATTTCCATATAATTTGTCAAAAGGTATTTCAAATATTAACAATAAATATTTGGGAAAAAAATTATAAATATTTATTTAATTTAATTATAAATAATTAAAAATAATTTAATTATTAATAAACCTTTTATAAATTAAAATATCCGAAAATAACTTTCATAATAATTTATAAACATTTAATAAACCATTAAACCAATTTTTTAAGTTAACTGTAATATTAAAAATATTTTTGTTTACCCTTATGTTGGAACCCTATTCTTTATAAGGGTGACCTCCTCATACCCTTAACTAGACTATATATATAAGATTGTATGGGTTTTACCCTTTCACAACCCATACCGCATAAGGGTACTAAGCTCTTACCCTTAAGTGAACCTTCACATAGAGGTAAAAATAACATTAGCCCCTTCATGTAAAGGTAAAAAGGTGAAGACCATTATGCACACCACATATATAGGTAACACAATTACCAAGTGGCTCATGCATGGGAAATAACCTCACGTAGCACCAATTATATAAGGGAAAGGAGGAAACAACCTTATTTGAGTTCCCCATATATATGAAATACCATTACACAATACCCTTACATAGTGCCTTATATAACTGTAAATCATTGAATTAATGTTATGCAACACCCTTACACAATGCCTCATGTAAGGGTAAAGTTTTGATGACCATTATGTAGACTAATATATGAAAAGTTAATTTGATATGAACCTTATTTAAATCAATTTTTGTAAGGGTAATCCTTTGGTTACCCTTATATGCCTCTGTTGTGTAAGGGAAATGCCTCTATTACCTTTATGATTCCTATCTACGTAAGGGTAATACATGTTTTACAAATTTTCATAAAATATAGAAAAAATGTCATTATTTTTTAATTCTTATTCAATTCAATGCAATATTTCATAAATAATAATCATGGGCTAACATTGATACCATTGTATGGTGGAAGAATCTCTATTCCAAAAAAACATGCCAAACATCCCATCCATATGAACCTATGAAAAAATTTTATTACCCCAAATCATTAGAAATGCTACTCTTCGCAACACAATGGTTCTTTTGGGTGGAGATCCACACTTCTTCCCGATTCATGAGTGAGAGTTCCCATGTATCGATTAACTTTTTAACCTTTCCTATGATACCACTGAAGCATTTTTTTAGATCCCAATATCAATTACTAGATTAATAGAAACTGATTTAAAACCCATTAATGATGATCTATATCTAAGATATTATAAATGTGTGTCAAAATAAAAAATGAAGAACATGTAAATTTTAATACCTTACACCGAAGAGTCCAATGCATCATCTTTATCTTAGAATTTGTTTAATAAAGATCACATTAGTGGAAAAAAGAAACCCACCTCCATCATTTATATACAGATAAAATTAAGCTTATATCATACATGCTATATTTTCATTACTCCTATGATTTTCAATCATCTATAATTGAAAAAAAAAATTTATAAAGAGAGCTACGAGTTCAGGGAGGTTTGGACAAGAATAATTATAACCACACAAACCCGCACTATCATCACCTGAAAATGGTTTATAAATCTCTAAGGAAAACCCTCAAAAATTATCATTCACTCATGTGTACCTAATTCATATGTTAATTATTTTTAAAATATATGTATTCATCAAATAAATTTTATAATTACTTACCCTTTCATCTTATGAAACGATTCTGTGAATGATAGAATATGGGGGAGAAATATATTACAAAAATTTATCATTTTTCTATAAACACATATTCTATAAAATAGTATACTATTATTTTCATGAAAATTATAATTCACATTAAAAATATATATCATATATATATATGGATTTAGGAAATATTTTTACCACTTCATGTAGTGGACCTTCAATCTACGAAGCAACCAAGACTTCACTGAAGTATAAATCTGTATATACCAAATAAAGACCTTAAGTATTATTGAGAGCCCATAGGCATCTAGATCATTTACATTATTAAATTTTCAAAAACCTTACACAAAACCTAAAAAATCATATGTACAATACTATCAAATCTCAACTTTGACTTCAAATCCATTCACGATGTGGTCTGTACCACCATTATGTGGTGATTAATTCCTTTACAAAACTACTCATAAACTCTATCATTTTCCAAATTCTCTCTTATCTAATCCCACATATTTCATAACCCTAAAATGATATAATAATAATGTTATAATAAATATTACTTCCATGAATTCCTTATTCTCATAATCATTGTGATCATCATGACAAAACAATTTCATGGATATATTTTTATTTCAAGGTTTCATCATCCAATACGATGAATACAATGATACCTTACCAGATATAACAAGATCATCCTTGAACTCTATTTCAAAGCATTTTTGTTTCAACTTACTTATATTCTTATAAAAAAATCTGATATACAACCTCTTTTTGAAACCATTTACCCCTTTGTATTTTTTTGACAGTACTTTCATAAATCATACACCTCATTTTAACTATAAATGATTTAAAATATTATACATATTTATAGTTTAGTTTTATAAAACCCATTTTTCAATAAAAAAAAAATGTATCATCTTATACATAATCTTCATTTTAATTTTTTCTCCTTTTCTCATAGAATTTGATGGAAATATCTTCTTAGCCCTATCCACCATTTTCCAGTACAAGTATTTATTTTGATAAGCTCTATATTCTATACCATGGTATTTTTTAGGAGGTTTGATCCTCATAAAAATTTAAAATCTAGATTAAGATAGATTATTTATTCAAATCATCATAATTTTTTTTGAAATAAACTTTATACCACTCGTTTACATCTTAAAACCTTCAATATCTATCAACCATTAAGAATTTATCTTAAAAACCACTAATTTTCTTCATAGTTTCCAAATAAATTATTGAATCTTCCACATTTTGGGTCCATTTACCTAATAACAAATTTTGGTTCAACCAAGCACTTATTGAATGAACCATTGACACTTTTACTATAGGTAGATATCAATATTTTCACATTTTTTGATACTCCACTTATTTTATAAATTAAATTCTAGATTTCCATTTTTTGAATCTTCAATCCATTTCCTCCTTCCAGATTTATTTTTCCCAATGATTTTTATTGAGATATATTGCCACAACGGAACTGAGTAGAAAATCAGTGTAGGAATCATGATTTTATGTCAAATACATAAATGTTATTAATGTAACCCACATACTTCTATAAACATGTGTGGATTTAGAATTTACTCATTCAAAAAAACAATTGCGAGATCTATCATACTTACACAAAACCATCAATAAGTAAACAGTAAAATACAGAGTTTGTGAGTGATACTAAATATTAACCCAACTGATAATAGTTTATCATGATAATCTTGTGATACCACTTTATTTCCATTATCCTTCCTCTCTAAATATGACTTCTCCTTCATCTAGAAGAGACTTAACTATATTCATGTTCACACCACCAACTACCATCAATTACATTCAGTTCATGACACCTAATATAGGATAATATCTAGAATATTATCCAGTTATTGGTTTTAAAACATTCATCAAATATCTTTAGGTATCCTAAAAAATCACTTAATAACATAGTTTTTAGAAAATTGATAAATAGACAATAATTACCTGATTATTTATTATTTATTTGTTAATATTTTATATCTTTATTGATGTTACGATAACAATTTTTGATAATAAGGCCATCTTGGAAATATTATATAATTCATATAATAATTTGAAACCACATAAAATTTAGATCAGGCTCTTCATCGTTTTCACTTATTCACAATATGTAACATATAGATTCAAAATTGAAATAAAAATTGATTTCATACCACTAATTTTTGAATCATTCCAAATCCTTAAAACTATTTAATAATTTTTTAATCCTAATACCAATTAGTAACTAAAATATATCCTACTCTTGTTTTATTTTTTTCTTTTAGAACTTACACACAAATGTTTCTATTTTGAGAATATACGCACTCCATGGACATTTGATCCTCATTAATTATAAAATATATCACAAATATTAAAACAATATGTAAACACATGTGAATAAGAGTACCTCTAATAATTCTTACAAATGGTAGTGTGGTTTTACATGATACGAAATCCCTTTGATTCTTTTTTTTCATTCAAGAACACGTAGTGATTATCCATTTATTTTCCCCACTTATAAAAACTTCCTCCTATGTATTTTATTTCAAATTCCCTATTTTTTTATTGAGGTCAATATTTATAAAGTGTGACTAATCCCACATATGTAATGTTATTTATTTTTTTGATATTACTCATTGTTCTTATTATTTGAGTTCATTTTCATTCCCTTTGTGTTGATATTTTTTATCATTCTACTTGGGAAAGATTCCCCATTATTTATAACAAATCATCGTCAACCCATCCTATATTAGTCTAAAAATTATTTCCTTTTCACATTAATAGAATATTTATTTATCTTCACTTATTATTTTATAGTCGTGGGAATAATTTCCCCCTTCTTCTTGGTTGTCTATAATTTATTATTTTCCTTCCAGGAAAAATGTTTTACCATAATATCCTTTGATTTCTAAGTCACGTCCCCTTGATAACCTATCTCATATTTCTTCAATAATTATAATCTATTATTTAATGTTAAAAATTTTCCTTCCCCCTAAAATATATTTCTAATGCTAGTTGGAGTAGTGTTATTCCACTCAAATTATTCTCTTATTTTCATATTATAATTCCTTGAAATGTGTCCATTATAAGAATATTCATAACATCTTTTATTGTAGTGATCATTGTTTATTTTCATTATCCATAATTTATAGCCCAAAAATACCATGAAACACTCATTATATATGTTTCTTCGTAGTCCAAAACAAAAAAATATACCTCTAATGGTGTAGTCTGAGATCAGTTGTCTAAGAATCGACTCTATTCTATATTTTTATCTGTTATTCTTGATTTTAAGAAAAAAATTAGATGAATAACAAAAACAATAAGAGCTTGAACTTATATATTATGGTCCATATGATCTTTATATTATCTTCCATTAATAATATAAAATAATTCCAATAATATCCTCACAAAAAAACATATTTTATATCCAGTAATTCAATAACAATAACAAATATTGTTAAATTTATCCTTTTGAATTTACATGTCTTACTAAAATGTCACAACATGATTATGAATTTCCTTGGATGATGGTGTATCAAAAATAAATATTTCATTTCCCATAACAGTTGATTATTGGGCTTCAAGGAACTCCTTAGGTTTTCTTGATGGCTTTGAAAATATACACTAAATTTTCTTATTTTATTAAACATTGTATTCAACTTTTTTAACATAATCACCGTAAAATTTCACTTCAGGTTGAGTTAATTTCTTCCATATAACAAAAATGTAATTTATATTGATAATTATTTTTTATTAGTTTCACTTTATCATAATTCCATTCTTGTAAATATAATAAATAATATTTATACTCTATAATCCTTTTACACTTTTCATCCAATTCTGTATTTTTTACTAATATGCCTATTTTTAATGTTTCCTTCACCAGTTCCAATTTTTCTTATAGATTATTTTTTGTCTCTATATCAATTTTTATCTACCGTTGATTGATAAAGAAGAAATGTTACTTGAAATTATTCCTCAATGATATCCATAGATAACCTTTTTAAAATACAATCAAACTCATTTAATATTTTCTTTAAAGATTGATTATTTTTTTAAAGCTCTTTATAAATACCTTTTATTGAAATGTTTTACTGATATTTTTCATCAACACTCTAATCATATGTATATGGACCATATTATTTTATAAACCTTCCTCAAAAACAATTTAAAGAAATTATTTATAGTATCCTCAGAATACCTTTTTTTAAACATACTTACTTCTTCTTCAGGAGACTTAATTCTATCATTTCATCATTTAATAAAAGATCATTGTTTTTTAATAACATTATTTTGTTATAATGTATTTTAATTGATATAAATTCCTAATTATAATTATTGATAAACAATATATTTATCTTCAACTATCCATTCAATCAAAAAAAATGTATCTTCACACTTATTTATATACTTATAGGATTTATTCAATAATCCTCTAATCTCAATGTAATTATTAATTTAAATATCTAATTCTTCAAGAGAACTGACCATCTTTAATTCAGTATTAATAACTCTCGTGGGATCATTCTCATATTAAACCGTTATCTTATCCTTTCAATAAATGGTATCCATAGAATTTAAAAAACAATTATTTAGGGCTGAGCTTTAATAATAGTGTCTTTTTACTCGAAGACGTCTTTTTGGAACCCAAGACACCCTAGGGGTAAATTAAGGTGTTTCGTAATTCAATTTGTTTATTTCAATTGATTTTATCTATTCTACATCTTGTTTCCATGATAAAAGGGATTGTTTTCAAATTGTTTATTAAATACATTCTCATAAAACCTCATTGAGTCTCATGTATGAATGTATAAATGTAAATCATATATGCACCACATTGATGTTACTTGGTTCACCAATTTTTTTTAATCCATGTATCATGTACCGATGGTTTGTTAACATACAAATAGGTCATCTTACTCACTATATATATTTTCATGGTTTATAAAATACAAATTATATATCATAGAGTCACTAATCCTTTATCACTCTGTGTACTAATTTATTTAAGATAACAATAGTTTTATAGACTTGAAGTCCTCTTTGAAAGATTATAGATATGATGTTCAATTACAGATCAACATATGTTGCTAAGACACCTTAAATCCTTGTATCAATATAGATACTCTATTATGACCTAATTTTTTGTGTTCTATTTATTCAATATCTTATTATATTTTCCTATTCCCATTAATTTTTACTATTTATTTTTCACAAATCATATAATCAATACTTCTTTTCTATATGAAGATAATTCCAAACTAGAATTAACTTATATCACTATTTCTTCATGTAGAAGATGTAGCTATGTACTACCTCCTTATTATATAATATTTATCTCAAAATATAATCAAGATATGGTTATATAAATCTAAAATGTTTCCACTATATAATTTATATAATTAAATTTAACAATATTCTTATTCCCTCATTCCGTCTTCTCACTACAATATGATATTCAATATTTATCTCCTTCAGAATGAACTATTATTAGTAGTGATATAGATCTCCATAAAAACAAACCTATTATACAAGGACTAGGATCAATCCATACTACCTTGACAATATCAAATCATTCCAGATAAACAATAAGATTTAATGTGGTTATTAATTTACATTTAAACTGATTTCCTCAACCAGAACATGGATTCATCAACCTAAATGTGGTCTTCTTTTTCAATACTTTAATAACATCATGTTACCCATATCCATAGTGTATATCCTAGTACATATCCATATCTAGAAAATATAATTCATAACTCTTTTTAAATTTCCCCAATTATTGGGTCATGTTTTTCATTCACTCTGAAAGATGAACCATGTCATATTGCTTTAATTTCAATATCATATCACTTTTCTTGGTGAAACACCCTTAAAATTGGTTGGAACCATTCTCACCTACTTATTTCCTATTCTGAATCAGAATCTCAATACTCTACATACATTCCACCATGTCAAATTAATTATTTAGTGCGTAATTCAATCATTCTTACAAGAGATCAAAAATGGATTTTATTATAGCAGTTTTTCGGTACCTTGTTATTCCGAGTGATTTTATCAATTAAAAATGCCATAATACATTATCTAGCATGAATATTCCCTCTTTTTCATAACCACTATGAATTATTCTATATCATATTCATATATTACACTTTCAACATATATAGGTTTTCATAGTCTTTTAATCGAAATATCAATCCTATTTTATGATTGATAAAACTTTATATTTCAAGGCATCATAGTATGACCCTTTTATCCATGATCTATACATCACTTTTCCAATGGATAAAACCTTACATTCAAAAATATGTTATATATTATTGAAAATACTTACGCATCAAAGAATTTTCAATTTTTAAAAATTTAAAACCCATATATAACTTTGAATTTCTCATGCATACCAAACTTCCAAAATTCAATTTCAACTATAAATACATTCATGGTCTGGTATATATCAACAAATTATAGTGAGTACCTCCTTCACAAAACTACTCACAAACTTTATCTTTTTAAAATTTCCTCATGTGGGGTACCACTTATTTAACAATAAAACAATATATAATTTTCAATTAATGCATAAAATTACTTCCACCAATTCTAAATCGAATATTCATTAAGTAGTTCAAGAAAAATCCATATCCATGATATTTATTTTTATTAGAGTGCCTTACTCTGATAACTTGACTTCAATGATTGGATTTTATATATAACTGGAACATACTAAAACTCTATTTTCATGTATTTAATTGTATAATTACAAATCTTATTTTCAAAAACACCAACATGAAACCTCTTGATTGCAATAAGATCAATGAGCATTGAATTCCTTATCCAAGAACATTTTATCATCCACTTAGTGTGCATGTTCTCATAGAATATTTATTTTATCCAGTATCCTTACACCAATACTTAAAATTGAACCTCTCATAACTAATTATTCTTTATTTATCCTCTTATTAACCAAAATTAATTACTTTATGAATACATAATTTATTCATTACTTGATTTCAAAATGAAATTTTTTTTCTTATAGGGTTTTTATTTCTCCATGATTTCTGAAAGAAGCTTCTGTATTTTAAAAGCACAATGTATCTACCGATTATTTAATATAATCATAACATCTATTCATCATCATGGGATAATGGGAGATTTTTTATTTATAAAAAACTATTAAAGTACTGTTAGTTTAAAATATATTAAATAAATTACTTTCAATCACCTAAATGAGAGTATCCAAACTCGTTTTGACCATATTTTTTTTATTCATTATTCTTAATCATTGATATATTTAAATTAGCACTAGTTTTAACAATGAGTTTCATAGAATTTCTAAATTTTCACTCATTATTATAAATAGAGTCACAATACATTATCCTTTCATGGGTTATCTATAAATCTACATTAAATTCTCTCATTAATTAATAAATGAATCATAATAGTGGGTTTTGATAAATATATTATCAGTCATAGCACTAACCAATATCTCACAGAGACTTTCACAATACATTATTAGATCTAAATCATAATGAATATTATAATGATGGTGACCAAATTAGCTAAATGATATTGGGTTTGGTAACCAAAATACCTCAGACACACCTTCGGATATCCAAAGACTAGTGTAAACCATGAGTGTTGATTGATATAATCATGGGATATTTTTTCCCACCACGAGAAAGAATCAATAGATGACTAAAAAAATAAAGTGCCAAGCCAAAATTCTAGCATGACCCTTGGGGTTGACAAACGTGGGTGACCATAATGTTGACTTTTAAAAAGTATGTATCTATTCTATGATAAACCTAGACAAGATATCATACAATCATTTAAATTATATTCCTTACCATGAGAAAAAATCAAAAACATCCATAAAATATAAAAATAATATTTATCTAAAAAAATAAAAAGTCAACATAACGTGGTAAAAAAAGAGGCCTCGATAATCAATGAAATTAGTCTCCTTCACTGAAACTATATCAAAAACTCTTAGGATAACTCCCTTCTATCCAATTTTTTGGTCTATCAAAAGGGTTCAATAGATTCAAACAAAGTGACTAAATCCATGGGTAACAATGTCCCATGATCAAGGGACTTTCCCTTACCTAGATCATATACAACAGCTTCTACACACATTATATACTGGTTCCCAGTAGGCGGTCACTTCACCACTCGTTAAAAATTTTCATAAATTATAGTGTGTGTGGAAAAAAATTTAAGTCTCGTGTAGTAAAAAAATAATAAAAAGTAATTATTTATCATAATTATTTAACAAGAATATAAGATCTACGACATAACGCCCCATGCTCTGAGGGTCCAAAACTGAATTTCCAGCTTCATGACTTTTCTTGGATTGAATAAGTTATATGTGTTCCATCCTATAAGGAAGAAATAATCACACCCATATATAACCCACATATGTGTTTATAAACCTTCATGCGTTTTTTGGATATATATATGTTTGTGTGTGTGTGTGCCTAGCAAGTCAAGGACCTAGTGACTTGTCTTGAAGGAAAGGGAAATTTGTGAATAATTGAAGGCATATACTATTCCAAAACATTGTGAGACAATCCCACACCATCCACTTATTTTTCAACACGACCATCGTTTATTTTTCAAAAAAATAATAATATGTACAATCCAATATTCTTGACATAGTCAACTGATCAAATAATGGGTGGAATTGAATGCTCACTATGTGAGACATGATAAACATGATATGACTAAAAATTAAATTAAATAGACAAAACATTAAAATCATTTATATACCATCTATATAACAGTACACATAAAAATCATTATGTAAAACTATATTTTATATATGTGAATCAAAAGATATATAAATCACTAATAAACCATGATAACATGAAATGAAAATTACATTTAGATAACAAAAATTTACTAAAAATATTTAAATAATTTTTTTTGGAAACAAACGATTTATTTTAATCAGTTTATCTCATCCCTTATTCACTTCAAGGCTATCAATCCATATGTATATGAGGAGAAATGAATTCGTTTTTAAAAAATAATTAAATATTTTTCCCATTAAAGGCTAAGGGAAGAAGAATTCCATAATGAAAATTGATAGAACAATCTAAAATAAATAGATCATTAGTGACTGATAATATCAATTTTAAAAGAAGGGATTATACTTACTTAAACCAAACCAATGAATTGATTTCACTTAAGATGAACCCCCATCATAGCTACACAAAATGAATATTGAAATATTAGATAAGTTACACATTCTCGAGACATGAGGAATAAATAATTACACCAATAACTATAAATAAATAGGTGTAAAAAGAATATTAGAGAGGATTTACACCCTTAACTTTATTATTATAAGATACCAAGACTGATTCGTGTCAACTAGGTAGTGCATGAAGAAGGGTGTCATGTGTAAGTAGAATAAGAAGGTTGAGAGTTCAATGGGGGTGGAGGAAGACTTTAATGAGAGTGTAATCTTGATTTATAATATTTTAGGGGTAAAATTTTACGGTGAAATGAGTAAAACACCCTCCACTGAATAAAACTACTTGTATCACCATTGATCACCTTTTCTAGGTCCACCATATATCTAGTCATTTCTTCTAGTGGCCCTACAACCTCTGGGGGAACACCAGGTATGTAGTGCCACCCTACTGGGTAACAAATGTTTTTCCAGAACCAAGGTACTACAATATATTCTTTCCTAATTCCTGTAAACTTTGATAACTCCCCCTAAACAGAAAAATATATGTTAAAATACACATAATTAGATATTTAAAGACTTTAAATATATGAGGTTACTCACCCAAAAAGTTAAATGTCTTTAAAAACTTCCCAATATCAATATTCTCATACATAAGAACATTTAACCAGTTTCTTTAGGGAATAATTCTATATATTTAACCTTCACCCCACATTCCAACTCCCAAGTTCAATTTTGTATCTTCGCATTCTTCCACATAACCTAGATAATAGGTATCACATTGTCCTACAATATATATTAATTTTGATCGATGATATTGATAGAATGATTCGAATAAGTGAATTAGATTTAATCTCAACATCATCATATTGAATCACATGCTTGGGGTCATATATATACTTACTCATTAGATAATAATTGAAAGTGATATGCATGTAACTGAATTTTAGAGGTAAATACAATTTCCATGAAATTCCACAGACTCTACCAAATTATTGAAAATGTATTAAAGTTAAGTTCCCTTAATTACCCATTTAATGATGAACTAACATGGGTGAAACCTAAAGAAAGGAATGATCACCCATATATATATTTAAAAGGGTGTCTTTTAATAATCCATACATGTATTATTTCATCTTTATGTGTTTAAAATCCATTTATGAATAAATTTCACTTGTTCCATTTTCACTTGGATGACACGTGGCCCAATTATAGATGATTTATTTATTTTTCATTATCAAATAGATGAATGACCTGGAAACCAATAAATAACTCATACATTAACATTTTAATTGATGAATGATATCTATTATTGTATAATAATTTTACTAAAGGAATTCAATCCACTAATGATACACCTATGTAAAGAATACAGGCTCATATACATTTCCTCCATGTTATTCATGGTTAAATAAGAATAAACATCAGTTAGTGGGAGAAAATAAGTACTCCATCTCACCCATGAACCTAATGAATACTAAATCCATTTACATAACTAAGAATTTAACTTTGGATCTAAGATCATTATTACTGGTACACCATGAACTTTTATGATCTCTATGTCATATATCTTTACAAGATAATAAATATAGGAGGTCTCTAGGATATGTAAGAAGTGAGTTATCTTAGTCAAATAATACACAATCATTAATATTTTAACTTAATGCCCAGGTGACCCAGTAAAACTTGAAAAAAATATAGTGTAGTCTTATTTCCATACTAGCACAGAAAGGGGTTGAAATTAAACTACAATTATTTGATTAACCACCTTGACTCAATAACAAATAAATGCATATTAATATGAACCCTAAAATCATATTTCCTCATAGAGTCCATGATACATCTTCTTAATATAAGGATGAATAACCCCTATAAAATAATGCTAATACTTCATTACTGCCACTTTGATTTTCATTTTGAATACAGGTAATCCATGAACATGAAATAATGTTAATGGACAATGAATTTGGTTTATAAGGACTTCCCCACCATTGAGTCCATCTCAAATAATGGTATAGTTGGGGTCTAAAATTCGGGAGTCCTTGATGCACTACATGATAGATGATGTGAGTATAATGTTTTATAAATGCATCCCACATTGATATTATATTGTATCCAAGATAAATTTTCCTGATAATTACATCAACCACCATTCCTCTTTCACCTAAAGTACAATTTGTTGGTGAACCTTCCTATTTAGATCAGAAAAAACCATGTTACCGAACTCATAAGTATACTAAATATCAAAATCAATAAATTTAATATACTAAAAAAACTACCTTAAATTCAAGTCTCTCTATGAGAATAAATATTTTATATTTTTTTGATTAGTGAATACTATAAAGTTCTTAAGGAATAAATATTTCCTCTATCACTTGAAGGAAGTAACTACTAAAATCAATTCTAAATCATGGATGTAGTAATTCCTCTCATGAGGATTGCATTTTCTATAATCGTACAATACTACCTGACAATCATTCATAATAACACAACCTTGGAAAATTTAAGATGCATCCCAATACATATCAAACTGTTTTGTTTCTAGATCTAGTATAAGTATTGTAGTTGTGGTCAACAATTTATTCAAATCTTCAAAATCCTTATCACACTATTCAAGTTATATGAATTTAGATCCATTAATATTCATACATAACATCAGGGTATAAATCCATGAGAATTCTTGGATAAAATAGAGATAATATCGTAAAAATTTAAAGAAACCTCTTACCAAAAAAAATAGAATTATATTTTTTTGACATCATCAAATCCAATTTTACTTGGTTTGATGATATTTTATCTTTACAAATAACATACTTAATAAACTCCACTTTATAAATCTTGAAGGATTGTTCTTTATAGAGAGACCCTAAAAGATATAATGATATTGAACATGGTCATTTTAGGATTGATAATAAAATAGTATACCATCTAAAAATATTATGAAAAATTATCCTCTAAATTGATGAAAGATCATATCTATCAATGACATGAATATGAAGAGAGTATTAAATAAACCAAAAGAAATTCAGAGATTTTCAAAATGACCATACCATCTCTAATAAGTTATCATTTGAATGTATTTTAGTGATATATATAACTGATGATAACTGGAACACATATCAATATTATAAATCATCCTTTTCTATTTTAGAAGATAAAATAGATCATAAATCCTTGGAAAAGGATAATGATTATTGATCATTACTTGGTTTAATTTTTGATTGTCTACACAGAGGAATATGCTCCAGTATTTTTTCTATGAAAAATTACTGTGAACCCTCCGGAGAAGTGATAATTAAAATAAATACATTATCCAAAATATCCTATAATCAAATATTTAACTCCACCAATTAAGTTAGGGCCATATGATTTTGAGGGATTTATATAGGTTTTGTTTTAGGTAGAGATAAACCATAGAATCTACCTATAATTTTATAGAAAATATTGATAAGTCTTTAGGGAATGAAAACAGGTACAATTCTACTATATGTGGTAAATCCTATAACTCATTAGTATCAACCACTCTATAGAAAAGTCAATCAATATAATTAATAATAGCTTCTACCATCCCCTAATCCAAAATTTCTCATTTAACCTAATACTCCCACTCTCTATAGATAATATACTAAATACTTTTTGGTGATGAGAATAATACCCTTTGATTATATAAATTGATACATGATTTATATTGCGTTTACCATTCTATCCTTATAATTTCATATAAAAAGTCCATATTAACAATAATTATATCCCAATGATTCCCTAAAGAATCCATTATGATAGAAAAATATAAACACTTCTTCAATTACTATATCCTTTTTCCTAGAGGGTATAAAAACCATAAATGTGGTAAATAGTTAAATTTTAGGTTCTATAATAGGTGTAAATTTAATAGTTATTAATTAATGAGAAGAGTCTGTATAAAATAAATCACAAGTTAAAGAAGAGGACACCAAAATAGTACCTCTAATTCAAATTTTTAGTCACCAAATTTTAGGAGAATAATTTTCTATGTAATGAAACCCTCCCAAACCCCCATTCTAACCCTAAGGTGGGAATGCCTAAATATTTTATTAAACTATAGATATGTGGCCTTGACTACCCCATTGGAATCTCTAACATGATCATTTATATGGTAGTCAACTACCTCTAGTATAATATGTAACTAACTGTACCTAAGATACTCGGGCCAATTGAGGTCACTAACAAAAGATTTTAGAAAAAATACATTAGAATAATCTCTAAGAATGTTCATACTAACTAAAAGAATAGATATATTTTACCTCAAAGGTATAATTTGGTTTCATATGTCAAGATCACCCACACCATAGATGCTAAATAGTAGTTCTTCCCAAGCTATGGGATAAAGGAACCCTACTGCCCAGGCTACCTTGATGAGTGCCAACTCTGATCATCTCCTCTCCCTATCAATTCTAAATAGAGAATAATTTATCATCTAATGTATGTAAATGAAAAAATTTACATATACTAGAATATTATTTAGGTACATTCTCAGTAACTAAAATCTCTTAACCACTTTTGAGAATGTATATTGTATAAGAATCCTTAATTAATTCAACAGGGGATCCCTCAAACACATTTCAAATTATTTCAGCTTTAACTTCTCATCCTTGATCATATATGAAGTAAATTACAGTATATGGTTAATATTTGGAATACTTTATAATAGACATAAATTCCAACCAAGTTCTATTAATTCTTTATCCCTCACTCGATGTTGAGTTTCATGGTAGAACTGATAAAAAAATATCTCTCGAAAATTTTCGATGTAATACCGTAGTCATTCATAGAATCAAGTATAACATCCCACCACCAGAAAGCTACCCCTTCCAAGATGATTTATCCTACCTATCTTGATGCTATATAAGTTTGTATATCCTCTTGAAAATAAGATTTAGGTCAAAAATACACTTCTCAACTTAAAAAGAAGATATAACACTCTTTAAGGTTATAGGATGATGGAATAAAACATTTCCCCTAAAATTAATTGTTGTAGGCTACCTTCAAGGTGCTTCCTTACCATTTTTCTAAAGTAGTTGATAAATCTCCCCAAAAACCTATTGGTCAACCATAGGTCGAGCTTTTGGTAACAGAATATTGGCCCTATCTACATTGTTAGAGGTGGTTATATATGAGCTATACTCTATAATAATGTATAAATTAGCATGAAAAACCTATTTATAAAAATAGAAAAAATAAAAATCATTGGACCTCCGTAAATAATGTCAATTATAACCCCATTAATCTCTCTATACATTTATTTGTTTTTATAAAAATAATTTCAATTTTAAAATTATATTTTAAAAATGTCTCATAATATTAGGAATAATTTATAATAATAAAATCTTTTCTAAACATAACATGGATGAAATTAACTATAAAAAATGACTATTAAAACATAACCAATTAATGAAATCGACATTTGAACAATATTAACCATGTCATTTATAATAAATATATAAGAAAACACTATTTATGTATTGTATATTTTCAATTAATATGAATAATAAATCAATTCCAATAATATTATAGAAAACATGAGAAAGTACATGACATGCTATTCAATACTCCCTTTACTAACCAACTTGCACATATCATTATGCCTAAGACTAGAGAATTACGGACTTAATCATTGAAAATGAAAAATGAGATCCTGGACTACATAGAGTAACCTAAGATTACACCATAATTATTTTTTTCTTCTATATGAATGAATCACTTCTCGAGTTCCAAAAACCAAATGTTTTGACTAATCTCAAGTCCCATATACATTACCCATTAACATAAGCTCTAATTCCATTGTGTAATAATCATTAACCACTAACTTGAGAAATATTACATTGGGTCATAAAAATACCTCATGTACATATTTCACACACTAGAAATTGGTATAAATATAAATGATTGATTGATATAAGTGTGTGATATAGTTTTTCCATCTTTGAGAATATATCAATAGATGGAAAAAATAAATATTCAATTGAAATTATAAAATTACACTATGGTATGATGTACCCGGGTGATGAAAATATTGACATTGACTAAGGAAATACATATTCGAAAAGCTACTTGTACATGAAATGGTATAATATCTAAATATTTATTCATTCCAATATAAACAAGGTCCAAAAAATTCAGGGAATTTATAAAAGGTGTGGGTCTGGTGAATAGAAAACGGAACACAAAATTTTCCCACTATAAAATGCCTAGGAAACCAAATATAGAAGTCCCATAAGTAGAAAATATATCAAAACCACATAGGAAAACCCCACAAAATCCACTCTTTCTACTAGTACAAGAGGTCAAAAATATTCAAACTAACATCCCAAATCCTTGTGTGAGTAACTACCATGTTTGGGGGACTTACCCTTACCTGTATCATATAAAATAACTTATATATGCATATAATAATCTCATATATAATGAATTATTATATGAATACCCAATTGGTGTTCACAACCCCACTTCATAACCACCTATAATAAATTAGAGAGTTCTTGGAAACAATTTAAATCTTGGAAAGTAAAAAAAATTATCATACATAATTCTTTATCAATTTTATTAGATTAGAATATATTCTCTAATACCTAACTTCCCACATAGGGACTATCCATACATGAATAAACTAGTTTAGGCCTTACTTGTGACCAAACACATCATATCAATGACATCATCTATGTATCTAGTTATCACACATGTATATATTGCATAAATGTATAAATATAGATTTTTATATCTATGTGTGTGCGTGCCAAGTCAAGGTCCTAATAATCCATCCCCGGGTAAAGGGAATATGGTATATTATTCAAGGAAATCTTATTGGCCATCCCTTAAAAAATTAGACAATGTGTATATCAAGACACACTATTGAGATCCCATCAAATACCATCTCTAGTATCCCATTATAATAATTTAATGTTATGTTATTTTTTTGAATGAGGAGCTAAATAAAAATATACAACCTTATAATTAAAATATTTCCATTGTAACATTACTATTAGATCAAAAAATATAAATATAAGTAATCATATTTCAAAATCAATACCAAAAGTAGAATAAATATCATCAAATAGTGGATTTATTCCTTGTGAGGCTGATTTTTTCATACTTGGATGGGTTGTAGTTTCACTAATATTATCCCTAGACCAAGCTCAATATAAACTCCAATAAGTGTGGATTGAGAGGAACCATTTATATAAGAAATTTAAGCCTATATAAATAACTACAATATCAATTATAGATGAATTTCCATACATTACTATCTTTGCTTTTATCATATCATTAGGTTGTATGTGGAGCTCTTGAGGGGTTTTATGAGTATCAGTTTAGATAAAATAATCCTGAAATTATAAATGTAATAAATTCTATATTTAAAATTAATTTTCATTCATTTTTTATTTAAACTTTTAATTAAAATGGTTATTTTTTATATTGTATTCAATTAATTTTCAAAATAACAAAAAGATCATTTTATAATTAAAAAATTAATTGAATTTTATTATATGTAATAGATTTTATTTTTTTTAAGAAAATAACAATATTACAGTGAAATAATGATGTTAATAAAATAAATTGATGATATAAAAAGAATATTAATATTAATTTAATTAGTAATTGATATGAAATAATTTTAAGAATAATTAATTTTTTAAAATTCATTTTTCTATAAAAACATTTTTTCTATATATATATATATATATATATGTTTTAATTTAAAAGTTAATTTTATCATATATATTAGTTTAATTAGATTAAATGTAGAACAAATTAAAAATTAAAAAATTAAAATTTGATAAGAAGGGTCATATTATATCTTATTAAAACTAATTACCATTATATATAATTAAACAAGTTAACAAACAGTAAAAAGAGGAAACCTACATGGATTGAATTTTACTTAATTATTTTGAAACATATACCATATATAAGACCTTTTTTAGGTATTAAATCAATACAACATGTTTCAAAAACATTTATTTACCAAACTCACTTAACACCGAGGTGATTCGATCCTTATCCTTCAGCTAACATTAGATTTCAAGAAAATTTCCTTTTTTCACTGATAAAAGAATCTCACTTTCACCTAATTCAGTCCACACATCCCTTTTGATATTTCCTTGAACCTATAGCCATTTTAACTCTCTTAGATCCTTAACAGACATTTTTAGGCCCAAAATTAAAATAAATTTCTCAAAGTCCCCCATTTTCAAGAGGTATTTCAAGAAAATATTGAAGTTATAAATAAGGTAAAAGCACTTTCATGGATGTTGGGAAAAAAGTTAAGTTCATCTCTATTTCTCTTCATTGAGGATTTTTTTAATTTTATTCCGGTATTATTTTTAAATGTTGTACTTACTACCCTATTTTTATCCCAATTTCATTACTAAATTTTATTTAATGAGTCTTTATGTCTTTTCATGAATTCCACATTCATATTATTTTGATTTAATCGATACCAAATTCCTAATGGTTTTCTCAACTTCATTTCTTACCTTTGGGTCTTATGTTATTTTAAACACTTGATTTCTTTTTTTGTGGTGTACAAACCGTAATATAGATATATTTTATCGTAATATTTATAAAATTAAAGTGGTATATAAATATATTTAATGCTTTATCCATTAATTTCATTTGATTCAAATGATACCAAAATCATAAGGGTTTTCATGACTCAAACACTTTTTCATTGAGTCATCGGTTTTCTCCCTTGAAAACATTATTCCCATTTTGTTATATTATTTCATTTATTTAACTCAAATGAGCCTTTATATTTACCTATATGGAATTATGTCACGACCCGCCTTCACCAAAAGGAGGGAAGAGTCAGCGGATTGACAGGCCCTTCCTTCTTTAAGTTGAAGGAGAGATAATGACCCCCAAAACCCGCCTTCAATAGGTCCCGGAGTGGTGACTATCACCAAGGGTATAGAAAATTCTCGCAAATGGAAGGCATTACCCTTTTTATTTTATTATTTAGGATCGGGAAAAAGGACAAGTCGACCTCCCAAAAAGGAAAAGAAACAAGTTTATATAAATGAACCCAAATAAAGCCCCCCATGCATGTTTAAACAGTTTACAACAAGGTACAAGTACAAAAGAAAAAGAAAGCTCTCAAGTACAATACCAAAAGAAAACAAAGGTACGACAATAGCGACAACTCCAACTGTCCGACTAATAGGGTCCCACGCAGCCCTGGTAGTCCTCCTGGAAACATGAAAGTAAACGTAGGGTGAGCATACAAGTACACTCAGTAGGGAAAACCAAGACTCTCGTGCACAAGTGGGGGAACGTACTAAAGTCCCGTGAGAAAAGAGTGAACCAAACAACTAACAAGGCAAACTATCCATCCCAGGCCTCACCAAGGCTCACTCCCCAAATAACGCAAGTCAAGTAATATATATAATAAGAGCACATCGATGTTTGGGTACCCCGCGCTACTTTCCCACTGGTTATTGAGACATCCTACGCATCGGACCAATCCCGCCATTCTCACCGCAGTCCCACTGCCACACCCGCCCGCACACACCTGGGCCTCACCCACACGCAGTCCCACTGCCGAAAACCTGCCCGCACACACCTGGGCCTCAACCGCACGCAGTACCACTGCTGAAAACCCGCCCGCACACACCTGGGCCTCAACTGTCTCACGTAACCACGCCCGAAGACACCTGGGCTAGAGGATCAATTGTCACGCACGAAAACACCTGGGCCTCATCCCGAAGACACTTGGGAAACCACTTGCCGCACACACCTGGCCAACCACCACGACACCCCGCCCGATGGTTCTTGGGCTAATAATGGACTTCAGGCCATCACAGCCTGCCCGAAGATACTTGGGCTATCCGGGAAAGGGAGCAGAAAAGGAGCTAATAACCATCCACTAAGAATAGTGTTGGGAAAAACACCCTTCCCCCATAAATGGGGGTGTTCGGCACTGAGTGCTCAACTTGGGTGGGGTGTGAATAAGAAACACAAATCTACAAGTATAGATATAGGTAGCAAACACTCACCCAAAAGCCTAGGTTTTTCCTATCCAACCTACAGGACACAACACCACTACATCCGAGTCACAGTTCACGACCCTTGCCCACAATACCATTTATCCCATTCTTATTTCACGTTCAGTCACATGTTCAATTAATTTCAAGCACTACTGGGAAACTACCGTAAGCATAACCAAGGAAAACGTCAAAAGCAAGGATCAACCAAAGCACTCACACCCGGTTCTGTTAACAGAGGATCTCTCCCCAATTTGTGATATCAACAAGTAACCATCCGGGTTCAAAACTCACAACCACCGAAAGTATAAAAGAACAGGGGATCCCATCCCCTCCCACATTTCCAGCCAACTACCGCTACCAGCACAAGTCAGGAATTTTCAGGTTTAAACGACTTAACACACTCCATGATTTCAAAATTCCGCGTGTTCTAACCGTTAGTTATCACAGAAGGGTTGATCCTGGTGCTTTCAATTATTCAGCCGGATATACATGATTAACCAATTTCACAGTAGGAGTTCACAATTTCAACAACCCGTTTAAAACATCACGAAGGGATTCATCAGCGCACATACAACGAACACCAACGGTCTCAATTTCGAGAAGAATATCGACCAGCACAAATCAAAAAGGATAAGCACAAGATAAAGCATAAGCAACGATCACAACCCCTTCCCCTTCTTTCTTTTGAACTCCGTTTATTATCTTTATCAAGGTTTGGTTTAACCAATTCCATAGGAACAAAAGAATAACGCCCACCCCGCATGATACACAAAAGTGAGAGACGAGAGAAATTCCCTACCTGTTGATAGATAAACGACGTCTAGCCCGGGGGCGTGGAATTTTACGGATAACGACGCGGCGGTCCCGATGCACCAGAAGAGCCACGATCGAAGAAGGGGAAAACCACGGCCTAACCCTTAATTTATAAGATCCGGGGACGGTTAAGGTGAAAACGGGAAACCGTGTAAAACGTGGAAGTCGTGGGTTGACCACGCGGCTTGACCCATCATTAAAGGTGCTGGGTGGTTTAAACCGACTCATGAATTAATGAAGCATTTACTTAAAACTTTTGTGCGCATTTCGGGTTTTCAAGACATTTTTAACGAGGCAGAATAGGGTTTAAAACCCTATTTGCGAAAAAGGAGTGTTACTGGAACAACTTGACAAGGTCGGGTGACGTCGGCCGGTTCCGCCGATTGGTCGCACCGATCGGTCTCACCGATCGGTATCGGCCTCACCGACCGGTCGCACCGATCGGTCTCACCGATCGGTCTCACCGATCCGTACACCTTGAGGATTCGGTTTTTTTTTCTTTTTGGCAAAGGACGGGACCAAGGGGGGGGGTCTGGGTCAGGGTCCTCACATCAGATACCTCTTAAACGTTTCTCGTCCTCGAGAATCAAAACAAACCAGAAGGAAAGAGAGGGTCCAAACAACCACCTACGAAAGATACCTCTTAGGAGTGAACCCCTGCTCTAAAAACACTCCCCTGCCAAGAACCAAGCAACATACCACGCCAAACTGCTCGGTCATGTGGGTTTGGGGAGTTCACCTCCCCAATGTCAAGATATTATCCGCTTTGGGCGGTACTGACTCGCCCGCACGGGTTTAATCGCATCCACCTTAATGCGTCTTGATTAGGGGTCGGGTTCCCTCCTCCCTTTAGCCGGGGCTTTTTACACATAACAGAGGAAAGAGACTAGTACATTTTATAGCCAAAAGTCAAACGTTCTATCACCACAGGCACAAAAGGTACAAAGCTCAAAACAACTCGGGGTATTGGGCACACATCTGTGCTTCCCTCTCCCACGTACTCTCTTCGAGGCCACCATGCCTCCATAACACACGAACCAAGCCGATGGTTCGTCCACGGAGCACTTTCTCCTTGCGATCCTCGATCCTGACTGGCCGTTCCTCGAAGGTCGCGTCTTCTCCCACATTTATCTCTCCCCAGTTGATGACATGAGAGCCATCATGTAAGTACTGACGAAGCTGGGAGACATGGAAGACGTCAAGGACCCTCTCCAACTGAGGTGGTAGGGCCAGCTGATATGCCACTTCGCCAACTCGCTTCAGCACCTCGAAAGGTCCGATGAACCTAGGGGAGAGCTTACTCCCCCTTCCGAACCTCCGCTTCCCTCGTCGAGGGGAAACCTTCAAGAACACATGATCTCCCACCTCGAACTCCAAGGGCCTCCTCCGACGATCAGCATAAGATTTTTGCCGATCCTGAGCTGCTTTCATCCTCTCCCGCACTAGCTGGACTTTCTCCATGGTGCTCTGCACTACTTCTGGTCCAAGAGTACCAGTCTCACCAACCTCTGCCCAGCATAAGGGTGAACGACATGGTCTTCCATACAAAGCCTCAAAAGGGGCCATGCCGATAGTAGAGTGGAAGCTGTTGTTGTAGGCAAACTCTACTAAGGGCAAGTGTCATACCCATGATCCTCCGAAATCCAGAACACATGCTCGCAGCATGTCCTCCAATGTCTGGATAGTCCGCTCTGTCTGTCCATCAGTCTGAGGGTGAAAAGCAGTGCTAAGGCGTAGCTGGGTGCCAAAAGAATGATGTAACCCCTTCCAGACTCGTGAGGTGAACCGAGTGTCCCGATCTGAGACGATAGTCTTCGGAACTCCATGAAAACGCACCACCTCATCCATGTACCTCTGTGCTAAGGTACTCACAGGTCCCGACTCCTTGATAGCCAAGAAGTGAGCAGATTTTGTCAATCGATCCACCACTACCCAGATAGCATCATACCTGCCCTGAGCTCTGGGTAGTCTTGTGACGAAGTCCATCGAGACGTCGTCCCACTTCCACTCGGGAACATCTAAAGGATGCAACAAACCACCAGGAATGCGGTGTTCAGCCTTCACCTGCTGACACACCAGGCATTTAGCCACAAACTCTGCCACTGCCCGTTTCACCCCGGGCCACCAAAACTGTCCCCTCAGGCCTTGGTACATTTTCGAAACACCCAGATGTACTGCCAAGGCGGAGCTATGGAACTCACGAAGGACTTCATCACGCATCACCTCTGGAACAAACAACCTCCCATGAAAGAGCATCCGATGTCGGCTATCCTCCGACCATCCCTCTGGAGCGTTCCCCTGATCGACACGATCCCGCAACACTTCCACCTCAGGGTCTCCCCACTGAGACTCTTCCACTTGCTGCAACAAAGAGGACTGTACCGTCATCTGAAACAAGCAGCCTCTAGCACCTTCCACCCTTGCATCTAAGTGCAAGGCAGCCAACTCCCCCATCGCCTTCCAAGCATCAGCAGATTCCCGAACCACTTCCTGATGCGGCTTCCTGCTCAGGGCATCAGCCACAACGTTTCCCTTACCTTCAGTGTACGAGATCTCAAAGTCGTAGTCTTCGAGAAACTCGACCCACCTCCGCTGTCGCAAGTTCAAGTCACGTTGGGAGAAGATATAGCGCAAGCTCTTGTGATCAGTGAAGACCACAAAGCGCTCCCCAAATAGGTAATGTCGCCACAGCTTTAACGCGAACACTACTGCTGCAAGCTCCAAGTCATGGGTGGCATAGTTCCGCTCATGGGGGCGTAGCTGCCTGGACCCGTAAGAGATCACCCCTTGTTGCTGCATCAAAACGCACCCCAGGGCCTATCCTGAAGCATCACAGAATACCTCATAGGTCATCCCTTCTTCTGGTAATTCCAACACTGGGGCACTAACTAGCTTTTCTTTTAGGTAGCTGAAGGATGACTCGCACTGCTCGCTCCACACGAAAACCTGGTATTTCTTGGTCAAAGCCGTCAAAGGGGCTGCTACCCAGGAGAAGTTGGGTACGAATCTCCGGTAGTAGCCTGCCAGTCCGAGGAAACTCCGAACTTCTGCCACATTCTTAGGTGCTGCCCAAGAAACAATTGCCTCAACCTTTGATGGGTCGACTGCTACTCCCTGCTCAGACACTACGTGCCCGAGGAAGTGCACTTCTCATGCCCAGAACTTTCACTTTGACAACTTCCCATAGAGCTGGTGCTGTCGGAGGACCTCCAAAACTGTCCTCAGGTGCTCTGCATGGTCCTCTTCTGACCTTGAATAGATCAGGATATCGTCGATGAATACCACCACAAATTGATCCAGGTACTCCCGAAAGATGGAGTTCATAAGCCCCATGAACACGGCCGGGGCGTTCGTAACACCAAAGGGCATGACCACGAACTCGAAGTGCCCATACCTGCACCTGAATGCTGTCTTCAGGACGTCGCTATCCTTCACCCTCAGCTGGTGGTACCCGGATCGCAGGTCGATCTTCGAGAACCATCCTGCCCCCTTCAGCTGGTCGAAAAGATCATCTATCCTCGGAAGAGGGTAGCGATTCTTGATCGTTACCTGATTCAGCCTCCTGTAATCGATGCACAACCTGAGGCCACCATCCGTCTTCCTTGCAAACAAGACTGGAGCGCCCCATGGCGACGCACTCGGACGGATATAACCCCTCTTCATCAGATCGTCAATCTGTATCCGCAACTCTCGTAGCTCCAAAGGTGCCATCCGATAAGGAGCCATCGAGATCGGACGAGCGTCTGGTTGTAGGTCTATGCCGAACTCGATATCGTGTCGAGGGGGTAGAGTCGTCACCTCCTCAGGAAAGACGTCCATAAACTCGCGGACGATCTCTGGCACCTCCACCATCTCAGCATCTACTGACTCCACTGTCATCTCGGTCAACAAGGAGAGGAGAGGTTCCTCCCTACTGTTTCCCTTCGGACTGCTCCGCTTGCCGGTGAAGGTAACACGCTGGCCGTCCAATCCTGAGAACTCCACCCTCCTTCGGAAACAGTCGATGACGGCGCACATAGAAAATAGCCAGTTGATGCCTAGGATGACATCGTACGGCTGAATCTGTAGCAGAAGGAGATCCCTAACTGACTGATGTGGCCCTAACATTAGTCTACATCCCCGATAAATGAACAGCAAGTCGGTCTGACCTCCAACTGGTGTGCCCAACACCAGGGGCACAGGAAGTCTCTCGGCATCTAGACCCAAGGCACGGGCTAGACTGGGTGCAACAAAGGAGTGCAAAGCTCCAGTATCGAACAAAGTATAAGAAAGAGTGCTAAACACATTGATCGTACCTCGAACAACCTCTGACCCTGCTGGAACCGTTGCCTCTGCGGCGTGTAGTTGTCCACGCCCAGCTCCCCTGCCCCTCGGCTGTCGGTCACCTCCCCGACCATGCCCTGGTCGAGGTCCCTGGGGAGCGCCCTGAGGTCGGCCTCCTCCCCCTATGTCCGCCTGCGGAGGAACGGGAGCTCGCTGTCCCTACTGCTGCTGCCGGAAGGGTCTGGCTGGATACTGCTGCTGCGGCGGATGCTGGGGATGACTGCCACTGCTGTACTGCACCCGATCGGGGCACTGACTCCGAAGATGTCCAGGGCTTCCGCAGATGAAGCACCGTGGTCCCGAGCCTGAAGGGAAAGAACGTGGGCCAAGGGATCGAAACTGAAACTGCTGCGGTCTGCCCCCTGCGGGTCGGAACCTGGAGGGTCCCGATGCTGGAGGCCTGGTGCTGACGGCCTTCCCCTTCGATGGTCCCAGCTGGATCCCTTCTCGTGACACTCCGCCCAGAGCATGCATCCTTTCCACCACTTCGGCCTTCTTCTGGACCTCTAAGTATGTCGGAAGGGTAAAGGGGGTAACAGCATACTGGAGGGAGGGTCGGAGCGCCTCCTCCAAACGTCTTGCCCGAGATTCCTCATCGGGAAAGAGGTCCGGAGCAAAACGTAGGAGGTCCTTGAACTTGATTCCAAGTTCCCTCACAGACATGCTCCCCTGCTGGAGGGAGAGTAGCTCCTGCCTCTTCTCCGCCTTCATCGTCGAGGAGAGGAACTCCGCCCGGAACTCCTTCTCGAAATCCGCCCAAGCAACCTCAGACTCTTTCCTATTCCCCAAGTGAAGCATCCACCACTAACGTGCCGCTCCTCGCATCTGGCTAACAGCCAAAGGAACCCAGTATTCGGTCGGGGCCCGAATCAAGCCGAAGGCTATAACTAACTCCTCTAGCCAGCCTTCCATCTTCATATCGGAGGTGCTGCCCTCATACTTCTCGAGGGCCTGTCGTTGGAAGGCTCGAAGAGTCTTCTGCCACTGGTCATCCTCTTTCTCTCGATCAGCTCTCTGCCGATTGGCCAAAGTAGTCTCAGGGGTCTCGATCGTCTGTACCACACGTGGTCGCCTTCCAGGTGCCATAGCTGCAAGGTAAACAAGGAATGCCTAAGCCCAAGTAGTGGAGAATATCGTTCTTAGAACTTATTAAGGTTTAATTTATTCTTAATTCCCAAGACATCCTAGAAACACAAGAACACAAGTCATTATGATGCATGTACCTTTCCTAGGGTCTCTACCCTGCAATCAGTGTGGCCTCACTTGGTCGTTCGGTAGGTCCAGAGTCCTTGCATCAGATCACGGGGGGCCCTAAAATCCCGTGTCCTATCCGGTCTTCCCTGGCCTAATTCACGCTCCAAGGTCGCCCAACACCGTTGCCTTACCACCCCATGCAATCCTCACTGTGCCTAACTCCAGACTCCGTCCTATCTCTCAACCCAATACGCCTCTGATACCATTCTGTCACGACCCGCCTTCACCAAAAGGAGGGAAGAGTCAGCGGATTGCCAGGACCTTCCTTATTTAAGTTGAAGGAGAGATAATGACCCCCGAAACCCGCCTTCAATAGGTCCCGGAGTGGCGACTAGCACCAAGGGTATAGAAAATTCTCGCAAATGGAAGGCATTACCCTTTTTATTTTATTATTTAGGATCGGGAAAAAGGACAAGTCGACCTCCCAAAAAGGAAAAGAAACAAGTTTATATAAATGAACCCAAATAAAGCCCCCCATGCATGTTTAAACAGTTTACAACAATGTACAAGTACAAAAGAAAAAGAAAGCTCTCAAGTACAATACCAAAAGAAAACAAAGGTACGACAACAGCGACAACTCCAACTGTCCGACTAATAGGGTCCCGCGCAGCCCTGGTAGTCCTCCTGGAAACCTGAAAGTAAACGTAGGGTGAGCATACAAGTACACTCAGTAGGGAAAACCAAGACTCTCGTGCACAAGTGGGGGAACGTACTAAAGACCCGTGAGAAAATAGTGAACCAAACAACTAACAAGGCAAACTATCGATCCCAGGCCTCACCAAGGCTCACTCCCCAAATAACGCAAGTCAAGTAATATATATAATAAGAGCACATCGATGTTTGGGTACCTCGCGCCACTTTCCCACTGGTTATTGAGACATCCTACGCATCGGACCAATCCCGCCATTCTCACCGCAGTCCCACTGCCACACCCGCCCGCACACACCTGGGCCTCAACCACACGCAGTCCCACTGCCGAAAACCTGCCCGCACACACCTGGGCCTCAACCGCACGCAGTCCCACTGCTGAAAACCCGCCCGCACACACCTGGGCCTCAAATGTCTCACGTAACCACGCCCGAAGACACCTGGGCTAGAGGATCAACTGTCACGCCCGAAAACACCTGGGCCTCATCCCGAAGACACTTGGGAAACCACCTGCCGCACACACCTGGCCAACCACCACGACACCCCGCCCGATGGTTCTTGGGCTAATAATGGACTTCAGGCCATCACAGCCTGCCCGAAGATACTTGGGCTATCCGGGAAAGGGAGCAGAAAAGGAGCTAATAACCAGCCACTAAGAATAGTGTTGGGAAAAACACCCTTCCCCCATAAATGGGGGTGTTCGGCACTGAGTGCTCAACTTGGGTGGGGCGCGAATAAGAAACACAAAGCTACAAGTATAGATATAGGTAGCAAACACTCACCCAAAAGCCTAGGTTTTTCCTAGCCAACCTACAGGACACAACACCACTACGTCCGAGTCACAGTTCACGACCCTTGCCCACAATACCATTTATCCCATTCTTATTTCACGTTCAGTCAAATGTTCAATTAATTTCATGCACTACTGGGCAACTACCGTAAGCATAACCAAGGAAAACGTCAAAAGTAAGGATCAACCAAAGCACTCACACCCGGTTCTGTTAACAGAGGATCTCTCCCTAATTTGTGATATCAACAAGTAACCATCCGGGTTCAAAACTCACAACCACCGAAAGTATAAAAGAACAGGGGATCCCATCCCCTCCCACATTTCCAGCCAACTACCGCTACCAGCACAAGTCAGGAATATTCAGGTTTAAACGACTTAACACACTCCATGATTTCAAAATTCCGTGTGTTCTAACCATTAGTTATCACAGAAGGGTTGATCCTGGTGCTTTCAATTATTCAACCGGATATACGTGATTAACCAATTTCACAGTAGGAGTTCACAATTTCAACAACCCATTTAAAACATCATGATGGGATTCATCAGCGCACATACAACGACCACCAACGGTCTCAATTTCCAGAAGAATATCGACCAGCACAAATCAAAAAGGATAAGCACAAGATAAAGCATAAGCAACGATCACAACCCCTTCCCCTTCTTTCTTTAGAACTCCGCTTATTATCTTTATCAAGGTTTGGTTTAACCAATTCCATAGGAACAAAAGAATAACGCCCACCCCGCATGATACACAAAAGTGAGAGACGAGAGAAATTCCCTACCTGTTGATAGATAAATGACGTCTAGGCCGGGGGCGCGGAATTTTACGGATAACGACGCGGCGGTCCCGATGCACCAGAAGAGCCACGATCGAAGAAGGGGAAAACCACGGCCTAACCCTTAATTTATAAGAGCCGGGGACGGTTAAGGTGAAAACGGGAAACCGCGTAAAACGTGGAAGTCGTGGGTTGACCACGCGGCTTGACCCATCATTAAAGGTGTTGGGTGGTTTAAACCGACTCATGAATTAATGAAGCATTTACTTAAAACTTTTGTGCGCGTTTCGGGTTTTCAAGACATTTTTAACGAGGCAGAATAGGGTTTAAAACCCTATTTGCGAAAAAGGAGTGTTACTGGAACAACTTGACAAGGTCGGGTGACGTCGGCTGGTTCCACCGATCGGTATCGGCCTCACCGACCGGTCGCACCGATCGGTATCGGTCTCACCGATCGGTCGCACCGATCGGTATCGGTCTCACCGATCGGTGGCACCGATCGGTCTCACCGATCGGTCGCACCGATCCTTACACCTTGAGGATTCTGTTTTTTTTTTCTTTTTGGCAAAGGACGGGACCAAGGGGGGGGGGGTCTGGGTCAGGGTCATCACAAATTAATATTTTTCCATCAAAATATATTTCTTTGATGTATTTCTATTATTAATAAAAATGATATTATTAAAAATATTTATCATCCTCTCCAATATTATTTTTTATCTCCCATGTATATATTCTATCTTACAAATAATGTTTTATTTTCTTATTTGGAAACCCAAATATGTATTATCTAATGTAAATTTATAATTTCAATTTTTATTTTTTTTAAAAATATTTTCTATCATTTTAACGATGTAGGTTTCAATAAAGGTATTTTAAAATAATAAAAAGGCTTTTACTATCATGTTAATATCATTTATCTTCCACTCCACATTTTTTGACATAACCTTTATTTCATTTCAAGATTAAATTACGTATACTTACTTCTACATAATTATTAAAAATGTCACTATGTTAATTTATCAATAATAAGTTTTGAAAGTGAATCATAACTCCTTCTTTTTAAGGTAATGTTAAAATATATTATGAAATAATTTTTAGGATTTTTCATCTATTTTTATCAAACACTATAAAAGATATATCTCCTGTGGATTTATGTTTCGTATATTTATATGTAAATTCTATTATGAATTTTTTTATACTATACCTTGTTCAAAAGGGATATCTCGTCTACCACTCTTCGTCCCTCTCTTAAAATTATTATTCTCTTTTAGGCTTATGACCCTTAATATCATTAAAATATGATATATTTTTTCCATTATTGACCTAACCATATATACATTAAACTATATTATGTAAAAACCACACAAATTGATGATTATTTACCGATGATTTTATTTTTTTGTAACATGAGTTTTAGTATCTATTAATTTTTTTCCTGTATTTATAAAGAGTGTTTCTCTATTATTTAAAAATAATTAATACTTCATTATATATTGGAACATACAGGATATAAACCAATATTATGATACATTATTATATTTTAATTAAACATTGAAACGAAGATATATGAAACCATGTATCACATACAAAGGATTGTTACACATCATGGATGATTACAACTAATACAAATACGAAAATTAAAAATTAATAATAAAATTTAAATAAAAATATCCTTAGAACTAGAAACAACCCTGGGAAACTTTTTCTATTAAGAATCACTATTATTATAAAAAACTAAAAAATATAAATAATAACACTAAAATAAAAAGAATGTTATGAGATCTAAGATGAAAAATATTGAAATGAGTAATGTGACATAAGAAGTAAAAATAGATTGAATGATATTAGTATGATTATTTATAAAAATATAAAATAACCATTGAAAATATTGTCATTGAAAAAATTAAAGTTAAAAATATGGTTGTTGTAAAAATGGTCATTATATATGTAATATCCCAAGTTTTTTTGAAATATTTTTTAAAATAAATCTAATTTTATGGATAACTTGTGTTACACACAAAACTGATTTTATCTTGTTAATTAAAATATTATTATTTAATATGATAGTTATCATCTATCCATTGGAATGATCGATATGAATAGGATAATCTGAATAGTGAAAATTTATGGTTTAAACATATATGTAAAACAAATTATTTAATGACTAATTAATTTGAAATTAAAATCAGATCCATTGAAAATAAATGAAAACATTATCTGAAAACACATTTTTTTGTTTAAAAACACATTTTACCTCAATAAATTAAACAAATAACTTGTTTTAATGATTATAATGTAATTTATATATTATATATTCAATAAAAAATTTAGAATTCATCTTATTTTTTTGTTAACATTAGATAATAATAAATCCAATTTTATTCTTAAAATGTATTTTTCAAAAAATTAGTATCGTCACATATCATGAAATTATTTTAGAATTAGTTTTTGAAACATGTAGAAAAATTATTTGAAAAAAAATAACTTACTTTTTTAAATAATGATTTCAAAATTTTCATGGATTTCATTTTGGAAAATTTTCTAAAAAGATAATTTTTTTGGGAATGGTGAGAAATATTGTATTTTATGTTTTAAAAAGTTAGGATTAAAGCATATTTTTATTATGAAATAAAAGACATAATTATGTATTTGTGGAAATAGACCCATTACATATACCATTGGATTATGTTCTAATTTCAAATGATGATGGCCTGAGGGCCTTGAGGCCCGAAATCCCATTTATTTTTCTAAAGGCCCCTCTAATGAATATTACTGCTATATTATACAGGCTGCTACAATACCTACTAGAGTACTACCACTCCTATAATACATGTTATTTTAACAACCACCACTATAATTCTGTTGCGACTACATTACTTATATAGTGCTTCTATAGTATCTCTAGAAATCATCCCGGCTTGGTTTTTAACCTAGTTCTTTTTTATGCAGGATTACATGGTTTCCCACTCATGCACCACCCTAATCGCAGATGGTTTTATTAAAAATTTCATTTTAATTCAATTATTTTTCAAGATAAAATTTATTTTAATATGTTTTTGAAATAAAAATTAGTTAAATTTTAAATTTTTTAATCCAATTTATGTCAATAGAAGAGATATAATATTTAATTTTGAAATAAAAACTTTTTACACTTTTAAAAAAATACTCATTGGAAAAACTGTTTTTATATCGAGTATGTGACTTATATTTAAAATTAATTTATGAAGATTATGTGAATGGAATTTATAAAAATTAATTCTATATTTTTAATCCTAATAATTTATATTACATAATAATTTCAACATAATTTTCCGCAAAAATTAATTGTAAAAATAGTAAAAATTAAATATCATGGTTAATGTTGAAATGGGTTTACTAGGTTTAAAATAAAACGATAAGGGGTAAAATGACTTAAAAATTCTCCAACACCCATTTTCAGATATATTTTTACGTTATAACCAATAATTTTTTATAATTATTCCTTTTGTATCCCTTTTTAATGTAAAAAACATAGTTATATATTATTCTTTTTAAACATTCTATGTGTGTGCTCTCCCCCACTTTTAATAGTTCACCCCACTCCTCTCCTCTTAACACTTAAAAAATCCTTTGTATAAAATAATACCTACCCAAACCTCTTAACTACATTCCTCTTCACATAATAGAGTCCTTATTTTTTAGAATCCCTACTAATCAGGCTTTAGTTGTAACACAAAATAGGTTATCTGAAGGAGATGTAAAATTCTTAAACATACTCTATTTCTTTATTTACTGTTCCACAACCTTAAAATAATAATTAAATATGATAATATAATAAAACTTATATCTCCCATATAATAAAATTATATTATGTTAATATTATACCCTATATTAATATCATCTTCTATCAAATGATAAACTAAACTGTCATTCGTGTGTACGGTGGACTACCGCATCGTGAACCGATGTAATTCATTTTCAATCACCACTCTAACAGATTGATATAATTATGGGATTAATATTTAAATATTATATTTATGATATTATTATAATTATTTAATTATAATATCAAATATGCCTTTTATCTTTCCATTATATGAGAAAAGGATAAAGTTACTCGTGTGTATAGTGGACTACCGCCTCGTGAAGCAATGTGATTCGCTCTTCATAAAAACATCACATGGAAAGTAATAAAGATATGTTTAATGAAAATATGTGATATATGTGAGATAAAAAAATTTATTTAATGGTGATATGTTATTTACCTTTCTTTCAGTTTATCAATTTATAAAATTTAATCATTTTCATTCGTACGTACAGCCTACCATCTCCATGAACGATGTATTTATGTTTATATCTATAAATTTAATGGATTTATTTAAATACATGTATACTGAATATAAATTATATTTATATAATTTTTAACATTATAGATATTATCAAAGAATTCTCAATGTAATATTATCAACAATACTAAATCAAAATATATATGAAAAGCAAAACGATTACTACTCGAAACAAGATATTAACAAAGAATTGTTAATAAATATGTAATAAAAATTCATAAGAACATCATATATGGTATGATATATATAAAATTATGGTTAAGTAATAAATTTATAATAAACATATATTTATTATAAAAGTGGATTTAATGTATACAACGGATGTCGAGACTTAAGAGAAGCCTCTCTTTTATTTCTAGGATATATATGTCATATCCAAAACTCATTTATTTTGTGTGGTGAATATAATACCAATTTGACATGTTATATCATGAATCCAATTAATTTAAGGATATTTAATGTTTCATTTAATTTTATTCTATAATTTGGCTTACAATTGTAATGTATCCAAAGTGGTAAGGATGTTTTTGTCTCAATTTGTCATCGTTAAGACATATATTATGTTGTACACCTATATTTTTTAGGAGATATATATTTACAACCCATTTCACAATTAATATTGTGAATTTATTTATTATCATTATTTTTAAAATTTTATTTTATTTCATTAATTAATGGGGCTTACCATTAAAAAGATAAAAAAGTGGTAAGAGTTTGATGTTAAAATCTTATTTTTTATCAGGGTTTTTAAAGATTATGCATCTAATGATGAAATATTATGATATAACTCTCAATAAAAAAACGTTTTTTATGTTTTTCTGGCTATTTTTGGGAATAAATTTACTTCCCACCATGTTACTCTCTCAATTAAATCAACATTCAAAAATAATTTTCTTAATAAAAATCCAATTTATTTATCTCTTCGGTCAGAAAACCTTTTTTTATCCCTATACATGTTTTCAAAATAAAATTAAAAAGTATTTCAAACTGAAAAGAGGTTGTTTAAATAAATTTTTACCCCATTATAAATTTTAAAAAAATGTTTTAAATTTTATATTCATACCATTTTCCAAAAAATACTTTCATTGATTTTACCAAAAAAATGAATTGAATCGTTGCTTTAATGTAAACGACATGAATATAATTACCTGTATTATTACCAATCATTGATTTAAATCTTTCCTTATTGGTTTAAAAGTTTATTTTCATCAAAAATTATTTTGGAATTTTTTCGGAATTTTTTGTTTAAAAAAAAGATATTTTAAAATTCGAAATGTTGTCTTCCTCAAGAAATGTTTTAAATGTTCATTAAATCATTATTTATATGTTTCCAAGGTTATTTTCAATGAAAATGATATTTAAAATGTTTTATGTTTTTAAAAAGAAGTGTAAGGTATATTTTATTCAAGAAATGTTCAACGAGATCTTTTAAAATCATTTTCTTTCTTAGATGACATCATTTGATGTAGCGTATGATTTAGTGAGGATATTATCCATGGATTCCATTATTATTTTTTCTATGAATGGTTTACGCTTATGAATGAAATATTTTTTTTGAAAATATCTTCCACAGGTTATACCATGATAAACTTCTAATGAATACCACTTTATTTTCCATAGGTTGTGCTATGATGAAATAATGATATGATTATGAAACCTATTTTTTCCATAGTTTATTCTATAATGGAATGTTAATAAAACCAAGTACTTTTCACGGGTTATAAAATTATGAATTTTTTATAGTATTGTGACATAAGTATGTATGATTTTCACTATATTATATGTGGTAAATATAACTATATCCAATGTATTAAGTAAAGATTATTATATCATGTGATAAATAGTATTGGAATTGGATGTAAACCCAGTTCACTATGAATCATTTTTCCACTACAGTAGTATTGAATGTAAACCTTGACTACTATGATGGTTTGGGGAGTGAACATATTCCACTATGATAGATATCTAAATTAGACTTGACTACAATAGAAATTACTTTTTATACTTATGTATAAGCCACTATTCTATGTCTTATAGCATTTTTGTGACCTCATGGATCATGTACATTGATTTCCTTATGATTTATGTGTTATGAAATTCTAATATGTATTCTATTACTCAAGATTGTGATCCGTGATATGAAGGGTTTGGTTTTAGAATTTTGTAATCATGTAATAATACCATTATGCTCATGTTATGATTACATACCCCCTTTGTCTACCCTTGTTGAGTATCTGAGCTCACCCTTTACTATGTTTCCTTTCCCTATGTTATAAATAAATATATTATGTATGATATCTATAATAAAGTGATAATTATGAATATATTAGTGGGTAATGATGTAGTAAACATATAAACTAGATTTATATGTTTCTTTTTCTTTAAAGGCACTATAACTTTATGATCCTTGGGTGTGAATTTATATAGTGTAATGAATATTCATATGAAAAGATTCTATATATAAATATATGAAATGCCTGGGTCACTATAGTTGGTATTAGAGGGTAGGTTTAGTTAATCTTTCAAAACTAGGATGAGAAAATATTATTGAGATCCCAATGTATAAGGATTAGGCTAAAGATGATTTTCACTATTAGAAAATATCATAGAATATTGGTGAAGGATAGAGAGAGTGGTTTTTAACAATACATACGTGTTTAGATACTACAAGTGGAAGTTATTCTGGCACATTGGGCTTGACTTGAGTGTTACCCAGTACACAAAAACGATCCATACCATGCACCTCGTTTGAAACACTTGGAGGATATTCTTTAAAAATTAACAAATCTGTATGAACTATTATAAAGGATTTAAATAATGACCATGAATGGATTAGGTTAAGACTAAGGTTCCATATATTATAAATAATTAATCATGATTTAGATTTCCCATAAGTGAATATTTATGATAATGTGGCTTCCCGCTATGGTTAGTGTTTCTCACACTATGATTTTTGGTTTTAGTCAATGTATGTAACTAAGAGGAATCATTTCAACACTTAATTTGATTTAATTCAATGATTATAAGCAACCAAATTGGATGATGAATGGAGAGAAATATATTCTAATTATGGATAATCATATACCACGATATATTATTAACAAAATGAGTGTCAATGATATTCTTAACGTGTTAAATACATGAAAGATATATTTTTATGAAATTTTACATGGTAATGGACATTTGGAAAAGAAGATCTGGCATCTTACATCATAATAATGTGGGAAGAAGAACCTAAAAAAATATCTCAAATTGAGGGGGAAATGCTTTCGATGTGTAAATGAAGGTTATAGAGAAATGAATTTCAATGTAATAGGATGTATTATATGTGAGTAACTTGGTCATTATCTGATTCAATACCCTAATATAAGGGTTATCCCTTAGATAATGTAAGGACCTATATTATAAAAAATCATTGATGTAAAAGTGTTTAAGTATTCATTTATTTAGATTCAAAAACTACATTGAAGAAGTATTTTACCAATCGTATTTTGTTTATATGAATCATTAAACATATAAGGATTATGTTATTTTTGGTATCATATATATATCCATGTATGATTAACTTAAGAGTTGTGTATTCTGTCACAGATTTAAACATTTAAGGATGATCATAGGTGTAAATTCTTAAAAATTTCACTTGATTTTATAAATAATTGAACTTTATCTAGATTAAAGATATTTTGGGATAAATTTATGTAATTACAACCCTTTTTTTGTATATGTTTTAGTAAATAATCTATTTTATGAAGAATTATTTTATATTTTTTGGTCATAAGATTAATGTTATTGGAAACACGTTTAGGGTTTATCGTATCTCGTATTTTTTTATGTAAATATAGGTTATTTCAATATGGTAATAATATTAATATAGTTATGAAAAGAGGATAACCCACAGTCCATGCAACGACCTGTCACATCTGGAAAGGAAGTAGGGCTTGAACTCACAATTCAGGGACGATAGGGTTATATCACCTACCACTAGAATACGTTAAAGGTTACTTTTGGTGGGACACCATGGTAGAATATATTATTGAGTACATATGTTAGGTTTGGGTATGCCAACATGTTAAGGATGAGAGAAAAATACTTAAGTGGTTTCTCTCACCATTATCTATACCAAAATTGAAATGGGAAAATCTCACCTTGGATTTTGTTGTCAAACAACCCAAAATGCCTAAATGGAGTAATAATGAATGGGTTGTAGTTGATCACCTTAAAAATTAAACAAACTTGATTACAATCATAGAATATTTTAATCTAGATTAGTTTTACAAGGTATACATTAAAGATGTAGTAAGGTATCATGGGTTACCACATTACATTGGTTTTGATTGACATATGAGGTTCACCATGAAGTTCAGGTTATGTATTTAGCAGACTCTTGATACAGAGTTCAGTTTCAACACTATGTATCATACATAGATGGATCATCAATATGAGAGAACAATTAAAACCCTATAGGATATACTGAGATCTTTTAAAATAGATTTTAATGGAATTTTGGATCCACATCTTCATCTAGTTGAGTTTCATAAAAAATAAATTTCACTAGAGAATTTAGAAAGATCCTTATGAAACCCTCTATGGAAATAAGTGTAAAAATCCAACAAACTAAGGTTATGTTGGTGAAATAAATCTATTTAGAGTTGAGCTAGCTTGGGAAATGTAGGATACGGTTAGGTCAATTTAGAAACACATAAGGGAAGCACAAAGTTCATAGAAAAGTTATCATAATAATCACCATCATGATATAAAATTTGATGTTAGTGAAAAGGTGTTTCAGGTAAGTATCTTATTTGGAACTTCCACTAAACCTCTCTCAACTTCACAATGTGTTCCATGGGTCTCTCCCAAATAAGTACATACCTAATCCATCATATGTATTGAACTCAAAATTTATACCACTAGAAAGTATATTTCAATTGAGGAAAAACCGATGTAGATTGTATATCCTAGAGCGACTGTTTTATAAAATAAAGTCACACACCTAATCAACGTTTTTTGAAAAAACCACCATTTTGAGGATGCTATGTGGGAACCTGAGGTCGTGATGTGGAAGAAGTATCCTCAATTTTTTTATATCAAAGTAACAAAATTTCAAGGGAAAAATCATTTTTAGGAGGGTAGAATGTAATACCCAAGAATTTCATGAAATATTTTTCCAAATAAATTTAAATTTTTCAACATATTTCATTACACATAACATAAAGTTTTAATGAACCGTGACATTCTATTATAATATGATTATCTGATATGATAATTATCACATAAATATAAAAATGGTAGGTATGAATATGATTACTAAATTATTAAAATATATGGTTTATATGTGTATATGAAATTAATTATTTTATGGCCAATTAATTTGAAATCCAAATAAGAATAATTTGAAAATAAAGGGAATATTTTTCGGAATACTTTTTTTGTGTAAAAAAATGTTTTATCTAAATAAAGTAAAAATTCACTTTTGGTGAATGATTTTAAATAAATTTATATATTATATATTTAATAAAAATTTTAACATCCATCTTATGTGTTCTCAAAACATGAGGTAAGAATAAATCCAATTTTACGCTTAAAATATTATTTTTCAAAAAAGTGGTTTTGTCCCATATTTCACACTTATTTTAGAAATTATTTTTAAAACATTTTAAAAAATTATTATTAAAAATAAGTTAATTTTTTTAATCATAGTGTAAAAATTATCATGTATTTAATTTCTTATATTTTTTTAAAAGACAATTTTTTAGTTATTAGTGAAAAATGATTATTTTTTTAACAACATTTTCATTGAAAGAATTTATAAGATATATTTAATTTTTATATTATTTTAAAATTAAAATTAGTTAAAATATATATTTATTAATCTGATTTTGGTCATTTTAATCAACTTCACATTGAATTTTTATATAAAATCTTTCTAAACTTTTGAAACATTTCAATTTCAAAAACAACTTTTTCATCAAATCTGCTGATTTAATTTCAAACATTGTTAAGACACTTATATGAATTTCATTTTTAAAAATGGATTCCATATTTTTAATTAGAATAATTTATATTATATAATATGTTCAAATTAATTTTTAACCAAAATTAATAGTCAAAATTATTTACTGTTGTTATGATTAAAATGGGTTTACAGGGGTTAAACTGAAAATATAATAGATAAAATGACATAGATACTTGTCAAAACCAAATTTTACAGACATATTTCAACCTTATAAACATTAATTTTCAATATTTATTCATTTTGGATCATTTTATCATCATAGAAACATTTTAAAATTTATTATTTTTATAACTATCATGTGTTTCCTCTCCCCCACTTATAAATGGTCATCGACTGTCGGATCATCTTCACTTTTTCAAAAACCTTTTTTCTCATCCAATACCTATATAAAACTCTTAAATTCTTTACTCCTCACCTAATACATAAATTATTTTTATAATTAATCCTACTTAATATGTATTTATGTGTAAACCTGAAGTGCCTCTCTAAAGAAGAGGTAAAATTCATAAACATTAATTTTGTTTTACTTCTTTCTCCACCTCCATAAAATATTCTTAAACCATAATGATATAATAACCCTAGTATATACTATATAATGATAATTTATTATTTCAATATAATAACATATATAAATATCATCTTCAATCAAATGAGAAATGAAACCATCGATTGTGTGTGTGACAGACTACCACCTCATGAACCAATGTAAATTTATTTCCATCCCCACCTATCACGAATAGATAAAATAATAAATTTAATTTTTATATATTATATTTATCGTATTATCAGGATTTTTTAATTATAATATCACATATACCTTCTTACTTTTAATTCCATGGGAATACAATAAAGTTTCTCATGTGTGTAGCGGACTACCACCTCACGAAGCGATGTAATTTGATCTTCACTTACATTTTACATGGAAGAAAAAGTCTAGTTAAATGAATAAATGTGATTTATATAAAATAATAATAATTTTTAAAGGGAATATATTATTTAACTTTATTTCATTTTATCCATTAAGAAAATAGAAATAGTCTTAATGTGTATGTACAACATACCGTCTCCATGAACGGTGTATTATTTCTATATATTATTTTAATGGATCAAAATTAATACATATACACTGAATATATAGGATATTTGTATAATCTTTAACATTTATGAGATTATTTAGCCACGTTCAATGTAAAAGGAAAAAAATAACAGGTCCAAACATACATAGAAAACAAAGTTGTTATTACCTAAAACGTGATTTTAAATAAGAATTTTTAATAAATGGATTATAAATGGTAATAATTAAAAAATATATGGTATTATATATATATAAGTATGGTTATATAATATTTTTATAATAAAAATATATTTATTCTAAATTAGTTTTTAATATGTATAAAAGAAGTCGAGACTTATAAAAATGGATTTCTGGTCTCTCTTTTATTTCTATGAGACATATGTCATATTAACCATTATTTTCTTTTATGTAGTCCATATTATTCACCTTTGATATGTTATATTAGGAATATAATTATTTTGATGATATTTAAAGTTTTATTTGATGTTATTTTTAAATGGTGCTTATGATTTTAAATTTTTCACACTGAAAGGATATTTTTGTCTCAATTTATCTTCTTTAGGAATTATGTGATGTTGTGATTCTATATTCTTTTATGAGGTGTATATAAAGCCCAATTGAAAATAAATATTTTGAATATACTTATTCTCATGCTTTTTTAATGTTTTATTTGATGTTATTATTTAATAGGTCTTACCGTTCAAAAGATACCAATGTGGAAATGGTTGGATGTTACAATATCATTTTTTTATCAGGGTTGTTTATGATTATGATTAAAATGAAAATTTACTATGATATAACTATCAAGTAACACGTTGATTTTCTTATACTATGGTTATTTCTTGAGGGTACATGTTTTCTTTTTCATTTTCCTCTCTAAGAATACTCATAATTCCAAATGAAACCCATTTCTTTTCATGGGTTCTAAAAGGATGAATGTTTTATGATCTTATGGAACACATATGCATGATTTTCATTATTTTATGGGTTGTAAATATATCTATCACCAAATAATTGGGTAAATTTTGATATCTCATTAGATAAATAGGATATTAAGGGGAGAGAACTCCATTTAGTGAGGTATATTTTCCACTAGGAAAGTCTTGGGAGTATACCTTGACTACTATTATGGTTTGGGGAGTTAACCCATTCTAATATGATAACCTTTTCAATGAGCCTTTACCATTACAAAAATTTCTCTATATTCTAAGGTGTATGCCAAAATTATCTTTCTTATGACAATGTCATGCTCTCATGGATTGTGTTCTTTGATTTCCTTATCAATCATGACTTATCAACTGATAATATTTATTTCAGGACTCAAGATCATGATATTTTAAATGTAGGGTATGGTTTTTATATTTTATGTTCTCAAACCCTTATGCTCATGTAAGGATTATATATCTCCTTTGTTAACCCTTATTGAGCATTTAAGCTCACCCTTTCTTATTTTTCCATTCCCTTGGTTATGAAGAAATATATTATGTATGCTATTTCTAATAAGGGTTCTAATTATGAAGTACATTGTGTGATATTATTTAGTTAACATAAAAACCAGATATTTATGTTTCCATGTCTCCAAACGCACTATACATTTTTGATCCTAAGTCATCTTGTTTGTTTAATGTAATGAACATTCATAAAAAAATATGTAATATCTATGTATGAAAATCTTGGGTCTCCAAAGGATATACATATGTAAAATACGTATGGTAGAGTTACGTATTTTTAGTAAAGAGATTAAATAATATACTTTAGAAATAATAATAACATGATAAAAATATTATATTTAATAAAAATATTTTTTATGTTCTAAAATAATATTTTTAAAATAATTATTTTATAAAAATAAAATATATATTTTAATGTCAATAGATTTATAAAATTAAATGATTAGGATATAATTAATAAATTATAATTATATTTAGGTTAATATAATTTTAAAATTAAAATATGTATTTTTCTAATGATTGGCCGTTGATGTGCATTGAATTTTTTTAAGATACTATATAAATTATAGTGAAATATGATAACGTTTATTATTTATATACAGTAACAAAAATTTATTAGTAATTTATTTGAAATAATATTAATAACACTATAATTCTAAAAATTCATTTTTTTTCTATATTATATGATTTTTTAATTTTTTTCATATTAATTTAAAATCAAAATTTATAAATTTTTGGATTTTATTTTCACTAAATTAACACTATTTTTGGATTTTACCTATCATAATTATATTAAGATTAATTTTCAGGATTTTACAATAATATTTTTTTTATGTGAATAATGAAAATATTGTTTTTGAAAAATTATTAATATTAGAACATTATATGTACAAAAAAACTTTTTGAAATAGAAAATATATATTTGTAAATTAAATTAGTTAATTTGAAATTATCTTTATGAATTTATTAGACTAAAATTTAATTTTTTGGTAATGAACATAGTGGTTCACTTAAAGAACTATTTTTCATACACTTATATTAAAATTAATATTTTTTTCACTTTTATGAATATAATATAAAAAAATGAATTTCATATTTGATACAAGCATAACATTATTTTTTTAATAATATAAATTTTAATTTTAGGTATAAAAAATTAGATTACTAGGATTAAAATTAATTTGTGTAACAATGGTAAAATTGTTTTCTCAAAGCGTTGTTTTATTATCATTACATATTTTAATTTAATAAAATAAATTAATTAATTACAAATGATGAATATAATATAATTTTTAACCTACATATAAATTTATTTACAATCATTCATTTATTAATCAATACTATATAAAATTTGGAATATATAACTGTGAAAAAACATTTCTTCAAATAAAGGTTTTTCTATATATTAAATGTTTTGTAAATATAACATTATCTTATGTATAAATTAAATTTAAAAAAATGATATTACATTTACGACCATAACAAAAATATTTGGTAATAAAGAGTTCTATATATTTTTAATAAAAATATTACTTAGTAAAAAACAAGTTACTAAGGTAAAAATGAAAATAATAAAAGGTAAAAATCTAATGGTAAATAACATAAAAAAATATAAAATGGGTGTGGAAATTGTTGGTTGAGGAATAATAATCCAAATATCATCACAAACTCCATTATTTAGAACTTTTTTATTCATTATCCCATGCATAGTTTAATGATATCATTGAAATTTAATGGGTATTCAAAAAAGTTTCATCTTCTTTATAAATAAAAGGGGATCACTTACATCATTTCAAAAGTAATATTACCATTGGAATTTCTATTGAAACTATTCCAAAAATATATCTCATAGAGAACCTTCTTTCATTCTTAATCCCATTATATCTTGATGTTATCCTAATTCCTTCATTTTTTAGGAGATCTCTACGAGATGGTTGAGTCTCCTTCGTAATTATTACCTACTTTTTAATACTTTCTTCCTAATATTAATCTTCAAAACTTTTATATCCAAACAAAAATAATTAAATCATTTCAATTATTATACTTAGATTCTATTATGTGAATTTAATGACAAATATTTATTAATATCTATCCACTAAGGAAAACAAAAGTGATGATAGTTTGTGTTTGTATATTAATGCCTCCATGAAGCGACATCTTGAATTTTTCATAAACAACTATAATGGTATGTTTTAATGATGTTATATATGATAATATATTATATTTATAATATAAACATTATAATTAAATATAAAATTATCATATAATTTAATTTTCTATCACTCATTTTGAAATGTAAACATTAACTGTGTATTATCAAGACTATCACCTCCACAAAGTAACATTTTTCATTATTCATCTTGATTTTCATTGTTTATACAATCCAATTAAAATATTATTCGAAAACATAAAATAATATAAATAATAATATTATTATTATGTTATAATTATATTATACTCTTCTTTAACCATACCCACGCATTAAGATATAACATGTCTGTGTTTTGGTTTGTTTAACTAGCTACATGAATAATGCTATAAAAATATATAATTGATGGATATGTGAGCTTAAATAATAATATTATTATAATTTAGTAATAAAAAATTATTTTTTTATGTTTTTTAATGATAATATTAAGTATCTAAATTATTATTTATTATCATATTCGATCACTAAAATAAGGAAAATAAGTTGGAACAAAATTTTCTTGAAAACTTATGACGGAAATATATAATTAATGAATTTAATTTGATAATAAAATTTGTAAATTAAATTAAATATATGATATAAATTTTTCCAAAAATTTAAATAATAAATTTAATTTGATTACTCATGATTTTAGGCGCATACGTAGAATGAATCGGGAACAAAGTAAGTGATTCCTTTTTAATCCCCCTTTAGTGAGGCATACTTTTATATTATGGACCAACATTATTTTATATAGTGTAACTACTATTAACATGAATTATTAAATATTAATTTATTTTTGTAATTGTAAAATTCACTTCCACTGATTTTCTACCTTTTCATGGGATATGATTTATATCATCTAAAAAATATAAGGTTTTTTCCTAACTCAATCTTCTTTTTTGAGTTTTAATGTATCTCCTTGAGATTCATGATTCATTCTATATAGTATATAATATTTATATATTGTGGTATCAATTTTTATTCAAATATTATATATCAATTATATCCCTTCCTTCTATAAAATTCATCTAGGTTAAGAATATTTCTCATCCAATTAAACGAAAGTTTCACCTCGTTTTCCCTAATTTCCATTCCTTTTGATGTTATCATTTTTAATTAAACCCCTAATTTTTTTATATCATTTTATCTTCATATTTAACTTATAATATTTATTAAATAAATTATTTTTATTATTTTCACAATTTGGGATTTCAACAATGGTTTTTAAAAACATAAAATGGATCTTCTATACCACCCCTGTTACATTTCAATTATAAGTTCAATTTATTTTTCTACATTTATCACAATATTATTCTAATTAATTTATTATATTATTATATATATAACCCTTATATATATACCTAGTGAAATATAATTTTCATTATTGGGGTTATACACATTTCTTAAGTTCCATTAGAAATTCCCAATTTTCATTAAACCACACTTAAGGGAATATTCTGATTTTTATATCATGTCAAGAATCATTCACTTAAAGTGTTTTCAAACCATTATGAGATTCCATATAACCCTCATAATTTTATGTATAAAACAATTGATTTAATTATATTTTTATTTTGGATAATAATATCTTTCCTTATTTAAAAAACTTCCCTTACTAATTTCATAAAGCATAACCAAAGTGGAATATTTTTATTTTTACTTCTCCTAGATCCTTCTCAAGGATTTTTTATATTGGAACACCATGTTCAATAACAAAGTCTCCTTTTCAATTAGTAAAGTTCAAAATGATTTAATTTATCCTTATTCTTGGAATCCTTATGATTTGGCCTTCCTTTATGCCTTCAATCAAAATATTGAAACTCACTTCCGTAACATGGATTTGATCATACTTATGAGTTATGAATGTTTTATATTCCTCATGTGCCCCACATATGTATTATTTTAATTTCATGATGTGTGGGACCAGAATAATATATCCTTATAATACTTTTTTTAAATATTTATATCTCAATAGATGTTATATAATAAATTTTGGAGTGAAGATAATCCCAAATCAGACTTTGTAATTTGTTATACTCATGGTCTTGGGAGTGAACTGTGATTTTTATTTATAATATGATGTATTATTTTTTTGCAACATATTCCATGATTACCTAATCTTATGATTTTATTTCCTTATACCATGTTTCCATTCATATTATCATTCTCTTTATAATATAATTTTATGCCTTTTGACTCTCAAGTTATTCTTTATGTTCATTTTTATTCCATTTTTAGGATTTATCGCTCTTCGTTTTACTTATGAATTTTCACTGGGGTATCTTATACAATATTAGAGGATCTAAGGGAGTGTTCATCATTATGTAGAACTTTAAAAAATGGTGATGTTCTTAATTTTAATATGGTTTATTTACATGCCTAATATTCCAAATACAATACAAATCTAGATACCTGGATTGTATTTTTTGGAAAATTTTGTTAAATATCTTGAAATAATATGTGTTTAAGGATTGTGTCGCTATTTATTGACTAGAAAATTATTGAAAATTTGTATAATAAATATTTTAATTTGGGTATTTATTGATTTCTAAGTCTTCATTATTATGTATTGATTATTCATTACATTCATTTTATGAATTAATTAGAGTTATTAAATGATTCTTGTGGCCTGTAATTATAAAGCCTCTTGATGCATCAGTAGGTATCATGAGAAAACCTAGCGTGGGTACTCAGCATAAAACATCCCTTTTTATGTATGATATCTTATCACAAGGCCTTGACAGTATTTTTACGATGTTTGATATTATGAATTCCATCACTATTAAATAATTACTTTTTATCCTTATGATTAATTACATTGTTATGGAATCTATGGAAATTTTACAAGCTCATATTATCAGTTATATACCTTTATTTTACAATTATGTGTTCTTCCCATTTTATTATTACCTTTTTTATTCTATGATATGTTCTAATGAATATTTCCCCTTATTAAGAATTTTATATCACCCTTATTTTGTTATCACTTCCCTTAGGTTATGAAGAGGAGTATTCAGTATGATATGTCTAAATAGGTATCATGTTTAGTTAATTTTGTGTGAAATGTTAAATAATAATTGTAAAATAAGAAATGATAGGTTTAGTGAGAAACATTCCCATTATATTATAAAGATATGGGTTTTTTTAGTTAAAGGTTTTTAATAACTCTATAAAAATATAAACCTATATGGTATTAGGTATATAGGTGACTTAATATTTTTTGTTGATATTGTAATTATGGATGGTTATGTTTGGATCACTTCATCAGGAATCAAATATAGTATGTATAGAATATGTTTATTAGTATTGAATCTAGTTGTGTGAGTTTGAGGCATCATAAATAGTATTGAATCAATTTTTAGATAACCTAAGAGGTTAAAAAGAGTACGTGATCAATGTATTGGATGCCCTTAGAGTTAGTTTATGATTTGATATCAATAAAATTAAAATTATTTCATAAAAATATTTATATCTTTTGAGATTATAAATGATTAATGTATATATTGATTCATATGTGATTTCATACTATTTAAGGGTAAGGGTTTATTTGAATTATAATAGCACAAGTTTCTCTGAATTTTGGGTTTAGGATATAGAAATAAAAATCTTAATTTAATTATTATTTGAAATAAAGACGATAATAAATTAGTGGAAACCAAAGATATAAATCTAAATATAGAAAAACCCTAATTTTTTTTAAATTGTAGATTGTGTGATTTCTATGTAATAGTATCCCTAACTAAATAAAAAAGTAGATACATGCTCCAGATTAGATGCACCTAGGGGTATGAACCTGAAAAAGATGGGTTAAATGTTAACTAATTCAACATTTAGTGCATAAATAATGGACCTAACTAAACACATGGTTTGGAATTCTAGATATATATTCCATGGATGATTAAAAAGATCATCATGAATCATTATGAATTATTTAAGTTGAATTTTATATCCTGAGACATGACTAAATTATTAAAACCTCATATATTTTTTTTGTGAGATAAATTGAAATTATGATGGAATAATTTATTTAAGGGGGTAGAATGAAACACCCTAGAAATTATAATTATTTAATATAATGCTTTATTATTTTACACAAAAAACAAAATGAAAAGGGATTATGTTATAATTAAAATATGATCTTTGTAACATAGAAGTTGAATTAAAAGATAATGACATATATTACAAAATTATGAAATCAATACATAAATTTGAATAAATGGAATAAATTATTAGAAGTATAATTTATGAGGATCATTTTTCTAATCATTCAAGTGAGGTTGCTTCACTAGAGTTTTCACTAGACAAATCCCAATCTGAACACCAATGATTAAAACTGGAGTAGATTAATTTATATGATAAATCAATGCTTTTTGAAATTACTATGAGATCTGTGCTATCTAAATCACAACCCATGATAATCAATAGTACTTATCTTATCTTTAGTTCATATGTAGAGATCTTGAGTGGTTTTGTAACTAAACGTTAGGATGATATAAATATGTAATTGTCAATGTAATAATATATATATATATATATATCACAGGTAATTTTATACATTTCATATTAAAACCTTTAATGAAAAAAACTTTCATTTCAAAATATTTATTCAATTAATGTATCTAAATAAAAAAAATAAAACCATTTTATACATAAAATTTTATTCTAATAATATAATTCTTTTTTTTATGATATTATTATTTTTATTTTAAGAAAATAAAAATATTAATTTCATATTATTATTTTAATAAAATATATATTTTATATTAATAATATATTAACACTCATTTAATTAGTAATTGAGTGGAGATAAAAAAATTAATATTTTAAAAGTTATTTTTCTACATTTTTTTCTATATATCATATTTTTTAGTTAAAAAGAAAATTTCTTAATATTTAGAAGTTGAATTCAACATATTGAATTTTTTAAAGAAGGTTTAACATTGTAAAAGCTTTTATTTTTCTATTTATTACATTAAAATATTATATGGATTATTTTAGGTTCTAAGTGTTGAGATAGCAAGAGATTCCGAGGCTCAGTGAGCACAAAATTATTTTATTAAAAATATATTAAATATCTCACATGAACAACTTCCCAAAAAATGTAATTGTGTCTAAAAAAAGGCTCAAATTAGAAATATGAGGTTGTTGTTCTGTTTTGAGAATGGTTTTTACCAAATGTGAGACATATCCTTAGATCATGTCGGATGGTCATGTTGGGTGCAGTCATGAGAAAATATTTAATCAAATTATTTAAATTAATGTGACTTATTTAATTAATATTTAATGACCTATTTATGACTATAAATATATAGCTTTGAAGAAATACAAGGGTAATCTGAATAACCAAAATGCCTTTAGAGAGATAATTCGAGAATCATTCTCGGAAAATCAATGACCGGACCGTGGGTCGTTGATTGGTGTATAATAACTCTCAAGGATCTCTCCATAAATAATGGGGTGAATTCATTCTTCACCAATGATTGATCCATACAAAGTTAGGGTGTTTTTATTTGAATTTTCCCCATTTTTTATTCCTAAAATGAATGTGCATCATTCAACTAATGAATTGATTTATGGATCATGCGTATTGTGGGTATGGGATAGATAATATCTGAGGTTGGGGATTTTCGTTATTGATGTATTCATATATCATTTTTCATCATTCTAATAGAAACGAATGAGGTAAACCTGAACATTAGCTGAGGTCAGTTCCGAAAATTTAGATTTTGTTCATTTCTTACCCCATTATTCATTCATGTTGCAAAGTTCCTTTGGCACCAGTTCAAAAAATACCAGGAAATCTATCATTGTGCACTTGTATCGTTGAAAAAACAACTGATATTGAAAATTTTGGTCAGGATTCTCAATGGAAATCAAGATATGATGATGAAAGATTGATCAATGATAGATTTATGGATACTCATTCTTCATATATTTAGAGTATGATGATGAAAGGCATGTGTGGATGATTTATGAATGTATTTGACAACCAGAACACTTTGATCGGTGATACAAAAGCTCCATTAGACATGGTTATTGAGTACCAGAAGGATTCATGTGAAGAACAGAGGATGGAAGAGAAAACTATGATGCATGAAACGATCTAGGGTTTGGAATATAAAGGGTTACACTGTGTACAGTCCATAATTACACACCGTGTAGACCCCCATGTGTGGTGCTAGGGTTTCCATCAGAAAATAAATATCACATGGTTTGTGATAGCTATCATACATCATGTGACCGTTACCTAGAGGATCAGTGTAAGCCTCAGAGGGTACATGGATGAGGCCAGGCTAGGTTTACATGGGAAGATCCATGTACATAGAAATTTTTAGGAGTACATGGGATCAAACAAACACTGTACTCAGACACAGACATATACACAAGCATGGGCCTTGATACACAGGTAGGACCCATTTCCAAAGGGATACACCATGTACTAGTAGTTCACAACATGTGAACCTTCAAAGATATCTTAGAGACCTTTTCCTCTTCAACATGGTTAAGATTAATTTGTGTATGTTCTCTTGATCCTTTCCTTGAGGGTTTAGTTTGGATTCTCATCCTATGAATAGGATGTTGATCCCCTGTGAGGAACTTTGGTCTCAGATAGAGTTGTGGGAATCCCTCCTTGAGGCCCAGAGTAAGATCCTCTATCATCTTATTTTCCCTAGGTGTGGTTCTTGGTATCATTGTCACCAACACTACATGGTATCGTATCCCACTTCAATGGGCTAACTACCAACATGTATTATCACCTCATGAACCATTCAATAAATATATTTATTAATATAAACAAATTTATGTATTCAAAAAATCAAAAAACACATGAAATAAAAAAATTAATTATAAATCATATTTAATAAGTTGATAATTTAAAAATAAAACCATAATAGATATATTATCACTTTTCATTATCAAACAAAATTCACATTGTTGTTTCATAAATATTAATTAAGAAATTAAAGGAAACAATGTATGCATCCTAGATACCACTACCATCATTGTCATCATTTTCATCACTATCATAATTAACGTCATCACTAGAATCATTTACATCAATACCCTCATCATGAATACCTCAAGAAAATTCATCACCCAACCACAATTAGAACCATCATCACACTGTGAATAATAGTCATCACTATCCACACCCTCTTCACAAACATCCCCCCAAGAATCATCATCTTCAACATCATAACCTGATTTAATCATTTTCAGATATATATTTCATGTGTATCTCTTCAATATTTTTCATTTCCAAAATATAAAAATAAATTTTTGTTTGATAATAAATTTACTAATAATGGATAGGAAGACTAGACATAATTGGTGACATGATATAATTAATATGTACGAATGATTAATATAAATAATGTATATGTGGTGAATAACATAATATAAAAATTGAGAATTTATTATAACTAGTCATGATCATTTGATATTTTATTTATTTATATTTTTTAAATTATTTTAGTAAATATGATAATAAATAAACATTTACAATGTATTTAACAAATGGTTCCCTTAATGTGTTTATGAAAATAACTCAATGTATTCCCATGGAGAGCTCTTTTTTATAGTGATTAGAGTATCTGACTTTATGAAGAAATGGTGTTGATGAAATTTGACGGTGTTTTGGTATCACAAGGAGTTAAACATATATTTATTTTTATATATATTCTAAATAGGAAAGAGACTTTCTTATAATGATAATGGAAAAAGGTTTTTGAAGAATGTTTTTATTGTGTTATCCTAATAATGGTTTGCAAATAAATTTGGAAGTGGAATGTTTTATGTCGTTATACATTAAAATATAGTAGTTGTAAATTTTTTGAGTGGGTATTAATAAAAGTTAATTGAAATAATTAGGTTATTATTTAAATAAATGGGATGTATTTTTTAATTTTGGAATAGGAGTATTTGGAAACAAATTATGTGTTTTGATCTTATTTGATGGTTTTAAAAAATTATTTCTATTTTTTTATGGGTATTTTATTCCATGTTTTGATTTTTATTGTATTTTATGAAATTATTGTTTAATTTTTATGTTCATCCATGTATGGTATGATTATATATAATAGAATAGAGAAGAATTAAATTTAAAACTCTTATTGATAAAAAAATATCCTTTATTAAAAAGTTATTTTTTGGAGACCTAATTGGTGAGAGGTTGATATTTAATTTCAGGATTAGTTTGTATTTTTTAATTTTTTTTTGATAAAATAATCATTTTTTCATTTCTATACTTCAAAAACTGCAACAACTAAATTTGTTCTTGATTTATGAATTAGTAAGAATTATATTTTCAATTTTTTAATTTAAAATTGAATGTACATGTTTAATGCTACGTCTCCATGGGTTTATGTTCTTATGAAATAATAACTTGAAATAAATTAGACATTTATATTAATTAATTTTAATGTATTTAATATGTAAATTAATGTTTTAATATTGCGGTTTATATTTTTAGTCATTTATTCTGGTTTATCAAAACATTGTTGATAGATTTATTTAAAATTATGGTGTTTTTGGACATCATAAATTACATCATATATATATATATATCCATAATTTTATGCCATGTGTTCTTGAAAAAATCATATAGTTTTGAATATGTTGAATTATAATTAAATATAGTTTTTATTAGTGTTGGCTGATAATATTTAGGATGAAAATGATTAAAATTATTTTGTTAAATTGAAATATATAGATTCAATGAGAGGGTTTTCGAAAATGGATGGTTGGGTTTAAGATGTTCTATGGAATGTTTTTGAAGGGGAATCAGTCTCAAGGAATAATGTTTTATTTAGGTGTGATTTATTTTCTAGGTATTATTTGTAAAATAATATGTAGTATTCATCTTTGAGTGGTTTAAGAAAATTATTCTGATTTTAGTTTTTGTAAATAATTTGGATTTGAGTTAAATAATTGAAATAGATTTTTTATGATTAAAATGATTAATGGTTTAAAAGTTCTTTAAGATTTTATTATTTAAATCACATTTTGGATGAATGTCATTTTACATTAAGGTAATGTTTGATTGGTGTATGTATAGAGTGAAATTTATTTTTTGTAGTATATTGTTTTTATGTTTTGATGGTGTTGACAATTTTGGGTCTCATATAGATTCAAAATTGATCATTCAAGTTTAAACCATTTGTAATATGCCAAAAAAGTCATATTAGATTTGTTTTTAATGGATTTTTGTCATGATTTGACAAAATGGCATGTTCAGTAAATAAAATTCCATGAATGTTATAATGTTTTTTTATGGGATGAGTAATGGGATGAGAAATATGAATTTCAATTTATTTATATTACGTTAAATATGACACTAATAGATATATTTTAGTTCCAAAAAGGTATTGGAAAATATCATAGTTAGAATTTTGTAATGAAGGAAAAACATGTAAATTTCGACACATTCATAGGTGTTTCATGGGTATGCACTGCCAATTAAAAAAAAGTTCACAGGTATGTCATTTTAATATATATATATATATAATAATATTGAACAGATATAAATTTATTTTTTTAAATGGTTATATTATGGACAAATTTTTTTAAAACATATTCTTTTTTTCAACATTAAATAAATCAGATTAAATGAAACCAAAACAAAAAAAAATAAACCAAAAATATCTATTCAAAATGAAAACAATATAAAAAAAATTGCATGACTAAATATATTTGTATTTATCATCGAAAACATCAAATAAATAAGATCATTATTCCTCATTATATGAAATACCTAATTTTTGTTATGTATGTTTTTAGCCGTGAAACATTCTTTACATAGGTATGGAATAATTCAATATCACATATCTCTTGAACATATCCAATAAGATAATATGAACACTAAATTTAATATGAAATTAATAAAATAATACTAGCATCTAGAAAAACATAAATTTGGAGTTGGAATATTCTATAATTTATTCATACAAGTAGATACCAAAACAATGAATAAGACATGGAATAATATATAACAAATACTTGATATTATATTGAACTTAATTGTACATGAAACATACATGTGTTTTTCAGTGTCCAATGTAGAATATTTCCTCAAAGTGTGGACATAGTTCATTATACTTTATTTTCAACTATTGATTATAGTTCTTTACTTTATCACTAAAAAATCCATTAAAAAAACTACTTTATATAATTTCAAGAAACCATAAAAGGATATTCCTTCATTAATACCTGATTGGATTAAAGATGCCAAAACTATTAAGAGCAATAAGTGGAATTCAATAGATAGTTATGCAAAAAATGAGTTATTGATATATGAATCCCAATTTAAAATAAGAATAATTTATTTTAATAATTTTCTGATAAATGAATAAAAAAACATGGGTAAACTATAAATCTTTAATGAATTCCAATGAATACATGAATCTAGTATACATGTAAACTATTTATTAAAATATCATAATATGTAATAGTTTAGCTCTGTTTTGTAACACCAAAAATTGGTTCATGTGAATATTTGTTTGAATTTAATCCAAATTTTTGAAACGATTATGTATTTTTTTTATTTGAACTTTTAATTTTAAACATAAATTTTCACTTTTGAAGACATATTTTTAAAGTTGAGGATATTATTGATGTCCGGGTGTTTGAGGTTATTTTTTTGGCTCTGTTGTGTGTTCGGTTATTTTTTGCATGGAACATGAATATTAATTTGGTTTTTCATAAGAAATACACATTCTAAATTCTTTCATTTGAAAACTATTTCTACGATAATTCTTTATTCTTCAACATTTTTTTTTGAAATATGGTTTCTAAATCTCAGTGTTCCATATCAATTTTTTTAAAGTTATGACTATATATATTTATAATTAATTGATAAGTGAAAATATTAGTTGGAAACCAATTTTTTTAAATAAATCTATCTGAAAAATAAATTTATTTATCAAGTTACATGAAAACTGTAAAATCATTTACATGTAAACTCATTTTTGAAATTACATGTGAATTTTTTTAGAAATAATTTTCTTGTAATTTTTTTTATTTTTACGTGTAAACTATTTTGAGTTTACATTTTAACTCTAAAATTAGTTTATACATTTAATGGGTGACTCAAATAACATTAAATTTAATTGGGTAAACTCACTTAAGCTCGAGAATACACATCAAGGTCCAGTTGAATACAAAATTAACCAAATTATAGAAATTTGAATAGTACCAACTTGAAAGACCCAAGTAGATCTAAAATAAGTGAACCGAAAACACATATGGTCAATTTTATATATTAACCACCACTATTAAAGAAATCAATTACCCTAAAAAACAAAAAAAAACAATCTTTGGTTTGTATTTTTTTATCAAGGAAAATAATTCAAATTGAAATTTTAATATGAAATTCATCAAATCATACTCATAGTTATCCAAACAATGCATAAGATATGTAATATAGATTGATTCATTCCTACAAAAAGTGACCTAAACAAAGTATACAATATATATAATATGAAACAAATAATACATTCAATTAGATTAAGTAGAGGCGGTTAGTGACTAATTAATGAAATTTCATTAATTACCATAATTCTTGTATAACATTTCTCCTCATAATACATTAATGTTAATTATAAAATATTTTGATCTTTCATTAAAGAAAATAAATATATTGAAGAATTAATTCATAACCCCCTAATAAATTAAAATTTGTTTTTACTATAATGATTAATTATATAATCCCTAAATATATAGTATAAAAAATATTGTTATATTAGAATTTAGGTTTAGGTAATGAGTAACTAGAGTAATAAAATACATCAACTATGAATATATTCATCGTGAAATAATATAGAAAATATAATCTAAACATACATCAGTTCAATGAATTAGGAAGAACAATTACCTACCAAGAACTTGGATTTTGTTATATGTATAGATAAAAATGAAAATGATGCTTGGAAAGTTAGATAGTTCCCCTGGAAATCATTTAATCAATATTTAATAATAACTGAATAAAAAATTGATGTTCATGAAGAGACCACCTGAGGAGTCATGTGAGGCTGTATTACAAGTGTATATAAAATTAGTTATTGTGGGAGAGATGATCTCATATAGATTATTTTTGTGGAAAATCATACCAAAAATTTAAAAAAAATGTTTTTATAGCCTAAATTATACCAATGTTTTTCAAAAATATTGGTACGGGGTCTCAAATTTGAATTTATACCAATAGTTTTATAAAATAATGGTATAGGAATCTATAAACAAATTTTTCTAAAATCATGGGTATAGAAGTGTTGGTATATGTTTAAATTCATGAGGTGTTACTTTGGTATAGTGATGGATGTTACAATATATCATATATGATATAGATCACTGAAGGAGTCATGAGTGTTTTATAATGGAATCATGCCCTGGAAAGAATGAAACTAGTTCTGAATAGAAGTTTTCTTATGTGATGGAATAAATATCGAGAGGTTGAAGTGATATGTGATTAAAAAGACTATTTATAGTGGAGATGAATGTAAATAAGCTAAAAAAGTGTGTAAGATATATATATATATATTATTTAATGAAGATGATTCACGCATGTATAAGCTATTTCTATATATTTAATATGGCTAGAGGTAATTATAGGTAGTAAATTTATTATTCAATATGATATACCCAAGTTGTAAACCAAATCTAAACTATATTATAATAGGTTCAAGTAATAGTTTTCTTGCACATATCATTCATTATGATATAAGGATATCAAAAATTATGATTAAGACTATCAGACATATTAGGGGCTACGAACAGTAATAATTATTATGATATAACACATATATATTGTTGAAATAAAGGGAAGATATATGTCCTACTCAATAATATATTGATGATATAAAAATTTATAAATAATAATGGTTAATTAGAACATAAAACTATCATATAACATTAAACGATGATAGTCTAAATGAACTGAGTAATTACATATAAAAAATATATTCATAAATATTTAAAAACCAAATTTAAATTAAAAACAACTTTTCCTATAATTAATCTATGGAACATTTGAATCACACAAATGGAAAAATGATTGTTTTAGATGATAAAAAAGCGTTAATTGAGGAACTGATAGGAATTTTACTTCAATATGGCCTAAATGTTATTGCATCAAACCCCTATATAAACCAAAAGATGGGGATGATCATTAATAAAGATAGGTGGCATAAAATAAAGATATGAAATATGAGGATAGGCTAGAATTAGTAAGTGTATTGTATATTTGATTAAAAAAACTACTCAAGAATGTGTGAATTATCTAAATGAATTTTTCAAGAAGCTGACATAAAATAGAATATAAATCTGCATAGAGTGGTCTGAGGAAGTTGAAGAAAACATTATAGATGAGGATCTATGTTGTTTTATGTTATCTATAACTATATTTTAAGGCATAAATAATTATGGCTACCCACTTTTATGTGAGTTTTTATAGTGTATAATGGAGAAGTCACTGGATGAGGGAGATAAAAGGATAATTCATGCATTCCACTCTTATGAGTGACCTTAATTTTATTTATTATTAATTATATGTTCTTTATAATTTCTTATTTTTATTCTTTATTCATCAACTATAAATTACATTAAATAAATATAATGGTTGTTCTTATATTCTTAAGTGATTTTTCATCTTTAATTGTTATCTAATTTTATCTATTTTGTATAAGAGTTTATATATGATAGAATGATCTATTATTTGAGTGAAGTGATTAAAAATTACTTTCATATGGGGAAAATGAATATAATAGTTCTATATTCATCTCTTGATTTTTTTTATATAAAGGAAAATGAACTTTAAGGTTTAATTGAAACACATAGTTATTTATTGTGAATTAATCTTCTCAAACTATAAAAGTGGAAAGCAGTAGGATCTCAATGTATTTCATTTGATCATGAATATTTCCCATAGAATAAATGAATAGTATAAACATTTCCTTTGTAGAAAACGAATGCTGAATAAACTATATAATCATTCTTTAATGATCTATTGATAACTTTTCGTTGTATTAAATCTCATGTTTTCATGAATTTTTTTCCCAACCGCAATTATTTTCATTCTTCTCTTTCCTAAAAAGGAAAACACAACGTGAAAATAAATAATAAATACATCGAGAATAATTATAAATCCACCTTATGAGTGAGTAATTTGGATTTCCACTATACCAAATTCTTCATGGAATGAAGTAAATTTTTTCATTAACCCTTTAAAACTAATATCAATAACATTACTCAAATGAATTAATGTGAGTGAGTGATGATTCATAACCAAATTTAAAAGAGGTGGTTGAAACTAAATAAAGTATTCTTAACGTATTTTTAAATGGAAGATAAATACTATATTTTACTTCATTACTGAAGAATTAATATCTTATTTTATTTATTCTGTAAACCATATTATCTATCATTTATATTAATTTAAAAGAATAAGCTTGTGTGTGTGTCATGAACTAACCCGAGCTACCCCTAATATGGGTACAATATTCTTCCTGTGGAAGGATTCGATGTGTGTTTCCAGTCACCGTGTGCCTGAAACTATCACCTGATTATTAAATAATAAACACGTGGGATTGAATTTTCCAAATAAAAATGAATAAACAAAAGATAAATTGGATTGGGAAATCCAATATGGTCATTTTTCTAGTTGAAATCGCTCATATATAAAATAAAAAGTTTTACTAATAAGAAAATCACAATAGGAATTAATTTATATCATAACTCAAAACCCATAAAAAAGCCAATAAATGAATTTAATAAATCCCAAACACATCAAGTAAAGACTAAAATTAAATTACAATTCCAAATTTTTGAAGGAAATGATAAAAAATTAAAATACCCAAATAAAAACATGGGATAACCATACAGCACCATGTTCCTAGTGCAATATTTTTACATAATACCTATAATATAACAAACCAAAATCCAAATACCATCTTCTATATCTAAGAAGAACCAATACTAAACCAATAATATGATTCGTGTGATAAAATAAGATCCAATTGGTAACCTCCCCACACCCTAGACATACCTTTTAAATGTAAATATTTTTTATTATAGTTGGAATAAAAATAGAGTCAAATATTTTTCATTTTTAATTAAAATAGATCACATGGAATTGTCACTTGAATCTATCCGACCAAAGACATGTGAACTAAAATTGTAATATAAATAATCATTATGTATTTCACAAGATAATGACATTAGAAATTAAGGGGAAATAATTCAAGAGCACATTTTTGAAATAAAAAAGTTCGATAAATAGCATAATCTCTAGTAAAAATTTAAAAAAAAATTAAGTGAATTTATGTCAGGGGAATTTAAAAAAGAAATTTAATGAAAATAATAAATGAAATATGCACTAATTTTTTTTCAAAACATAAATATTAATGGAGTAACATAATATATCACCAAATGAACAATAAAAGGATAATAAAATTACAATATTCATGGAAACACATAGGATCCTTGAAGTAATTCTATGAAATATCATATATTGACTCTATTTGATCTTCACCTAATTCTATTTGAGGGAATAAAAGACAGTTTTTACTAATTTTTCCTAAATGAGAGGAAAAATCCACTGAGCATGAAATGATCCACACTTGGGTCACTTTCCAGAGTGGCGTCATAACTTGTGAAATAATAACACCAATATTTTCTACATAGATACTTGGAGTTTCCTACAACATAAAAATAGAGGTGATAAATCCATAAGTGTTTTATATCATCATATAATAATAATGAATTATACCACTACCTCACCTAGAAACACCTTTCATAAAATCATCCACTTTTCCATCTAGAGTGGTAATATAATAACAATGTCCACTAGGATGGATAATTTCAACCATTTTTTCAAAATGTTAATATAAATTTCATTATTACACAACAACATAAAAGAGATCATTATATATATATATTTACATAATGAAATATCATTTTATAAAGCTCCATTTGGGACATTAGAACATATTTAATGAAATAAAATTATAAAACCATATTTAAAAACCAAATTAAGAAACAATTATCAATTCATTTAGAAAACAATTTAAAGAAACCAACCCTATCATTTATTTGTAATCATTTCCTTAAAAACCTGAGTTTCTTCCATAAAATCATTAAAGAATCAAATCACACCCTTTTTTCAAATTGTTTTGAAAGGACCCCTTAGGTAATTTAATGAATCACTTTTCTAGCAAGGTAAAAGTTTTCAAATTCAAGAACTAGTAAAAATATGAAAAACCTTTTAGCCAAGTGAGATTTAAGAGAAAACAATAATATTTTAAAATGTAATCTATAGATATAATTATTATATCTTTTAAATCATTCGAGATATATAATGGAAATTATCATACATTTACGGTTTAAAGTTTTATGAGTTTTACATTGTGTAACACACCTTAATACGATTTCATGGTGTTATTCTAATAATAAGTGTAAACATAATCCATAAAATTATATTTTTAACCCTAAAATTATAAAACCCTCATTCATATTTGAAAAAATACTAGACCCTAGGTTTCAATGAACATTTTAGGGAATGAAAAGAATAGGATAATTAAGAATAATAAATCATGGAAATTATGTAATTTTACATTATATAATATATTAAAACCTAAAATGTTAGTATGTATTTATATTTAAATATTTTTTTTATTGAAATCTCTTTTCACATGAAACACTAAACAACAATAAACGGTAATATATTAATGAAATAAAATTATAATTATAGAATGTGACCATTATAATATATCTAGTGAATTAGAAGGAATAAATAGAAGTAACCATATTATGAAATCTATATAGAAAGGAAAAATAAATGAAATTAAGTAAAGGGGGTCTTCATAACAAGTCTCATACTTTTTATCTTATTAATGATGTAACATCGCTGGTGTTTTCCCAGGGCCAAGCCCAAGTTGAATATGTATTGAGAGAAATCTTCTCTGAGAGAATTTTTAGCTCATGTAAGTGACTATGAGATACATTTTAAATGAATCTACTACCATGATTTCATATATTACTTATCTTACCCATAGATATCATGTGAATGTCTTGAGGGATTTTGTAACTTGAATTTAGTATGATATTTAATTATTATTAATTAAATGTTATATATGTTCTCATTATTTAATTTTAAATTTATAGGAAATTTAATTTCTAAAATAAATGTAAAAGTCTTTATTTAATAAAAATGTGTTGATTAATGCCTTTAAAACAAGTAATCAATTATAAAAATTGGGAATAAATTTATTTAATGTTAAGAAGATCTATTTTTTAAAGAAATGTATTTTTCTATATTTATTTATTTTGACACTAATAAACTAAATTGACCACAATTTTATAATAATTTTAATGAAATTTATTGATAATAACCATAAACATAAAAATAAGAATTCATATAAATTATTTAATTGGAATGTAAAAATATTAAATTCATTTTATGCTTAAAAATATTTATTCCTCAAAAAATTCAATGTTATGCATTTTTATACTAAAATGAATTTTTGTCAGTATTAGAAATAAAACCAAATAAAATATATTTTAATTTTTAAATCTTATTATCCAAATTATGTATTATGTTTCATTTTATTTTTAATCAAAAAATAAGTTACCAATGTAAAAAAATGGGAATTATCATAATGGTTAAAATAAGGTAATAGTGTTAAACCAATAAGTAAAAACCTAAAATATCCTAACACATATCTGAGAATGATTGTATTATGTCTTTATAGACCACCCATAATCTTAAATTCATTATTTTTAAATTTTGGATATACTTTCCTTGAAAATTACTTTTCATTTTTATGTTAAGTAATAAGTATTTACCAAAATGTCACTCCAATTTCCTATAAAAGGACCTCATCACCACTTCACTTATCCCCAAAACTAAAACATATTTTCTTGACCAATATATACCCTATTACCCCCCAAAAAACGATTATAAAATTTCTAGATGTTTTTTTCTCATCCAAATACCACCCTTTAAAGGCATAATCCAATTATCAAAGGATATGTCATAGGATGTAACGTAGGAACCCCTTACCACTCTCTCATATCCATTCCCTTTAAAAAATTATTTTATCTGAATTATTACTATTATAAACATCTTATTATAATATAATAATTAGAATTAATATAAAGAAATATTATTATTTTAATATAACAACAATTTTATACCTTCCACCTATATGTTCAAAAATGAAAATTTCACCTGTATTATGGCGAGTTTACAGCTACTAGGGATGGTGTTTTTCATTTTTATCATTGCCTTACATGGATGTTTATATAAAAGTATTTAATAAATAAATATAATATTAATTTTATGATTAATATTTTTTCAAGATAAATTGGTCATTATAACAATGATATTAACATTATATAATCATAGTAATTTTTAACCACAAAAAAGAGCACATTGAGTCATATTTCATAGATTGAATAAATTTTGGAAAATATATTAAAAAATATAACCGTTTATACTATAATAATATAAAATATATTACTATAAAATTTAATAGAGCATAACTGTATTTGATAACAACTTTGATCATGTTCATCATACTGAAGCATCTTTTGAGAAATTGATCAAACAAACCAAAGTGGTTGATTAGAGAAAAAACTATACAATAAATGAATGATATATTATAAGAAATGTACCTAAAATAATAAATATATCTAAAAAATTTCTGAATACTTTATTTCATAATATTAATTTGGTTATTCAGAATGTTATATTCACACACTAATCATATTGGGACCTAAGGTAAGGAAACTTTCAAACCGGGATCATCACCAATCGGTTATGAATTCCCTCTCTACCAAATTTTCCCTCTCTAATATCCTCATGAATGTATTCTATATTCTGCATATATGTTTATTTCATATAAACCTAGTTTATTTTCCCTTTATTTTTTACATGTTTTTCATGTTCCCTTCTCAATATTTCTTTAAAATAAGCACGTTTAATGGAAACTTTAATATTCATCATTCCATTTCATGTGTAAATATTTATAATTTTTTTACCTTCCATGATTGGGAATAATAATAAATATTATATGAAAATAAAATAATTATTTTTATTTTTTAATTAAAATCATGATATCAGTATCTTTAGTGGTTCTTTACCCATCCCATAAAACATCGCTTAAATGGATCATTTTTATGATGATTTTTCCATTTCATTCCTATGAATTTAATCATTTGTGAATATTATTTAATTCAGTTCACTCTTATTAAAAATATAGACATACAATAAAATTCAATTACTTCTTATATTTGTAATTTTTATGATTTTTTATTTTCTTCTGTTTGAGATAAAATTATGTAGTGAATTATTTTTTTATTAAGGATAAGTGTTTCAATTTTTCAATGAGTCAATATGTTTTAGTGAATGATAATTATGTGTTCATACTTGAATAATTGTTAAGAATAAAATTAATGGAATTTTATTTCATGATTGAGAAATTATCCTTGTTAATATGATGATATTTAAACTAGTCCTTAATTAGAAGGTCATGTGTCATTTATGAGAATGTTGAAACATTATTCTAACATATTGAATAAATGTTTTTAAGAAGACCATGTGATATTACTTTTATTTCATGAGTATATTTGATGATTATTAGATGATATTCAAAGAAATACACGAAATGTATTGGTGTATTAAGGAAACTAATCTTCTTCATGGGTTTGAAGTTGAAAGGCATTGAGAGTAGATCCTAATGTGTTTCATAATGCATTAAATTTGATGAGTTCAATTAACAATCTATGTAAAGATAAAATGGAAATTAAATTACCTACATAAATTTAAGGACGGATTTGTGTAGGCTATATTAGGGTAGATTATTACCAACATAAGGGTAATCTAGGTAGTGAAAAGGTGTGTCGTTACCTATGTAAGGGTAACCTTGGTTTCAAAGGGGTACTTTACCTTGTAAGGGTAACCCAAAATACATAAGGGTAATTAAATATCTATGTAAGGGTAACCATGGACATGTAATTAAATATTGATGTTTACACTACTTTTTGTAAAAGTAAGGTGTTGTGTAATGTTACTCAAGGGAACAATGTAGAGGTACTTGGGTCTGGATGGGCATCACGTAAGGGTATAGAAGCTCACATAAGGTTAGTATTTTACCTATATAACGGTACATTGAGTGTTCTATAAGTGTAACTGGGGGCTACAAAAGTGTACTCGACACTGTGTAATGGTAGTCTTCAACTATGTAAGGGTACTAACACATCTTTCATCTCCTGTAAGGGTACCTAATTTAAGGGTACATAGAATCATTTAATTTTAGATCCTAGATCATATATGGAATGATCTCAAATCATGTAATTGTTATTCAATTCCGAACTAAAGTTGAACCATGAATTACATAAGGGTGATGAGATACCATCACGTTCTTCATCTGGGTGTTGGATTTCACCAAAATGAATCTAGTCTTACTTAGGGGAAACATGTTTTACTTAAATAAATTAGTTTCTACTGTTAGTAATTGTATTCTACAACCTTGTATTGGGTGTTACCTCCAGGCATCAAGTGATACTTCTAGGTTTCATCTACTACCAAAAGTTAATCCCAGGATATCTCGTTAAGAACATTGTGATTTTATATTTATCTCAAGATTTTGTTGTGTGAATCAACCATGTAAAAAAGACGAAGTTCTGTGTAGTAAAAAACATTTTTCCTTTATTTCATGGTATAAAGGATGAGTGGGTATGGGTTGTTATGGAATGCAGGAATATTCTCTTTCATGCATGTTAATTGAGTGAATATATAAGATCATTGTTTTTCTATGAGGTATGTATCCTTTAATTTTCAGTAAATCCTCATGTATTTTTATATTTAAATCATAGTATTGATAATTATGACTTTATTCTGATTCATTATTTTTTGGGATAGTAGAAAAGTGGTTAGTACTAGGCTACAGAATAAATGCACTTTTTGAATTTGAAATTCACAATATGTATTCATCTGGAAAGATCCTTTGGCCTGAGAAATTCAAAATGTGAATTCCAAATCACAACATGAATTGGTTGGGCCAAACCAAGTTCATGCCATGAGTTGTAAGTCCCAATGTGGGAAAAGAAATTGCATTATATGATGTGTAATAATTTACACACCAGGTAAACTCTATGAGTTTTTTAAGTGGCTGAACCCCTTTCTTTTTCCTCATTCACCCCCTCTCTAATCTTTAACATGGAAGAGACTTCAACATAATAGCTATTTATATAGCCTAATCTAGTCTTTGATATTTTTCTTCTATCCAGACTTTATATAAAGATCTATCTATCATGATAGATATCCACTGGTATGATCTTCATTCCTATAGCTCCGTTATTCATTTATTTTACTGTCAAAGTATTTATTTTTTGTGTGAGATAATATTCAATATTTTTAGGGTATTCATATATTCTTCCACTTTATTTATATCTATGAAATACCAAAGTAAAATACAAGATGAGGTATCTACTACAATAATAAGGTAGATGGTCTATGAATTTTCCCTCAAAGTCGCTTTGTTTATAAATTTTCATCATTGTACGTATGTCGGTTTCACTAGAAGTATGTCCTAGAATATAACTTATTTAAATTAAATTATCTATGTTGTATCCTAATGACCCCTACTTACATCATTTGATGTTATAACCTCAATATTGACCATAACAAGTAGGTTTTGTTCATCATTATGCATTTGGCGATCAATATTGTGTTTACCTGTAACATAATTCGTGTATTTTTATCTTCTAATTTGTTATGGTAAGTATTTATTTTAATTAAATGAATTATAAATAATTAAATTTAATGTATATAATTATATATATCACCGGTCCTAGAAATTTTTTTATTAATTTGACATTCAGTTGTGTGTACTTATTTGCACTTGTCAAGTATTATGAAAGTTAATGGAATGAACCAAATGAAAATGTATTTCGAACATGTATTACATAGACTTAAATGGATTATAATATGTTTATTAAATGTATAAGGTGTCTATTCTATAAGGTCATTTAGTTTATTTATAGGAATGGTCATACATGAGTTAGCCTTGGATTCTTGAGGGATGCCTTGAGCACTAATTGGATTCCATTATAATTCATTGAGGTGGCTACCGAGGTAGATACCAACCTTGAAACATGATCTTTGTTTATTAGTGGATAAACATCATGACACCATAGGGTCCCTTAAATTTCTATCTGGATGTTATAATGACTTGAATACACTCCTTGGATTTCACATTATGTCTTTGTAAATGTGGCACCTTAGATAATTCTTCTTTTGTCCACTCTTTCTTAGCATGTGATTTACTATGGACATGCTCTATAGAATCAGTTATAAACTCTTCTGGTGGAATGCCTTCGGTTATACCTTGGATTAAATTTAGTTTATTACTCAAGGATTTTTTTTTTATAACTTGGAATGGATCAACCTTCTAAGGGAAAGGATTCCTTTGTTTCACCGTGGATCCTATGCTATTATTATTATTATCATTTTTAGTACTAATGACACCTTTATATTCTATTATTATTATTATTGTTTAGTTATCAATTAAATGGGTGCATGTTCAGATATACCAGCAAAGTATGTTGTTGGTATATGTTTTTTTTACATTTACTAAAACTATAAAGTATATATTCCTAGACTGGATTTGTATATATTCCATTGGTGGTGGACTAATGATATTTATATCACATCCTATTTACTTTGTTGTTGGAATCCATGAAAATTATATGATTATGGGTGTGGAAAAATGGAAGCATCATTATTTGGAATATTAGCTCCTTGTATTAGGATGCTAGCTTGGTAGCAGATGACCGGGCTAGCACTCAAGATGCTTAGATAGTTTTTTACCTTTTTGATTATTTTGTATATCATGTATTGTAATATATTTTTGATGCAATGTATAATTTTTTTCACTTTTTTAGAGACATTCCATTATCATATCTATATGATATATTTTATATATTTTAGTGATTATTAATTTCTTTAATTCTTATGATCATTTCCATTTCTTTATTCATTATTATTATGCTTCCATTACTAATTTATCTCTTTCACCATACTGATATGCTCTAATATGAGGTAATAATATCCACATAGACAAACCCTAGGTCCTTGTTGCTAGTCAGAAGTGTCTAGTGTATTGGGATATGTGCTTGAGGCCATATGGATAACTGAGTTCGGTTACTTAGGAGTGACTCGATTATTGGATGTCACAAAGTAGTATCAGACGGGTTATTTTATTGACTTATTTTTTAGAAAATTTCGATAGGAGATTAGAAACAGGTTGCAACTTTTTCACAAGTCTTGAGTAGAAGTATCTAACCCACGATCAAGGTAAACACCATGTTTCCTAGGAATGATAAATTGTTGTTTTATATTTCGCTTATTATAGTTGATATATTTTCACTATAGGGTAATACACATGAATTGTTTTATTTCTTATGCTTTATAAAGATTATACCATGGTCATCTATGGTAAGAATAATATATAAATGAATCATTATATGTACCTAGGAATTCAAATGACATGTATTCACCATTACATTAAAGAAAATTTTTTTACTTATATTTCATATTCTCCATGTGATTGTTGAGTGTTACTTGATTGTGATATATGTCTCTACTGCTACCATCTTCGTTAAAAAATGGAAATTCATTGTATTAAATTCTATTATTAACTTAAATGATTTTTTCATATATATCTTGATGGTTGCATGTAAGAACCTATGTTTTTAAACCAGAAATTTTTGTATGGAATTTGAATTTTCGGTAAGTACTACTCTTTTATTTTTTTTAAATAGAGAATCAGAATAATTTTCCAAGAGATGGAACCATTAAAGTGATGTTTCTCAACTTGGATGAAGGCTCGAGAACTTTCTAGGGCAACTCGTGTTGTTTCAGGAGTGTCTGACCCGAAACGGAAAAATTTTAAGGACTCATAGAGGGCACATAGTTTACGCATGGTATGATAAACTGTTCATACTACTAGAGGAATCCATAAAACCTCTTTCTAGGTAACATAATTTTTCACATGGTCTGCACATGTTTATAATATATGTAAGGGACAAACTATGTGAGGAGAGTCTCTTAATCAGGGGGTAATGCACGGTTAGCACACGGTTTGTCTAACTGTGTATCCCAAACCACATGTGATACCAAATTTTTCAAATATGATTTATTTCAATTAAATTAAATTAAATTAAAACGAAAATAAAACAATCATCACACCCCTCTCCCTCACCCTCACAACGAATACGCAGCGGGACTCCACTTTGGGCTTGACGCACCACTACCTCTTTTCCTCTCCTTACAGCTCGATGTCACTATGTTTTTATGGAGATTCTTGGTATGACACTTCATGGTATGGGTTTATCTTACCTCTCCTATCTGTTTCTATCCAGATTTTGGCCAATTCGTTTCCTTAGGATGCTTATACAAAACCCTTGTTTAGGGTTGATTCATTTTTCTAGTATTCTTCAGTTTTAGGGTAGTGAAAAGGGCCTCCCAGGTTGCATTGGGCCATGCTTCAACAACTTCCACCCAAGGCGAGATTGTTTAGGTCGATTATTTCCACTTCCATTATTTCGGGGCAAGATCCTAATTTTTTTGGTTTCACACATCCTTTTTGGTTATCGTATGATGTTTATGAGTGTCCGACATTGTTTTAGTGAGAATGGATGCCTTTGGAAGACTCACAGGAATATAAAAAGGTATGTATATATATATATCATCCATGTGTATATTCCATCCTAGAATAAAGAATACAGACATCAGATTAAAGGGTATATATATATAAGAATGTACGTGTGCACAAGTGACTGACTGCTTGAGTTAGAAAGTGCCAAATGTCTAGCATTGGTTTGGCCTGCTTAAGGTAGGGACCCTATATTTGACACTTTATTTAATAATTCCTTAGTAACTTCCTTAGATAAGTTATTTTTATGATTTTATATGTTTAATGTAACTTCATAGCTTGAATTAATAACTTAAAGATACAAAATGACTTTTTGTCTAATAAAGTCATTTTTCATAATAAATCCCCTCAAAAGGATGTGTGCTACCTTCAATCCAAATTTAGTGATATTGTTATATCATGCTTGTTTTTAGTTTGAGAATTCTATATTCTCTTCTTTTTTGTGATGAAATATGGTAAGTTAATGCATGGACCCTAGGTATTATAGGATGTTGTTTCAACGTGAGTTTATTGGGGACTTAGCCATATAGTTTTTATTAAGCATATAATGGATATAATATATCTTATTTTCCATGTGAGTTATGTTTAAATATATTCCATGAGATATATTGTTATGGTTGAAGAATACCTTTGGATTCACTTGTTTATTGGAAATTGGATGGTGTTTGGCCATGGACACCTTTAGGTGTTCCTTTTTATCCCATGCCATGGGATGTTAATTATGAAATTGATTTTTATATTAATTGGTGAATTAAAAGGATTAATTGACAAGATATGAATGACGAATACCCTTTGACCTGATTATGTCATTGCTTGATTAATCGTTTTTTCCTTGTCTGGATTTTACCATGTGAGATATAATATAACTAAACCATTTGGAATATTTTAAGGATCGTTATCCTTGATAGGATTTAAACTCCCATGTGAGTATTTAATAGAAATCCTATGATCTAGGCCTTTTTTTCAATTTCCTTAATATGAATGAATTGCACCATTTAATTATGTGCCCATATGAGTTATTTGATGTTAAATCCATGTGATAGTTTACTTTTCATGTGTTTCTTGTTATATAAATTTTTCCCATGTGAGTAAATGAAAGGCCAATCATTATGAGGTTTGTCTTTTCAGTATCCTCCCTTGCGTTATGAGTTATATTAGTTGCTAGTGGTTTGACCATGGCATGCCTAAAAAATGTTTAAATTTTTTAGTGGTAAATAGCATTGGGTGAATCATGGATTCATATCAGAATTCCATGGATGAGATCATATGACTATTGTTCCGTCATCTATTGAGTGAACCATGGATTCATCATTGGATTACATGGATCAGCTCCTAGGGTTGTTTATGTTATATAACTTTAGTGATCTAGGGAATCAGTCTAGTATTCCATGGACATGCGGAGAGGGTTTATTATGTTAATCTGTGAGTGAACCATAGATGCCATGGATGGGCTTATAGTGGCTATGCTAATATACCATGTTATACATGGATCCAATTATATAAAGGATTCCCTTGATGGGATCAAGATGAATTGGAATTTATGTATTATGTGAAAATTGGGGCTTCTCTATAGGACCACTAAGGATAGGCTGAGTGATGTGAACTTATACCACACCTCGAGTGATATAGGACTCCTAATAGGTTTGTCATGATGGGCTTATAGGGTGTTGGTGGAAATTGCACCTAGAGTGATACTTGAATTATAGATTAGGAATTTCAAGGATGGGATCAAGTTATATTTTAATATTGCATGAAATGATTTATCACACATCTTCCGATCCAAATCACATGTTTTGATTCGTTCTATACTTTCATTGTTTGGATGAACTTATGAGGCATCAATTGTACTTACAGTTACACGAGGGATGTTGGGCTTAGGCTGGATCTTTGGAATTCTAAATTCTTGGTTGAGATGTTTAAAATTTTGATTTAAGTAATGGCCATTAAATGGGTACCTGTATATTAAGGATGTTACTTTTGAGTACCTCCTTACTTGTTATATAGATCTGCTTTCAATGCTAGTTCCAATTTTCACATGATGGATAGGTCTTGACACTATGGGGTCTAGCCTATTGAGATTTATTATCTCACACCCTATGTATATTACATTTTTTAGAAAGTATAAATACTTTTTTTCAGGGATTTGGACCTTGATTTCGTTGTAATAGTTGAATCTAGACATTTAGAGTGAAGGACCAAGCTGGAGCTTGGGATGTTTATTGTGATTGCCTTAGGGATTAGCTATCTTTTATTTATTCTTTTACTAATATTTAAATCATGATGTATTCTTTACTACTTATCTGATATGTAACATCATATAGCCTCCATGCACTGTATAAATAGACATTGGCCATATTCTTTATTAATTTTTTATTGCATCTGTCTTCTACTGATTTGATTATCACTTTATTGTAATTCTATTTTTATTTGAGTTTTACTATCTATTTCCTTTATGAACTATGGATATGTGGGTATAGTTTCCCCACTGACTACCTTTACACCCTCGATTCTAGTTGATAGCCTCAGGCATATGGAGAGATGTTCATGAGGTCATGTGGTGACCATTCTAGCTGCTGGTTTAGTAGTAATTCGGGCCGATGTGTTACAAAGTGGTATCAAGGGTTATTTTTCCTTTTTCAAAGTTTTTTAGTCTGGTAAATAGGAGACTAAGAATGTGATAGAACTTGGTAGAAAATTGTTATTGGGACTAATCTCCCAACATAAGGTAAATGACCAAGTGGCTAGGTCCAGGTTATGATGTTTATACTATTTAATGTTATAGTTGATTTGATTTCACCTTGGCTGAATGGTTTATTTACCTTTTCTTATGTATTTATGGTATTTTCCCTTGGATGGAATGAGATGTAAATAATATGACATGACATGCATCATTATTGGAACATAGAAATTCACATTCTATGCATATTCCTTGACATGTAGCTGCATTAGTAGGATTCCTTCTAAGTTTGGTTGTGTTCCTTGAGTGATTCCATGCTTTTTTATACATATTGAGGTAATCAGTTAGCATGTATGTTTGTTTATCATGTCCTTATTGTGTTATAACATGCTTGGATGATATATTCCATTCTTTTGTGCTTGATATAATATGTTGTTTTGATATATAAAATGGTGTCATGTATTAGAAATTGTTGGTTTCAGTTTCGGTGGGATCCAATTTTCAATCATAAGGTGTATCAGCGCCTTATGGTTTGGAAAAGGGTAACATGTATACTCGAACCAAATCTAGTTATTTAAAAAAATTATAGAACTTTTTGAAATGTGAAAGGTCGCTAATGTTAAATGTTAAAATGGAATGTTTTTTAATGGAATCCAAATGCCAATGGTAAGGTGTATGATCACATTATCGATTGGTAGGTGGACTCCCATGTGATTGATCCTTTTATAACCATGGTATGTTTGGGAATGATTATCAATGTGTAAGACATTAATTTTTGACATGAATGGATTGTTAACTTTGAAATTATTTATTGGACCCAAGTAGGTCAGTTGGGGCATGCCTTTAAAAGATAAATTGTTGTGGTATTTATGATTTCTATGGTTAAACTACTGCTAATGGATTGATTTTTAAAGAATCTAGGTTGGTATAATGGGACCCTTGGAGGTTTTCAAATCGGTTAAAAGAAATTTATATGTTAAATTTCTTAGTTTTTCATTGAGATGTTAGATGATCTATATGCCAAGTGCCTTGTTTGTTAGAATGGTTCATGAGGTTTTTTCTTAAAATTCTTTCAATTGATAAAGTTTGAAGTGAAATAATGAAGTGAAATTTATATTGGAACATGTAGTGGTGTCCTTGTAATGGCCCGGACCTCTCTGGTCCATTACTTTGTGAAATGTTGGTGTTGGAGGTGTTCCGGGAGGTCAAGGGGACTTATCCCGAACACTTTGCCAATTTTCTAGTTTTGTGAATAGTGTTTCCAGTTTTATGAACAGTAACAGATCTGTGAGACAGATCAGTTTCACGGATCGGTGAGACAGATCAGTTTCACAGATCAGTGAGACAGATCAGTTTCACAGATCGGTGAGACAGATCAGTTTCACAGATCGGTGAGACAGATCAGTTTCACAGATCGGTGAGACAGATCAGTGTCACAGATCGGTGAGACAGATCAGTTTCACAGATCGGTGAGACAGATCAGTGTCACAGATCGGTGAGACAGATCAGTTTCACAGATCGGTGAGACAGATCAGTTTCACAGATCGGTGAGACAGATCAGTTTCACAGATCGGTGAGACAGATCAGTTTCACAGATCGGTGAGACAGATCTGTTTCACAGATCGGTGAGACAGATCAGTTTCACAGATCGGTGAGACAGATCGGTTTCACAGATCGGTGAGACAGATCGGTTACACAGATCAGTTTCACAGATCGGTGAGACAGATCGGTGAGACAGATCGGTGAGACAGATCAGTTTCACAGATCATTTTCACAGATCGGTGTGACAGATCAGTTTCACAGATCAGTTTCATGTACAGTAACGGTGGGTGAACAGTGTTTCCAGACTCCTACAGTTTTGCCCCTTTTGACGTTTCCTTTGACGTAAAATACATTTAAAGCCTTATTTTAAGGGCTCTTAAGGCCGATTCAAATGCCATAAATCCTATATTAATTATTCCTAAGGCTTGGAATGTTTCACTTGGTCAAACCGCGTGGGTTAATGCGATCCGTTTTTAATGGAGAATTAACCGGATCTTAAACCGTCACCTCGTTAAATCTTAAAAAGGGACGAGATATCATTCTCCCTTGTTCCTTCCCTTTTGTTCTTAACTAAGAGGCGCTAGAACCTTTCAATCCTTTCCTTTGGAGTTGCACAAACAACCCTTACTCCTAGGATCAGTCCCGCTCTGTTGGATGCAACCAAGCTGTGTCGATCTTTCTTCCACATAAGTTGTCGCGAGGGGAGGATCGTGACCTGCTGTGTGGATAAAGGACGTCAAGAACTCTTCGAGGTAGGGGATTCATGGCTTCTCTAATTGTATATGTGCAATCGTAGAATTAGCATGATTTATCTCTTTGGATCACAATGAAATTGACCTAATTAAATACTTGAACCGGATTAAAATAATTGGTTGATCGCATGCTGTTGCTTTATACCGTGATAACGGTTTGCCTCATGTTTTCCTAGATATAGTGATATCTATGTTTTCTTTGATTTATTGTTCGTTTATGATTGAAATTGATAATAAACGTAAAGCCGGAATTAATTGTTGATTAATTGGCTAAAGATAAAGAGGCATGTAAATTAATCTGGTTGTTGTCGTTGTTGTAGTTGTTCTAATTTGAGGATAATCAAATTAGGGAAGTAAGCATGGTTATTTAATTGTGATAGCTTACTGATTAGGTATCCATGATTGGAACCTACGAATAACAAATCTGTTAATTCAATATGGTTTAGAGAACAGATTATGTGGGAATTTCAAAAAGGGTTCTGAGTTACCCTCTTGTTTGTTAAAGGGCCGAGAGCCCATTTTGTGATGTTTGTTTTCCTGCTGCTTGTGCTGTGATGTGAGCCTGGATGGTTGTTGTGATATGTGGAGGCATGGAGGCCTTATAGTTGTGGCAGCGGATGATGCCTAGTGTGGCGAGATGCATCGGTTTATGCATATGGGTGTCAGGGAGGACACCGGGGGTGATGGAATGGGACGGATGTGGTTGCTGGTTGCTTGTGGTTTTCTTGAATGTTAATCTGCTTTGCTTTTCCCCACTGCTCAAGGCAGCTGGTCTTGCTTACCCTCATTCTGAAGGAGGCGAAGACACGCGGGGTATGCCACGTGCTTTCCGTGTTTAGCCTCTCGATGGAGGATGGGTCTATGCTCTTTCTATAGGCGGCAAAGACCTGACGGGTAGTATATCTACTCACCGTGTTGAGCCTCCTTTGTGTTTAGAAGCATAGGATGTTTTTCTAGAATGCCTGGGAATGTGGAAAAGTATTTCTGTAATGAATGTTTGATTAAATGGTGAAAATCCACGGGGATGGAGATGCTAGAATTTAAAGGTGATGTGAATCTTAAAAAGGAGCAGTTGTATTGAAAGTGACGCCATTTCAGTTAAATGGGGAATTGTTCAATCTTAATTAATGCTTAAAGAATTAACTAATGTACAGTGGAACTGATAAATGAGAATGGAGTAATCTAATAAAGCTCTTCAATTGGTTGTGTGCTTATAGGATACCTAGTCTTAGAAGTACCAGCCTGGAGTCTGAGAGACGTTAGCTGCAGTTGTATCTAAGACTAGGTAATTCCCATAGTGTGGATGTGAGTTACTTATATATTCTGTACTTTTTGTGTTTCTATACGCTACTCCACCCTGTCGGTAAGGGAAACTGACACCCCGGGGATTCTGAGCCCAGGGGGGGTGTTTTCCCCAACATTCTGATGGGAGGTTGAATGGCTGACTACCCCCTTTGGCCCCGCTCTCTTCTCTTGGTAGATCTTAGTGCTGGTAGGCACAGTGGTTAGTTTTACCCATATATGTGTGTAGAGGGCTGTAATGGATTGTGGTTATTTCACACACATATATTCTGGATATAGTATCCTATGGACTACTATAGGTGTAACGTGTATAGGCTGTGATGGCTTGAGGATCCTTACTCGTTGTATGGGCTGTAATGGCTTCAGGTATAATACCCGACGTATGATACACGTTATGCGAGCTGTGGTGGCTCCCGGAAACTACCTGGTTACTTTTGGTTGTGAGGATTGTGTGGAGCTTAGCCCAGGTGTCTGCGGGCAAGCCTATGTGGTGCACGTGGTGCAGATTGTGGAGCATGACCCATGTTGATACGGGCAAGCCTTTGGAGAGAGATGCACAAGACGTATGTCGTTGGGGCAAAGCGGCAAACCAGTGGGGAAGTAGTAGCGGGGTACCCTTGACATTCTTTACTATATGCTATATTCTTGTATGTGTTACTTGGTGAGAGTAGCCATGGTGAGGTTGGGAACATAGTATACCTATTTAGGTGACGAGTTAGTTTCACTTGTTGTTCACTAGGCTTTAGCATGCTTTCTTTACTTTTGCACGAGAGGCTTGGGGAGGATCCTACTGAGTATACTGTTATACTCACCCTATGTACATATAAACTGTTTTTCAGGTCACTTGGAGCAGGTTGGAGATCAAGCTGGTTACTACTAGCTTGCGGTTGGAGGAGGAGCTGTTCGGGCTTGTGGTCGCTGCCGTTTTACTTTCCTTTGGGTACTTTTAGTTTCCCCTTTCAGTTGTAGTACTTTTGCATGACATTTCATATATGTACTTGGGTTTCTTTTACATTTCAGTTATGAGTTGGAGTTGGTTGGATTCTATTCTATCTCTCTCTTCTGCATGTGTTCTCTTAGTGGGTAATGCCTCCCATTTGTGTGTGTATTATACCCTCGGTGCTAGTCGCCAACCCGGGGCCTACTGGAGGCGGGACTTGGGGGTCATTATCTCCCTTTTCACATTGCCGGCCCAGGAGGGGTACACTTTGTGGGGAGGGGGTCGTGACAGAGTGGTATCAGAGGTCTGGTCGAGGGATAGGATGGAGTTTGGAGTTAGGCACAGGTGAGGATGCATGGGATGGTAGGGAAACGGTGTCATTCATGTTTAGCAAGTGGGGTAAACAATGGAGACCGGCAGAGACATAGGCGTTCAGGGCCCCCTATGATCTGTTGCACGGACCTTTAAGTTTACGATGGCTACTAAACAAAGTGATACTGGTTGCAGGGTAGAGACCTAGGAAAGGATCATGCATCATTATTCCTTGCGCCTGTGTTTGAATGGGTAGACCTTGGGATAGGTAACCTAAAATTAATAAAACAAAATAATTAATTAATTAATGTTGAGTCTTCCATATTCCAGGATTATGAGCTCTAACGATTGTTATTTTACAGGTATGGCTTCAGGTCGGCGTCCCCGTCAGGTTTGCGCAGAAGGTGCCCAGCAGGCTGTTCCAGCAGATCGCCGCCGGGTAGAGGTTGACGACGATGACACTTGGAGGAAGACACTCCGAGAGTTTCAGCGCCAGAGTCTACAGAAGTACGAGGGCTCCGTTTCAGATGCAGTCACAGAAGACTGGTTGGAGGAGGTTGAGATAGGCTTCAATTCGATTCGTGCTCGGAAGGAACACTGGGTGTCCTTGGTTGTGACGATGTTGCATGGAGCAGCGAGACAGTGGTGGTTCTTGTTCCTTGGGGATCGTGAGGAGTCAGCGATCTCATGGGAGGAGTTTCGAGACAGGTTTAGAGTCGAGTTTCTTTCATCGACTGCGAAGGCATCCAGTCGCCAGGAGCTTCTTACCCTTCGACAGGGGAGCTCCAGTGTTCGGGAGTTTGGAATCCGTTTCAGGAACCTTCTACGATATGCTTCAGACCTGTTACCAGATGATGAGGCCAGGGCGAGGCATTTCGAGGATGCTTTGCGTCCAGAGATCCAGTGCCAGGTCACCCCATTTATACTGAAGACATATCTTGAGGTTCTGGCGAGGGCAGAGGTTGTTGAGAGGACTTTGGCTAGGACCGGATCGTCACGAGAGGGGAATCGTCATGATTCCTCAAGAAGCAGAGCTGTGGTCCGGGGTTCCCGGTTTTCAGGACAGAAGAGTTTCCGTTCACCTGGGGGTAGGTCCCGGCCCTTCACATCTCATTTCTCCGGAGGTAGCAACTCTCAGACCTATGCCAAGGGATCAGGCGCTTGTTTTTCTTGTGGTGGACGTGGTCATCAGCAGCGGGAGTGCCCAACTTTTCAGAGCAGTCATCGTGCACCAGGCGCTCCACTCCAGGTTCCTCCGTTGAGGCAGTTCCAGCCGAGGCAGCAGCAGCAGGTTGCACCAGCTTTAGATCACCAGAGGGTAGATGGAGCAGGCAGAGGACAGCCCCATGACGCTCCCCGTCCTCAGAGAGCAGAACGCGGCCGTGGTGGTGGTCGTCATCAGGGTCAGAGAGGCCGTGGAGGTGGTCGTGGTCAGCTTCATGCTCTAGCGTTGCCAGCTCCAGGCGAGCCAGACATCGTCCGAGGTACCCTTTGCTTGTTTTCTACCTTGGTGTATGCCTTGTTTGATTCTGGAGCGACACACTCCTTTATATCCCCTACCCTTGTCCATGCTTTGGGACTTGAGGTAGAGAGGCTTCCAGTGCCCTTGGCGTTGACTACGCCAGTTGGAGGTCGAGCTAGCTTGTTTGAAGTATGTAGAGACTGTGAGCTAGTGTTGGGGCAGCACCGCTCTTGGGGAGATTTCCTATGTTTACGAATACAACCATATGATGTCATCCTCGGCATGGATTGGTTGTATTCGGTGCAGGCTATTGTGGATTGCTACAGGAAGAAGGTCGTTTTCTTTGATGAAGATGGAGAGGAAGTAGTGTTTGTTGGTGAGAGAGATCCTCGGATGAGTCATAGACGAGTTTCATCCTTATCATCCATGATGGCTGGGATGATGCTGAGTTCTTCAGAGGTTCAACAGCTGGCGTTTCCTAGGGTCGTAGAAGAGTACCCTGATGTCTTTCCAGAAGAGGTTGTATCCTTACCCCCTCGACGGAAGATCGAGTTTGGGATCGAGCTACAGCCAGGAGCGTCTCCCATCTCTATGTCTCCATATAGGATGGCCCCTTCTGAGTTACGAGAGCTACGTATTCAGCTCGATGGTCTATTGCAGTGTGGTTTTGTTCGGCCAAGTGTGTCACCATGGGGTGCACCAGTCTTGTTCGTGAAAAAGGCTGATGGCAGTTTGCGGTTGTGCGTCGATTATCGTCGCTTAAACAAAGTGACAATAAAGAACCGTTATCCTCTCCCGCGGATTGATGACATATTCGATCAACTGAAGGGTGCAAGTTGGTTTTCAAAGATCGACTTGCGGTCAGGATATCATCAGATGCGTGTAAAGGATGAGGATATCCCGAAGACTGCTTTCCGCTGTCGTCATGGGCATTATGAGTTTGTTGTAATGCCATTCGGCGTGACAAATGCTCCAGCTGTTTTCATGGGGTTGATGAATGCTGTGTTCCGTGAATTCTTGGACAAGTTTGTTGTGGTTTTCATTGACGACATCCTTGTGTACTCCACATCTGAAGAAGAGCATGCAGAACATCTACGAGCTGTTTTGGGAGTTCTTCGCCAACATCGGTTGTTTGGGAAGTTGTCCAAGTGTGAGTTCTGGGCTCGAGAAGTTCGTTTCTTGGGACATGTTGTGTCCCAACAGGGAGTAGCTGTGGATCCTTCGAAGATAGAAGCAGTGGTGTATTGGCCAGCCCCCAAGACCGTGTCAGAGGTGCGAAGTTTCCTTGGTCTTGCAGGCTATTATAGGAGGTTTGTGGCTAATTTCTCCCGAGTTGCGACTCCTCTGACAGCTTTGACCAGGAAGGATCAAGCGTTCATATGGACTGATCAGTGTCAGACAGTTTTCGAGTATCTAAAGGAGAAGTTGGTAAGTGCTCCAGTCCTTTGTCTTCCAACGGAGGGAGTCCAGTTTGATGTTTTCTGTGATGCTTCACATCTGGGGCTAGGCTGTGTTCTCATGCAGCAGAGGTCAGTTGTTTCTTATGGGTCTCGGCAGTTGCGTCCCCATGAACGCAACTATGCCACCCATGATCTTGAGTTGGCAGCCGTGGTGTTTGCGCTGAAGTTGTGGAGACATTACCTCATTGGAGAGCGCTTTGTGGTTTTCACCGATCATAAGAGTTTGAGGTATGTTTTCTCTCAGCGGGATTTGAACTTGCGGCAGCGTCGGTGGATGGAGTTCTTGCAGGAATACAACTTCGAGATATCGTATACACCTGGGAAGGGAAATGTTGTTGCTGATGCACTGAGCCAAAAGTCACGTAATGATGTTGTGCGTGAATCTGGTGATTCCTGGAGAGGGATGGAAGAGCTAGCAGCTTTGCATCTTGATATGGGAGAAGTTGGAGGAAGAGGTTGTCTTTTCCAGATGACGGTGCAGTCATCCCTTATGCAAAAGGTGGAAGAGTCTCAGTTGGGTGATCTAGAGGTGGAAGTTTTGAGAGACAGAGTTGTTTGTGGGGAGGCCCCTGATGGTTGGTCAGAGGATGAACAACACCGAGTGTTGTATCATGACAGGATTTTTGTTCCCTTGGCGATGCGCGAGACGGTTCTCCGAGAGTTCCATAGCTCGCCCTTAGCTGTACATCCTGGTGTGACGAAGATGTATCGATCCTTGAGGAGTCAGTTTTGGTGGCCTGGGCTGAAGCGTTCAGTTGCAGAATGTGTGTCTCGATGTTTAGTCTGCCAGAAGGTGAAGGCCGAACACCGTGTTCCTGGTGGTCTTCTCCAGCACTTAGAGATTCCTCAGTGGAAGTGGGAGGACATCTCAATGGACTTTGTTACAGGTTTACCTCGAGCTCCGGGAGGACATGATGCTATATGGGTGGTAGTGGATCGTTTAACTAAATCGGCCCACTTCATAGCAATCAAGGAGTCGAGCTCAGTGGAGGTTTTGTCGAGGCAGTATCTGGAGGAGGTGGTGAGGCTTCACGGAGTTCCTAAGACGATCATTTCTGATCGAGACCCTCGTTTTACCTCAAGGGTGTGGAGAGGTCTCCAGCATGCTTTTGGCTCTCAACTATGCCTTAGCACTGCTTTTCATCCTCAAACGGATGGTCAGACAGAGCGAACCATCCAAACTCTTGAAGACATGTTGCGCTCTTGTGTTCTTGATTTTGGAGGATCATGGGTGAAGCACTTACCTTTGGTAGAGTTCGCTTACAATAATAGTTTTCACTCTACCATCGGCATGGCGCCGTTTGAAGCCTTGTATGGCCGGCCATGCCGTTCTCCGTTGTGCTGGACTGGGGTCGGAGAGTCAGCAACTCTCGGACCAGAACTAGTGCAGAATACGACGGAGATGGTTCAAGTGATTCGTGAGAGGATGAAGACATCACAAGATCGTCAGAAATCTTATGCGGATCAAAGAAGGAGACCCTTAGAGTTTAATGTTGGGGATCATGTGTTTCTGAAGGTGACTCCCCGTCGTGGGCAGCGAAGGTTTGGTCGCGGAAGTAAGCTTTCTCCCCGTTTTGTTGGGCCTTTCGAGGTGTTAGCTCGTGTTGGAGCTGTGGCATATCGAGTAGCACTTCCCCCTCGGATGAGTCGGATACATGATGTTTTTCATGTATCGCAGCTCCGTCATTATCTTCATGATGAATCTCATGTTATCGATTGGGGAGAGATCGATATTGATGATGATGCAACCTTCGAGGAGCGACCTGTGGAGATCCAAGACCACAAGGAGAAGGTGTTGCGTGGGCGTTCTATTCCTTTAGTTCGTGTCTTGTGGCGACACGGTGGCATGGAGGAGAGTACCTGGGAGCGTGAGTCACAGGTACGTGCTCAGTACCCAGAGTTGTTTAATGTTTAACTCCTTTCATGTAATGATGTTTTCTCTGTGGTTGGACCTTTCATGTTTTATTTATGTACCTTTGATGTGATGTTGTGAATGAATTGTTTTGGTATGGATTGTTTGTTCCCAGATGTCATAGTTTTGTTCCAGCTTTCGAACAACTCATGGTGGTTTTCCCCTGAGAGGTATCTTATGGGGTGGTTGTTCGGACCCCTCTTTTCTTCTGGGTTGGTTTTTAATTCTCGAGGACGAGAATGTTTTGAGAGGTATCTAATGTAATGGCTCGGACCTCTCTGGTCCATTACTTTGTGAAATGTTGGTGTTTGAGGTGTTCCGGGAGGTCAAGGGGACTTATCCCCAACACTTTGCCAATTTTCTAGTTCTGTGAATAGTGTTTCCAGTTTTATGAACAGTAACAGATCAGTGAGACAGATCAGTTTCACGGATCGGTGAGACAGATCAGTTTCACAGATCAGTGAGAAAGATCGGTTTCACAGATCGGTGAGACAGATCAGTTTCACAGATCAGTGAGACAGATCAGTTTCACAGATCGGTGAGACAGATCAGTTTCACAGATCGGTGAGACAGATCAGTTTCACAGATCGGTGAGACAGATCAGTTTCACAGATCGGTGAGACAGATCAGTTTCACAGATCGGTGAGACAGATCAGTTTCACAGATCGGTGAGACAGATCAGTTTCACAGATCGGTGAGACAGATCAGTTTCACAGATCGGTGAGACAGATCAGTTTCACAGATCGGTGAGACAGATCAGTTTCACAGATCGGTGAGACAGATCAGTTTCACAGATCGGTGAGACAGATCAGTTTCACAGATCGGTGAGACAGATCGGTGTCACAGATCGGTGAGACAGATCGGTTACACAGATCAGTTTCACAGATCGGTGAGACAGATCGGTGAGACAGATCGGTGAGACAGATCAGTTTCACAGATCGGTGTGACAGATCAGTTTCACAGATCAGTTTCATGTACAGTAACGGTGGGTGAACAGTGTTTCCAGACTCCTACAGTTTTGCCCCTTTTGACGTTTCCTTTGACGTAAAATACATTTAAAGACTTATTTTAAGGGCTCTTAAGGCCAATTGAAATGCCATAAATCCTATATTAATTATTCCTAAGGCTTGGAATGTTTCACTTGGTCAAACCGCGTGGGTTAATGCGATCCGTTTTTAATGGAGAATTAACCGGATCTTAAACCGTCACCTCGTTAAATCTTAAAAAGGGACGAGATATCATTCTCCCTTGTTCCTTCCCTTTTTTTCTTAACTAAGAGGCGCTAGAACCTTTCAATCCTTTCCTTTGGAGTTGCACAAACAACCCTTACTCCTAGGATCAGTCCCGCTCTGTTGGATGCAACCAAGCTGTGTCGATCTTTCTTCCACATAAGTTGTCGCGAGGGGAGGATCGTGACCTGCTGTGTGGATAAAGGACGTCAAGAACTCTTCGAGGTAGGGGATTCATGGCTTCTCTAATTGTATATGTGCAATCGTAGAATTAGCATGATTTATCTCTTTGGATCACAATGAAATTGACCTAATTAAATACTTGAACCGGATTAAAATAATTGGTTGATCGCATGTTGTTGCTTTATACCATGATAACGGTTTTCCTCATGTTTTCCTAGATATAGTGATATCTATGTTTTCTTTGATTTATTGTTCGTTCATGATTGAAATTGATAATGAACGTAAAGCCAGAATTAATTGTTGATTAATTGGCTAAAGATAAAGAGGCATGTAAATTAATCTGGTTGTTGTCGTTGTTGTAGTTGTTCTAATTTGAGGATAATCAAATTAGGGAAGTAAGCATGGTTATTTAATTGTGATAGCTTACTGATTAGGTATCCATGATTGGAACCTACGAATAATAAATCTGTTAATTCAATATGGTTTAGAGAACAGATTATGTGGGAATTTCAAAAAGGGTTCTGAGTTACCCTCTTGTTTGTTAAAGGGCCGAGAGCCCATTTTGTGATGTTTGTTTTCCTGCTGCTTGTGCTGTGATGTGAGCCTGGATGGTTGTTGTGATATGTGGAGGCATGGAGGCCTTATAGTTGTGGCAGCGGATGATGCCTAGTGTGGCGAGATGCATCGGTTTATGCATATGGGTGTCAGGGAGGACACCGGGGGTGATGGAATGGGACGGATGTGGTTGCTGGTTGCTTGTGGTTTTCTTGAATGTTAATCTGCTTTGATTTTCCCCACTGCTCAAGGCAGCTGGTCTTGCTTACCCTCATTCTGAAGGAGGCGAAGACACGCGGGGTATGCCACGTGCTTTCCGTGTTTAGCCTCTCGATGGAGGATGGGTCTATGCTCTTTCTATAGGCGGAAAAGACCCGACGGGTAGTATATCTACTCACCGTGTTGAGCCTCCTTTGTGTTTAGAAGCATAGGATGTTTTTCTAGAATGCCTGGGAATGTGGAAAAGTATTTCTGTAATGAATGTTTGATTAAATGGTGAAAATCCATGGGGATGGAGATGCTAGAATTTAAAGGTGATGTGAATCTTAAAAAGGAGCAGTTGTATTGAAAGTGACGCCATTTCAGTTAAATGGGGAATTGTTCAATCTTAATTAATGCTTAAAGAATTAACTAATGTACAGTGGAACTGATAAATGAGAATGGAGTAATCTAATAAAGCTCTTCAATTGGTTGTGTGCTTATAGGATACCTAGTCTTAGAAGTACCAGCCTGGAGTCTGAGAGACGTTAGCTGCAGTTGTATCTAAGACTAGGTAATGCCCATAGTGTGGATGTGAGTTACTTATATATTCTGTACTTTTTGTGTTTCTATACGCTACTCCACCCTGTCGGTAAGGGCAACTGACACCCCGGGGATTCTGAGCCCTGGGGGGGTGTTTTCCCCAACATTCTGATGGGAGGTTGAATGGATGACTACCCCCTTTGGCCCCGCTCTCTTCTCTTGGTAGATCTTAGTGCTGGTAGGCACAGTGGTTAGTTTTACCCATATATGTGTGTAGAGGGCTGTAATGGCTTGTGGTTATTTCACACACATATATTCTGGATATAGTATCCTATGGACTACTATAGGTGTAACGTGTATAGGCTGTGATGGCTTGAGGATCCTTACTCGGTGTATGGGCTGTAATGGCTTCAGGTATAATACCCGACGTATGATACACATTATGCGAGCTGTGGTGGCTCCCGGAAACTACCTGGTTACTTTTGGTTGTGAGGATTGTGTGGAGCTTAGGCCAGGTGTCTGCGGGCAAGCCTATGTGGTGCACGTGGTGCAGATTGTGGAGCTTGACCCATGTTGATACGGGCAAGCCTTTGGAGAGAGATGCATAGGATGTATGTCGTTGGGGCAAAGCGGCAAACCAGTGGGGAAGTAGTAGCGGGGTACCCTTGACATTCTTTAATATATGCTATATTCTTGTATGTGTTACTTGGTGAGAGTAGCCATGGTGAGGTTGGGAACATAGTATACCTATTTAGGTGACGAGTTAGTTTCACTTGTTGTTCACTAGGCTTTAGCATGCTTTCTTTACTTTTGCACGAGAGGCTTGGGGAGGATCCTACTGAGTATACTGTTATACTCACCCTATGTACATATAAACTGTTTTTCAGGTCACTTGGAGCAGGTTGGAGATCAAGCTGGTTACTACTAGCTTGCGGTTGGAGGAGGAGCTGTTCGGGCTTGTGGTCGCTGCCGTTTTACTTTCTTTTGGTTACTTTTAGTTTCCCCTTTCAGTTGTAGTACTTTTGCATGACATTTCATATATGTACTTGGGTTTCTTTTACATTTCAGTTAAGAGTTGGAGTTGGTTGGATTCTATTCTATCTCTCTCTTCTGCATGTGTTCTCTTAGTGGGTAATGCCTCCCATTTTTGTGTGTATTATACCCTCGGTGCTAGTCGCCAACCCGGGGCCTATTGGAGGCGGGACTCGGGGGTCATTATCTCCCTTTTCACATTGCCGGCCCAGGAGGGGTACACTTTGTGGGGAGGGGGTCGTGACAGTCCTTTTCATAGGCCATTGTGCAAGGGTAGTTTTAATGATTGGTGGTATTATTTAGAATAGAGGCGTAAACATTTATCCACAGACTAATTCTTTTTAGTTTTCTCTTAAATAAAAGATATCTCTTGATCCTTGTAAAACCCTTGTTGTGTGACCAAGAGATACGGTCAATGATCATACGTCATATGGGGCAAGCCTATGGTAGGTTTCGCCCCTATAAGTTGATGACTTTATTTTCGTTGTGATTTTTTTTGACATTTGTGCCATTTGTGTGCCAATTTTCATAGTAGGACTTTTGGTTTTAACATGACATCATTGTTCGGATGAGTGTTCATTGTACTTGACCCTTGGTATCACAATAATAATTATGTAATGCTCGGTTTATCATGTTAGACATGCCTCAAGCGTGGTCAACTACTTAGTAGGTCGTGTAAACCTTTCTTTTCTTCAATTATGGACCAATTGGTACACCAACATCCAAGTTAATAGATGTATATGATAGTGTGATTTTGAGACGATTTCTACGTAAGCCATCTGGTTATTGATTGCATTGGGAGGATAGCCTATGAATGGTACTTGGGATATGTCTTTTCTTTGTAAACTCAGGGTAGTATGTATTGACATACATTATACCTATCGAACATTAATGTTAAAAATATATGTTTGAGTTCATTTAAATCATGATCTTTGAGCTGTTGTGGTTGTTTTCAAGTAATCTTTGGAGTAGATTGACTAGAGTGTTTGAAAATAAAGATCATACCACTACTCATGAGGACTTTCTGGGTCTCAAGTTTTTTGAAACATTGGTCAGTTTGATCTTCGATTTAATTACCAAATGATTTAACATTTGTAAATGTGTCCCAGGGGAAGTGTCACATCAGTTCTTGTGCACATGTCAGTGATTTTTTGGGAGCATGACTTTGATTAGGTTGGCGGTATGCACAACCCCTTATAAACTCTATTAATCTTGGATGTGTTTTGATTGTAATGTTTGAAGGAAGTCAAATTCCTTTAGTGGTATAGGCATCGTGGTTCAGTTGGTGATGCATCGTCAGGTGAAGCTGTGCTTTTTGAAAAGGGTCGACCAGTTGGGGTTTGGTGGATTTTCTTTTGGTAAACTTCAGGATCCTCTTAGTGTCTCTGTTGAGTAACAAGCATGTTTCCTATATTCATGTCATCCGAGATACACTAGGAGAGTGTCTATTATATATTGCACTAACATTTAAAAGATGTTGGGTTGGATCTTGATATCTATTGTGTTGCACGTTGTTTGTGTGGTTTATGATTAGTCTTGGATAATATGGAGCGATACATGGGAATTAGTATAGGAATGGCTTGGATAGAATCATTGATTCAAGTCTTTTACTTTTACATGACTTCCAAGTGGATGCCGATCTAGTCTCAGTTAGTGTTCTTATGTGGACATTTTGGCTATGTACCAAGGTCTCACTAATAACATGGGGCATGGGCTACCTAGGGATAGTTCCATGGAAATCAGAGGGTTGACCCCAAGGTTATCTTAGTGCTATGGTTGGGCTTGGATGTAATTCTTAGAGGGTAGGGATTCTAATTGGTTGGAACCGGTCTATGCCTTCTTTTTATGTTGAGGAATGAAGATTTTAAACGACCAAGTGTTGGTTGTTTTTAAAAAGTCACTGAATGTTTGGTGTGAGAATTATTATACTCATTTGGGGTAAAATTATTAAGGTCATGCTTAAAAAGGAAATACCACTTTTGGGGAAAATCCATTATTGGGAATTGGCCTCCTTTTTACATTAAAGCCTTGGGTGGGAGCACCTTTTGGACAGGTGCTTAAAGAAGATGATGGGATTGTGTCTTTGGTTATGTTGGATTGGTTAAGGAATGCTTTGTTGTTTCAGTTGGGAATCGAGCATTGGATTGTGTTTTGGTGGCGTGAGTACATTTATCAGCGCTATTTTTAGCACTGATAAACGTTTTTATTATTAATTTAAATAAAATTATTATATTTATATTCAAAAATAATATTTTTTTGTAAACATTAAAAATTATATACCAATATTTAAAAATATATACTATTTATAGTTATAATTATTAATAAATAAATTTATTGTTTTACCTTTATATCATTTTAAATAAATATATAAGAATATACACAAATTAATTAAATTATACTTTTATAAAATAATTATTTATCAACGCTATAATTTTAGAGCTGATAAAACACATATTAATTAGCGCTAAAATTATAGTAATAAGAAATAGAACCTTTATCAGTACTTTTTTGGAATTGATAAAGGTCTATCTTTATCAGCGATAAAAAAACGCTGATGAAGGTATGTTTTATCAGCGCTTTTATTTTAGCGCTGATAAAACAAACCTTTATCAGTGATTTTAAATAGAACTGGTAAAGGTTCTAGCAGTTTTTATAAAAGAACCCTAACAAAACCATCCTCTCCCATATGCATTCAAGCCTTCGCGGAAGATGAACCCCTCTGCTCCTCTGCCGCAACCCCTCCTCCTCCTCCTCCACCTCCTCCACCACTGCTGCCTTTTCCTCCTTCTCCTCCGCGACAGTCCTCCTCCACTGTCGACATTACCTTTTCTGCAGCTACCTTCGCCGCCGCCACCTCTGACACCGCTGCCTCAGTCACCCCTGCCTCCACCACAACTGCCTCTGATGTCGATGCCTCTGCCGCCACTACCTCCACCATCGCCTCCTCCGCCACTGTCGCCTCCGATTCTGCTGCCTCTACTGCCACTCCCTCTGTCGCTACTGCCTCCTCCTCCGCTGCCTTTGTAGCTGCTCCTTTCTCTATTGCTGCTACCTCCTCCACAATGGTGTATTATTTGAGTGTTTCCGGTAATAAGGATGATAATAAATGAGTTTTATGAAGGTAAAATATGTTAGGGGTCAGCCTAGGCTTGTGAATTATTTAGAAACATGAATAAAGGTTAGTGCTTTGAGCTCTGATTACTATAAGTGGTGTCATACCAAGTATGGGATATATGAATGGTTATGCCTTAGGCATTTGGAATGTGGATGGTATGGGTAATTTCCTTAACTTGAGATTGTATAGGAATTTATATTCTTTGAAATATTTTTGAGAAGGTATCCTAGAGTGTCGATGTTTTTGGTATAAGGATTGTTTTGAGGCTAACAATAGTGTGATTCCTAGCCATATATTTTTTTGATGAGTTCCTTAGTGGAGTAGCTATTAGATTATTGATGGAAACATGTGATTTTGAGACGATACCGGTTGAATGGCATTAGTTTGGTTTTTATGCAAATTTTAAGAATGTTAATCTTTTTGGAAAGTAGCATGGAGGTTATTTGTTTTGATGATTGACATACCATGGAGAATGGTCATGGGTTTAGGCAAGTGAGACTAATATAAATGAGATAAGACTCAGGTTAGTCCATGTAGGGTTATAGTTCAGGGTATCACGGAGATTTACACCTGTCTAGACATGAATTATTTCGATAATGAGGGTTGTTGATCACTGTTATGGAGACTAGCTCGTACAGTTGCATGGGGTGTACATCAGTAAGTTTATAGATTATGTTAATTAGAGTATCTCATGGAGATGGTATTTTAGTATAAAAATTTTTGTTCTACTTGTGGTATCACGAGTCATGTATTTTGATCAAGTGGTACAATATTGTACACCCATTATATTGGATGATGTGAGAATGCTACACGCCGGTTATGTGTGGTACCCATTTAAATTTTAAGTCGGTGAGATGTAAAGTGTGATCGGAGGACCAATGGAGTTGAAGAAATTATTTTAGACTCATATTATTGGGGTTCTGTATGAAATAGAAAATTTCAATTTATGGTGGAGGATACGCCACAAATGGATCAAATATTGTGTCATGTTTGATCTAAGAGTTAATCCCAGACTGGTGTTTCTTTGGATAAATGATCATGGGTCAGGAGAAGAAACACGCATTTGGTGATAGAACATGTTGAGGTGATGCTCGATAAAAAGAATAATGTAAAAATGTATTGGTGGGGTGAACCAATGGTTTTTATGGGTGAAACTTTCATTTCAGATGAATTTCAATGGGTGATGGGTATAATATTTCAACGATCGTAGAATATGTGGCACTTGATATTTCATGTTAGAGATTAGGTATGATAAATATGATCACATATATTAAATATATATGATAATAGATGGATCATTCACTATTAAGGTATGAGCCTCATGTTACAAGGGTCTTTAGTATAATGGAACTGGTTATTGGATGGTTGATATGGCATTTGTATGTCGTTGAGTTGGTGAATATGATTTATCTGGTCCCACATAAATACCATATTTAAATTTTAAATGATATAATACATTATTTTTATATGTTTACAGAATGATCAGGATAATATTCATGTGATCCAAATGTGATTCATGAGGTAAATCATGATTCATCATGTGATTTTGGGGGTGAAACCCATTAATCGCATTATTTAGGGGGTGGGCCTATTTCTTCACATGATTCAAGGATTGAATCATGTGTAAAAATGTAGTGGTAGTGTTTTCCCTAAGATTAGATGTTGTAGACAATAGAGGGAATTGGATACATTATATTTGGTATGACGATTTCATTTTAAGGTATGACTTGGACTTATTGAGGGAAAGTCAGCATGTTGGGGACTTTTTCATATGCGATAGAGACTTGTTTGATTATCTTTGGAATAAAATATGACAACTAGTACTAGATTTTTAAGGGTTTTCTCATTTGTTTTTTGTTTTGGTTAGTTGTAAACCACACCAAGTGGGTTTTTGGAATATGGGATGATGTGTTAAAATAAGCATTTATGATGATGGGGAGCACATTGGATTAGGATCATGGTGGGTATCCCCATGAACCTGATGATGAGTTTAGTGAAAAAACTATGCCCTTGAATGGATGGGTTTCATGGATCATCATATATAGGTTTCAATGATATTTAACTATACATTTCCCATTCTTAAATATCATTGGACCTATTTTTTATAGGTGTAAGATATGAGTGCTCATTTTATGTTTTCTTTTCAATTGGAAATCTCCTCTGTTGCGCACCTCTCCTTTGCGGTGCACTCACCTCTGTCGCCGGCTGAACGAAACCTTCGCGGTGAGTTTTATTTTGTTACTACATGGTTTCCTATTGTTTTCATGTTATTAATATTTTCTATTGATGGTTATAATGTGAAACGTATGGGCTAAACGCCCCACTAAAAATCATGCCCATTGGCGTTCCTTGTTTTTGCACTAAATGAATTACATGTCGGTTAGATCATGTTGTACATTTGAAAATAAAAATTGTTAATTTATGTATGATTGACTTATGAATGAACGCCTTGGGATGATAAAATGTTGTGATAACTCCTGAATTAACTAACAAAATTGAATAATGGTTTCTTTATAAAATTTGAAATTATGATTGTTTGGTTTGTATGGTGTTCCGATTGTGAGAACGATTGTGTTTTGTACGGTGTTGTGGTTTTTGGAATGATTGGTATGCCATTTTTTCCATGTTTTAGTTCTTTCACCATTGAATATCAATCCAAACATTACCCATTTCAATGGAACCACTAGTTTTTTACTCGTGAAATTTCAGTGAATCATAGAAAACCACTTCACTTGAGGACTATATGAGATAGTTTATGGATGCCCTAGTCAAATAACTATAAAAACCAATGTAATTAATCCTTCCAATTGGAAGAAACCTATTGAAAATAATACCATATTTTAGTTTAGTACCATAATTCTTGAATAGAGACATTATGTTTCTAGAGAAACACTAAAATACCAGTTTATAACAATGCATAATGATCACATTTGGGATACTAAAACATTCTAGTGCACAAGATTCTCATAGCTTGTTAGACATATTTTGTTTAATTATTTTGATATATATTAATATTACATTATCAAAATAGATGAATATGAATAAAGAATGGATGAATTCCAATCAGTTGAAAAAAGAGTTTGAAGATGGTGTGGAAGAGTTTATCAAGTTTGCAAAAGATCATGCATGTGACCATTCTCAAATCCTTTTTCTGTGTTTATGTTGTTGTTATTCAAGAAAAATTAGTCCAAAGGAGTTGGAAGAACACCTGATCTATCATGGAATAGATCTAAGTTATACATGTTGGAATAAACACCGGGAAAAAATAAATGTTGGTAGTGGATTGGATAACACAACATTTTATGGATCATTGGATAACACAAAATTTTATGGATCATCTGATATGACTACAAGCATGAACAATAAAGATGATCATATGGAGGATATGATTACAGATGTGAATGATGAGGAATATTGTATTGAGTAAATGACAAGGATAGTTGAAGATGAACTTCGTGATTTCCCAAAATTGTTGGAGAAGTTAAAGAGTTGTTTCAAAATGACATTATATGCTGGTTGCTATAAATAAACAGTATCGTTAGTTATACTGAAGCTGTATAATATGACAGTAGGCAATGGATTGACTGATGCGAGTTTTATAGAACTACTTTCTCTCTTGAATGACATGCTCCCAGAAGATAATGAGCTCCCAAGCCAAACATACGATGCCAAACGAAGACTATGCTTGATGTCTATGATCTCTAAAAGAATACACCCCTTTCTGAATGATTATATATAGTTTCACAAAGACCAAAAAACACTTAAATAATGCCCAATGTGTGGTGCTTCTCACTACAAGAAAGATGACTCTAGTCCTACGAAAGTTGTATGGTACTTTCCAATCATTCCATGGTTTAGGCACCTATATGGAAGTGAGGAGACTACAGGACAATTGACATGGCATGAAGATGAAAGAATTAAATATGGGAAACTACATCACCTGAAATACTCCTCTTAGATGAAGAGAATTTATCATGAGTATCCTATATTTGGAAATGATCTCAGAAACCTTCATCTTGCGTTATCTACAGATGGGGTCAATCATTTTGGTTTCAAAAGTAACAATCATAGTACAAGCCCGTTTATGTTGGTAAATTATAACTTACCACCCTGGTTATGTATGAAACAAAAATACATCATGTTATATATGCTTATATCAGGACCAAAACAACCAGGTCATGATATTGATTTTTATTTGGATCCATTGATTGAGGATTTGAAATTATTGTGGGATTCAGGTGTAATGTTGAATGATGCTTAAAAAATGAATATTTCACATTGAAATATATGTTTTACAGGATGATAAATGACTTCCCTACTTATGTAAATATATCAGGATATTGAATTAATGGAACTGAAGGGTATCCTGTTTGCAAACAAGGTAAATAGCCAATTAGGTTGGAACATTCATCGAAAACTGTGTTTCTAGGACATCGTATATTTCTACCCCGATGACATAAGTATCGATCTTAGACGACATCATTCGACGGAAGTTCAGAAGAATGTACAACATTTTCTCCACTAACATGTGATCAATGTGTTTTTTAGAAAGTAAAATATGTGGACACTACTTTTGGTAAACCATTTTCTAAAGACCTTATGCAAACTGGTTGGAAAAAGAGATCAATTTTTTTTTGAATTACCATACTGGAATTGTCTGTATGTCAGAAATTTTCTTGATGTTATGCATGTTGAAAAAAAAGTATGTGATAGTGACATCAGCATGTTTCTAAATGCACCTAGAAAAAAAGGATGGAATTAATTCTAGATTGTACATGTTTGAGATGAGAATGCGAGAAGAGTTAGGACCAATGAAACGTGAAAATTGAACATTTCTTCCTCCTCTTTCTTACACTCTTTCCAGGTAGGATACATATCAGTTTTGAATCTTCTTGAATGGCATAAAGGTTCCAGAGGGGTATTCATCAAATATTAATAACATCATGTCAATGAAAGATTTAAAATTAAAGGGTCAGAAATTACTTGGGTGCCATGTTTTGATGCAAGATCTAATTCCAATAGCTTTACATTGCATTTTTTCCAATAATTTCCACCATACATTAATGAAGCCTTTTTTCTTCTTCAAATCTATACGTAGCCAAGTTATAGACCCGAAAAAATTTTGAACTATGGAAAGAGAAATTTCTGTTATATTATGTAAATTGAAAATTTTCTTCTTGTCAACATTTTTTGATATGATGGTTAATTTGATGGTTCATTTGGTGAGAGATATTTGACTATGTGGTCTTACACGTTATAGATGGATGTACCCCATTGAAAGGTATATAAATATTTTTTAAGGTTATGTAAAAAATCGAAGTCGGTCAGAGGGTTGTATTGAAGAGAAATATATTGTTTAAGAAGATGTTGAATTCTATACCGAATACGTGTCGGGTGTGGAAAACATTGGCCTAATGAAATCTCATCACACTGGGCATCTTGAGGGTGAATGAATTTCTGGAAGAGAGGTTGTCACAATCAATATTACAGATCGATAGCAGACCCACCTTTATGTTTTTCATAATAGTTTCGATGTTGACCCATATGTTCAAACCCATAAAATATTATTAGGCATTTTAATCAATCTAGGGATGATAATGGATATCAGATACACATAATCGAAAGTTTATAGGATGGTTTTGGGACCATATATTTAAGAAGTTATAATAAAATCTAGACTCAATTTCAAAAACGACTTTGATGGATAGACGGAGGATTAAGGGTGTATGTATTATCTTAAAATTCTTATGCAGTTAATGGTTATACATTCTATACTAATGAACATTATGAAGAGTGTAGCACGATGAATAGTGGGGTTAAACTTGTGGCTTATGTGATGCATGTTTTCAGTGCTAAGGATAGAAATCCAATTTATGCGAATATGTTATACTTTAATATCATAAAAAAATATCGGAGTTGGATTATACGAATTCCGAAGTGCCTATTTTTCATTGAAATTGGGTTGATAACAGAAGTTCTGTTAAAATAGACGAATTGGGAATTGTGAAAGTTGATTTCAGTAAGAAATAGGAGAAAGACAAACCATTTATAATGGCATCACATGCAATATAGTTATTTTATGTTCTAGATCCCACAAACCAAAACTAGTTAATTGTTCTGTTATTGACCAAAACAACTGAAGGGTCAGATGAAAGTTCAACAGAGGATGACCCTTTAATAGGGACTTTGCAATCATTTTTTAGTGGTCCCAATGTAGAAGGCATTTTTTATGTCATAGGAGACCACAATGAAAGAACTTACATAGTTTATAGAGGGTTCAAATCCCTTAAGCCTTCAAAAATAGAGAGTTCAATAATCTGGTTATTTTTTTATTGTAATATAAATTGTGTTACATTATGTTATTATCAGTTCATTACTGATTTTATGTAATCTAAATTAAATGTTAATTTACTTTTGCAGATAATGAGTTCTACACCTAATGATGCGCCCAATCTCAAGGCAGAACAGGTCTCTTAACATACTACAACTGGTCCCAGTGTAGAGAAACAACAGGTTTCTCAACCTATTGTTTCTGGTCCCAGTGATAAGGTACAACAATTTTCTCATCCGGTTTCTACTGGTCCCAGTGTCGATGCTAGTGCTCAGGAGGAACATAATTATGATGCTTTTGGAGAAATTGTTGGAAATGAAACCCTGGTGGCACAAAAAAACAAGAGCACCGTAGTTTGACAGTGTTATTCAGAATCATTATGGAAAAAGAAAAAGGCATTAAATTTGAGGTGGGATGGAATAAGAGAGGCCAACATGATAACCCCATCAAATCCATCTTTAGTAGCTACATTAGAATCATCACTCAGCAACATGTGTCTATTGATGTACATTTGTGGAACCATGTTGTCACTATGATTAAGACACTAAGGTGGGAAGAGATTACAACAATATAATGATAAAAAAATTAATTTATTAAAATAATATAAAATACAAAAACACTATAGTAGATTCATCGCCCAAGGAATATGTATTAAGTGTTGATGGAAGGATTCATAGAGGCTTATGAACAATTTCAACGAAATATAATCTTAAAGATAAGGAAGGGGAAATCAATATTCACCCACATCCTCTTTATGCTCACTTGATATCCTAAGGAGCATGGGATGCATTTAGCTACCATTGTGGGGAGTAGACTTTTCAGTTACATTGTGTTTTGTAATATGATGTTTTACATTTCTTGTATTCATCACTTTGATTGACAGTTTATTATTTTTGAAACAACAACCGAGTTATGAAAATAAAGAACAAACAACAAAACCTGCGTACCCCTTCTATAAAGCAAGTATGGGGTATGCTTTACTTGAGAAAAAATTGGTACGTCTTTTAAATCTATCGTACTACTTTTATCTGATATAAAACAACACCATAATAATGTTTATATATTTATATACATATTTATGAATCAAAATCCATATCCATATCTATCACATGCCATGTGCTATGGAAGAAGTATCATGTAGATAAAGAGGGTATACTGATAGATTAAAGCACACAAAAATTGTGGGAAACATGTCTAAATATGAAATAATATAAATTTTATTTTCTTTAAATACCAATCACATAACAATGACTACTTAATTTCATGTATTTTCTATCTTACAAAGTCATAGGAATTATCAACACCCACACTAGATGTAGACATACTTTAAGTGGACTTGAAGCATCCAAAACAGCGTAGCCGCGTCTGAGGTGCAGGTTTTGGTGTGACACCCCAAAAACGAATTTCAAAAACAAAAACAAGTGGAGGATCAAACTGAGGAAATGAAAAAGATTCAAGAAAAATTAGTAATTTTTCAAGAAGATTTACAATATCAGATAGATATGATAGCATTTTTTATGGGGTATAGGAGAAGAGAAGAAACAACTCAACAACAACCTGTGCATAAAGATCCCGCCCACCCCCCACTATCTTTGAGGCAAGCCATTCCCCTATGAAACCCATCTTAGCTGAGGTAAAAGTGTTCTAATAATTGTTTTTGTGAAATTTGAATCACATAGACACTGATACCTTTCATGTACTAATATTCTACATGGTAAAAATGATAGTGATTTATATCTATCAACTCCCACCTATCGCCTTGTAGCGAGGGCTATGGTGTTCAATATACTGAACGACATGCTACACAAGAGAAAACTTCCAATAGATCATTTCAGAGTGTCAATTAATGTAGCTAATGAGCCAAGTGCAAAGCTACTTGTTCCAAATAATGATGAAGACATTCATATGGTTGAACAAGCTATTGAAACATTCATCGCATGGCTGTAAATTCTTGTAAAAAACATGTTGACAAGAAGGTTTCCATTTACAATTTATTTTTGAAGCTGGACCTTTAACATTTAATAAAAAAATATCTGAATGGATGAACGTTATTCCAGAACGACAATGAGAAGGGGTGAAATGAAATATGATCTCAAAACTATCTCAAGGATCAACCAACCGATATAAATGGTCTAATGAGAGCACCTTCACCCTTCCCGTTCTATATCCGCAGTTAATATCATTATAGGATAACTTTGATACAATGTTGATAGATGAAAATACTCACACAGTTTATTTTGGAAAATTTATGTATAGAGAGGAACAATAAGATTTTATTAGTGCTGAAAATGTAAATGAAACCCTCAAGTATTAATGGTTAGGCGCCTCAGTTGTAAATGTATACATGAGGCATGATTTCATGATTTGATTATAAAAAAGATGATATACTCTGATAATTATGACTAAATACATTTCATATTTTTTACAGGCATATATATGAATAACAATGGAAGGGATTTACCCACGAACAAAAATTTGGACTCGTTATTCCTTACATCACCTCTTCAAAAGAAGAAATAGATTCTGATAAAGAGGCTGCAATAACGTCATCCTTGCTCAAAGAGTTCGAAAACTGAATTATGGATGGCTAACTCTTTTTAATACCAACGATGCAGGTGTAAAAATCTAATATTTAATCATATCAACTATCTTTTTATTTCATTCATTACTTATGTTTTTTTATGTTTTTAGGCAGCATTGGATTCTAATTACAGTCAATTTAGATACTCCAAAGATTTATTTTTTGAATTCAATGCATGGATATGCAACAAAATGACCACGCATGATGGAATTTGGTAATTTGTAATAAACTAGATCCAACATTTCAGAACTAAAAATATTGTTATATAATTTATATTATCTTTTAATGGGGATTCTGTTATTATAGGGCGGTGTATCAATAACTTCTACTTCATGGAATGAATCCGGGGCCTAAGGACAAGAATGACTATGAGATCTACAACTGGAAAAGTATCCTGGTATATATAATAACATTGAAATATCCAAAAACATATCAAAACGAATTACTAATGTTTATTGATGTTACAATATTGTCTAAAACAAACAAACAAAAAGGATTGTGTTTATTATGTTTGTAAATTTATAAAAGAGATCGTATTTCATGAACAAACTAGCATCCCTGAAGTGGTATTTTTGAAAATAATTATAAATTAATTTAAAATATTTATTAATACTTTTTGTATTTATATTTTTTCAGTACTACCATGACTATCGCAAAAACGCTTATTCACAAGATGATATAGATGTGTTTAAAAACAAATGGGCAGCATACATGATGGAATATTGTACACAAATTGGATGAAGGGTAATTCCAACTACTTATGTTATCCTTATATGATCATTTATATCTCCCTTTTTTACACTTACTAAACATATATGATCATCCTTTATTATGTTTTATATCCTTAGGTTATGAATAATGGTTTTAGAAAGTATTTTTCTTTCTAGAAAAGCATAACTTAATGAGAGACTCTTATGAACTAGTTTTTTATGTTTCTAGGTTTCCAAAATCACTAGAGTTGGTGTTGGAAAACTAATTAAAAACTAAGTAGATAATATAGTTACATAAGAACACTAACATAAAAAATTTCTTCACTCAACTCAAAGAATTAATATCGAGGTTTTGGAAACACAACTTGAAAATAAATAATTTAAAGAGTGCATTTTCAGACACCTCGGGATATCTTATTATATTATTGGTTTGATATATCAATATTGATGATGAAAGTGAATAGAATAATTCCATAATTGTAATTTCCCTTCATATATCTTCTAAGAGTTTATAGGATTGTAGGGACACCTCACATACATTGTGAGGTTTTTATTAACCTTATCAATTTTTATCTCACTTTGTCTGTGTTGTGTTGGTTTTCAATTAACAATGAGTGTTAGTGAATATTTCCATAAATATATTGAAGAATAATTAGAATGAATAATAATCGATAGGAAGTTAAAAGAGTAACCCAAGATTGTTTTGAAGAAGAGTTCCAAAGAAGGTGTATAGTTTTTCTAAGTGAATGAAGATCCATTAAAAATTCTTGGATGTTATTTTAAAGTTCCTTGTAATTATAAAATGATAATTGAAGACCATAACTTTGGTGTATTGTATACCCATTCATATTGAATAAAAATGTTATTTCAATCCATTTATATCAATAGAGAATATATAATGAACAATATTATCTCTTTATGATAGACATGATTGAGGAGTTACATTATTATGGTTGCAATCATAGAATACTAGAATTAATTTGAAATTATTCAGATGAATTTTTAAGTATATATGATGTCATTTTTTTGGTTTATTTTTAATGAATCAAACTAATTAAAACAAATATAAAATTATCTAAGTTAGGTAAGGTGAATTTTTTACTAAATATAGTTGAGATCAGATTAATGATGTTTATACCAAGCCAAGAGTTATTTTGGGAATTTTGAATTAACAATAATCAAGGTGATTCAAAATTATGAAATGTGATATTATTAATAAAATATAAGAAAAGGAAGAGAAATAAGATAAATAAAATTAAAAACTAACTTATATATTTATTGATTTTCAATGAAAAATAATGGAATGATATATAATACTATTCTAGATATTAATATCCATAACTATCAATGATATTAGAGAATGCCTAACACTATTTATGTTTTTTATAAGCCCTGTGTGACTAAGAGAATGTGGGAAGTTATATAATTCATTTTTTTCTCTAATGTGTAATAATATGTGTAGGAAATATGAAAAAGGACTTTTAGTTCATGTTTTATAAAAATATGTTTCTTTTGTTTTTGTAAGAGAAGGATACGGATAAACATTTCAGCTTGCAGTTGTAAAGAAGAAGAAAATGGTGTTTCCACTATTGTGTTAGAAATTAACAAGATGAAGTTTTTCTTTTATGACTATATGAAGTTAAAACAATAGTAAGAGTTCAGTTAAACTCCCCAATAATATAAAAAATAAAAAATTGGAAGGAAGTTTCTCTTATTTTTACCTGACATTATTTTAAACTGTCAAGAGGTAGTATAAAGACACATAGGAAATATGTTGATGTTCAAAATATTCCATACACTATCAGAAGCCATCTTACATGAGTTTCATTTTTATATATCTATACGTTTATAATCACATGTTAACACAAGTGGGTTGTGGGGTCTTGATGGAATCCAAAACACACCAAGGATTAGCCATTCATTTTTAAATTTTATCATTGTAAATTTTTTGTACACTTCATTGTCTTTTCAAATGTATTGAACTAAAAAATGTGAGAATAGAGAATTATAGATCTATTATAAAAAATTTGTATAAGTAAAATTGAATTGAAAAAAGTGTTTTAAATTGGATAAATATTCTCCAACACATATTCACCATATCTCAATGTTGAACATATCCCTAATTCGTCCTCTCAGCTAATCAATGGAAAATGATACCCAAACTAATAAAAATGAGTGATTAGTAACATGGATATAGAATATGAATTTTTATAACAAAATAATTTCATATATATTTCATTCTTCTAACCAATAGTATTAAAGTTCACAAATAATATTTAGTTTTGTTATTAGCTTATATATGGACCAAAGAAACCATTTGGAAAGATATAAAGGTAATGTTATGATATAATATGTCTATTTTAATGAAAATTTATATAATGAAATGCTGATTTTATTTTCCTTATGCCCTTTAGGGTTTATTTATTTGAGAATATCTTTATCCATGTGACATTCCTTTGCAGGAAGATCAATGATGTTGTGTCTGTGCAATCATAGAGGTAATGGGAAATCTATTTTTCTAATGAATTAATATTTTATAGCTCTATGGGAACTCTTAGGTTTTTTCTCTACTTCACATAATTCTCTTCATGTGATCATGTCACATAATATCTTTTGTATGAATGCTTCATGTGAACTAATCATGTGATCTCATTACATGACCAAATCAGATAAACAAATCACATAATCTATTAAAGTAATTCACTTGAACCATGATTCATATATTCTTGTCTTATTTAGATGATCACATAATTATTCAAGGGTCACGTAATCATATAAATCTCCTAGGTTCATTTGATCCCATGATCTTATTATGTTCATGTGATCACATGACTTTGAACAAGTCTTTCTCTTAATATGATATTTCTAATTAGTCATTTTCCCCTTTCTTACTCAAGTCCATTTTTGAACCCAAAATCCTGCATTTTCATTATTAATAAAACATTTCTTTCTTATGATACTAATGAAATCAATAATTGAAGCTAAAGAGGTAGTAGTTCATTGGACTACAATTTGTAACAGTGTATAAGTTGACCAATACATAGTCATTCAATCAACTAACGAGCATCTTAAAAGATTTATGGGAACCAATATCTTGGATTTTCAAATTTCTAATTATTTCCTCTTATATGCAGGTGTGGGTGTCCAGGAGGGAGGGGTGTCCAGAAGTTGGGGGTGTCCAGGAGGGGGGGGTGTTCAAGAGGGTGTGGGTGTCTAGGGGGTTGTCCATGATTGGGGTGTCTAGGAGGAGAGGGAGCAGTTTTGTCCAGAATGAAGGGGATGTCTAGGAGGGAGGGGTGTCCAGGGGTGTCCATGGGTGTCCATGAGTGGGTGTCTTGGAGGGGGGATGGGGGTGTGTCCATAAGGGAGGGGGTTTCAAGGAGGGGGTGACTAGGTGTGAGGGTGGGTGGGGGTGTCCAGGAGTGGGGGGGTGTCTAGGATGAGAGGGAGGTGTCCAAGAGGGGGGTGTCCAGCGGGGAGGGGTCTCTAGGTGGGTGGGGTAGGGAGGTGTCCAGGAGGGAGGGGGTGTCCAGTTGGTTTCTAAGAGTGGGGGGTGTCCAGGGAGGTATCCATAAGTAGGGTGTCTAGGAGGGGAGTGATGGGGTGTGTCCATAAGGGAGGGGTTGTCCTGGTGTGAGGGTGGGTGGGGGTGTCCAGGAGTGGTGGGGTGGGGGTTTCCAGGAGGGGAGAGAGGATTCCAAGAGGGTTAGGGTGTCCTGGTGTGGAGGGGGTCTCTAGGTGTGTGGGGGATGTTTAGGAAGTAGGAGGTGTCCATGAGGGAGGGGTGTTTAGGGGGTGTCTAAGAGTTGGGGGTGTCCAAAAGGGAGGGGGTGTAAAGAGGGAGTCTAGGAGTGGCGTGTCTGGGAGGGGAGGGAGGGGGTGTGTCCAGAAGGTAGGGGGTGTCTAGGCATAGATCCATTCAATTCCATTCAATACTTATAATATACAATGGTTAGATCACTTATAGAGTAGCCTGAAGTGGGTTTGTAGTAAGGTGTCAAATGTTCCAACCAACCAAACCAATTCCAATCCCAGGTAAAGGCCCAAAAATTTTATTCCAGTTCAATTTGAGGCCTAATATATCTTATTTAATTTCATAACAACCCAAAATATGCCTCATCTTCCTTTCTCGCATTATATTTCAAAGAAACACACTTTTTATCTACACCAACGTTGTAGTATAATACATTTACAGGAAAACTTACAGATGATATTTAAGTTTGATGGAAGGAATAATTTTTTATCTATGAGAGTTGTGAGGAGACTCTCAAATAAATCAATTTTGACCCCCCAATCCTGGAATGTGGATGAAATATAAGTAATGAGATGTTTTTTACCAGAAACTAAATTCAAGATGATGTATCCTCGCTACTTATATATATATATATATATATATATATATATATATATATCCCTTGTCCCACTTTCCATAGGATTGGCATCTGCCGGTTGTGTCATAGGATCTCTATGTTTCTACTTTATGTATTTTTAAATTATTTTTTTGATAATGTTATGTAAAATTTTGTTCCTATTCCTCCAATATATTTTTTGTTTAGTGTTTTCCTTAATTTTTTGAACTGTATCTCTTCAAAATATTTATGATTTTATTTTTCATATTAGTGAATGGTGGTGTATGAATAATATTTATTCCATTATCAAATAGATGATGAAAATGTATTTGGATAAAACAGGTTATTAATGGGTATACACTAGTGAACTAGCAGGGAGGGGGTGTCCCAGAGGGAGGGGGTGTCCAGGAGGGAGGGAGGGTGGGGGAGGGTCTAGGAAGGAGGGCGTGTCCAGGAGGGAGGGGTTTCCAGAAGTGAGGGATGTCCAAGTGTGGGGGGGGGGGTGTCCAGGAGTGGGGGGTCTAGGAGGGGGGGGGGGTTGTCTAGGGGTGGGAAGGGGGATATCTAGGGAAAGGGATGGGGATATTGGGGGAGAGAGGGTGGTTTTCCAGGAAGGAGGGGGTGCTTAGGAGTTGAGGGGGGTGTCCTGGAGGGGAGGGGGTTGTCCAAGAGGGGAGGGGGCTGCCCAGGGGGTGGGAAGAGGGATGTCTAGGGAAAGGTAGGGGATGAAGGGGGAGGGTGGGGGGTTTTCGGGAGGGGGAGGGGGGATGTATGTGGAGTGGTGGTGTGGGGGGGTGTTTTCCAAGGGTACAGTCTAGGGAAGGGGAGGTAGGGGGTTTGTCTAATCACACTAAAGAACTTGGAGATCGAGAGAAGTGAACTAGTATAATCATCGCCTATCTAGTCATGTAGGTTCTCATCAGGTCCTCTCTAAAACTGAAAAATAAATTCCTTATATACATTCTACGGGACTAGATATTGTATAGGGTCCTTGGAGAGCCATAAGTGGTCTGGGTCCAAGTAGGGTCAGACCTAATGTTTGATGCGGACGCACTGGCACTCATTCTGTTTGACCTGGCATGGGAGAGCACACTCTTAGAGGCGCCTGGTATATGTAACTATTAGGTTTAGAACTTATCTAGGATGGAGGTATCACTATAAAAATCCTAGAATTTATTCTAAAATTGAATACTCCTATTAAAATGAATACACCATCATATATGTGTCATATTGTATAACCTATAGAGATTCCTTCCTTTTTGAATTGTCAATAAATGAAACCATTTGGATTCAATGTTGTTTTTGAAATTTCTTTCTCTTCTTTTCTCATCCATGTAATCTTAACAAAACAATATTTATAAGTCAATCAATAATGTTGATTATCTTCTACAATATTAATTCAATCCAAGGGAATATGGACATATAAAGGTTTTAATAGGTAACAATTGACATTTTATTAATTTATTCTTTCATATTATTGTTCAAATTTTTTCATTATTGTATTACTAACATAATTTTTATTTTCGTAAATAGGTGATTTTTTCCCTGAGTTCGAATGATTTGTTCGGAAACTAATATTATGGAAAACAATTTTTGAGAGCAGATCACGGATCCCAAAAGGATGAAACATTAATGTTTTTAATTATTTGTTGGATAATTGTAATTGTAACCATATTAAAAATTGTTTGAAATATATATAGTAGTTTGTTTTTTTGTACTTACGATTTCATGTAACTGTATATATCATTGCTGTTCTTTTGTGCTTTGTGTGTAGGTGTTGTTTGTGCTATGTGTGTAGGTTTTGTCTAAGGTGTGTAGGTGTTGTGCAGGCGCTGGGTTTTCTCAGGTAACTTGGCTTTTATCAATACTTATTATGTTCTGATTAATGTATAATATATCAGTGCTTATTTAGCACTGATAAAGATGGTCTTTATCCAATCTATTTTGAGTGCTGATATATTACACATTTATCAGCGCTCAAAATAGCACTGATAAAGGAGAAATTTATTAGCACTCAAAATTGCAATGATAAAGATGACCCTTTATTAGTGCTAAACAAGAACTGATAAAGGGTGACCATTATCAGTGCTTTTTTTAACGCAGATAAAGGTGACACTTTATTAGTTCTATTTTGAGCACTGATAAAGGGGACCCCCTATCTTCTCCATGATTAACAGTGCATTTCTAGCACTCTTAAATGTGGTTTTTAGCGATATTAAAATCCCTATTTTTTGTAGTGTATAATATTTTATATATGATAGAATGATCTATTATTTGAGTTATGTGATTAGAAATCACTTCATGTGGGGAAAATGAATATAATAGTTCTGTATTAATTTCTTGATTTATTTTATAGAAAGGAAAATGAATTTTATGGTTGAATTGAAACACATAGTGATTTATTATGAATTAATCTACTCAAATTATAAAAATAAAAATCATTATGATCTCAATGTATTTCATTTGATCACAAATATATCCCATAAAATAAATAAATAGTATAAATATTTCATTTATAGACAATTAATACTAAATAAACTGGATAATCAAGTTATTAATAATCTATTTCTATCTTTTAGTTGTATTAAATATAATTTTTTCAAGAATACTTTTTCCCAACCACAATTCATTTCATTCTACTCTTTAATAAAAAGTAAAAAACAAAGTGAAAATAAATAATAAATAAATTGTGAATAATTATAAATCCACCTTATGAGCGGTGAATTTGGACTTCCATTGTACCAAATTCTTTGTAAAATGAAGTAAAATCTTTTATTATCCTTTCAAAACTACTACCAATAACATAACTCAAATGAATTAATTTAATTGATTGAAGACTCATACCATAATTTAAAAGAGGGGGTGGAAACTAAATAAAGTATTCCAAACATATTTTTATATGGAATATCAAGAGTACATTTTTCTTCATTATTGATGAATTTATATATAATTTTATTTACTCTATTCACCACATTGTTTATCATTGATATTAATTGACAAGAATTATATGTGTGTGTGTCATGAACTAACCTTTGCTGCCCCTAATCTGGGTACAATATTCTTCCTTTCGAAGGATTTGATGTGTGTTCTTAATCACCTTGTGCTTGAAACTAGAACCTGATTATTAAATAATAAATATGTGGGATTGAAATTTCCTAATAAAAAAATAATAACCAAAAGATAAATTGGATTGGGAAATCCAATATGGCCATTTTTCAAGTTGAATGGATTCATATATAAAATAAATAGTTTTAATAATAATAAAATCATGATAAAAATAAATATATATCATAACTCAAAAAAAATAAACAATCCAATAAATGAATATAATACATCCGAAACACATCAAGTAAAGACTAAAATTAAATTAAAATTACAAATTTTGAATGAGATTCTAAAAAATTAAAATTCCAAAATAAAAACATTGGATAACCACACATCAGCTTATGCCAAGTGAAACATTTTCTATTAATATCTCCTATATAACAAACCAAAATCTAAATATCATTTTCTATATCTGAGAAGAACCAATACTAAACCAATAATATGATTCATATGAAAAAATAATATCCAATAGGCAACCAACCCACACCCCATACATACCTTTTAAATGTAAATATATTTTATGATAGTTTGAAATAAAAATAGAGACATATGTTTTTCATTTTTAATTAAAATCGGTCACATGGAATAATCACTTGAATCTATTAGACCAATTAATTGTGAAATGAAAATTTTAATATAAATAATCATTTAGTATTTCACAAAATAATGATATTAGAAATTATGGGGCAATAGTTCTAAAGAACATTTCTGAAATAAACAAGTAAGATTAATAGTCTAATATCTAGTAAAATTTTAAAATAAATTGAGTGAACTTATATAAGGTAAATTTTAAAAACAAATTTAAAGAAAAACATAAATGAAATAAGAACTAACACAATTGTTAAAACATATATTTTACCGGACTAACAAAATATATCTCAAAATGAACTTTAATTGGATAATAAAATTATAATATTCATGGAAACACCTAGGATACTTGAAGTTATTCTATAAAATATCATATATTAACTCTATTTAATTGTCAGCTAATTCTATTTGAGGGAATACAAAAAATTAACCTATTTGTCTTAAATGAGAGGCAAAATCCCCTAATCATGAAATGATTCACACTTGGGGTCACTTGCCTTAGTGGCATCATAACTTGTGAAACAATAACACCAAGATTTCCAACATCTATACTTGGGGTTTTCCACAACATAAAATAGAGATGATAAATAAATAAGTGTTATATATCATCATATAATAAGAAAGATTTATACCACTTACTCACCTCAAAACTCCATTCATAAAACCAACCACTATTCCATCAAGAGTGATAATATAATAAAAATTTCCTCAAGGATGGATAATTTCATCCAATTTTTCAAATGTTCAATATCAATTTCGTTATTACACAAAAACATAAAGGGGATCATTTGATATATATCTTTACATAAAGAAATCCCATTTTATAAAGCTCCAGTTGGGACATTGGAACATATTTAGAGAAACCAAATTACAAAACTATATTTAAAATCCTAATTAAGAAACCATTATCAATTCATTTACAAAACCATTTAATGAAACCAAACCTACCATTAGTTTGTAAAAATTTCATTAAAAACATAAGTTCCTTCCTTAAAATAATTAAACAATCAAATCACACACATTTTTTCAAATTCGTTTGAAAGGATCCCATAAGTAATTTTATCAAACAGTTTCTTGCATGCTAAAAGTTTTCAAATTCAAAACTAGTTTGTTTATGAAAACTCTTTGAGCCAAGTGAGATTTAAGAGAAAACAATAATCTTTTAAAATGGAATCTATAAATATAATTATTATAAATTTTAAATTATTCAAGATATATAATATAAATTATCATCCATTTATGGTTTAAAGTTTTATGAGTTACAAATGGTGTGACACACCTCAATATGATTTCATGGTGTTATTCCAACAATAAGTGTAAACATAATCAATAAAAGGATTTTTTTTTCAACCCTAAAATTATTAAAACCTCATTCATATTTGATAAATAAAATAGTCCCCAGGTTTCAAGGAACATTTTAGGGAATGTAAAAAAATATGATAATTAAAGAGAATAAAGCATATATTTTATGTCATTTTACATTAAAAATATATTACAACCTGAAATGTTAGTATATATTTATATTTAAATAAATTTTTAGTTGTTGGAATCTTGTTTCACATGAAACGCTAAACTAAACTGAACCATAATATATTAATGATATAAAATTATAATTATTTAATGTGATCATTAAAATATATCTATTGATTTATAAGGAATAAATATAGGTAACCATATTTTGAAATCTATGTAGAAAGAAAAATCAATGACATCAAGTAGTAGGGGTATTCCTTACAAGTCTCATTTTTTTGATCTTGTTAATTATGTACCATCACTAGGGTTTTACCATGGCCATGCCCAAGGTAAATATGGATTGAGAGAAATCTTTTATGGGAGAATTTTTAGCTCACAGAGTGACTATGAGATACATTCTAAATTAATCTCCTACCATGATTTCCAATATTACTTATCATACCCATAGATATCATGTCAATGTCTTGAGGTATTTTGTAACATGACTTTAGTATGATATTTAATTATTAATGTAATAAATTTTATATAGGTTCTCATTATTTAATTTTAGTTTATATGGGATTTAATTTTTAAAATAAATGTAAAAGTTTATATTTAATAAAAATGTGTTGATTATTTCCTTTAAAATGGTTAATCAATTTTAATAATTCGGAATAAAATAATTTAATGTTAGGAACATGTATTTTTTAAAGAAAATTATTTTTCTATGTTTATTTATTTAATACTACTAAAATAAATTGACCACTATTTTATAATAAACATAATTAAATTTATTAATTATATCCATAAACATAATAATAAGCATTCATATAAATTATTTACATGGAATGTAAAAGGAATAAATTCAGTTTATGCTTATAAATATTTATTCCTAAAAAATTACATGTTATGTATTTTTATACTAAAATCAATTTTTTTCAATATTAGAAATTAGAAAAAATAAAATATATTTAAAATTTAAAATCTTCATTTCCAAATAATTTATTATGTCTCATTTTATTTTTAATTATAAAAAAAAATTACCAATGTAAAAAAGGGAAACCATCATAAAGGCTAAAATAAGGTAATAATGTTAAATCTAGGAGTAAAAACCAAAAATATCATAAAACATATCTTCAAATAAGTGTATTATGTTTTTATAGACATCCCCTAATCTTAAATTTATTATTTTTAAATTTTGGATCTACTTTCCTTGAAAAATAATTTTCATTTTTATGTTGAGTAATAAGTATTTACAAAAAATTTAATCTCCTCTCCTATAAAAGGACCCCATCACCACTTCACTTATCCTCACACCTTAATCTTATTTTATTTTCCAATATATACCCAAATCCCCAAAAAAACAACTATAAAATTCCTAGAGGTTTTTTCTCATCAAAATATCACCCTTTAATAGAATAATCCAATTATCAAAGGATTAGTCATATGAAGTAAGGTAAGAACCCATTATCACTCTCTCATATCCATTTCTTCAAAAAAATATTTTATCTAAATTATTTCCATTATAACCATATTTTTATAATGTAATAAGTTTTATTAATCTAATAAAATATTATTATTTTAACGAAATAACAATTCTATACCATCCACCAATATGTTCTATAATTAAAGTGTCACTCATATTCTGTTCTATTTACAGCTACTCGGGATGATGTTTTTCATTTTTATCACTACCTTAAATAGAAGATTATATAAAAGTATATAATAATTAAATATAATATTAATTGTATTATTAATATTTTTTAAAGATAAATTGGTCATTATAACAATGATATTAACATTAGATCATAATAGTAATTTTTAACCACAAAAAACGAGCACATCGAGTCATCCTTCATAGTTTGAATAAATTTTGGAAAACATATTGAAAAATATAACCTATTTATATAATAATATAAAATATCTAACTATAATATTTAATAGAGTATAAAAATATTTGATAACACTTTTGACCATGTTTATCATAACGAAGCAGCTTTTGAGAAATTGATTGAACAACCCCAAGTTGTTGATTAGAGAAAAAACTATACAATAAATGAATTTTATATAATAATAAATGGACCACAAAAATTAAATATATCAAAAAAATTATTAATAATGTATTTCATAATATTAATTTGGTTATTTAGAATTTTATATGCATAAATTAATCATGTTTGGACCTGAGGTAAAGAAACTTCTGAACCACCATCGTTACCAATGGGTTATAAATTACCACTCTACCAAATTTTAACTCTTTAATATCCTCATGAAAATATTCTCTACTCTGTATATATTCATATTTCATATATATGTAGTTTATTTTTCCTTTATAATTTTTTATACATGTTTTTCACGTTTCCTTCTCAATATTTCATTAAAATAATCATGTTTACTAGAAACTTTAATATTCCACATTCCATTTCATGTGTAAATATTTTAATTGCTTTTACCTTCCATGATTTCTAAAAATTATAAATATTATATGAAAATAAAATAAAATCTATTATTTTTTTATGTAAAAATCCCGATATAGTCTTCTTTAGAGATTCTTTACCCATCCCATAAAACATTGCTTAAATGGATCATTTTTTTCCTATTTAACCATTTCATTCTTATAAATTTAATAATTTCTGAATATTATTTAATTCATTTCAATCTTATTTAAAACGTAAACTTACAATAAAAATCAATTACTTCTTATATTTGTAATTTTTATGATATATTATTTTCTTATGTTTGATATAAAATTATGTAGTGCATTATATTTTTATTAAGGCCAAGTGTTTCATTTTTTCAAAGAGTCAATATGTTTTAGTGAATTAAGATGATGTGGTGAGCCTTGGATAATTGTTATGAAATATTTTAATGGAATTTTCTTTCATTCTTGAGAAATTATCGATGTTATTAGGATGATATTTGAACTAGTCCTTAATGCCAAGGTCATGTGTTATTTATGCTACGGGTGACACATTGTTCTAACATGTTGAAAAAAAGTTTTTAACAAAACCATGTGATATTACTATTATTTCATGAGGATATTTGATTATTATTATGAACATATTCAATGAAATACCTGAAATGTTTTTGGTGTATTAAAGAATCTAGTATTCTTCATGGGATTTAAGTTGGAAGGGTTTGAGAATTGATCCTAAGGTGTTTCAGAATGCATTGAATTTTTTATGTTGAATTAAACAACTATGTAAAGATAAAATGGAAATTAAATTACCTAAATCAATATAAGGACAGAGTTGTGTAGGGTACATGAGGGTAGGTTATTACCTACATAAGGGTAATCTAGGTAGTGAAAAGGTAAGTCTTTACCTATGTAAGGGAAACCTAGGTTCCAATAGGGTACTTTACCTTTGTAAGGGTAACCAAAAATACATAAGGATAAATAATTATCTATGTAAGGGAAACCATGGATGTGTAAGGAAATATTGATGTTTACACTACTTTTTGTAAAAGTAAGGTGTTGTGTAATATTACTCAAGGGAACAGTGTAAAGGTACTTGGGTTTGGATCGGAAACACATAAGGGTATAGAAGCTCGCATAAAGGTAGTATTATACCTATATAAGTGTACATTGAGTGCTTTATGAGGGAAACTTGGTGCTGCAAAATCATACTCGACACTATGTAATGGTAGTCTTCAACTATGTAATGGTACTAACACATCTTTCGGCTCCTGTAAGTGTACCATATTTAAGGTTACATAGAATCATGTAAAGTTTGATCCTAGATCATATATCAGATGTTCTCAAATCATGTAAAGGTTATTCAAATCCTAACTAAAGGTGAACCATGAATTACATAAGGGTGATGAGATTCCATCAAGTTCTACATCTGGGTGTTGGATTTCTACACCAGGAATCTGGTCCTACTTTTGGGAAATGGGTTCTACTTCCACAAATTTGGTGCTACTACTATGAATTGTTTGTTACCTCCTAGTATGAGGTGTTACCTCTAGGCATGAAGGGAAACTTCCAAGTTTCATCTACTACCATGAGTTTATCCCATGATATCTCATTAAGAACATTGTGATTTTATATTCATCTCAAGAATTTGTGGTATGAATCAACCAATTAAAAAATAAGAAGTTGTGTCTAGTGAAAAACATAGTTACTTTATATCATGGTAGAAGGGATGAGTGGGTATGGGTTGTTATGGCATGCGTGAATATTCACTTTCATGCATGTGAATTAAGTGAATATATAAGATCTTGGTTTTTATATGTGGTATGTATCATTTAATTTTAATTAAATCCTCATGGATTTTTATATTTAAATCATAGACACGAGAATTATTCCTTTAGACTGATTCATTAATTTTTAGGGTGGAAGAATGGGGGATAGATCTAGGATACAGAATAATTACACTTTTTGAATTTCAAATTCAAAACATGTATTCATGTAGCTAGATCCTCTGACCTGAGGAATTCACAATGTGAATTCCAAATTCACAACATGAATTGGTTGGTCCACACCAAGTTCATGCCATGAGTTGTAATTCCCAGAGTGGGAAATTCCAATCATTATATGATGTGTAATAAATTACACACCATGTAAATGTTGTGAGTTTTTAAGTGGAAGAACCCCTTTATTTTTCTGAATTCATTCCCTCTCATTTATTTCACATAGTAGAGGTTACAACATAAGATCTATTTTTATAGCCAAATCTAGTCTTTGATCTTGCTCATCTATACAGACGTCATTTAAAGATCTATCTATCATGATAGATACCCACTATCAAGATCTTCATTCCTCTAGCTCCTTTATTCATTTTTCTTACCGTCAAAGTATTTATTTTTAGTGTGAGATAATATGCACTATTTTCATGGTATTCATCTATTCTTCCATTTTTTATATCTAGGACATACCAAGGGAAAATACAAGATGAGTTTTCTACTACAATAATAAGGTATATGGTCTATGACTTTTCCCTCAAAGTCTCTCTTTTTATAAATTTTCATCATTGTGCGTATGCCGATTTCACTAGGAGTCTCTCCTAGAATTTAACTTATTTAAATTAAATTGTCTTGGTTGCATCCTAATAACCCCTCTTTACATTATTGGATGTTGTAACCTCAATATTGACCACCCCAAGTACGGTTAGTTCTTCATTATGCCTTTGGAAACCAATAATGTGTTTACCTGTAACATCATTCATGTATTTTTTACTTGAAATTTATTTTGGTAAGTCTTTATTATAATTAAATGAGTTATAAATCATTAAATTTAATGTATATAAGTATATATATCACCTTTCCTATAAAAAAATTAATTATTTTGAAAATCAGTTGTTTGTACTTATTTTGAATTGTCAAGTATGATGAAAGGTAATGGAATGAACCTTATTAAATTGTAATTGGCATAATTATTACATAATCTTAAATGGATTATAATATGTATATTAAATGTATAAGGTGTCTATTTTATAAGGACATTTTTTTTATTTATTGGAATGGTTATACTGGATTCGGCCTTGGATTCTCGAGGTATGACTTGAGCACTAATAGGATTCCATTATAATTCATTGAGCGGGTTTCCAAGGGAGATACCAACCTTGGAACTTGGTCATTATTTATTAGTGGATGCACACCATGACAGCATAGGGTCCCATAATTTTTTTTCTAGAAGTTAGAATAACATGGACACACTCTTAGGATTCCACATTATGTCTTTATAAATGTGAAAGCTTAGATAATTCTCTTTTGGTCCATTCATTCTTATCCTAGAATTAACTATAGACATGCTCTATTGAATTAGTTATAAACTCTTCCAATGGAATTCCTTGGGTAGACCTTGGATTAAACTTATATTATTACATTAGGCTTCTTGGTTTTATAACATGGAATGGATTGACCTTCTAAGGAAAATTATTCCTTTATTTCACCTGGGATCCTCTGCTATTATTGTTATCTTTTATATTACTAATGAAACATTTATATTATATTATTATTATAACATGTTAGTTATTAATTAAATGGGTTCATTCTCATAGATACCAGCTAAGGATGTTGTTAGTATAAGTTTGTTTACATTTTCATACACTATATAGTTTTTATTCATGGACTGGATTTGTATAGATTCCATTGGTGGTAGACTACAGATATTTATATCACATCCTATTTTGGTCATTGTTGGAAACCAAGAAAATTATATGATTACAGGTGTGTAAAAATGGAAGCTTCATTCTTTGGACAACTATCTCATTGTATTAGGATGCTAGCTTGGTTGGAGATGACCGAGCTGGAGCTCATGATTCTTGGATAGTTTTTTTCCTTTTTGATTATTTTTTTATATCATGTATTGTACGATATGTCTAATTCAATGTATACTTTTTTCACTTTTTCAGAGACACTCCATTATCATTTCTATATGATATATTTTAAAAAAATTAGTAATTATTAATTTCTTTGATGCTTATGATTGTTTCCATTTCCTTATTCATTATTATTATGCTTCCTTTCAGATTCATCTATTTTACCATATTGATCCCCTTTAACCTAAGGTAATAATATCCCCATGGACACACCCATGTCCCCTGCTACTAGTTGGAAGTGTCTAGTGTATTGGGATATGTGCTTGAGGCGATGTGGCTAACTGAGTTCGGTTAATTAAGAGTGAATCGGTTCTTGGATGTCACAAAGTAGTATTAGAGGGGTTATTTTATTGACTTATTGTTTAAAAAAATTATAGGAGATTTGAAACATGTTGGAACTCTTTAAAATTTCATGAGTACGAGTATATAATCCACTGTTAGGGTAAACACCATGTTTCCTAGGAATGGGAAATTGTTGTTTTATATTCCGCTTATTATAGTTGATATATTTTCACTATGGGGTGATGCACATGAATTGTGGCATTTTTTATGCTTTATAAATATTCTAACATGGTCATGTATGGTAAGAATAATATCTAAATGAGTCATTATACATACCTAGGGATTCAAATGACATGTATTTACCATTCCATATAAGTGAAATTTGTTACTTACATTGCAAATGCTCCATGGGATTGTTGAGTGTTCCTTGGTTGTGATATATGTCTCTGCTGCTAACATCTTCTATATGAAATGGACATTCATTATATAAAATTATAGTATAAACCTAAATGGTTTTTTCATATATATATATATATATATATATATATATATTGATGGTGTAATGTAAGAACATGTGATTTTAAACCAGAATTTTTTTGAGGGAATTTTAATTATTGGTAACTACTGAGCTTGTCATTTTTAAAACAGAACATCAGAATAACGTTCCAAGATATGGAACCACAAAAATTGATGTTTTTGTACTTGGATGAGGGATTGAGAACATTCTTGGGTAGCTCAAGGAGTTTCAGGAGTGCCTGACAGGGAAATGAAGGTTTTTACGGACCTGTAGAGGGCACACAGTTTACGCATGGTATGTTAAACTATTCGACCTAATATAGGAAACTGTTCATATTATTTCTAGGTAATATAACCATTCACATGGTTTTCACAATGTTATACTAAATTTAAGGGAAAAATCATGTGAGGAGAGTCTCTTAAGACGGGGGTAATGCATAATCAGTGTACGGTTTTTCTAACTGTATAGCCCAAACCATGCGCGATACCCAATTTTTAAAATTTGGTTGATTTTAATGCGGTTAAATTAAATTAAAAAAATAAAAAAATAATAATCTAACCCCACTCCCTCACTCTTACAATGCATAGGCAGTGAGACTCCCCTTGCTGCATGATGCACAACCCCCTCTCTACCTCTCCTTATGGCTTGATATCACTGCATTTTTATGGAGATTCTTGGTTTGATACTTCAATGTATGGGTTTCTCCTACCAATTCTATCCATTTCCATCTAGATTTTTTCCAATCTATTTCCCTAGGTTTCTCATACAATACCCTAGTTTAGGGTTGATTCATTTTTCTTGTTTTGTTTAGTTTTAGGGTAGTGAAAAGGGCCTACCAGTTTGCATTGGGCCATGTTTCGGCAACTGCCCCCGGAGGGAAGATGGTTTAGGTTAATTCTTTCTACCGCCATCATTTTGGGGTAAGATAATATTTTTTTTGGGTTTCACACCTTCTTTTTCAATAACTTATTATGTTTATGGGTATCTATCATTGTTTTACTGAGTTTTGTTTCCTTTGGAAGACTCATTGGAATATTTAAAGGTATGTGTATATATATATATCCACCATGTGTGTATTCCCTCCTAGAATGGGGAATATAGATATTAGTTTAAAGGGTGTATATATATAAGGATGTACATGTGCGCGAGTGACCGGCTTCTTGATTTAGAAAGTGACAAATGTCTAGAATTGGCGTGGTCTTCTTGATGTAGGGTCCCTATCTTTGACTCTATAGGTAAGAGTGACTTAGTATCTTCCTTAGATAAGTTATTTTCACGATTTTACTATTTTAATGTAACTTTATAGCTTGAATTAATTAATTAAAGATACGAAATGTATTTTTCTCTGATAAAGTCATTTTTTCATAATAAAACCCCTCCAAAGAAGGTGCATTGCCTTTAAAAAAATTGTAGTGATAGTGTTATATCACACTTTTTTGTAGTTTGATCATTACATATTGTCTTCCTTTTTGTGATAAAATATGGCATGTTAATGCATGGCCCTTGGGTATTATAGGATGTTGTTTCCATGTGAATTAATTGGGGACTTAGCCATATAGTTTTTTTAAATCATATAATGCCTATTATATCTCTCATTGCCTATGCGAGTTATATTTACACCTATTCCATGAGATAGATTTTTATGGTTGAATCACACATTTGGGTTCACTTGTTAATTGAAAATTGTATGGCCTTTGGCCTTGGACACCTTTAGTTGTTTCTTTTTAACCTATTCCATGGTATGTAAATTATATAATTGATTTTTATATCAATTGGTGAATTAATTGGGAAGGGATAAATGACCAAGACACTTTGACCTTATTATGTAATTGTGGGATTAATATTCTTTTCCCTGTATGGATTTTACCATGTGAGATATAATATAACTAAACCATTTAGAATATTGTTAGGATTGTTAGCCTTCCTAAGCTTGAAACTCTCATGTGAGTATTTAAATAAAATCCCTTGATCTTGGCCTTGTTTTTCAATTTCCTTAATAGGAATGAATTTCACCTTTTAATTATGTGCCCATATGATTTATTTGATGTTAAATCCATGTGACATTTTAATTTTTATGTGTTTCTTGTTATATGAATTATGCTTGTGTGATTAAATGAAAGGCCAATCGTTATGAGGCTGGTCCTTTCTTGAGTCTCCATTTTGTTATGAGTTATATTAGATGCTAGTGGTTTGACCTTGGCATGCCTAATAAAAATTTAAAATGTTTCAGTGGTAAATAGAATTGGGTGAATCATGGATTCATGTTAGAATTCCATGGATGGGATCATATGACTATTGTTCCTTCGTCCATTTAGTGAACCATGGATTAATCTTTGAATGCCATGGATGATATCCCAAGGTTGTTTATGTTATATAACTTCATTGATCTAGGTAATCAGACTAGAATTACATGGATAAGCTCAAATGGTTTATTATGTTAATCTTTTAGTGAACTATGGATTTCATGGATGAGATCATAGAGGCTATGCTAATATACCAAGTTATACATGGATCCAGTTATATGAGGGTTTATAGGGATGGTCTCAAGATGAAATCAACTTTATGTCTTTTGTGATACTTAGAGATTTCCTACAGGACCTCTAAGGACAGGCTCAGTGATGTGAAATTATACCACACCTCGAGTGATACACGGTTCTTTAGAGGTTCGTTGTGATGGGATTTTAGGGTGTTAGTGGAAATTACACCTAGATTGATACTTGAAATATATCCTTGTAATGTCAAGGATGGGATCATGTTATATTTGAATATTTAATGAAATAATTTATGACACATCTTCCAAGCCAAATAAAAACCTTGGATTCGATCTAGACTTGTATTGTTTGGTTGGCCTTCAAAGGCATCAGTTGTGCTTATAGTTACAAAGGGGATGTTGGGCTTATGCAAGATATTGAGACTTCCAAATTCTTGTATGGGATGTTTAAAATTTTGATTTATGTAAATATATATTAAATGGGTACCTGTATATGAAAGAGTTTACTTTTTAGTAATTCCTTACTTGTTATATAGATCTTCTTTCAATGCTAGTTACACTTTTCACATGATGGATAGGTCTTGACACCGTGGGGGATATCATATTGAGATTTATTACCTCACACCCTAATCAAGTACCATTGGTTTCCAAGTATACATACATGTTTGCAGGGATTTGGACCTTGATTTTTTTGGACTGCTTGTATCTAGACATTTAGAGAAAAGTACCGAGCTGGAGTTCAGGATGTTTGTTTTGATTGCCTTAGGGATTAGCTATCTTTTATTTATTCTTATCATAAAATTTAAATCATGATATATTATTTATTACCTTTATGATATGTAAAATCATATAGCCTACATGTATTGTATAAACATACATTTTCCATATTCTTTATTTAGTGTTTTCTACAATTGACTTCTGTTGATTTGATTATCACTTTATTATACTAATGTTTTTATTTGATTTTTGCTATCTATTACCATTTTGAACTATGGATATGAGGGTATAGTCTTCCCACTAACTACATTTACACCCTCTCTTCTATTTGGTAGCATCTGGTATATGGGGAGATGCGCTTGAGGTCATGTGGTGACTGTTCTGACTTCCAGTTTAGTGGTAAGCTGGGCTCGGGCGTTACAAAGTGGTATCAGTGGTTTTTTTATTTTTTCTTCATTTTTTAGGCTGGTAGATAGGAGACTTGGAATTTTTTAGAACATGGTAGATAACAATTCTTGAGACTAATCACCCCATGCAAGGTAAATGACAAAGTTCCCAAGTCTAGGTTTTGATGTTTGTACTTTTTAATGTTACAGTTGATGTGATTTCACCATGGTTGAATGGTTTATTTACCTTGGATTATGGATTTATGGAATTTATGAAATTTTACCTTGGATGTAATGGTATAAGAGTAATATGACATGTCATTCATCATTACGAAAACTTATAAATTCACATTCAATGCATATTCCTTGCCTTGTAACTGCATTAGTAGGTTTCCTTATAAGTTTGGATGTGTGTCTTGAGTGATTCCATGCCTTTTTATACCTCTTGAGGTAATAATTTAGCATGTATGTTTATTTAGCATGTCCTAATTGTGGTATAACAAGATTGGATGATATATTCCATGCTTTTGTGCTTGTTATAATTTGTTTTTTTGATATGTAAAATGGTGTCATGTACTGGAAATTTTTGGTTGTGATTTAGGTGGGAGCCAATTTTCAATCATAAGGTTTATGGGTGCCTTAGGATATGGAAAAGGGTAACCTGTGTACTCGAACCTACACAAGTTATTTAAAATAATTATAGACCTTGTTGAAACATAAAAGGTCACTGATGTTAAATGTAAAAATGGAATGTTTTTTTAATGGAATTTAAATGCCAAAAGTAAGGTGTATGATCGCCATATCGATTGGTAGGTGTCCTTCCATGTGATTGAGACTTTTTTAACCATGGTATGTTTGAGAATGGTTATAAATGTGTAAGATACTAATTTTTAACATGAATGGATTGTTAAATTTCAAATTATTAACTGGACCCAAGTAGGTCAGTTGGGGCACACCTTTATAAGATAAATAGTTGTGGTATTTATGATTTATATAGTTAAACAACTATTAATGGATTAATTTTTATTGAATCTAGGTTAGTATAATGGGACCCATGGAGGTTTTAATATCCGTTAAAAGTAATATATATATATATGTTAAATTTCATTATTTTTCTTTGAGATTTAAGTAGATGTGTATGCTAAGTGCCTTGTTTAGTAGAACTACTCTTGAGGTTTTTCTAAATATTCTTTCAAATGTAATTGTTTGGAGTAAATTAATAAAATGAAATTTAGATTGGAACCTGAAGTGGTTTCCATTGCATAACCCATTTTGTAATGGTAGTTTTAATGTTTTGTGTTATTCCTGGGAATAGAGGCAAGAGCATTTATCCATGGACTCTTTATTTTTTTAATTTTAGCTAAAATATAATAGATCACATGAGCCTAGTAATACACATGTTGTGTTTCCAAGAGATAGGGTCGATGATCATAATTCATATGGGGATATCCTGTGGTAGGTATCACCCATATAGGTTCATGGCTTTCTTTTTGTTGTGAGTTTTTTTGTCATTTGTTCTATTTGGGTTCCATTTTACATAGTAAGACTTTTGGTTTTAACATGACATCATTGTTCGGATGAGTGTTCATTGTATCATGACCCTTGGTACCAGAAAAATCATTGTGGAATGCTCAGTTTAGAATGTAAGACATACCTCATGCAATGTCAACTACATAGTAGGTCATGTAAACCGTTTTCTTATTCAGTGATAGACCAATTGGTACATCATCGTCCGAGTTAATGGATCTATATGATGGTGTGGTTTCGAGCCGATTTCTAAATAAGCAATATGGTACATGATTTCATAGGGGGGGTAACCTATGAATGGTACTTGGGATATGTCATTTCTTTTGTAAAATTATGGTAGTTTGTGTTGACATACATTTTACCTATATAGCATTAATGTTATAAATATCTATTGAGTTCAGGTAAATCATGAGATTTGAGCTATTTTGGTTGTTTTTAGGTTATATCCGGAATAGAGTGGCTAGAGTGTTTGAAAATATAGTTCATCCAACAACTCAAGAGGACTTAATGAGACTTGGGTGTTTTGGAAAATTGGTCAGTGTAATCTTTGATTTAATTACCAAATGATTTAACATATGTGAATGTCTCCCAAGGGAAGTGTCACATCGGTACTTCTGTATGTGTCGATGCTTTCTTTGCAGCATGACTTTGATTAGGTTGGCAGTATGCACAACCCATTATAAACTCCGTTAATCTTAGAAGGGTTTTATGGTAATGTTTGAAGGAAGAGGAATTCCTTAGGTGGTATAGGCATCGTGGTTCCGTTAGTGATGCATTGGCTGGTGAAGTTGTGCTTTTTGAAAAGGTTCGACCAGTTTTGGTTTGGCCATTTTTCTTCTGGTAAACATTAGGATCCTCTTAGTGTCACTGTTGAGTGATTAGAATGTTCCATATCTTGACATCGTCCAAGATTCACTAAGAGAGCATCTCTTATACACTGCACTAACATTTGGAATATTTTGTGTTGGATCTTGATATCTTTTGTGTTTCACATTGTATGTGTATTTTATGATTAGTCTTGGATAATCCAGAGTGATACATGGGAATTTGTGATAGAATGCCTTGGATAGACTCATGGATTCATGTCGATTCCTTTGACATTATTTCCAAGTGGATGTCGATCTAGGCTCATTCATTGTTCTTATATGTACATTTTGGCTCTGTACCAATGTCTCACTAATAGCATGGGTAATGGGATACCTAGGGATAGTTCCATGGACGTCATTGGGTTGACTCCAAGGTTATTCCAGAGCTGTTGTCGGGCTTGGATGTAATGCATTGGGGTTGGAGCTTCCAATGCGTTGAAAGTGGTCTATGACTTTTTTATGCTGAGGAACGATAGTTTTAAATGGAAAAGTGTTTTTTGGTTTTGAAAAGTCACTGAAAGTATAGTGCAAGAATTATTGTACTCATTTGTGGTAAAATGCTTAAGGGGGTTCTTAAAAAGGAAATTCCACATGTGGGGAAAATCCCTGATTGGGAATTAGCCTCTTTTTTACGTTAAATCCTATGGTGGGGAGAACCTTTTGCCTAGTTGATTAAAGAGGATGATGTGATTGTGTCATTGGTCATGTAGGATTGGTTAAGCACCGATTTTTTGTTTCATTTGGGTATCGAACATTAGCTCATGTTTTGGTGGCATGATTATCATGTGATTAGGTGGTACATTGAGGTTCTTTAGGCGTTGAGAACATGATACGTCTATTTTAATGAAGCTTCCCCAAACATGTGGGTTGGGTGTGTACGTCGATTTTTCCCCCAAGGCTTCTTGAGGAAGATAAGTTCTAAGGTGTGAATCTTTTAAAAACCTGTGTTTTTAAAACAAAATTAAATCTCAAGGGAATTTGAATTTTCATTAATAATTGATTGGGTCATTTTTGAAAACGGAACTTTAGAATAATGTTTCAATTGTTTTAACTTCTTAAAGTAATGTTTTTATACTTGGATAATGTTCCAATAACTTTCCTAGGACACTCAAGGTGTTTCGGGAGCTCCATATTGGGAAAAGAAGGTTTTTAATGACCTATAGAGGGAGCACAGTTTGTGAATGGTTTCTTAAATCATGTAGCCTACTATAGGAAACCATGTAGTTTATTTCATAGTTACAGAGACTTTAAAGAATTATATGAATAGTTATACTAACCATGTGGTACAATCCTTGTGAGTTTTGTCCCTTAAACTGGGGGTAACACATAGTTGGTGCACAGTTTGGCTAACTATGCGGCCCAAACATTGCATGATACCTAGTTTTTTAAATTTGATATATTTTATTTTATTTAAATTAAATCCAAAAGAAAATTAAACACAAATACCACCCCTCTCCCTCACTCCCATAACACACATGCAGGGGGCCTACCCTTGGAGCACAACACACCACCCCCTATCTAGTTCTCCTTCCAGCTCGATTTCTCTCTGTTTTTATGGCGATTATTGGTCTGATCTTTCAAGTAATGGTTTCTCCTCCCTCTCCTATACATTTTTTTCCATATTTTGGCATATCCATTGACCTAATATTCTTGGATGAAATCCTATTTTATGGTTTATGTGTTTTTCAATGTTCTTTGGTATTATGGTAGTGCAAATGGCCTCTCGGGTTGTGTTGGGTTGTGTTCCAGCAACTGGCACTGAAGGTGATGTGTTTTAGGTTGATTCTCTCCATGGCCTTCATTTTGGGGAAATCTCTTAAACCAGTTTTTAGTTTTTCACCTTCTATTTGGGTATATTGTGATGTTTATGGGTGCATGGAATTATTGTAGTGATTTTCAATGCCTTTGGAAGACTCACAGGCATATACGAAGGTATATGTATTTTTGTGTGTGTGTGTGTGTGTATCCTCTATGTGTACATTCCCTCATGGAATGGGGAATATGGGAATGAGGTTAAAGGGTATATATAAATATATATGTATGTATGTGTGTGCAAGTGACTAGATTCTTGTGTTAGAATGCCCCAAATTTCAAGTGTTGGCTTGGTATTCTTGAGGTAGGGTCCCTATATTTGAATCTTCATTTATGAATTACATAGTCCCTTCCTTATATAAGTTATTTTTATGAGTTTCCATATTTAATGGAACTGTATAGCTAGAAATAATTGATTAACAATGAAAATTGACTTGTATTTTTGATAAATTAATGTTTTCATAGTAAAACCCCTCAAACGAAGGTGCACTGCCTTCAAACCAAAAAGTATTGGTAGTGTTATATCATTCTATTTTGTGGTTTGATATTTCCATATTATCTTCCCATTGGTGATAAAATATGGTATGTTATTGCATGGCTACTTGGTATTATTGGATTTTGTTGCCATGTGAGTTAACCTAGGACTTAGAATTGTAGTTTTTGTTATGAATATAAGTCATATTATATCACTTGTTGCCCACATAAATTATGTTAAAACCTATTCCATGAGATATATTGTTATGGTTGAAGCACCCCTTTTTTTATCTTTTTAATTGGAACACAAATGGAGTTTTTCTTTGGACACCTTTAGGGGTACCTTTTTACCCCATGTCATGGGATGTAAATTATATAATTGATTCATGTATTAATTAGCGAATTAAATGTATTAATTAGGAAGTGATGAGTCAGAAAGACCCTTGGACCTTATTATTCCATTTCATGATTAAGCTTGTTTTTACATTTATGGATTTACCCATGTGATATATAATATAACTAATCCCTTTTTAAGGCTGCTATTCTCATTAGGATTGTTATCCTTAAAACTACCATGTGAGTATTTGAATGCAATCCCTTGAGCTTGTCCTTATTTTTCAATTTCCATAATATGAATGAATTGAAACTATTATTTATGCCCTCATGCAAGTTATTTGATGCTAAATCCATGTAATAGTTCAATTTTCATGTGTTTATTGTTATATAAATTATGCCCATGTGAGTAAATGAAAGTCCAAGACTTATGAGGCTAGTCCTTACTTGAGTCACCATTGTGTTATGAGTTATATTAGATGCTAGTGGTTTGACATTGGAATTCCTAGTGAAAATTTTAAATTTTTAAATGGTAAATATATAACGACCCATAATTTACATAAATGGTTATTAGTTCAGAATTGAAGCATACTTAATACAACATATAACAAAACCATTATAGGACCGTATAGGTATAGTGTCTTTAGAAACTGGGAAACATAAACAACTAGTTCATAAAGCATCTACACTTTCTCCCATTTATTTTATCATATCTAGAGTCCCTTTTGGTATATCCTACTTAGTACCATCCTTCCTGACCTCGGGAAAATAAAACATACAAAAGGGGGATCTCAAATGCTCAGTAAGGGTAAACCAAGGAAATATCATATTCATAAGAACATAGCATTTCAAAAATCTTAACCTGAAAAAGAGATCATAATATCAAAACATTGGATAATTCATAGTAGTGAAATGTAATCCCAATAATCATAACACAAATCATAAAACTTTTTGGCATACATGCATAATCATAGAAAATCATTTCATATTAGTCAAGGCTCATTTCCAATACTATCATAGTAAACAAAGTCCATTTCTGAACCGAGTTCACTCCTCGTTCTAGTCCTGTATCACTGAACCAAATTAACCTTCCATTCTAGCCATGTCTATCTCATGAGATATAAATCGTTACCCAATGCATTGTAGGGAGATATAGGTCCCACCTATCTTGTAATGAAACCATTCTTATATTTTCCACAAAATCATAAATCATACATCATAGCATAACCCATGTAATAAAAATGATATTCATAAACATCATGCCATCATAATATAATCTATAAAAGGACTTCATAAAAAAAATTCATCATAACATAATGAAATCAAAGTAAAAATAGGTATCAAAACTGAACCCTATATTATCTTAGATGGAAAATAATTTTGATAAAACACTTGAACTCCATTCTTAAGGAAAATATCCTTTCTACTTCAATTTTTTTCCTTTCTTAACATGTAATACACTTTAAAAAAAATGATGTTGATTAAAAATAAACTTGAAAACTTGTAAAGGAATATTTATGGAAATAATGTTCTATGAAATCATAAAAATCCATTCATGTTGTATAAGTTAAAAAAACATTCTTCTCATACTTTGGCTGGATAAGTCAAAAATTACCTTGTACTAAAAATGACAAAAGATTCCTTTCATATATTTTACTAAAAACTCACCAATGGGTAAAAGTGGATTTAAATAGTTGTAGTAGGATAGAATTAATATTACATATTTATGAAACATGGATATGGATGATAAATATGCCCCAGTAAATTCTGAAGTATAAATAATCTCGGATAAAAATGAGATTGTGAGATTTTCCCTTACAAAGATCTTTTTGTAAATAAAATAGATCACTTATGTGTATTCACTATAAGGTAACATAAATAAAGTATAAATACATGATAATATATAAAAATTAAATTCTCACATAATCAATGAATGACATAAACAAGAAATAGAAGATCAACCCAAAGAACAAAAATTGGGTTAAGATGTTCCCTTACCTTGTGTCCAACATGACTCGATCATTATTTAATCTCTTGAATAATAAACCAATGTTAATTTATACTTTCTTATGAACCTTTTTCAAGTTTTTTATTCCTTTTATATCACTTATTACCATGTTATAAACTTTATGTAACCATTTAAGTTAATAACGTTCGTTTTGTCGATATTTGGTACTTGAGTCAAAAATGGACTTCTTATAATTACACGTTGTTCATGTGGTCAAAGGTTCATTATATCCAGAATGATATTCATGATTTATATATCATATATATCATATATATCCAGAATACACATGTATTAATAATAGTTCATAACATATAGAGGTAAGAAATGAAGTACACCGTTCATAGAGACGGTAAGCCGTACGTACGCATGAACGCTACTTTCATTTCTATTTATTATTTTAATGGAATTAAAACATAATGATACATAGGTATGTTATACTTATAGTATAATATCATATATTATACCATTAACTCCATCCTTTATACATTCCATATAAGGAATTAACGAATCATATCACTTTGAGGGGGCGGTAGTCCGCACTTCCTCAAATGAGATTATCGTATTTACCCACAATGGAAACCATAAAGTCATGATATAATTGGGATTTAAAGATTCATAAGGAAATAATAAAAATAATATATGTCATATATAAATATAGTTCCATCATAATGGCCACCATGAGAGGCGGTAATTGAAAATCGAACAATCATCGTTTCGTGACGCGTTAGTTTGTCATCCAAAGAAACATTATGTTCTCCATCCATTAGATGGAGGTGTGTGTAAGTGTAGTTAGAAACCTTCTAGTAACAAAATACTAGTATATTGATGATACTGGTGTTGTTACAAAACAAAAAATAAAAAATAATTTAGGGGTTAGATAAGTAGAATAAAATAAAACAATTTAAGAGAAACTGTTACCTTTAATTTGGGTAACTTCCTTTGGTTTGAACCAAAAGGACTTCTTGGAGTGCCTTCTGCCTAAGGTAAGGCATCTAGGGGGAGGATAGGGATGTATTGAGCTTAATTTGGAAGAGTTTGGATGAACCAAATGACTTGAGAGGTGTGAGTAATTGGATAGAAATGGTCTCTTTTTATAAGGGGGGGGGAGGGGATCTTTTGGAAAGTGTCAAAATATTATTTTATTATAAAATTACCATCGGTATCAAACGGTCCAAAAATCATTAATGATGAATATAAGATGACTCATGGTCTAAATAAAATCATCCAATCAGAATTAGACATGTTTTGGATAATATTTTAATAGCATATCGTTGTTTAGTGAAACTCGGTATTGCATACAACACACGTTATCGTGGAAGGTTGCGATTGCGTGTAAAGTAAGCCAGGATAGTCTTGTGTGTAGTGAGAGATTCCTTTGATGTTGTGCATATCATAAGAAATAAAAAAATATTTCTCATAAAATATCAGGGTGATACATTCTAGCCCTCTTAAAATGAATTTCTCGCTCGAAATTCTTCACTTACTAACAAACAGATGAGGATGCCTCTCCCTCATTATAACCTCAAGCTCCCATGTACCTTTTTCAAATTGGTGGTTCCTCCATAATACATTCACTAAGCGAGTGGTCTTTTTCCATAGAACTTTTTCACTACGATCCATAATCTCTATCGACTATTCTTCAAAACAAAGATCTTTCTCCTGTGGTTCAACTTCTGAGCTTAATACATGTGAAGGACCAGGAATGTAAATTCATAGGAGAGATACATGGAACACATTGTGAACTTGAGAGAGATTCGGTGGAAGCGCCAATCAGTAAGCTACCTCCCCAACACTTTCCAGTATTTCAAAAGGACGGATATTCCTAGGGCTCCGCTTTCCCTTCTTTCCAAATCTCATTACTCTCTTCCAAGTAGATATTCGTAAGAACACTTTATCACCCACTTCAAACTCTAGTTCATTTCTTCAATTGTTAGCAAAACTTTTTTGTTGAATCTGAGCTACTCTTATGTGTTGTTGAATAGATCTGACCTTTTTTCCATCTCATCTACAAGATCAGGTCATAATAGCCCTCTTTCCCCAACTTCATCCCAGTAGGTTGGAGTCCTGCATTTCTTTCCATAGAGAGCTTTATAAGGAGCCATATGAATACTAGAATGAAAGATGTTATTATAAGAAAATTCCATCAAAGGTAGGTGTTGATCCTAGCCACCTTCTAAATCCATAGAGCAATCTCTTAACCTATATTCTAGAGTTTGAAATTTTCTCTCAGACTGACCATCTGTCTGAGGATGATACGCATTGTTGAAACTCAACTCTGTATCTAATATATGCTAAAGACTTCGCCAGAACTTCAAGGTAAAACTCGGATCCCGATCAGATATAATGGAAAGTGGTACTCCATGCAATCTTACCACTTCCATCACATATATCCTGCCAACCTGATCCAGAGATAAATCTTCTCTAATAGCAATTAAGTGTGCCAACTTCGTAAGATGATCAACTATAACCCTGATATCATTATTGCCTTTGGATGTTTTAGGAATTCCAGTGACAAATACCATAGTGATGTTTTCCCATTTTCATTATGGTATGGGTAATGGTTGTAACATCCCCTTAGACTTTTGTCTCTCAGCTTTAACATGCTGACAAACCAAGCATCCCGAGATATATTCAGCAACATCTCTTTTCATTCCATCCCACAACAAGTACTCTTTAAGGTACCTATACATCTTCGTGCTTCCAAGATGAATAGATAATGAAGAACTATGAGACTCATCTAGGAGCTCCTTCTTTAATTTTGGGATGGGAGGAACACAAACCCGATTTCTGAACCTTATTATCTCATCAAAATCAAGGTTGAATTTAGGAACATTTCTCACCTTCTTTTGAAACTCTACATCTTCTTTTTGTGCCTCTTTAATCTTCACATGTATAGATGGTTGAACATTCATTTGAAAAAGATAATATTTTCCCCTTCCATTAAAATTCCAAGATCCATCCTTTGTAAATCCATAAATATTGGATATCTGGATATCCTCATCATGGTCTTGTTGACTTAATGCATCTGTCACCTTGGTTTCTTTCCCAGGGTGATAATGAATTGAGCAGTCATAGTCCTTAATCAACTCCAACCATCTTCTTTGGTGCATATTCAGCTCCTTTTGTTTGAAAATATAATTTAGACTTTTATGATCAGTATAAATATCACACCTTTCACCATAAAGAAAATGACTCCATATTTTTAATGCAATTATTACACCTGATAACTCCAAATCATGAGTTGGGTAATTTTGCTCATGGATTTTCAACTGTCATGAGGCATAAGATATCACCATATAATTTTTCATGAGAACACACCCCATTCCCTTCTTGGATTAATCACTATAGATCACAAACCTTTCTCCACTACATGGTAGTGTGAGTACAGGTGCACTGAATGACCTTCGTTTTAACTCTTTGAAATTCTCTTCACACTCCTCCATCCAAACGAACATAACTCCTTTTTGAGTCAACTTGGTGTGTGGATTAGATAACCTCAAAAAATCTTTCACAAAACGTCGATAATATCTAACCAGACCAAGAACACTTTGGATCTCAGTTACTACTGTTGGTCTCGACCATCTTTTGATAACCTCTGTTTTTTCTAGATCCACAGATATCCCCTCTTTTGAGATTATGTGACCCAAAAATGATACTTTTTGAAGTCAAAATTCACACTTGGTAAATTTGGCATAAAGCTTCTCCTTTCTGAGGGTTTTTAATACATTTCTCAAGTGATCTTCTAATTCTTCTTTTCTCTTTGAATAGACAATAATATAATCTATAAATATGACCACAAAATGATCAGGATAGTCTCTATAGACTCTATTAATTATATCCATGAAGATAGTAGGGGAATTAGTAAGACCAAATGGCATCACTATACATTCATAGTGTCCATACCTCGTACAAAAAGTCGTCTTTTGTATATCCACTTTTTTGACCCATAATTGATGATACCCTGAACAAAGATCAATCTTGGAAAAGTATTGATCTCCGTGTAGTTGGTCAAATAAGTCATCAATGTGTGGGAGAGGATACTTGTTCTAGATATTGATCTTTTTAGGTTCTCGATAATCAATGCAGAGTCTCATTGATCCATCTTTCTACATAACAAACAGAACAGGTGCTTTCCAAGGTGATGCACTAGGGCGTATGAATACCTTATCAAGATTATCTTGGAGTTTCTTCTTCAATTCTTGCAACTCAATTGGAGCCATTCTATAAGGTGTATTTGAAATGGGCATAGAACCTGGTATGAGTTCTATTGAAAACTCAACATCACGATTTGGTGGAAGACCTGGAAATTCCTCCAGAAAGACATCATCAAACTCCCGTACAATTGGTGTATTCTTAATCATGAGTTTCTCACCAACCATTTGATATAAATAACAATCATTTATTGGAATCAAGACCCATAATATGGAAGAAATTTCCACTAGTGGGGCATGTTCATCCTTGCATCGATAGATGATCATAGATTGATCTGGAATATGAAATCTAACTTCTCTTCTTTGGAAATTGATTTGATCTCCATATAAAGAAAGCCAATACATGACAAGAATCACATAAAATTACACTATATGAAGGATCACAAGATTTGTAGGAAGCACTTTCCCACAAACATCAATAAGACACGAATTGTAAACTTTTGATGTGACCATTGTGCCATTAGGAGTTGTCACAAGTAACTCAACATCTAATTGATGAGGTAATACAGTGATACCCTTGGAAAATTCTTCATAAATAAAAGAGTGGGTGGATCCAGAATCAAATAAAAAATTTGCTACATTAGAGTGGATGGTAAGTGTACCTTTAACCACTTCGTTATCGTAATCCACATCACCGATGGTAATTGCATGTGACTTTACTTTTCCTTTGGCCTTAAGAGTTTGTGGACGTCGATCATCGTAAAAGACCCTTGGATTTGGGCATTGATTGACATAATTCCCCATCTCCTTGTACTTGAATCATTGATGTGTTGGAGGTGAATTCTGTGTATCCCTTTCTTTGTTTGCATCATTAGACATTTTCTTCCCATTATTTTGAAATTCAATTGCCCAATAACCTTCCTTTATACACTTAAAACATTTTCTTGTACCTTTAAGACAATTACCTCCATGTTTCTTTCCACAATTTGATCAAAAAGGAAAACTCATCTTCTTCTCAATGTGGTCTTTAGATTTTCCTTTGAATTCCATTTTCCTCTTCTTATCAAACCCATATGACTGATGGGTTACTCCAATCTCCATCTCAACCTTGAGAGCAAATAGAAAAATTTCCTCATAGCTATTGAAGACCCTTATGGCTAACGCCCTTCGAAGACTTGGTTTTAAGCCACTAAAGAATCGATCAATTTTACTCTCAGGTTGGATAATAATTCTTGATGCGTACCTTGCAAGTCTTGTAAAATTTTCTTCGTAGGTACCAATAGATTCATCATCCTTTTGCTTCAGTTAAAGAAACTCTTTCTCCATCTTTGTTCGAAGAATACAAGGGAAGTACTCATTGAAGAATAAGTTCTTGAACTCGTCCCATTCCATGGACAAAATTTCATCTCTTTGCCTCATATACCTGATAATGTTCCACCATTGATTAGCTTCACCTTCCAAATGATGTACTGCTAAGATGACTTTATCATGATCAGAACATTGTAGGACTGAAAATATCTTTTCAGTGGTACTGATCCATTGTTCAGCCACTAATGGATCAGAAGACCCGTTGAATAAAGGTTTATGCTACCTCATGAAGGATTCAACAGAATGTTGCTCCATTATTTGCTCATTTGGAAGTCTAGCATGATTCATAGATTGAGAAAGTTGTGTGAGCATGGCTACAAGATTTTTCATTCCAGCTCCCATAACGTTTGGTTGCTTAAGGGGACAATCATTGCATTGCCCGTCACATTCAACATTAACATGGTTCCATCGGGTTCCAGCCATTGACTAAATCTAAGAAGCATAATGTGAGAAACACTAATCATAAAAAACCACATGATCAGGAATAAAATTTCACACTTTAGGTCTTTTCATAGGTTGTTCAGGGAAATTTCTAAAACACTAAGATTATTTTATATTCTTAGACATATCCTTAGGGTTCATACTAAGGTTTTCACATCATAGTTTCCAAAGGTTGATTATACCTTTCCTTTGATACCAACTATAATGTACCACACTTTACATACATGGTTATTACAATAGAATTGAAGCATAATTAATACAACACATAACAAAACCATGATAGGACCGTACAGGTATAGTGTCTTTAGAAACTGGGAAACATAAAAAACTGGTTCATAAAGCATCAAAATTGTCTCCCATTTATTTCATCATATCTAGAGTCCCTTTTGGAATGTCCTACTTAATACCATTCTTCCTGACCTAGGGAAAAGAAAACACAAAAAATGGTGAGCTCAAATGCTCTGTAAGGGTAAACAAAGGAAATATCGTATTCATAAGAACATAGCATTTCAAAAATCTTAACCAGTAAAAGAGATCATAATATCATAACATGGGATAATTCATAGTAGTGAAATTTGATCCCAATAATCATAACATAAATCATGAAACATTGTGTAATACACACATAATCATAGAAAATAATTTCATATTAGTGAAGGCTCATTTCCAAGACTATCATAGTGGACAAAGTACATTACTGAACCGAGTTCACTCAGTGTTCCAGTCCTGTATCACTGAACCGGATTAACCTGTTGTTCCAGCCATGTCTATCTCATGAGATATAAATCTTTACCCAATGCATTGGAGGGAGATATAGGTCACACATATTGCATAATGAAACCATTCTTATGTGTTCCACAAAATCATAAATCATACATCATAGCATAACCCATGTAATAAAAATGGGATTCATAAACATCATTCCATCATAACATAATCCATAAAAGGACTTCATAAAAATAATTCCACCATAACATAATGAAATCAATGTAATAAAAGGGATAGAAACAGAACCCTATATTATCTTATATGGAAAATAATTTTGATAAAACACTAGAACTCAATTCTTGAGGATAATATCCTTTATACTTCAAAAACATTTTTCCTTTCTTAACATGTCATAAAATTTTAAACTAAAATAAGTTGATTAAAAATAAACATGAAAACATGTAAAGGAAGATTCATGGAAATAATGTTCTATGAAATCATAAAAATCTATTGATTCCATATAAGTTAAAAAAACATTCTTCTCGTACTTTGGTCGGAAAAGTCAAAAAAGTACCTCGTACGAAAAACGACAAAAGATTCCTTTCATATCTTTTACTAAAAACTCACCAATGGTTAAAATTGGATATAAATAGTTTTAGTAGGATATAAATAATTTTACATATTGAGGAATCATGGATGTGGATGACAAATATGCCCCAGTAAATTCTCATGTATAAACAATCTCAGATAAAAATGAGATTGTGAGATTTTCCCTTACAAAACTATTTTTTAAAATAAAATAGATCACTTATGTGTATTCAATATAAGGTCACATAAATAAAGTATAAATACATTATAAGATATAAAAATTCATTTCTCACATAATCAAAGAATGACATAAACAAGAAAGGGAAGATCAATCCAAAGAACGGAAATTGGGTTAAGAAGTTCTCTTACCTCGTGTCGGACTTGACCCGATCATTCTTTAATATCCTAAATAATAAACAAAAGTTCATTTATACTTTCTTAAGAACCGTTTTCTAGTTTATTATTCATTTTATATCACTTATTACCATTTTATAAACATTATGTAACCACTGAAGTTAATAACCTTCATTTTGTCAATATTTGGTACTGGAGTCAAAAATGGACTTCTTATAATTACATGTTGTTCATGTGGTAAAAGGTTCATTATATCCAGAATGATATTCATGATTTATATATCATATATATCATATATATCCAGAATATAAATTTATTTATAATATTTCATAACATATGGAGGTAAGAAATGAAATGCACCGTTCAGTGAGACGGTAATACGTACGTACACATGAACGCTACTTTCATTTCTATTACTTATTTTAATTGAATTAAAACATAATTATACCTAGGTATATTATAATTCCAGTATAATATCATATATTATATCATTAAATCCATCCTTTATACATCCCACATAAGGCATTAACGAATCACATCGCTTTGAGGGGGCGGTAGTCCACACTTCCTCAAATGAGATTATCGTATTTACCCACTGTGGAAACCATAAAGTATTGATATAATTGGGAATTAAAGAAGCATAAGGAAGTAATAAAAATAATATATATCATATATAAATAATGTTCCATCATAATGGCCACCATGAGAGGAGGTAGGATAAAATTGAACAATCATCGTTTCATGAGGCGTTAGTTTTCCATCCACAGAAACATTATGTTATTCATCCATTATATGGAGGTGTGTGTAAGTGTAGTTCGAATAATTATCATTAAAACATCCTAGTATATTGAGTATACTAGTTTTGTTACCAAATAAAGTATTAAAAAGAGTTTAGGGGTTGGAGAAGTATAATAAAAGAAAACAATTTAAGAGAAACTGTTACCTATAATATGGGTAACTTCCTTTGGTTTGAACCAAAAAGAATTCTTGGAGTGTCCTATGCCTAAGGTAAGGCTTATAGGGGGAGTAAAGGGATGTAGGGAGATTATTTGGGAAGATTTTGGACTATAGAAATGGCTTTATAGGTGCGAGGAATTGGATTTAAATGGTCTCTTTTTTTAAGGGGGAGGAGGGGCTATTTTGGAAAGTGTGAAAATATTATTTTATTATAACCTTATCTTGGGTTTAAAAAGGTCCACAAATCATTATAGATGAATATAAGATGACTCATGGTCGAAATAAAATCATCCAATCATAATTGGACATGTTTTGGATAATATTTTAATAGCATATCATTGTTTAGTGAAACAAAGTATTGCGTGAAACACACGCTATCATGGTAGGCTGCGATTGTGTATAAAGCAAGCCAAGATAGTGTTTCATGTAGTGAAACATTCATTTGATGTTTCATATAACATAAGACATAAAAATATATATTTCTCATAAAATATCAGGGTGTTACAAAATAACATTGGGTGAATCGTGGATTCAGATTATGGATGGGCTCATATGACTATTGTACCTTCATCCCTTGAGTGATTCATGGGTTCAGCTTGGAATGCCATGGATGGGATCATATGACTATTGTACCTTCATCCCGTGAGTGATTCATGGGTTCATCTTGGAATGCAATGGATGGGCTCATATGTTTGTTTATGATAAATAACTTTAGTGATACATGGATTCAGTTTAGAATTCCATGGAAGGTTTCAAAGGGTTTATTATGGTAATCCATGAGTGAACCAAGGATTTCATGCATGAGATCATAGGGGTTGCACCAATATGTTGAGTGATACATGGATAGAATTATATGAGGGATTTCATGGATGAGATCAAGAATCATTTGACTTTTTTTCTTTAGTGGTACTTGAAGATTACCTATAGGACTACCAGGGAAATGCTTAGTGATTTGATCTTATAAAAAACCTCAACTGATACTAGGTTCTAGAGAGGATCGTCAAGATGGGCTTGTAGGGTGTTAGTGGAAATTAAACCTGGATTGATATTTGAATTTCATCATAGATATTCCATTGATGGGCTCAGGATATATTTTAATATTTAATGAAATGATTTATGACATGTCTGCCAAGCCAATGAAAAATCTTTGATTTGGCCTAGACATCAATGGTTTGAATGGCCTTCTGAGGAATCTGTTATGCTTAAAGTTACATGGGGGATGTTATGCTTTGTTCGGATCTCTAAAATTATAAATTTTTGTATGGGATGTTTATATTTTTATTAATGTAAATGTATATTAAATAGGTACCTATATATGAAGGATGTTACTTTTGAGTACTTTCGTACTTGTTATATATATATATATATATATATATCTTCTTGCACTACTAGTTCTACTTTTCATTGGATGGATTGGGCTTGACACAGTGGGTTACAGCCTAATGAGATTTATGATCTCACACCCTTCTTGGGTACCATTGGTTCCTAAGTAGACCTAATTGTTTTGAAGGATTTGGACCTTTAGTTTTTTATACTTATTGTATCAGGAAGTTGGGAGCAAAGGACTGAGTTGGAGCTCGAGATGCTCATGGTGATTGCCTTAGGTATTAGTTGTCTTTTATTTATTATTGTATTGAAATGTAAAGCATTATGTACTATTTAATTATTTTATGATATTTAATTTCATATATCCTACATGCATTTTATATGACGACATTGGCCACATTAATTATTTAGTTTTTATTACAATTTTCTTCTACTTCTTTGATTATCTCATTATATTGCTTCCATATTATTTGAGTTATACTTTCTGTTCATTGTGAACTACATATATGAGGGTAAAATCACCCCACTAACTACCTTCTAATTCTCCCCACTAGTTAGCAGCCTCTATTATATGGGGAATTATTTTGAAGGATTGTGGGGATAGATCTAGCGACTGGTTTAGAGGTATGTTGGGCGGGGACTTTACAAGGCATCTTAAATATCCAATTTCGATCCATTTAATATATGCAACCCTATTTGTATGTGACTAAATTTGGTTGCATTTATATAAGTACCAATTTTAATTTATACAGTGTATTAGCCTTTATAAATTAGAAGGGGTGATTTATTAAATTGGGCCATCATATTTTACACATTATATTCTATGATCGAATTTAGGGGGTTAGTTACAATTACATGGGAGACGATCATGGTTTATAATGTGTATGGGTCTTTATAAACTACGGATGGTAATCCATTTAATTGAACCTTGTATAAGAACATCTGCACATATGGACATAAAATGTAAAATATTAATTCTAAATAAAACTATTTCTAGTTAATGAGAAGGAAAATTAATTTAAGGAGTGTTTTCCTCCTTAATATTAAATCGATCCCTCCCATAAAACGGAATCCCTATGTTTAAAATTTAATGACTTAGTAATACCCTAACCTTAGACCCCTTGTCGTTGGGATAGTATGCCTTGTGTACTGAGCCTCTATGTTTATCTTTCATCTATAAGTGAAATTTTATTGTTGGGACTTGATTATTTTCACATTTCTATTGATATCTCTCTCGATAATTTTATCAAATCATGTTTTGAGGTGTTTTATTGGAATTTGTAGAGATATTCCACCATAACGCCCTTGATTCGTGTCCCTGGAGGGTGGTGAAGATCATGCCCCAGAGATTGTGGGACATGATCCACCAGTATTACCTCTAGGAGTTACACCAACACCACCACCAATTGTTCCCGAATTGGGAACTGATGCCCAGCTTTGAGAAAGATTCCTACATTTGATGTAGACAATGTAGTGTGCTCCATGGTATGAAACTACAATATCTGATACAACTAATGATTTTCAGTAGTACCATCCCAACATATTCTAGGGGATGGTGGTCCTTAGACTATGGATTCATGTCTATAATCCAATTTAGCTATATTCACTCATCTGAAGATGCCACTAGAAAGGAGGGTGAAGATCACAACCTACATGATACTTGATTCTTCCATGCTCTGGTGGGATGTGGTTAATCTGAATAATCCTCATCAGGTCATGGTCTGGAATAACATCCATAGTGCCTAATATGAGTGATTTTTTCATGATACACTGAGACTTGATCGACATAGGGAGTTTATTCACCAGGGGAAAGTTACTACATCTGTCATAGACTATTCAGTAAGCTTAATTGTGCTTCAACACTTTTCCCCAATTATTTCCTGTAAAGATCTATTGTGAGAGAGACACTATAAGGATAAGACCATGTATTCTAACCACTCTTAGGTTAATTTACTCTTCCTATCTACCATTTCTAATATCACAAACCCGACTCATATCACAGAGTGCAACTTGATGGAATCCCATAGTATAAGGAATAGAGGTTCAGTTTCGAGGTAGGGTATTAGTTATTTTAGTGACTGAATTCATCATCTTGAGGATTCTTGTCAAATAAATGATATCCATAATTGAAAAACATTTCTTGTATTATCATATGGTGTGTATGAAAGAATTTCCTCTGGTAGTGGATCATTTAAAGTATGTTTTCCCAAAATACTTCTCTTAGTATCCTCCTAAGAGATAGGTAGAGTTTATAATCTAACTTGTTCTATGATAAGATCTAAAATCTATAACTCCAAATAAAATAGAACCTTGTATGATCCATAAGCTTAAAATAGAGGATCTAGAATCTAATGGTTTTATCAAACAGAGTACTTCTCCTTAGATATTTTCTATCCATTTTACCAAGAAGGTCGATAAAATCCTCTGACATTTCTTGGATTGTTGAATGTTGAACTTTCTTATATTTATAAACTAGAAAAACATTCCTTTAATATATGATAAATTAAACTAGATAGAAGGAGATAGAGTATTTTCAAATATATACCTAAGATTAGGTTGTCATCATGTGTGATTCAAGACTTCAGATATACCATGTATGACTTTCTGAAGTTAGTACAATTTATATGAGTACCTGGTTATGTAATTTGGTATTACGAATGCCCCTATAGTTTTCATGGCCTTGATGAATACGGGTTTTCACCCCTACTTGTTTTCATTTACCATGAATTTTTTGGATGACATCTTGGTGTATTTTCCTAATCAAATTCACCATGCCAAACATCTTGATATCATATTGGATACAATGAGAGAACATCAGTTATATGCTATGCTCACAAATATCCACTTATGGATCAACAAGGTTCATATCATGGGTCATATTATATCAGAATCATGAGTATTTTCATACCTAGATAAGGAAAGTTCTACTATTTTATAGGAGTATCCCAGGAACGTCTTTGATATATGGAGTTTCTTGGTATAACACCTCGCCTTTTTATCACATAAAATTTCATTAAATTATGCAAAACTGAGGATCTTTAAGGTTTAGTGTCTTGGAAACCAGGTACTTAATACATGACAACATAAAACATTCTTCTTAAACACTTGAAAGGAATCTTCATTGTTCATCCTATGTTCATTATAGCATCTCATAACCTGGGAGCATACATCAAAGGAAAGGGTGAGCTGAAGGCCCAGTAAGGGAAACAAGGGAAACAATTTACATGTGAACTTGAGATATATCAAATAGTGTTGAAAAAGAACATTAAGGCATAAGAAAGAGATCACGAGGCATATCATAAAAAAATAACGTGTTTCATAACTTGAAGATGTGGCTATAACATTTAACTTAGACAATAATGAACATATCACCATGGTAAACCCCAAGGTGTCATTAAAAATTACCAAGGTAAACCCCAATGTATCGTTAAAATTTACCAAGGTAAATCCCAAGGTATCGTTAAAATTGTAATCTCTAGTGGTTACATCATTACCCAATGCATTGGAGCGCTATCAGGGTGAACCCTCAAATTTTTCTTTTGTTATCATGTTATCCACATATATCATCATCAATACTTTCATAAATAACCCATAAAGAATAAAATAAATGGGTTTCATTTCATAGTCATAACATTTTAAAAACTGTTTTAATGACGTGATCTTTATGTCACTTTAAACCATAGAAAAGGAAAGTGGGTCTCATGTATGTAAATCCCAAAATTTAAAATAGAAAATTTTGTTCTATATGTGAATACCCCTTTAGAAGAAAGAGATTTGAGTATTCACATAATAAAATAAAATAATTTGAGAAAAAGAGAGAGACATTTTGAGATGGAAATTTGGCAGCATAATGGCGTCACTTAAACATCAAAAAAATGAATTGGTGTGATAAAATAAAGTCTCTCATCATATGAACATAAACGATCAGTATGATAGATATAGAGATAAAACCACAACATAATAAAAAAAAACATGAAAGACTTGACATGAAAATAGAACTTGAAAATGAGAAGGGTGAAAGAATCCCTTAAAAATTTGGCAGCATAACGGTGTCACTTAAACTTCAAAAAAATGAATTGACGAGATCAAAAAGGGTCTCTAATCATATGAACATAAAATATCATTATGATAGATATATAGATCATACCTCAACATAATAAGAAGTTACTTTAAAGACTTGACAAGAAAATAGAACTTGAAAATGAGAAGGGTGAAAGAATCTGTTACAAAAATTTCGGCAGCCTAACGGCGGCACTTAAACATTCATAAGAAGAAATGATGAGAGTAAGACGGGATCTCTCACCATATGAACATGAAAAGGGAAGTAAGAGGAATATAAAAGAACATCCTCCAACATAATAACATGTAGCATAAAATAAATGACATAAATGAGAGTATTTGAAATGAAAGAGAGAGGTTGGATCCCTTACCTTAAAACGTATCTCTTAAAACACAAAGGTCGGGAACTTGAGGGCTTGGGGTAACCGTTGGAGGACTCCTTGGGAGGTAATGAGACCATAGCATAGTTGGGGGAGAGTTGGGAGTGAAAACTAAAGAAAGAAAGGGTGGGTATTTATAGAGAAAGTGAGGGGACAGGACATTAATGGTCAAGGGACACCTCATTGGTGGTATTGGAAAAACCATGGTCTTGCCCATGGTATTTTCCCATGGTATTGGCCAATTGGGACACCTCATAACTTATCTTACTATTACTAAGTTGACCATATTGATTACATACTTAATACATCATTTAATGATGTCATTAAACACCCGTAACTTAAAAACTATATTTTCACTGTTCATTAAAAATTCAACTTTCTCAGAAAAATCCAAAAATTTCACCTTAACCAAATATTGATGATCTGATTTCAAAAATGAAATCCATTTTTTCAAAATAATTTTCTATATATTTTTAATTTAACATTTAAATATATACACTATTCACCAAAAATTCATATTTTTCAGAAAAATCCCCAAAAATTACTTTAACATAATATCGATGCTTTGAGTTCAAAAATGAAATCCATTTTATAAAAATAATTTTCTAAATATTTTCAATTTAATATTTAATTTAAAAACATTATTCGCCCGAAAAAACTAATACTTGAATAATAATTTCTGAAACAGTTGTTTACCTATTTTGTTGAATCAAATTACTTAATCAAGTTGCCTAGATTATATTAATATTTTCATTAAGTGATATTACTAATCCATTTGGTCACATTACTAATCCTAAGCATAAAATCACTATTCATAATTTACTATTCATCAAAAAATAAGTTGATCTTATTAGACTCTAAATTTCGTATTGAACACATTGGCAGAAGACCATTTTTTGAAAATCATTACACATCATTTATTATTTATGGTTTACATAAATATTTTAATATATCCTTTTTTCAAAATACATCAATAAAACACATCCTATATTCATTCGAACATTTGAAAACTCACAAACTTCACCATAAGAAGAAAGCACAATTTTATTTACAACAAAGGATTACACAACACAGTTATAGTATTCTTACATAGCCCCTTATAACCCCAGCATTGGACCTAAGTGTAAGGTGTGCTAAGGTGAGAGAATCTGAGGGCATCTCGGCCAACATTGCACGAATAGTAATTTCTATCAGTTTGATCTTCTCGCAAAGGCGATTCTGTTCTAGCTTCACACCATGAAGTTCGGCTTGGCTTTTGTCTAGAGCAAAGCCCAATGGTGCTACCTCCTTCCCATGTTCCATTAGATGGGCTTCGATGGGCCCGAGACTACTAGTTGAGGCCATCAGATCTTCTTTCTATATTAATTAACAAAAATCACTTGTATTTAGAGATAATAATCAAAACCTTTAGGTTCTATCAGTCATATTAACCAATGGTTATATAATAGTTGAAACCCAATGGTCTCATTTTAATAATACTCATGTTATCAAATGAAATAGTTTTGTTGAGTATAAAAAATAAAATAACACCCAAAATTAGGAAATAAGATTTATTCAAAATTTTAGGTCGTTACAATCTTACCCCGTTAAGAAATTGAGTCCTCGCAATTTTTAAAATTGGGATTGGATATTTCATTGAATGTCCCTCATCAGAAAAAGAGTCAATAACAATATTACTTAAAAATAAAGAAAAGTAAGTACAAAGGCCACCCGAGTTAACCCATACTAGGATTCCATGTAGGAAAACATGGAAATGGAAGAGAAAACAAAGGGTCATGATCTGATGGAGAGTGATAGAAAACATGATTAGGAGAATGTTAACAATAATAAAATCACAAAATTATGACGGGTTAAACGTTATTTGATTTCCCAGTAGGAAACATTAACAAACTACGTGTGTTTATGTTTCTTTTCATATTTTTCAGGAATTCATTTACTACATAGAATAAAAACATAAGGAAATATATATAACTTCAAGTAGAGTTTCATCCTTTAATAAGTTTCTACCAAAACTAACCTTTTCTCCAAACGATGATCAATCAAAACTACTTGGTCTCATCAAAGCACAAGAATCATCTTCTAGAGAATCACATAATCCACAAAATATTAACTATCTATTTGTTCTATCTTTAAAAATTATCCCAAAAACAGAAGGGGTAAGATAAAACAATTATTTAAAAAGAAAGAATCCCATATGAAGGGAAACTACTTATAAATCTTCAAAGTTCCATGGTATTACCCAAAGTTCATCATATACCATTCCATAAACAAATGTCCTCAAATTTCTTGAAAATAAACCTAACTAAGATGGAAACCCAAGTACAAGAAGGATTTGATAACATAGTCTTCCAAAATAAACTTCATCGGCCATCTCCAAACAAAATCAACCACTCCTAACATCTTATAACAAAAGTAGGTAACATAAAAATATTTTCCCCATGATAGGTTAATCATTTCTTATATTACCATATGTTTTCCTTAAATTCATCGATTCTTCAAAATATATGTCAACCTTTACTCCTCAAAGAAAATATCGTAGTAATCTATTTACCTCGATCAAAAAGGGTTCTCAAAATAGTGAACGTCTTCCAAAATAATAATCATCTTTAAATACCCTAATCAACTATATCAGATGAACATCCTTGAGACTTAGTCTTCTTCTTCCTTGATGAATTTGGTCATTCAACTAGGTACAAATTATTAATTGTCATTTTTGATAGGTTGTTTGGCATAATCACAGTATGTTCAACTTGATCTCTCATCATCTATGCCATATTAATAGGGAAATCATCACATTACCTATCACATTGGTTTTTGGGACATGTTCTTCCATTTCCCGCCATTAACTAAGAAAAGAAAGTATTATTAGGGGTCTTAAATACTTAGCCAATAATCATGAAAAGAAAACTCAAAGCATAGAAGGATAAACATGTAGAAGAAAAGTATACCCTAACTTGTGATCCCCTAGGTTCCAATCTAGGTTATCCATGATCATATATTCTTATGTGAATCTTTATTTTATTTTATCTGTGTCCCTTTAATAATGGTTTATACTAAGCTTATGAATTTACTAAAGCATATCCTCCGGGAGTGTCGTAACCACGAGTACAACAAGGCCCGTTGTCGTGTACCAGTTCCTGTTCAAGTCTAGATCAAAGCGGTGTTTTTGGGTTTTACCCCTATATAAATCAGTGCCAGAGCCACCTCTACCTACTCATATCCAGACAGGGATGTATTTGTTTGGAAACCCCTTAGTCAATACTCACCAAAATAAAAGGAAGGTTTCCTCTATTTAAACATATCTAGAGGATTCATCCTAAAGTTTTCATATCCTAATTTTTAAAAATAACTAAAACATCCTTTGATACCAACTATAACATCTCACCTTTTATCACATAAAATTTCATTACATTATACAAAACCAAGGATCATTAAGGTTTAGTGTCTTGGAAACTAGGAACTTAATACATGAAAAATAAAACATTCTTCTTAAACACTTGAAAGGCATCTTAATTATTCATCCTATGTTCATTAAAACATCTCATAAACTGCGATCATACATCAAAGGAAAGGGTGAGAAGAAGGCCCAGTAAGGGAAACAAGGGAAACAATTTACATGTGAACTTGAGATATATCAAAAAGTCATGAATAACAACTTTAAGGCATAAGAAAGAGACCATGAGGCATATCATAATAAAAATAACATGTTTCATAACTTGAAGATGTGGCTACAAAATTTAACTTAGACAATAATGAACATATCACCAAGGTAAACCCAAAGGTTTCATTAAAAATTACCAAGGTAAACCCCAAGGAATCGTTAAAAATTACCAAGGTAAACCCCAAGGTATCGTTAAAATTGTAATCTCTAGTGGTTACATCATTACCCAATGCATTGGAGCGCTATCAGGGTGCACCCTTAAATTTTCCTTTGTTATCATGTGATCCACATATATCATCATAAATCATTTCATAAATAACCCATAAATAATAAAATAAATGGGTTTTATTTCATAGTCATAACATTATAAAAACTCCTTTAAAGACGTGATCTTTATGTCACTTTAAACCCATAGAAAAGGAAAGTGGGTCTCATGTATGTAAATCCAAGAATTTAAAATATAAAATTTTGGTATATATGTGAATACTCTTTTAGAAGAAATATCTTTGAGTATTCACTTAATAAAATAAAAGAATTTGAGAAAAAGAGAGTGTCACGACCCGCCCTCGGGGCCCGTGCCGTGACTACCCCAAGCCCGCCTTCCATAGGCCAGGGGCTGGCGACTAGCACCAAGGCGTAAAATCCCAGTAAAAAGGGAAGGCATTGCCTTAATAAAGTAAACAAGCACCTCAGAGTAACAAGCGGAAGTAAAGCAGTACACAAAACTAGAACAATTGTGCTGAAGTAAAGGGGCCGGAAATACAAGCCCAACTGTAAAGTAAAGTACAACTCGAAAGGGAAAACAGCAACTGAAAGTACAAGCGGCTCCTGGGACGTCCTCCTCGATTCCTACCTGAAGGGTAGGTACAGATGGCTCAGCTCCTGGATCGTCCACCACAGATCCTACCTGAAGGGTAGGTATAGATAGCTCCACAACTCCTCGGGTCCAACTGTCCGCTCCGAGCACGTCCCGCTTAGTGGTCCTCCTCCGGGTACCGACCTACTCCGTAAGCCTCAACTGCAGTCAACGCTGTCCGTCGTCTGCAACCAACACAACGAAGTGCGGGCATAGCCCGTGCAGGGGTGAGTATAAGATACTCAGTAGGGACCCCGAGACCCCCCGAAGGTCTCCTGAAATCCACAAAGGATAAACCACAAGAAGATACAATCACAAAGTAACATCCAGTATTGATTAGGTATATGCCCATACATATGACTATGTCACCAATTTCCGTTCGGCTCCAACACCGAGCCCAAGAACAACCCAATCCACAAGAAGAGTAAACAGTAAATCCACACAGGATAACATTACAAGTTCACACAGTTTATAACAAGTTTATGAAATCAACGGATAACTATTACCCAGGTATATGCCCATACATATACCTAAGTTATCAAGCGACCCATCTCAATCATGAGGAAACACAAAGATCATTGACTCAGCTCAAACCAGGATTTTTATTATCGAAACCGTAACTACTGAAGAGCTCCGTCTCTAGAGTGTACAGTGGTCCTGTCACGACTCCGAGGTACTGCTCACTAACCTAAGACTGCTGAGGTACTCCTCCTGTCGAGTACTGCGGGTTTGCGGCCAACTACCGGGCGCTCCGTCCGCTGAGGGTCTGTCGCCAAATACCGGGCGCTCACCCAAATAGCCTACTGAGGTACTCCTCCTGTCGAGTACCGCGGGTTTGCTGCCAACTACCAGGCGCTCCGTCCGCCGTGGGTCTGCTGCCAACTACTGGGCGCTCCGTCCACTGGGCTAGTCGACTCACTCCAAGTCGAGTCGGTCATGCAGTCGTCAGGTCTTAGTCGGCTACACGGTCTCCGCACTCCGCACGCACGTCTCCACCGTCGCGGGTCTGTCGCTACAACCAAGCACACACACTCCGTAGAGTATCGCGGGTCCGCCGCTACAACCAAGCGCACACACTCCGTAGAGTATCGCGGGTCCGCCGCTACAACCAAGCGCTCCACCGCCAAGGGTCTGCTGCTGCATCCAAGCGCACCACCACTGTCAAGTACCACGGGTCCGCCGCTACACCCAAGCGCTCCCCCACCCGCTCGTCTCCGGGAGGGTCCACTCCACGAGCTACTGGTCGATACTCCAAGTATCTCAAAGTCTAACGAAGAAGTGCCACATACGTCCGCTTCGTCAAAGGAGTCTCAACGCAACAGACGGCGCGTCAATCGGACGCCCGGTCTGTGAGTTATTAGCCTTTTCGTCCCGAGGGCCCGGTTGGTTTCGTGAGCGAACCAAACCCGGCCATATCTCAACTGTATCCAAAACTCGGGCGGAGTATGTCAAAAGTTCCGTCCCACTTAGAGGATTCCATCAAAGTCGATGGCACGTCAATCGGACGTCCGAAACTCAAGATATGAGCGTTTCCGCTCCGAGGGCCCGATTGGTTTCGTGAACGAACCAACCCGGCCGTATTCCACCTACGTCCAACCTCGGGCGGAGTATACCAAAAGATCCGTCTCACTAAGAGGAACTTATCAGAACTGACGGCACGCCGTTCGGACGTCCGTAGCCCAAGATATGAGCGTTTCCGCTCCGAGGGCCCGGTTGGTTTCGTGTACGAACCAACCCGGCCGAACTCAAAGTAATCCGAAACTTTGAGTGCGATATACCGAAACGACCGTCTCGATCCAAGGATCGCGTAGCCACAGACGGTTCGTCATTCGGAGGTCTACAGCTCAAGTTATGAGCTTTTGACTGAAAAGGTCCGAAAACGGGGGTCTGGGCCCGGCCCGGCCCGGCCCAGTACCCCCCTGAACCGGTCCGATCCGGGTCGGCCCGAACCGGGTCCGGGTCCGGCCCGGTTCCGCGTGGCCCGGCCCGGTTGGCTCGGCCCGGCCCGGCTGGGCGGTCCGGCCCAGCCGGCACAATCCGGCCCGGCCTGCGCGACCCGGCCCGGCCGGTCGCGCGGCCCGGCCGCTCAGAACCGCTCGGCCAGCTTGGCCGAGCGCGTGGTTTCGCGCGAAACGGGGGGCGCCGCCCCCCCCGTGACTTCAATCAACGCCCCCCCCCCCCACGTGAGGGGGGCCCGTTCCTCGGCTGCCGGGGGTTTCAAACCCCCGGAAATCAATGCACGACCGGCATTGAAGCCGGCCGTTTTTCCACCCGCGGGACCTGCGGGTCCCGCCTCCGAGCAAACCGGCGGCCGGCACAGCCGGCCGCCCCCTTCTTCTCTACCGCGGCAAGGGCCGCGGCTCTTCTGTTCTCCGGCGGCCGGCGAGGCCGGCCACCTCTGGCTGCTCCGCCGCGGCCGTAGGGCCGCAGCTCCTCCGCAGAGTCTTTGCCGCTTGCCACGTCTGATGGCCGCGGCCATGTCCGACTCGTCGCACCTCTGCCGTAGGCCGCTCCGACCACTGTCATTCACTGGTTCATTTCTCTGGCGCGGCGCGATGGCGTCGCGCGCCACCGTCGCGACTCACTCCGGCTGCGGTCCTTGACATTTTCTTGCGGTGCAACGACACTATGTTATCCCGCACCAAAGCACAATGATTTCAAGCACATGGAAGGAGGTCAGCCGTGTTTGTGCGGTCCGGCCTCCTTCCGTTAATCCGATAGCAGTCGGTTATTTAAAATCCAAGTAGAATTGAATAAAGGTTATTCAAGAGCACAGAATAAAACCCCTACCTCAATTAACAACTCGGCGATCGTCAACGGCCGTGGGAGATGAGTGTCGCGGAAGTCGGACGTCACGGAGGTCGGTCGTCACGGAAGAAGATGTCGTCGGCATCGCGGTTATGGCGTCGCGGTAGACGGACGTGGGTTCGCCGCGAGAGGCACGTCGCGGAAAGTGCGTTGCGGCGTCGGACGTAGGTTCACCGCGGAAAGCACGTCGCGGAAAGGATGCATTGCGGCGTCATGGAGGAAATCCAACGCGTTGCAGTCCGATGTCGTGGAAGAAGGTCGCCGCGTTCTTCGTCGTGGAGGAAGAACTCACAAGAAGCCTCCCTCTTTTCCTCTACGCACAGCAAAACCCAAAACCAAAACAAAGGAAACTAAACCATGAATTAAATAGAAGGGTTTGGAATTTCAAAGGTTTGAAATCCAAACCACTTCATTTAATTCTCCTCATTTAAATCTTAAGTTATAACTTAAGTTTATTGAGTTTCCAACCTTAACTCCACATGACTCTTGAATTCCAAGAGTTTGAAAATAAAACTAACTCATGTAATAAATTACACAAGTTGTCAAATTAAATAAAGTGGAGTTTAATGAGGAGTTAGGAAAGTGAGGGGTTGGGTTCGTGTGGGTCCCACTCCACCTTATCCTCTCAAGGTTGGTTAACACTTGTGGGTCCCACCCCCAACTCCCTTACTTAGGATAAAACTACAATGTAGGAAAAATAAATAAAAATTGTTAAATTTTTATTTCTAACTTCCACAATTTTTTTGTTATCTTCGTACGAGCAAACGCAACTCCGGAACTGATGTTCCTAAGCAATTACCAGCGCTGCGGTTCCAACGGTGCCCTCGGATTTCGATTCCGAGCAACGGTTCAAAAGGTAGAAATTCCCGCTCGTTCGTTTACTGAACGTACCCGAGCCTAACTTCGGAAATTGATTCCGGGCACACCGGGCCTCGGAATCAGGTGCCGTCTGAAACTGCGGACTCATAATATTCCAAAGAAAATTAACAAAAAATTTTCCTTGAAATTTCCGGGTCTTTACATTACTCCCACCTCAGGGCTTTACGTCCCCGTAAAGCTTCAACTCACACTTAAGGGAAACAAAGTAGTACTGAGCACGCAACTGAGCTTTACGCTCCCATATGCTCACCTGAAGATCTCGTGCTACCCGTGAAGCACCCCAGAGGAAGCAACCGTTCATGTAGAACCTTCTCCTGTCGATCCTCGTTCTCTACTAGAACCTCTGTGCTTGTCGCCCTGTCATCGACGTCCAACTCCCTGAGGTCGATGACGTGTGAAGAAACATACACGTATCTCCACAGCTGAGACACGTGGTGGACATTATGCACCCGGTGCGACTGAGGTGGTAGGGTCAAGCGGTAAACCTCCTCGCCTACCCTGCTGAAGATCAAAAGGGTCCATTGAACTTCGGAGATAACATGCCGCCTCGGCCACATCTCCGAAACCTCATCGGGTTGAGACCATATAAGAACGTGTTCGTCACCCTCGAATTCAAGAGGTTTCCCTTTTTAGGTTAGAACTGAAACTCAAAACTCCTTCTGCCACAAGGGTAGGGTTGACCAATTCAAGAGTGATCGGTCACACCCTCTTATGCCTGAGTTTAACATGTGCTGCCCAGGGTTTCCTTTTCGCCGACCAAGGAAAACCCATTCCGATGTTTGCCTAAAACTGTCAACCGGGGTATGATTTGTGAATCAAAACCATACCCAGATCAACGTCGTAAGGCCTCTACGCTGCCACCAAGAGATTCCAACCGAAACTCTCGCCTCGAGGTCAAATCACACCGTCGGCGTAAGCGTGATTATCGAGTCTCCTCCCAAAGGTATCTCCAGACGTGAGGGTCAAGTCTACGGCTTACCCGGAACCTCTAGGTCTGGGACATGATTTGTGGAAGGGTAGAATGATTGGTTCCTATGTCTATAGATATGGCAGCTCGTAGTAGACATAATTCGTACCCCGAATCATTCTTAGAGCTCCTGGGTCACACTCATTGACCGCAATGCAGCTATTCTCCTCCCCAGCCCTCCTGCTCCCTGAGCCTGGAAAGGACTACCAAGTCGGGTGGTCGTAACATGTCGAAATGTACACCACCACATGCTGCTCTCCAAGCTCCGCTTCCACGTCTGCTACCCTGCAGATTCATCTGTCCTTAGCACTTCCTCCTCCTAAAACATTTTACACGCCCGAGTCTCTGAGACTGGCGCTAGTTTCCTGCCTTTCACTGCTAACGTTCACAACCACAAAGGTTCTCTCTAGCATCCTAGCATAGGTAGAAATGCATAGAGGAAAAGTAATGGTTCATATGTCCTTTAGACACACTTCGCTCAGAAGTTCAAGTCTAAAGAACTGATCACAACGTAACCAACGAGTACCAAGATTGATTGGTAAGCCACGTTGAGTGCTCTGCTTCCGACATGTCGTACTGTCGAAGCTGTATTAGCTCCAGAAAACTCACAACCACCTCCTCAAGCCAGTCCTCAGCCGCCTACGAGTCAGGCTCACCTCGAAACTTGAGGGATATCTGGTGCTAAAACATATGTAAGGCACTAAGCCTGTGAGTCTCCGCTACCGGTACCGCCGGTAGTGTCTGCTGACCAACAGGTAGTGACATAGCTGGCGCACTACCCGTAGGTACTATCCCAGGTATCGGTTCGCGTACCGAAGCCTCATTAATATAAGGACCAACCTCATGGTCACTCACTGGAAACACCAGGAGCTAAGATCATCATCCGCTCCACTAGTATCCAAGCTAGGCGTAGAACTCTAGCAACCGCCTCCATCCAGTCCACTGCTGCCTGGGAAATCTGTCTCGCCTCGTATCCTCAGAGGCCTCTACTGCTGGAACTCGTGCATCGCACTCTGCTAGCGTGCACCGTCAGCTAGTGGCATCTGCTGCCTACCGGGTGGTGGTGGTGCTGGTACACCACCCGAAGGTGCCAACACTGAAAAAGGGCCCTGCACCGGAGTCTCGCTGCTCGGTGGCCATCATCGAGAACTCTCTCGGAACTCCAGCTAACTATCTGCATGGTGACATCCTGAACAGATGTGTCACGGTCAACGATTTATACCTGGTGAGCTGACCTAGTTTGAGCTGACTTTAAACCTTTTGGGAAACACACACGCAATCAGTGTTTTCGTGCATTAAGTCGGAAATCAGAAGTCAGGGTCCTGGTGTACGGATACGTCGGCCGCCGCACCAACACTGGACTCCCCGGACTGATAACCACACTCAATACACTAAACACTATTGCTTCACATAGAAGAAAGATCAGAGTCTGCGGTAGAACCGACCGCCTCTGATACCAATTTGTCACGACCCGCCCTCGGGGCCCGTGTCGTGACTACCCCAAGCCCGCCTTCCATAGGCCAGGGGCTGGCGACTAGCACCAAGGCGTAAAATCCCAGTAAAAAGGGAAGTCATTGCCTTAATAAAGTAAACAAGCACCTCAGAGTAACAAGCGGAAGTAAAGCAGTACACAAAACTAGAACAACTGTTCTGAAGTAAAGGGGCTGGAAATACAAGCCCAACTGTAAAGTAAAGTACAACTCGAAAGGGAAAACAGCAACTGAAAGTACAAGCGGCTCCTGGGACGTCCTCCTCGATTCCTACCTGAAGGGTAGGTACAGATGGCTCAGCTCCTGGATCATCCACCACGGATCCTACCTGAAGGGTAGGTACAGATAGCTCCACAACTCCTCGGGTCCAACTGTCCGCTCCGAGCACGTCCCGCTCAGTGGTCCTCCTCCGGGTACCGACCTACTCCGTAAGCCTCAACCGCAGTCAACGCTGTCCGTCGTCTGCAACCAACACAACGAAGTGCGGGCATAGCCCGTGCAGGGGTGAGTATAAGATACTCAGTAGGGACCCCGAGACCCCCCGAAGGTCTCCTGAAATCCACAAAGGATAAACCACAAGAAGATACAATCACAAAGTAACATCCAGTATTGATTAGGTATATGCCCATACATATGCCTATGTCACCAATTTCCGTTCGGCTCCAACACCGAGCCCAAGAACAACCCAATCCACAAGAAGAGTAAACAGTAAATCCACACAGGATAACAGTACAAGTTCACACAGTTTATAACAAGTTTATGAAATCAACGGATAACTATTACCCAGGTATATGCCCATACATATACCTAAGTTATCAAGCGACCCATCTCAATCATGAGGAAACACAAAGATCATTGACTCAGCTCAAACCAGGATTTTTATTATCGAAACCGTAACTACTGAAGAGCTCCGTCTCTAGAGTGTACAGTGGTCCTGTCACGACTCCGAGGTACTGATCACTAACCTAAGACTGCTGAGGTACTCCTCCTGTCGAGTACTGCGGGTTTGCGGCCAACTACCGGGCGCTCCGTCCGCTGAGGGTCTGTCGCCAAATACCGGGCGCTCACCCAAATAGCCTACTGAGGTACTCCTCCTGTCGAGTACCGCGGGTTTGCTGCCAACTACCAGGCGCTCCGTCCGCCGTGGGTCTGCTGCCAACTACTGGGCGCTCCGTCCACTGGGCTAGTCGACTCACTCCAAGTCGAGTCGGTCATGCAGTCGTCAGGTCTCAGTCGGCTACCCGGTCTCCGCACTCCGCACGCACGTCTCCACCGTCGCGGGTCTGTCACTACAACCAAGCGCAGACACTCCGTAGCGTATCGCGGGTTCGCCGCTACAACCAAGCGCACACACTCCGTAGAGTATCGCGGGTCCGCCGCTACAACCAAGCGCTCCACCGCCAAGGGTCTGCTGCTGCATCCAAGCGCACCACCACTGTCAAGTACCACGGGTCCGCCGCTACACCCAAGCGCTCCCCCGCCCGCTCGTCTCCGGGAGGGTCCACTCCACGAGCTACTGGTCGATACTCCAAGTATCTCAAAGTCCAACGAAGAAGTGCCACATACATCCGCTTCGTCAAAGGAGTCTCAACGCAACAGACGGCGCGTCAATCGGACGCCCGGTCTGTGAGTTATTAGCCTTTTCGTCCCGAGGGCCCGGTTGGTTTCGTGAGCGAACCAAACCCGGCCATATCTCAACTGTATCCAAAACTCGGGCGGAGTATGTCAAAAGTTCCGTCCCACTTAGAGGATTCCATCAAAGTCGACGGCACGTCAATCGGACGTCCGAAACTCAAGATATGAGCGTTTCCGCTCCGAGGGCCCGATTGGTTTCGTGAATGAACCAACCCGGCCTTATTCCACCTGCGTCCAACCTCGGGCGGAGTATACCAAAAGATCCGCCTCACTAAGAGGAACTTATCAGAACTGACGGCACGCCGTTCGGACGTCCGTAGCCCAAGATATGAGCGTTTCCGCTCCGAGGGCCCGGTTGGTTTCGTGTACGAACCAACCCGGCCGAACACAAAGTAATCCGAAACATTGAGTGCGATATACCGAAACGACCGTCTCGATCCAAGGATCGCGTAGCCGCAGACGGTTCGTCATTCGGAGGTCTACAGCTCAAGTTATGAGCTTTTGACTGAAAAGGTCCGAAAACGGGGGTCTGGCCCGGCCCGGCCCGACCCAGTACCCCCCTGAACAGGTCCGATCCGGGTCGGCCCGAACCGGGTCCGGGTCCGGCCCGGTTCCGCGTGGCCCGGTCCGGTTGGCTCGGCCCGGCCCGGCTGGGCGGTCCGGCCCAGCCGGCACAATCCGGCCCGGCCTGTGCGACCCGGCCCGGCCGGTCGCGCGGCCCGGCCGCTCAGAACCGCTCGGCCAGCTTGTCCGAGCGCGTGGTTTCGCGCGAAACGGGGGGCGCCGCCCCCCCCCCACGTGAGGGGGGCCCGTTCCTCGGCTGCGGTCCTCGACATTTTCTTGCGGTGCAACGGCACTATGTTATCCCGCACCAAAGCACAATGATTTCAAGCACATGGAAGGAGGTCAGCCGTGTTTCTGCGGTCCGGCCTCCTTCCGTTAATCCGATAGCAGTCGGTTATTTAAAATCAAAGTAGAATTGAATAAAGGTTATTCAAGAGCACAGAATAAAACCCCTACCTCAATTAACAACTCGGCGATCGTCAACGGCCGTGGGAGATGAGTGTCGCGGAAGTCGGACGTCACGGAGGTCGGTCGTCACGGAAGAAGATGTCGTCGGCATCGCGGTTATGGCGTCGCGGTAGACGGACGTGGGTTCGCCGCGAGAGGCACGTCGCGGAAAGCGCGTTGCGGCGTCGGACGTAGGTTCGCCGCGGAAAGCACGTCGCGGAAAGGATGCATTGCGGCGTCGTGGAAGAAATCCAACGCGTTGCAGTCCGATGTCGTGGAAGAAGGTCGCCGTGTTCTTTGTCGTGGAGGAAGAACTCACAAGAAGCCTCCCTCTTTTCCTCTACGCACAGCAAAACCCAAAACCAAAACAAAGGAAACTAAACCATGAATTAAATAGAAGGTTTTGGAATTTCAAAGGTTTGAAATCCAAACCACTTCATTTAATTCTCCTCATTTAAATCTTAAGTTATAACTTAAGTTTATTGAGTTTCCAACCTTAACTCCACATGACTCTTGAATTCCAAGTGTTTGAAAATAAAACTAACTCATGTAATAAATTACACAAGTTGTCAAATTAAATAAAGTGGAGTTTAATGAGGAGTTAGGAAAGTGAGGGGTTGGGTTCGTGTGGGTCCCACTCCACCTTATCCTCTCAAGGTTGGTTAACACTTGTGGGTCCCACCCCCAACTCCCTTACTTAGGATAAAACTACAATGTAGGAAAAATAAATAAAAATTGTTAAATTTTTATTTCTAACTTCCACAATTTTTTTATTATCTTCGTACGAGCAAACGCAACTCCGGAACTTATGTTCCTAAGCAATTACCAGCGCTGCGGTTCCAACGGTACCCTCGAATTTCGATTCCGAGCACCGGTTCAAAAGGTAGAAATTCCCGCTCGTTCGTTTACTGAACGTACCCGAGCCTAACTTCGGAAATTGATTCCGGGCACACCGGGCCTCGGAATCAGGTTCCGTCTGAAACTGCGGACTCATAATATTCCAAAGAAAATTAACAAAAAATTTTCCTTGAAATTTCCGGGTCTTTACAGAGAGAGACATTTTGAGACAGAAATTCGACAGCATAACGGGGTCACTTAAACTTCAAAAAAATGAATTGATGAGATAAAATAGGGTCTCTAATCATATGAACATAAAATATCTGTATGATGGATATAGATATCATACCCCAACGTAATAAAAAGGAACTTTAAAGACATTACAAGAAAATAGAACTAGAAAATGAGAAGGGTGAAAGAATCACTTAAAAATTCGGCAGCCTAACGACGTCACTTAAACATCAAAAAAAATGAATTGACGAGATCAAATAGGTTCTCTTGGTATGATAGATATAGATATCATATGACAACATAATTACAAGGAACTTGAAAGACTTGACAAGAAAATAGAACTTGAAAATGAGAAGGGTGAAAGAATCTGTTACAAAAATTTCTGCAGCCTAACGGCGCCACTTAAACATTCATAAAAAGAAATGATGAGAGTAAGAGGAGATCGATCACCATATGAACATGAAAAGGGAAGTAATAAGAATATAAAAAACATCCTCCAACATAATAACATGTATCATAAAAGAAATGACTTAAAAGAGAGTATTTGAAAAGAAAGAGAGAGGTTAGATCCCTTACCTTAAAACATATCACTTAAAACTCGATGGTCGGGACCTAGAGGGCTTGGGGGAACCTTGGGAGGACTCCTTGGGAGATAATGGGACCATAGAATCGATGGAGGAGAGTTGGGAGTGAAAAATAAATGAGTAAAGGGTGGGTATTTATAGGTAAAGTGAGGGGACAAGGCATTAATGGCCAAGGGACACCTCATTGGTGGTATTGGAAAAACCATGGGCTTTCCCATGTTATTGTCCCATAGTATTGGCCACTAAGGACACCTCATACCTTATCTTACTATTCATAAGTCGACCATATTTATTACAAACTTAATACATCATTTAATGATGTCATTAAACACTCATAACTTAAAAACAGTATTTTCACTATTCATCGAAAATTCAACTTTCTCAGAAAAATCCCACAATTTAACCTTAACCAAATATCGATCATTTTATTTAAAAAATGAAATAAATTTTATAAAAATAATTTTCTAAATATTTTAAATTTAATTTTTAAATAATTAATCTATTTACCGAAAATTCATTTTTTTCAGGAAAATCCCCAAAAATTACCGTAACATAATATCGATGCACTGAGTTCAAAAATGAAATCCATTTTATAAAAATTATTTTTTAAATATTTTTAATTTAATTTTTAATTAGAAAACACTATTAACTCTAAAAAACTAATACTTTACTAATAATTTCTGAAATAGTTATTTACCTATTTTATTGAATCACATTACTTAATCAAGATGCCTAGATTATATTAATACTTTTTTTATGTGGGATTACTAATCCATTTGGTCACATTACTAATCCTAAGAATAAAATCAGTATTCATAATTTACTATTCTTTGAAAATTGAGTTGATTTTATTAAACTCATAATTTCGTACTGAACACATTTGCAGAAGACCGTTTTTTGAAAATCATTACATATCATTAATTATTTAAGGATTAAATAAATATTTTAATATATCCTTTTTTCTAAATACATCAATAAAATAAATCCTATATTCATTCTAACATTTGAAAACTCACAAACTTCACCATAAGAAGAAAGAAAAATTTTATTTATAATAAAGGATTACACAACGCAGTTACGGTCTCCTTACATAGCCCCTTATAACCCCAACATAGGACCTAAGTGTAAGGTGTGATAAGGTGAGAGAATTTGGGGGCGACTCGGCCAGCATTGCACGAGTAGTAATTTCTATCAGTTTGAACTTCTCACAAAGGCCATTCCATTCTAGCTTCACACGATGATGTTCGGCTTCGGTTTGGTCCAGAGCAAAGCCCAGTTGTGCTACCTCCTTCCCAAGTTTTATTATATGGGCTTCGATTGGCCTGAGACTAGTGGATGAGTCTATCAAATATTCTTTCTATATTAATTAACAAAGATCCCTTGTATTTAGAGACAATAATTGAATCCATTAGTTTCTAGCGGTCATATTTACCAATGGTCATATAACTGTCGAATCCCAACGGTCTCATTTGAATTATACTCATGTTATCAAATGCAATAGTTTTTTTGAGTACAAAAAATAAAATAACACACAAAATTAGGAAACAATATTTATTCAATATTTCGGGTTGTGATGTTCTTATATTCCAAATCCTTCATGAAATCCTTTCAAGAGATAAAAGGAAGACTAAGTTCAGCACTAGTCATGATTCTAATAGATCATGGAAGATGTAATATAGTGTTCTATGATGAATTAGACATCAGTCTAAGTGTGGTACAGATAAAGGAGGATAAATTCATTGTGTATGGTTCTCATTAGTTGATACCTCATAATTGTAATCACCCAATTCCTGAACCTGTGCTTACAGTGGTTATTCATTCCTTCTATTGATTGAGAATTTATCTTATGGTAGAGTGATTTTTGGATTTCATGTACCACAAGAGCCTAAAATTTATCTTTATAAATTGTGAATTGAATATAAAATTGTGAATATGGGCCAAATACCTTCAATATTTGGACATTGAGTTTTACTATGCACCTAGAAATAGAAATGAGGTAGCTGATGTGCTAAATAAGAAAAGTCATACATAATACATTCAAGAAGCCAGTGGTGAATTGAATTTTATGGGCCCCTTTTTTGAGATGCATCTTGAGTTTCAAGAGAGTAACAATTGGAATTTTATTATAGCCTTAGGAGTTGCCTCTTCAATAATGGATATTGTGAAGAGAAGGTTGTTTGTAAACCATAAATGTTTCATCCTAAACGACATTATTGCAGGTGAGGACCCACCTCCTTGTTGGTTTATCGGTGGGGATGGGATCTTTCTTGTTAATGGACGTATCTTGGTTCCTATAGTCATGATAGAAGATCTGATACAAAAAACCCAAGCATCTAAGGGGGAAATTCACCCAAGTACTCATTATATGCACCATAATTATTGGTAGCCTGTGATCAAATTTTTCATCTTGATTTTTATCGCTAGGTGTTCCACCTGTCAGTAGGTGAAGGAGGAACACCAGTGCCCCATTGGAATGTTACAACCCTTACCCATTTTGAAATGGAAAAGGGATGATATCATAATTGATTTTTTGATTGGTTTAACAAGGTCACCTTGATGTAGTGATGATGTTTGGGTGGTTATCAATTAGAAAATGTAGGTATACCACTTCCTTCATATTTGGGAGACCATGTCTAGGGATGATCTTGGATAATTGTACATCCATGAGATTACATGCATATTTGGGGTCCCTCAGACTATCATTTTAGATAGGGACGCTCATTTAACATTGAGTTTTTGGAATGGGTTACTGAAATATTTTGGTATACAGGTGATTATGAGCACAGTTTTTACCCTTATATTGAAGTCTAGTTGAAAAAAACAATAATGATATTGGAGGACATTATATGGGCATGTGTCCCTGATTTTTTGTGGTCATGGGAGAAATTTATACCCATCATTGAGTTTTCCTAAAATAACAGATTTCAAATAATAATTTTGATGGATCCATATGAGGCCTTATATGGTAAACCATTTTGTTCACCTCTGTGCGGGCTAGAGGAATGGGAGGAAGCACTACTGGGTCATCTTCTCATGAAGGATACATTAGTATAGATTTAGTTGATCAGAAAGTGGATGGATATTGCTCAGTCTAGATAAAAAATGTATCTTGATCATTTTTGAATATCTCATGAGTTAATGGTCAGGGGTCATTTTATCTTGACGGTATCACCTAGGCTGGGGCATAAAAAATACCGAGGTAAGGAAAGTTATCACCTTATTTTTTTCAGGCCTTTTGAGATGTTAGAGAGAGTTTGGTACATATCCTATCAATTATTGTTACCTCATAAGAACCATGTAATTCATAACATCTTCTATGATTCACAGATTCTCCATTACCATGCCAAACCATCACATACATTTGATCCTGAGGATGTTGAGTTAGCTATCGATGATTTTTTAGAATTATACCATTTGCATAATTGACCGTAGCACGAAGTCTCTTTGAGGTAGGTTTGTTCTATTTGTAAGGTTTTTGTGGATTCGAAACCATGTATAGGATGATATTTAATATACAGAGGCTGATGTACATGCTCAGTAGCTAGATTTGTTCTCAGATGAATCTTAACACCCTTGGAAGTGAAACTTGGGTATGTGTTTCATTAAGGTAGAGACTGTAAGATCCTAATTTTTCAATGAGGTATGAATATTTTATTTTTTAGTAATCACTCATGATGTTTTTTTCTTTAAATATTAAACCTGTAAACCATGACATTATGCCATTTCATTCGTTTTTTTGAAAGGTAACAGGGGGTGGATCCTAGATTTAGAACAAATACGCACCATGAATCTAAAATAAATAATATTTATTTGTCTAGATAGATCCTCTTACATGAGTAATTCATGATGTGAATTCCAAATTCGTGACATAAACTAGTCATTCCATACCATGTTCAAGATAAGCATTGGGGTTTCCTAGAGGGGGAAACCCTGGGCATTAAATGGTGTGTCAAACATTACACGTAGTGTAAATGTTGTCATTTTTTTAAGGGGTGGAACTATGTTACTTTTTTTCGTAACTGATCCCCTCTATTTTCACTTTCACAAAAGATCCTCCACTATATGATTTCTTTTTAGGTCCTAACTTCAGCTTTGATCACTTTATTTCATTTGAAATCTATTTCGAGATTCATTCATTCTGTTGGATAGACACTGGTAGGCTCTTCGTTCTTTTTTATCTTTTCATTATTTCCTTCAATGGATTATTTTTTGTGAGATCTAATATGACCTATTTTTAGTTTATTTTTCTATTATTATTTTTTCTTCCAATCCTATCCAAAAAAGGGATGATACTATATGAGGAATCTACTATAGGCGTAAGGTAGGTGGTTTATGACTTTTTCAACAACGTCACACTATTAATAAATTTTCATTATTTTGTTCATGATAGTTTCATCGATCATTTCCCCTGAAATTCATATTATTTATATTAAATTTTCATGGTTGTATACTAATGACCCATATTTCATCATTAGAGTTTGGAACCTCAATGCTGACCACCCCAAGTAGGGTGTGTTTTTCATTATTCCTTTGGCCACCAATAATGTGTTTATTTGTAACATAGTTTAGGTGTTTTTTACATGACCATTGTTAGGGAAATTCCTTATTTTATTTAAATGAATTATAAATCATTAAAGTGAAAGTATATAAGAATAGATATCACTTGGCCTGTATAAATTGTAACTAATTTGAAAATCAGTTGCATGTCCTTGTCTCCCCTTTTTAGGTATAATCATAGGTAATTGAACGAACAAAATAAAAATGTAATTGGAAGGATTTTTACACGGACTTTAATGAATTGTGATATATATATATATATATATTAAATTTATAAGGATAATATTTAATTTGGAACTTTTTTCTCCTTTATAGGAATTTTCAAACTTGAGCAAACCATAGATTTCTAAAGGAATTCTTTAACCAATCAAGGGGTTCCATTCTGATTCATTGATTTGGTTTCTAAGGGAGATACCCACCATAAAACAAGGAAAATGTATATTATTGATTCCCAATATGACACATGGGATCCCTTCAATTTATCTTCTGAATTTAGAATTCCTTAGATACACTCCGTCGATTTGGGTTAGAATCTATGAACATAAAATGCCTTGGATCGTTCTCCTTAGGTCAAATCGTGCTTATCCTAGGATTTATTGTGGACAAATCCCTTAGAATAATTTAAAAACTCATATAATGGAATGACTTAGGGTGCCCCTTGGATTATACTTAGTAATTTTTGCTATCCTACTTGGTTTTTTACGATGAGCTGGATCAAACTTCTAAGGTTAATGATTCTTTGGTTTCACCCTATAACCTCATTTTTTATCATTATATTTTATTTTATTACAAAAACTTATATTATATTCTTATTATAAATTATTAGTAATTAATTAAATAGCTTCATGTTTAGAGACACTAGATGTGGATGAAGCAATTTTGGGTTGCTTACCTTCACCTTACATTAATTTTGTTATAACTGCACGCCCTATAGTTTATATTCCGAGACATGATGATTATAGAAACTATAGGTGTTAACCTACTGAGATTTATCTCATACCCAATATGGGCCGATGTTGGCACCTAAGAAAGTTATATGATCATAGTTTCAATAATGGGAAGTTTCCCACTTTGGACACCTGAATTCTTGTATTATGAGAAGATATTAGTAGAAGATGATTGGACCAGTACTCAGGATTCATGGGTACTTTTTTCCTTTTGATTATTTTATATATCATGTATTGTACAATCTTTATGATTCCATGTTTTCATGTTTTCCATTTTATTTGAGACATGCCAACATCTTGTTTTATATGATATAGTTTACATATTTCGGATATTATTCATTTCTTTGATGTGTATTCATGTTTTTTCTACCTTATTAGTTATTTTTATGATTTCATCACTTATTCATATTTTTTAATAATGTGCTCCATTCTTCAGTAAGGGAATAGTATCCCTTAAGACACACCATAAGACCTCACTACTATTCAGCAACCTTTGGAATATAGGGGGCGTGCTTCAGGCCATGTGTCCAACAGGGCTTGGTTAATCAAAAGTGAACTTGGTATGGGACATCACAAAATAAGAGAAGATGTTGCATCCACTAGATAATGTTTTCATGATGAGTTGTGTTATCTTAGATAAAGTTGGATTTCATGTGTGTATTTGATGATTGATTTAGTGCCTTGAGAAATAATTAGAACATGGTTATTTAATAATTACATGATGAAGAAGTAAGAATACCTGAATTCCTCACATATTTCATGAGAAATTATAATAGGTTTTCAATAATGAAATAATGGATATCATAATCAGGATTATATATATGTGATGATGTAATTATTCCAAACATTCAACAAAGAACGTCGTGATACATGATCATGATATATACATAAATTAATGTGTCATGGTGTTTTTTTATTGCAATCCACATGAAGAATGAGAAGAATAAATGATCCTATCAGGTATTTTATAGAGTTTTGATTTGAGGAATTATCCAAGAACATTAAAAAAAAATTATATCCAGAATAAATTAGGAGATAATTTAGAAGTTAATTACAATTAACGCGATGAAAGTAAATGTTGTATATTATCATGGTGTTCCCATGTATATAGAAAATTACTCTAATAATTATGAGGATTATATATAGGATATTATTATTGTTTATATATGTTATATTTAAAAGTTATTAACTTTAGTTGTAGATATTTGAGAGATATCATGCGTCCAATGTAAAAGAGAATTTTTAGAAGCACAATACATATTTTTATAAAAGATTTTTTTGAGGCCAATAATGTTATTCCAAACAACTATTCAATCTGTTGAATAAGTGTACATATAATATTGATCAAAAAATTTCAAGGAAAAATATCATCATATATTGGTTATAAATCTACCAAGAGGGGTATAAGATATTTCTAAAGTAGACCAATCCATATAAGAAATAAGGTTGTAACTAGGGAGCCTAACCAGTTTTTAGAATATTTTGATTGTGGGGCCTAACGAATATTTGGAGAAAAAGGTGAAGTTAGGGGGTATAACAAACACTTTAAGGTGGATTGAATCTGCTAGGTATATGTAGTTCATAATTAGAATGTATAACCAAATACTATTTGTAATCACCTTCTGATATAGTAGAGAACCAATGTGGTGTGTAACCAATATATAAAATAGTAGGTATTTATAATGAACCTTTTAAATCCATGTGTTTTGTCACATTTAATTACTGCATATTAAAGGAGTTTCAAAGAGACAAAAGAAAATTTTATCGATCCTTTAATCAACCACAATGGTATTATTGAAAATAAATAATTAGAAAAACTAAAAGGGATCATTAATTCACCCCTCCTCCTCTTAGTAATCTCACATTGATATGGGAACTTGAAGTGGTATCATATTTAAAGTATCCCTTGAATAATACAAAAGTTTACTGGGTATGGAGAACATGAATTCAGGAAATCAAAAGGTTGTTCCCACTATCAGTGGTGATAACTATAATGGATGCAGAAATAAGATGATTCCTTATATCTTATCACTTGGGGGTGAAGGGAAATATTCCAAAACTATGTGATTTCCACCCTATGATTATAATTCTCTTTTGAATTTTGTAGATAATAAGAATTTATAAATGGATGGAAAACTCATAATACTCTCTTGATGTTGCATTCTAAGAAGGTATATAATAAATTAATGGGAATCCCAACTGGTAAAGAGATTTGGTAAAAACTAAAGAATAGTTATGAGGAAAATATAAAAGATAATAAATCAAAAAAATATAAGTGTGTAGAAGCATATTTTATGATATAAAAATAGGTGAGAATGATAGTATTGATGACTAAATTTGATGAGTAAATTAGATAGTTTTTTTTATTAGAGGATTGGTGAAAAGACTGATGGATCAACCATTGTAAATAATATGACAAAAAAAATATATAAATAGATTTGATTCAAATATTTATACACTAGAAAATGGATAATATCTATCATTGGATTAAATTTATAACATTATCATAGCATATAAAATGAGAAAACTTCAGCATTCTAGAATAAAGAACAGATGAGATGACCTTTGAGGAAATGGTAATAGTTAATGTTAAAAATGGAAAAGAAATTTAATTAAGTAACTTTTAGGATGAGGATGTTGAAGGGGAATTAAAAGAAATTATGGCCTTATTTAAAAGAATTTTTAAAAGGGGTTAGTGGAAAGGAAAAGGAAAACAATTTCTCAAATGATGAGATTTCCATATAATTTCTCATTTTTCCTATAGTGTCCCAAAGAATAAAGTTTTTGACAAATAATAAAATGAATAAGATATGAAGTCTCAAAAAATTAAGTAGAATAAGTACAAGGATAGATTTTATTGAAATAATGGGAATATGATGAGTAATGAAATGGATGAATTTTCCTCAAAAAATTGTTATTCATAAGATATAATATCTTCTTAGAATCATATATGTTTTATTTTAAAAACAATGAAATATAAAGACTCATTTTAAGGTGATGAGAGAATTTTACTATAATATATTTTAAAAGAAAATCTTAAAGAGGATCTTATATAAAATATGTAACTTGTGAAGAAAAAAGGTTGGTGAAAGAAATTAATAAGACCACCTTTGAAAAAAATTATGTTACAAGAAATAAAAAACACATATTTATAGAATAAAGAAATATAAAATTAAGATTGTTGATTTAGAAGGAATGATGAGAACAATTAAAGGGAAACTAGCTGCAAAAGAAGATCTTGACAATAAAGGATCAATACTTGTTAGAGATAATAAACAAAAAATGGAAGATAGTTTAACTTGAGAAAATTGTGAATGATCAAAGTGGAATGATTTTTAATAAAAATGAATAATTATATAATAAAAAATAAATGTGTCTTAATACATAAAATTATATAATATATCACCATGGTAGTTGAAATTAAAAGTGAATTATCACAAGCATCTGAGAAAAAGAGTTTAAAGAGATAGGTGGTTTCTACTCCAACTCATTCTCAATGAACATGTATTATCTCTAATAGTATAGTTCAGAAAAGGAAGACTAAACAAGATAGTACTAATGGAATTAATGAGAAAACATATTCCACAATCAAAGAGTAGACTAATTCAGTTAAAAGGTTCCCTTCTAATTAAAAACACCCATAATTGTTTATAATATGGTAATAAAAAAATTTAGAGTATAATTATTCTTATTCTAGAAGATCAAGGTTTAGAGTCTACTACTAGTATTGTGGAGTGTTTTTTCATAATGATTATGCATGACAGAATAACATGTCACTGCTAGGAAAGAGTCATCAACTATGGGGGATCTATTATGAATATATGAGATCAAATTATTAGAAGGATAATCCTATTACCAACACATCATCTCAGAAGAGAACAAAAAAAATATGAGTGATTAAAATATTTTTATGGAATAAGTGGTATAGAAGATCACAAAGATGAGAAATATAGATTTATTATACTGAATGATATTTCATATAAATAGAATGAGAATATAAGTAATAAAGTAGTGAATTCTATAATCACTAATAAATTATATGATAATCTCAAGAAAATTGATAAGATTAAGAAATAATTTTTAGTAATCTATAATGACCAACTTCACAATGGTAAATAAATAGATAATTATTAGAACCATTTAGAGTAAAAAGAAAATCAAGTTGTGATATTTAAATAAGTTAATGTTGATGATAATTCATCTTCAAACTATGAAATTAAAATTCATACGTGTGAAAGGTGTGAAAAAACTGGGCATACTAGAAAACATTACATAAAAAGTATACGAACCTTAAAATAAATCATGAAGAATATTTGGAAAGAATAAATAAATGATTTTGGTTTTAAATAGGAAAATATATCAACATTTTAATTGTAAATTTATGAGGAAAATACATTACACATTCTTCGAAAACTAAAAAATAAGGAACATATCACGGAGTATTTAAGATAAAGAAGAAGTTAAAGTTGAGAGGAGACGCTTAGTTTGAATGTTTCTTATAAGGAACTAAAATATCCCTATTTATTATCTTATATATATATATATATATTACTAAAAAGTAGGGAATTGAAGGAATTAGATGTATCCCTTGAGGGGGATCATTGATAATTCAAAGTTGTTCAATCATCACTACACAGTAAACAAGGAATTACTGAATAGCTTTGTAAAATCGGATGATGAGTTATGGAAATCAATACCTTATCAATAAACTAATTGAATTTTATAATTACCATCATAGGGGTGTTGATATTTAGATAACAAGGGTGGATATATATCTTTTCCCATGAACCATTTTATATGATTTTTAATTGTTTTTAGGATTTGTAATTTCATCTATAAATCAAAATATTTGCAACCCAAAAATTAAGAATTTATAATTTATAATTATGATATCAAATTAATGGTAGTTTAAGAATAGATGATGCATCTATTTATTTCATATATTTTATGGTGTTTCAAAGCAATAATTTTAATAATATAATATATATTATTTCCAACATTTAGAATATTTAACTTTTTTTTTGATTTGTGTCAGGATAATTTTTTTTGAAAAGGAATAGAAAAGAGAATAATATGAGTATAAAAAGACACTTATTATAGAAAAATGAACTTTCATAGAATCTTAGTACAAGAAATAAGTCTTACAATGATGATGGATGGTCATGATACACTTCTAGGGAAATAAACTAAAGAACCATGGTGAAATGTAACTTTCAAAGCTCTATTTTAAAGATTCACATCATATAAATATTACAAAATTTGAAACAATTACAAGGAATGACACTCATTAAATTTTAAATAATGTGAAAACAATCCATTAATATTTTAATGGGTATATTCAATATTGTTAAACACAGGGAAGCTTTTATGATCCAATAATGAATTTATTACCCGCATTAATTCCATTAAATGAATCTTAATCCCCTTAGAGTACTAAAAATTGGGAGTCAGGTTGTTTCTCCCAAAATATCTAGATATCTAGTATTAGAGTGAGAAGCTACACTGTGCGGGGTCCTCACTAGTTTCAAGACAAAATTTCATTTATAATTTAAATTTGTCTCTTCTTATCGTTTACTTATTTTTAATTAGGATAAGGATCTAAAACCACTATGTTCTAGGGTTATGTAGCCAAAAGGTGAAGTTTCCAATGGATTTATTTATCTATTATTCATTTATTTGGATTACTGTAGTTTATTTAATCAATTTAAAATCTCTTTCTTTTTATTTTATCATGAACATTTGTTTTTGAATTTTAAAGGAAAATTTTATAATTTTTCAATTTGTTAACCTGAATCAAGGCATGACTATTGTCACATTCAGGGAAACTAATATTATAAATTTTATTGAGAAAACAAAAATCGATTATGCCCTAAACTACCCGACCAATAGAAAATGGGGTTTTTTGTATTGAGGATAAAATTTCATGATCATTGAATTCACCAAATCTTAACTCCAACACCATAAAATGAATAGTTATTTTAATTTTTAAGATCCAATTGTAGTTAAACCCTAAAACTATAGATCTTTGACATGCCTTCAATCTCGATTTCCAAAAAAAACTACATACCTTTATCTCTCACATTATTTCTCTCTCTCTCTCTCCAACCAATAAAACAACTATTTTATTAATTCATAGAATTAATTTAGAGTATATTGACCATCTATGTGGGTCTAACACTCATACTGAACAAGTGCCACACTTTTTGTACATTGGTTTTCCATGTTTTATAAATTTATGAATTTTTGTAATACCATACGAAATTAACGATTCCCTATGATATTTCAATAGAATAGAAAACCTTGGTTGTATATATCTTGTTTTCTACACCATGTTATCCCACATAGAATTATTGTATACCAACTAATGGTTTTTTTGTTAATAAAACCACGTGGTGTCATCCTTCTCTATAAAAAATGGCGAAGAAAATCTGGAATTCCTTGAATGTCCAATGTAGTGATGAGAAAACCCGTACATTAACCTTTTCATTTTGTTTTTAATAAGTGGTAGAACACTTTATCACACATATTAACATAAAAAATATTAAGAGATATTGAAAAAGTTCAAAGGGGGATATTATTGATCCCATTTATTGCATTTGTTTTCAATGATTCAATATGTTTTGGTGAGTGAAGATGACATGTTGGTACTTGGATAATTGTTATAAAATCATTTAATGGAATTAAATTTCATGATTAAGAAATATTTCTTATTATTCTAATGATTTCTGAATTGGTTCTTAATTCCAAATACATGTTTCATTTAGGGTGACACATTACTCTAACATATTGAAGAAATATTTTAAATAAAACCAAACAACATTCCAATTATTTCATGAATATATCTAATGATTTTTTTGATGATATTCAAAGTAATACAGGAAAAGTGTTGATATATGGAGGAAACTTGTCTTTTTCATGTGATTACAGTTGTATGGACTTGGGAATTGAGCCTGAGGTGTTTAAGGAGTCCCTAAATAATTTTGATTTGATTTTACAACTAACATAATGTAAAAAAAAGAAATTGTATTACCTATATAATGTAAAGGAGATATTTTTGTAGGCAATGTAATGGTATGTCATTACCAACATAGGTGTAACACAATATGTATAAATGAATGTATTTACCAATGTAAGGGTTGCACAAGATTTGTAAAGGTATGTTTCTCCTGATGTAAGGGTAACCCGGGCTGTGTAAGGGTAATTCATTATTTATATAAAGGAAAACTAGGTTTCTTAATGTTACATTGATGTTTACACTACTTGTATAAACGTAAGGCACTATGTAAAGGTACTCATGTATGAATAGGTTTTGTATAGTGGAACAAAATCTTGGGTAAGAGTGGTCTTCTAACCACATATGTGTATATTAATATTTTTTTAAGGGTAACATATCACTTCATAAAATTACTCAAGGCTATTTAAGGGTAGTATTAAATTATATAAGTGTACCGAGTCATCTAGAGGCTTATGTAGGGATACCTTGCATAAGGTTATAGAGGCTCATGTAAAGGTTGATCCTTACTAATGTAAGGGTTAATTCCACCTCTCTTTAATGTTATTACACTACAACATAAAGATGAACAAAACATTATATAAGGTTGATGATCTACTATAATGTTATAACACTAGAAAAATGGTTCTACTACAAGGCATCATGTCCTTTCACCTGGAAACATGTACTACTATCAGGAATCATGTGCTACTACTAGGCATCATGTTATATTACCAGGTTTCAGGTGCATCCTCCTGGTGTCTTATACTACCGTAATTTCATCCTAAGATACTTCATAATGAACATAGTGACTATATGTTCATCTCAATATTCTATACCATTAATCAACCACCCAGAAAGATAAATCTATGTTTGGTGAAAAATGGAGTATTCACTCTTAGATAAGGGAATTGATGAGTAAGTAAATATTGGTAAGGCATGGAAATAGATTCTCTTTTATGCATGTGAATAAATTTAAGATGATAATATGTAGATTTTAGTAGATAATTTTACTATGATTGGTTTTTTCTCATCGATGATGTGGGCTTGGATGTATACATATGATGCATTATTGAGTATATGAAAAAATAATGGGTAAATGTTTACTCAAAAAATATATGAAGAAGAAATTAGAACACCCAAATTCCTTGGATTCTTCATGAGTAATTAATATGGTTTTTTAATCATGAACTAATTCCCATGCTAATGAGGAATTATGGATATCTATGATGATTAAATTATTCTAATATTTCAATTAAAAATTTCATGATATAGGATCATGATATATATATATATAAATAAATGAGCTATGGTATTTGATTAATGTAATCTAATTTCATATAGAGAAGAAGAATACAAAATCATGTCTAGTATTTTAGTGTCTATTATATTTAGGAATTATTTTGGGACATTCAATATAGAATTATGTTCATAAAAAATGTGGAGATAATTTGGGAGTTAATTACCAAATTAACATGATTAATGTACATAATCTTAATCATTATAGTGTTTCCCTATTTATATAACGTTTCTATTATAATTAGCAGTATAATATTCATGATATTATTATTTTAAATATTTGTGATATTTTTAGGTGATGAAGTTTAGTTGTTTAGAATTGAGAGATATCTTGTATCCATTTTGAAAGAGAATCTTGAGAATCTTGATGCATCATTGTATTGAATAAGGAGTTTTGAGGGCAACAAGATTATTAAAAACAACTTATGAATCTATTAGATATGACCTTGGTATCCACCATTTTAGGACACCTAGATTTTATGGTTGTTTCATTGTTCGATCCCCTTGGATGGTTTTCTCCCATTTTTCAAACAAAATTTAATTTTATGTAAAAAATGGATCATCATAAATTCATATATAAGCTTCCAATAAGTTTGTTTGATCTTTCTATAGTGTATTTATCCATCTAAAGAAAAATTATGTATCTTGGGGGTCTAACCAGTTACAGGAAGATTATTATTGGGGACCCTAACCAATAAATGGAGAAGACTGTCCAATTAGGGGGTATAACCTATTGATGAAGGTGGATTAAAGCTAGGGTTAAAACCATTTCATAATTTGAGGGTATTACCAATTACTATTTGTAATCACATTCTGTAATAGTAGAGAATACATGTTGGTGGGGGTCTAGAAAACATGAAAAAGGGGTATGTCTTTATACTAAACCATGTAAATAATTGTGTTTTTTACATTTGATTTATTTTAGGAGATGATAATTTACATAAGAATAGTGGATTGAGTCTATTACTATCCATAAAGGATTAATTGAGAGAAAACAATTTGATTAAATAAAAGGGATCACTTATTCACCCTTTCCCTCTCTCTGTGATCTCACACTGATCCATGCGCTTCATTTTTATGGGGTTTCTTTTCTTATTCCTTATTTATAGATTATTTTTATTGATCATTTATGAATGTAAATATTATAATTTTGATTTTGAGATAAAAATTATACATCCCCCAAAGCATTAGGTAATTTTTTCATCTCATGAGATACCATGTATTTTGCACAGGTGATATTCCAAATACACTATGTTAGGTTGTCTAGGTATTGAGACTTGAATTATTCTTATGATGTCATATTTTATATTGTTTCCATATTATTATAATTCCATGATAATATGATATATACTCCTCTATTACATTATTAAATATGATTATTCTCATTTATGTAATCATTCTATGCCTTTTGAGTCTTATATTATATTTCTTTACATTTTTTCCTTTTAATGGGCTTTATAACTCAAACATTACATTATGTATGTCTCATAGGGTATCTTTTTTTGTAATGAATGATCAAAAGGACTTAGAAGACCCTAATTAATATCAAAATAAAGTTTAAATAGATCCTTTATATATTTTATTATTATGTATCAAATCTCAAAAAGACATTAGAAATCTAGATTTTTAGGTTGTGTTTTATGAAATTTTAAGCTAAAAAATGTAATATTACATTAATAAGAGTTAGGATACTACAGTTGGTATCGAAGAATGGTTATGTTATATTTAGGGATTGGGATACAGAATATAATTGGAAATAGACCACGAATAACCATGATTGAAACCTATAAATTTTTAATCATGGATTTACATGACACTTATGAGTTCTTTTACATTTATTTTTCGTAAATATCATTTGTTTTATTTTATATTCTTAATAATTTCACTTTTTTATCACTATATTTTCTTATTTTAGTAAATGGATTGAAATAAGTGGAATCATGGCAACAAAAAATATGATAATCAATTTATGATTACCCAAATGATATTCCTAATAGGATTGGATCAGGAGGTAATGACATCATGATAGTACTTGCACAACTCACTCGAGTAATTAATAATAACATGAATCATGTGGAACGACCTACTATTCTAAAGAGAGAACAAGCTCGAGTTGAGTTGTTTATGTGACAAGGGCCACCTAATTTTAGTGGATATTCTGATCCTTCGATTATGAAATGATGGATTAATTTCATTAATAAGACAATCTATATCCTCCAATGCTCAAAACAAGAGAAAGTTATATAAGTAATTTACTATTTGAAGGTATAATCTAATCAGTGGTAGATATTGATCAAGAATACAAAACCCACAGAAGACATCAAATCAATATAATAGGAAGCATTCGAGAAAATAGTTTTCAAAAAATATTTTCCTTGTAAAATTTATCTTAAAATTAGGTGGGTGTATCTTAGAATCAAGAAAAGGAAAAATGAATTAGTTAGGTTTTATGGGGAAAACTCCACAAGGCATGCAAGGCATACCTCTAGCTTTTCCATTAACCATGGAAGTTAGGTTTACTAATTTATTAGTGGACTTGATATTATTATTTAAAATATTTAGTAACTCAAGACTTTAATAGCTAAGAAGAAATAATATTATTTTCCCTTAATGTTGAGATAGAGAGTAGTGATTCATGGGGGTCTCATGAGGTTGGAGGTAAAATGTAGAGAATGGTGTTAAATTCTATGGTATAAATGGATAAATCTCACAGGGGGAAGAAAATACAACTACCCATGTGTTATAAATGTAATAAGAAGCATTTGAGAAACTACCTCAAGGGAACAAAGAGATGTTATAAGTGTATGAAGTAGTAGAACCAAGCTAATAAATGTTAAAAGGAGTTGAATAATACAACTAATATGACGTATGAATGGAAGGATCTAATCAGTCCTTCACATATGCTATAATGATTCAAATTCAAGGAAAATGAACTCTATGTATGTCTATGTACTAAGCCAAAGCTTATCAATTATAATTAATGACAATAAACAACAAGTCCAATAGAGAGAGGATGGAATATCTTATCACATTTGATTAAGTAGATCATAAAAATGATGTATTGATAGGTAGACTTATTAATCATTCAATACTATATAATTCCTTATTTCATTATGGTTCTATATATTATTTCATACCTTGCAAGTTTAGTTGAAATATTAAAACACTACCTCAAGACATTAAGGTTGATTTATCAATTCAAACACCAATAGGTTCAACTATTTCATCTCAAGTACATAATTATAAAGAAGATAAAATTTCTGGGATGAGGTACCCAATAAATATTGTTATACTAACGATAGTGGAATTCAATGTCATATTGTGCATAGAAATATTTTCTTTATATAGAGATAAAATAAATTTTTGGGAGAAGGAACTCACATTCTATATCCCAAATCATCCTCTAATTCTATATAATTGAAATGGGGATGATGATTCTTCTTTGGAAAATATTCCCCAATTATGGATTTTTTTACATTATGATTAGTCATATATGGCTCCAATGATTGATACAAAAGAGAAGATCACCAGTACAGACATTCCTATCGTAACAGAATCTATAGATGTATTACACCAAAATGTTTTCTAGTCATTATGTTGATTTATAGGATAATTTCTCAATTGAACTTATACCTGTAAACCTTCTCATGTCCTATAGTCCTTATATAATGGCCTAAATTGAACTATAGAATATAAATAAGAATAATCATGAGAATATAGACAATTGTTTCATGTGACCAAGTGATTCACTTTGAGGGGAACACGTTCTTTTTTAAGAAGAAGGATAGTTCAATGTGTCTTTGAATGGATAATCATGAACCAAAAAATTTCATAATAAAAAACAATTATCACCTACCACATATTTATGACTTGTTCAAATAGCTATGTGGGGACCAATACTTCTCTAAGGTCAACCTTTGGGTGAAATATCATCAATTAATTTTTAGGAAGAAGGACATTATCAATATTTACATCTATAAAATGATTGATCACTATGATTTAAAATATAATTCCATTCACAAATACAAATGATATGGAATTTATAATGGATTAGATTGTTTCCTCATGATGTATGAATATACTACAAGAGGAATTGAATTATTTTTTTGGAATTATTAAAAAATTCGATACTTTTAAACATGAAATTAAAAGGAAGCATGAGATAATATAATTACATAATGAAATTATTTTATAAGGTGTTAAAACAATCAAATTGATATTCTAATAATAAACGTAAAATTAAGTGAAAAAGAAATTTAATAAAAAAACATATAATTGAGTCACTATATATAAAAATAAAAAAAATTATACATAGAAAAAAAAATTAAACACCTAAACTAGTTGAGGTTTTTAAAGAAACCTAGAGTGTAAAGGAAGTCTATAGACTCAAATTTAAGTATCCTCTATTATAAACCTATTGGTAGTATTATCTTCTGACACCCTAGAATCCCTTGACCAACAAAGTCAAAAACGATTTTATGCCTTTCTTTTTGGAATCCCTCAATCTCACCCAATCAGAATGAATTATATCTCTTTATCCTCAATATCCCTTAATATTACTTATGGGAAAAATATTAATGAAATCAAAATAGATAAATATAATTTTCTATATATCCCAAAAAAAATTCTATTAAGTATATAACCCTTTGAAATGATTAAAAATAGAAACACTCAAGGAAAAGAGACGTTAAAATCTTCAATATGTATTAAATCCTTCAGATAAGTTTTTATTATATTTTTTTTGTACTTCCTCACCTTTATATCATATTTTTATTTATAGATTAAGGTGGTAACAACTTCAATAATCATATTCCATGATTCTCATGTTCAGTTTCCATTGCATCATCAATATCAACTACTCTTTCTAATGAATTCACTCTTCTTCTTATTCTATAGATGTAGTTTTTAATCACGTATACAGTGATCTTTATAGAAAATAACAAAAATTAAAACATCCTCCAAAAAATTTATGTAAAGGAAATAAACTTAACTCACATATACTGTTTCTTCGAATAAATATACACTATGTAAAGTTCTTCCAATTAAGGTAAAGTAGATAAAAATGATTGTATTAGTAGAACTTAAAATACAATAAAACACCAACTTGAAAAATCAAATAAGATAAAATAAAAAAACAAGTATATGTTTTGTGATTTTTAAATGTAATATATAATTAAGTCTTTTCACCCAATATTGATAAATAAATTCTTCAAAATTACCTTAGAAAATTTGTGGTGGTATTTGTAGATGATATTATCTAATATTCCTAAAGCAAGAAGGAACATGAGTATCATTTGAGTATAGTGCTTGATAATTTGAGAAATGATAATATATACAAAAATAATAGTAAATGTGGGTTTTGGATGGAGTAAGTAACATTTGTGAGGATTTTATCAGAATAAAACAGATATTTATTAATGTTTAAAAGACAAACGTGATTATTGAATGGCCTATACTAACATCTAAAACAAAGAACCATTTTTTCCCTCAGATTAACTGGTTAATATCAATGATTTTTTAAGAAATAATACCAATTTTCAACCAAGTAACCAAGATATCTTATAAGGGATTAAAGACTTTCTATAATGATGAAATTTATGAGGGCTTAGAGGAGTTGAAAAAGTGGATAAATACTGCACCTGTACTCAAAATACCCACCTATGGGGAACTATTTTTGATCTATAATGATTATTAAAAGAATATATCAGGTTGTGTCCTCATCAAAAATGATAATGTGGTAGCCTATTCATCAATGCAGTTGAATATTCATGATGAAAACTATCCAACACTTGATCTGGAGTTATCTGTAGTAATATTTACATTAAATATTTAGGGGTTTTATCTATTTTGGGAGATGTGTTACATATATACTAATAATAATAGATTGATGTGTATATTTATATATAAGGATCTCACCATGAACCAATGACGATGGATATAGATGATCCAAGACAATTATTTTAGCGTCTTGGGTCTAGCTCACTAATAAGTAACCACATATGATATCCACTTGGACCCAAGTGTGCCTCCATATATGCTTGAGGAAATAGATTAACAGTGAGGGTCGGTGGTGATACGATGGAGAGACTGTACCATCATGATCAGAATTCGTCATAGGGATATAATAAAAGAATAATCACTAGAAACATATAATGTAATAAGGTAGTATAATAGTTAAATCATTCAACACTATTAGACGGATTGACAAGAACCATGGTAAAGGAACACCGAATATCATATAAAAATGATGATCATGCCATGCTATGGAAAATAGGGGGCATACATGCGGTAGAGAGTAGCAGGAAAATACAACATGCTACAAAAAAGTACAAAAATACCAAAACAATCTCTAATACAATTGAAAGCAATGTCTTGGTCCTCTTCTCCCGCACTCCATCCTAGTATAGAAAATAAAGCATCTAGAGTAGGAACCTTTCCTTTTTTCTCTACCTATAACCATAAAGTCTATCTATGTAGCAATCAGCAAACCTAATCATGTGGGAGTTACACTCAATAGTCCAGCACCAATGGTGTCTATAACAAATATAACATGTTCATATAATCTCTAATAATGTTCTAGTATAACAAGAATAAAAAATTAATGATAAAGTGATGAAATATAATCTCTGAGTACAAGATATGAAATGAATTCTATACATGATGAAAAACTACGAACAAGAGTAAATCCTGAGATATGATATAAACCATATATATCAAATATCATACATGTGAGCATCAGGATCCAAAGACATTTTCCAGGGCATCATAATCGATTCCATGGAGCACATCCAATGAAAAATCAGTATAATGTATACCTAAATAGGCTAAGACAAAATTCCATTGACCATAGAATCTTTCTGATTCCATTGATATTATATATATATAACTCTTTATAGACTTGGGTGGAGCCCAAAGAGTAAGTCTAAGGTTGTCCAAGAAAGCATAATAATAGATAATAAATCAATTCATCCAAAATAATAATTTTTTTGTTCCATACAATGATGTTAGTGTTATACCATAAGGCTGGTGCCATACTAAGGTATCCATCATAAACCATTCTATATAGGGGTGAAGATCCATGTTTTTCTTCATTCATTTTTTACCAATTTATTCATAACATTTTCATTTTTTGATTTACTCATAAGTGATAAAAGGAGGGTCTATGTAAGTTTCCTTGTCAAATTAGAAACCATTTTCATTAAATTAATATTCCAAGAGATCATCCACCTCATTTCCTAATTACCAATTAATCTATTTCACCATCCCTTTCATTTATAAATGATAAGGTGTCATAATAGGTATTTAACCAATAAAATATTCTCTTAATTCATATGTGAAGTCGAATCATGGGTGACAAGCCCAAATCACCCAAATCGACGGAATAATCATAAGAATTTAAGTGAACTCTCTTTAAGGGTTGGTTTGTGTTGAGGTTGATGACCTCCAACTATGTGAAAGGTAAAATAGGTTACCAGTTTTTTTTGCAATGATTAATTTACGTAACTAAGCATTTAAAAAATAACCATGTGAATGGTTTGGTGTGAAAAAATATGACTCACCTATAAATACCATGAATTTTAAGTAAAAAAGGTAAAGACCACCTACATTCTATTGGTAGTAGACTCTTTATCTATTATCTACCATTAATATAGGCTATAATTCAAGAAATAATTTAAATAGACAAATAACCTAAAAATAGGGAATATTATCTCACATATATTTATCATTACATATGATGAGATAAAAAAAAGAAACAATATGATTTAACAGGTTGTCAGTGGCATTCCAACACGATGAATGATGAGAAAATCAGACAACATATAGAGGAGGCAGCTCAAATCCTATCATGGAGGCAAGGGAGAGATTAAATCTTGGGGGAGGATGTTGTGCCTGAAAAATGGAGAAAAATGGAGGTTGTTTATTAAACAATAAGGAGGTTAAAATAATAAATTCACCCATTTTTAAATGATTCATGGTTTGGCCACATAGTTTTCCAAGTTGTGCACCAAACTATGTATGCTCACTACCTAAGTGGCACTAACTGTGCATGGTTTGTGCATGGTTTTCCTAACTATGTACACACGTTATGGATCACCTCTATAACATGTCCACTCCATTTTTCATAGCCATGAAGCCTCCCTCGCATGATTTTTCATACTATTATTGTCTTATATGGGACCGCATAGTTGACTCTAAAAGTTACTACTAACAATGAACCAACTATTTGCCTCAATTTCTTTCTTTAAAAGCAAGAGATCTAGTCAATAAAAAAAGCATCGGGATCTCCTAAACCATTACTTAAATGTTATCTCCTTTAGTAGAGTAAAATAAATTGGTTTAAACATAAAATTAAAAGATCCATACCTATTTAAAAAAATGGGATTATATAGTGATTGGTCAATCTATTACCATCCTAGGAAGGAAAATAAAGTAGCAGATTCTATATAAATAAAAGACCCTATACCCAATCTAGGATGACAATAAATAATTATTAAATATTCATGGACATTAAAATTATTGAAATTATAATCATAAAGGAAGGAACAACATCCTATATTGATCAAAAGATCTCTTAAACATTCATTTTGGAGGAAGTTAATAAAAATTACTCTAATGATTTAAAAAAAGATTGATACTATAATAATAATAAAATCATTAGAGTTTAACTTTGATGAAGAAGGATTTTTTATATTCGTATGTGTACCATAATATATTGATATTAAGAAGGATCTATTGACTAATTCTCATAGATCAGCATTCTTGATCGACCTAGGAAGCATAAAGATGTATTGAGCTCTTTGAGAGAACTATTCGTGGGATAATATGAAGTACAAGATCATTGAATATAAATTTAATTTTTTGGTATTCCAGCTAGTTAAGGAGGAAATAAAATGTTTTGGGGTATGATGTAAGCATTATAGATACTTATATAGAAGTGGTAGAACATCACTGTAGATTTTATCATGGGTCTTTTGAAGATACCCAAAATAAATAATTTCATACGGGTTATAGTGTACTATTTATAAATACTACTCACTAAATCTCCATTTAAAAGAGATTATCTCCCAATAAATTTTAAAATATATGCATTAGAGAAGTAGTTGGATGTATGGAACACCACTATCTATTATTACTGGTCGAGATAAGAGGTTTTCCTAAAGGTTATAAAAAACAATATTAAATATTCCTGGAAAACAGATTTATATTTTTTCTATTTTATCACCCTAGACTGATTTCTAGTCTAAATAGAATATCCATACACTTAAGGATATGTTAAGAGGTTTTCTGGTGTACTTTAAATGAGTATAGGGTCAAAATATTCATTTGGTTCTATTCTCATACAATAATATTTTTTACTCTAGCATCTAGGTGGCTTCATATGAAGACTTATATGGAATTAATTTAAAAAATCAAAAATGTTGAGTTGAATTTAGAGAAAATATGCTATTGTGATATATAATAGTTAAATAAATTATAGATAAAGTTTAGGAAATTTAGCAACACATCAGGGTCGAATAAATTTAATAAAATATTTTTTCTAACAATCACTAGTGTGATTTTGGAGTTTGAAGTTAGATAAAATATGTTCCATCTATATATATCCCCTTGTAAGACAGTTAGTTGGTTTTCGAAGAATGTAAATTTAAGTTCCAAATACATTATCCCATTTAATATTATTGATCTCATCAGAGCCATTTCCTATCACTAGTATTCCCACCTATCCTGTCTCATGTGAATCATTTGTATCAAAAATGCCTCTTAAGGAAGTACATACTTGATCCCTCACATGTACGAAATCTATAGGAGGTATAATTGGATAATGATATTTCTTATGAGGAGAAACCAATGGAGATCGTAGACCAAAGATATAAAGTACTATATAATAATACCTCCCACCTAGTAAAAGTTATGTGGTTTAACAATAAGTTTAAGGAATCTATGTGGGAACCATAATAAGTAGTGAGAAAAAAGTACGCTAATTTTTTATCTATGTGATTGAATTTTCAGGGAAAAACTTTTTTTAAGTGAGGTATAATCTAACAATCTAAAATTTTATAATATACTTCTCTATGAATAAATTTTGTGTGATTGATAGCTTGTTTCACACACATTAGAAAACTAAAATATACTGCTTTATATTAAAGAACTAAAATTATAAGTATTAAATGTGATCATTATAATATAATTTATGATTTTTATTTTATAAATAGATATAATTTAGTTGTGAAATATATGTATAAAGAAAAATCCATGGCATTATGTAGAGGGAGTATTACCAACAAGGATCATTTTTTTAACTTTGGAAAGGATGCTACATCACAAGGGATTTACCTAAACCAAGCCCTAACTGAACATCAACAAGTCTGGTTTGATAGAAATAATATATGAGAGAAGTTCAAGATTGTGGAAATCACTACAGGATCTATGCAAGTCGAATCAATACATATGACTACCACCATATCTTCTCTTACCTTTAGATCTTACGTGGAGGTATTGAGGTGCGTTGTAAGTAGAAGTTGGGATGATCTGTAATAATTGATTTATTAAATTTTATTTATTTTCTCATTATTTATTTATAATTTATATAGAATGTAATTTTTCAAATAAATTAAAAGGTATTATTTAATAAAAAAATATTGATCAAGGCCTAGAAAATATGTAATCAATTTTAAAAAATTAAAAGAAAAATAATTTAATGTTGAAAAGTTTTATTTTTTAAAGAATTGTTTTTAGATATATTATGTATTTATATACTAATAAACTAATTTTATAACTAATGAATAATAAATACAATGAAATTTATTGATAATATTTATAAAAAATTAATATTCATCTAATTATTTATACTTAGAGAGGAATAATAATAAATTCATTTTATGCTTAAAAATATATTTTTTCAAAAATATGTTTACCCACGTTATATTTTTTTATATTAAGATTAATTTCTATTAAATTTAGAAATTAAATAAAATAAAATGGATTTTATTTTTCGAATCATCATTTATAAATTATTTAATAAGTTCAATTTTCTTTTCAAGCATAAACATACGTTAACAATGTTAAAAATAGTCATCTTCATAAATTCTAAAGTAAGATAAAAGTGTTGAATCAATGGGTAAAACCCAAAATATCATAAAAACCTTTATTTGAGTGATTTTATGTGATATTTATTAACATAAACATATATTATCTTCATTATTTTTAAAATATATATCCACTTTCGGAAAAAGTGAATTTACTTTTTCTATTAAGTATTAAGTATTTTAAATAAAATTCAATCATCTCGCTTATAAAAGTACCCCTTACCCACCTCAATTTTCCAAAAATATTGAAATCTATAGAATTCTCAATGTCACAACCCACACTCCACAAGGTTTAACCCTCTTGGGCCTGCGATGTTAAAGGATAGATAATGACCCCTGTGTCCCACCTCTAGTAGGCCCCAGGTTGGGAACTAGAACTGAGGGTATACTAAACACACAAATGGGAGGCATTACCCTCTAAGAGAACACATGCAAAAGAGAGAGATAAGATTGACACCAACCAACTCCAACTCAGATGGAAATATAAAATAAAACACAAGTACACATAAGTAATTTCTTGCAAAACTACTACAACTAAAAGGGGAAAACTTCAAATACCCAAAAAAAAGTGAAAACAAAAGCAACCATGAAGGCTAAAGAGCTTTTGAAACCCCATGCTAGTAGAAACCAGTCTGATCTCTGACCTTCTCCAAGTGACCTGAAAAATAGTTTATATATAAATTGGGTGAGTATAACAGTATACTCAATAGGATCCACCCCAAAGCCTCTCGTGAAAATGTAATGAAAGAATGCTAAATCACAATGAACAACAAGTGAAACTAACTCATCACCTAAACAGGTATACTAAGTTCCCAGCCTCACCATGGCTACTCTCACCATGTGTCCCATACAAGAGTATATAATATAATTAAGAATATCAAGGATACCCCACTACTACTCCCCAATTGGTTTTTCAATTTTCCCCAACATCTCACATCCTACGCCATATCTCTCCAAAAGGATTTCCCATAGATACCTGGGTGAAGCACCACAACATGTAACTCATGGAAAAAAACCACCACGTCCACATAAAGCATATGGCATACCCCACACATCTTCGACCCTTTTTGGAAGAAGTGTAATAAAGACCAGCTACCTTAATCAGTGGGGAATGTAAAGTAGATAAACAACCAACAAGATTCATCAAGCATCAAAACACACACATCCAACCCGTTTCATCATTTCTAGTTTCCTCCCTAACAGCCACATGCATAAACCAATGCATCTCACCACTCTATGAATCAATTTCTGCCACAAACAATGGGCCTACCTTTCCCCCACATATCACAATAGCCTTCCAGGCTCACATCACAACATAAGCATTAAAAAACAAAGATCATATCAATTGGGATCTTGGCCATTAAACAAGGAAGAGGGTAACTCAGAACCCTACAGGGAATTACCATTTATCAAACAACCGGTTCTTTAATCCATCATGAATTAACCTATTTATTATTTGTAGGATCCAACTTCAGTCAACCTAAATAGTAAGCTACCCCAAATTTATTAAAAATTCTTACTGAATCAATTTGTTTAACATAAAATTACAACAAGAATAAATAGACTCATTTACATGCATCTTTATCTATGGAAATTAATTTACAATTAATCACAATTTACGTTCTTTAGAAATTTCCATCAAGAACTAAAATCTTAAAAACGAAAGAATAGATATAACACTAGCTAGAAAAACAAAAGGCAACAACATATGATCGATATCAACTTATTTATCTGGTTTAAATATTTTTTATGTCAATTAAATTGTGATATAGTGGGCTAAAACATCCTAACTCTACTATTTATCATACAATAATAGAGAAGCAACAAATCCACTACCTCAAACGGTTCTTGATTCTCTTTATACAAGAATAATCCACACAAGAGAACAAGATCACCTCTTACCGTGACAACTGCATCCACTTGAGGATACAGAGACACCACCACATTGGTCAACATCTAAGAAAAGTCCATTTGGAAATTGGATATATCATTCACATAAAAGTGAAAGGAGAAACATAAGGAGATGAACCCAAAATAATGAAGATATATCACACCTTATATTGAAGATTGATCGATACTACTTGGTTGCCTCAAAAATAGGGGGTGCACAAATAGGAGGAAGAAACATCAAGGGGAAATAGTCAGAGGATTAAGGTTCGATCACGCCGCTCCTATGGGAAGAAGGAAAGGTTCGAGTGTCTCTCACCTAAGAACAAGAAGGTAGAACAAGGGTGGAAGATATATCATCCCTTTAGAAGAATTATATAGTAGTGGTTTATGGTATGCTAGATTTTACAATAAAAGAAGATTGCATTAAACCACACAGTATTTGTAATGCCCCAACCCTAGTTACCCAGAGTCGGTGCATTATTACATAACATTGGCATGATCACAAGGGATCAAATCTAGAAGGACCGATTAGTTTAGTTTCCTTGTAAGTACTAGATACATACATAAGTTTGACATTACATTATAAAATGAAAAACAACAAAAAAAATTGTCTCCTTTGAACACATTCATATTCTTTAGACTATCCCTACAGGTCTGTCATAATATACTTCTGCGCATCCTATGAAAAATAAAACATAGAAAGGGATGATCTCAGATGCTCATTAAGGATAACAATATAGCGGAAACTTTCATAAATAAGCATAAAAATATAAGGCAATGTATAAGACTATAAATAGATTTTTAAAATTAAACTTAATCATAATATGGAAAAGATAAATCAAATAATACCATTTACTTATTCACATGGATATTCTACCAGTCTAATAATCACATGTAATATCAATATACTATTTCCAAATGATGGAATGCATAACTATAGATTTCAAAACCACATAGTAAAGGGCTCGTGCCAATACTAAAAATAATATTTTTTCAATGCCTTGTTCCAAGAAACTAGTTTGTCCTGTGAGACCTACTGAGGCATCAAGGAGCTATAGAAAGATTCACCCCTCACTTAATAAGTCTAATTCATTCCTCATATGAAAAGGTTGAAATATAACATAAAAATTCGTATTAAAACTAGCATAAAAAATGTTAACACTTTAACCATAAAACCTGAATTGTATAAAAATAACCCATCCATGGTCAAACATATCACAAAATCTTCAATAAAATATCAATGATTGTATCATAATAAATCAACTTCAAACAAGTGTAAAATCCATGAAATAATTTTGACATAGATGAAATCAAAACTGTTAGAGAGAAATATCTCTTTCTATTTTAAAATCATATAAAAGTAATGTAATTATAAAATTAAACATTTATTTTGATAATATTCTTATAATCTTGTAAGGGAAGATTTTAATATGTTATAACGACAAAAAATTGATGCACCCACCGTATAAGTTAAAAAATACATTCTTACCATTATTTCTCTAAAAGGTCATAAAGTACCTTAATTGGAAAATGACTGAAATATTCCTTTATAAAAATTTTATAAAAATTAAAACAAGGGTATAAATTAATTTAAACCATAGTCTAGGAAATATTAAAAATCATTTGAAATAAATTTTTAAGAAACACATATGTGGATGATAAAGAGGTCCCATTAGATACTCATGTATAAACAACGTCGGATAATAAAGTGATTGTAAAATTAAATATTACCATGTACTTTTCCTTGGTTGAGGGTATGTTAACCTCCTGTATAATAGTTAAATAATTTTTATTAAATTATACGAGAACCACATACATAAATATGATATCATAAATTATCTTTTAATATTTCTTTGTTAATAATATTTCAGTAGTATCAACGTTTCGAGTGTTGACTGATTCCTTTTTTACTTTATATGATTTGTTACATATGTCATGTTTGTTACGGATAAGATGTATTTGATTCATATACATAATGATATTAAGTTATTAAACATTATTTTTTAAATTATAAAATTAAATTTATTCTTGAATGGTTGCGATGGGGAATGAATCTCATCGTGTTCGTGGAGACGGTAATCCGTACGTACACACGGGCGATAATACATTTGATTAATGGTGGAATAGTATGTAATTGGATGGTATATTATACATACAGAATAATTAATATGTTATATTTTTTATTTACATCTATTATACTCATTATTATACCCATCTAAATAATGATGTGTTTGAATAACAAACTATACCATGACGTGGAGATGGTAATCCGTACGTACGCACGTATGGTGACTTGTCATTCATAGGATTGATAGAATAATGAATATGGTTGTACTATATTTATAATAAAATCACAATATGTATAAATTATTGGATTTATTATTTTGGAATGGAAACAACAAATAAAGAGGAAGTGTAAAAAGAAAAGAACATTGAAGGAGGTGGTAAAATTATTACCTCTTCTCCAGGTGTTTCCTTTTGAGATGATCAAAATGCCTCCTTAGGTTGGATTTTTGATCAAAGTAAGCCATCCAGTTTTAATTAAGTTTATTTGGGAGGATATTTGAGTAGGTATTGGCTGATCCAAATGGATTTGGAGGTGTGATTTTGAGAGAAAGGAAGTACCCTTTTATAAGAGAGGTGAGGGTCACTTTAAGAAAATATTGAAATATTATTTTATTATATAATAATATTTGGTTTCTAATGGATCCAAAAAGAACTATTTTAAGTCTAAGGTGTGGATGGGTCGAAAAAATCTCAACGAATATGTTTTAGGCAGGTTTAGGTCACCATATTAACCTTATCTTTTAGATTTAACTCTTGGTTAAATAGCTCAACATTTACCATGTCTCCATATATCTTTATATTATATGGTTAATTAACATACTATAAAATGCCAAGAGAACCCAAAGTGGTTCATTAATAAAATATCTATTATACTTTAAGTACGTTGGCTGAACCTTATATTTTTACGACCATTATATCATTTAATAATATATTATTTGTTTTAAAAATTCATTTATGTAAGTTTTGAAACTATTTAGTATTTGGTGATTTTAATGTCTTAATATCTTGATTACTTCAAAACAAATTCATTTAATCAACCCTAAAATTTTATATTGACCTATATATTTTTAGGAATTTGTCAAAAGTCTCAATTTAGATTTATTTGGATATTTATAATATCAATTATTTTAATCTTTCATTAATAAAGTAATTACATCATCATCATTGTGTCATAAATAAATTTAATTATATAATATCTAAAAATTATAAATAAAACACAATTATGTAGGAAATATTTTTAGATTTCAAATTAATATTTATAGTCAAATTTATTTTATGTATAATCCTATATTAAAAATGTATTAGTTATGAAAATTTGAATTTAACACTTTTAACTCTTCATTAAATAAAATAATAAGAAATGTCCCAATCTAATCCAAGTGGATCAAAAGGATCATATTTTATTCTTAAGATTGATTTTGGTCAAAATACACTTATCCAATAGAATTAGAACATGTGTTAGGGTAATAATAATATCATTTTTACCTTTAATTACCCTATTTACTTTTAACCATGGTAAATAAAAGTCAAAAGTTACTATTCACCAAAAATTATTTTCATCTTATTAAACAACATTTTACATACTGATATCAATTGTCTTGCTCAGAGTTTTGAAACTCAATTCGTAGAAGTGGTAAAATTACGTTTTATGCAAATTTGCAAATGTTCCAAGAAGGTGGGTAAAATATGTTAAAAAATTCAACAAATTTTTTTACATCTTATTTTATTATAAAATGACATTAATGAATTGAATTGAACTAATATAGGTACCATGTTTCTATTTTGACTAAAAATAAATTTAAATAAAATAAATAATTATTTAAATAGAAATTAGGCATTTAAACAATAACGCGGTGTTCTTCACTATTCTTCAAAAATTAAAAGTTTTCATACAAATACCAAAAATTCATCCTAAGATAATTTTGATATATTGAATCCAAAAATATGTCCATTTTGAAAAGTAAAATTTTAAAAATTTAAAAAAAAATTAAAAATTTGGTATTACTATTCCTAACGACTGGTTTATTGGTCATGGTGTGCTAGAACTGAATGTTGAGTACAACTCAAGCTATTGTATTATTAAAAGGGAAACATTATGTGGAAGCTTGGGGTATGACGTTATTCCCTCCTTAAAATAATTTTTTCCTAAAAATTTCTATAATAATATTGCATAAAAAGATTCAGGTGGTTCTACATCAGAAGTTCCTTAGGTTCCCACACCGCCTCTTCCATCTTATAATTTCTCCATAGAACATTAACACAATGAGTCGTCTAGTTTCTCATCACTTGTTATCTAGTATCGATAATCTTGATAGGCTCTTCACATTAAGATAGATTGGGTTCCAGATCTATTTCATTATAGGTGAGTACAAGCATTGGGTCGGGCATGTATTTTCTCAAGAGTGATATGTGGAAGACATTAAGAACTTTGGAGATACTTGGAGGCATTTCCAAACGTTATGCTACAACTCCAATTGGTTCTAGAATTTTCAAAGGTCTGATGTACCTGGGACTTAATTTTCTCTTCCTACCGAATTTTATAACCCCATTCCATGGAGATACCTTCCACAAAACATGATCACCTACTTGAAATTCCAAATCCTTCCTTCGATTGTCGGTATAGATCTTTTGCCTACTTTGAGCTACTTTGATGTGGGTTTGGATAATCCTCACATTTTTCATTGTTTCCTCAACAAGATCCGGGCCTATGAGTTTTCTTTCACCAACATCATCCCAAAAAGTTGGTGTGTGACATATCTTTCTATATAACTCTTCATATGGTGCCATCTAAATAATTTAATGGAAGCTATTATTAAAGGAAAATTCTACCATAGGTAAATATTGATCCCACATACCTTGAATGTCTAATAATCAAAATCCAAACATGTCATATAGGGTTTGAATAGTCTCTTCTGACTGTCCATCATTTTGAGGGTGGTAAGTAGTGCTCAAACGAAGTTCAGTATCTAGGGCCTTCTGATGGATTTTACAGAATATTGATGTAAAACAGGGATCATGATCAGAAACAATCGATATGGGTACACCATGATGTCTTAAAAAATAATTCCTATATAGTCTTGTTAAACATTCAAGTGGTAAATCTTATCTTATAGCAAGAAAATGTGCTGACTTGGTATGATGATCAACAATGACCCACATTTCATCACTCCTTCTAAAAGTCTTTGGTTTCCCCATGAAAAAGTCCATCATAATATCATCCCATTACCACTCAGGTATCAAAAGATGTTGCATGACTTCTCTAGGATGTTGTCTTTCTGCCTTTACCTGTTGACAAACCATACATCATGACACATAATCAGTAATCTCCCTCTTCCTATTGTCCCACCAAAAATGTTCCTTCAGATCTCTATACATTTTAGTGCTACCAGGGTTTATAGAGAAATTGGAGCTATGAGAATCATCCAATAATTCCATTTTTAGATCAAGTATGTCAGGTACAAAAAGTATCTTCCAAAATTTCAAAATTATATCTTCATATAAGAAGTCAATTAATGTCCCATCATTCATAACTTTAATTTTTTTTGAAACTCATCATCATCAGTTTGAGAAATTTTTATCCTTTCTATTAAAGATGGATTGACAACCATTTGAAAAATTATCGATGTTTAACCTTCCATGATTATTCCCATATCCAATTTTACTAGATCCATGTACATATGATCCCTTTTAACTCTCATATTGTTCAAAACTCCATGATTATTTATACTCAAAGCATCTTCCACCTTATTTGCCTTCCTCAGGTGGTATTATATAGTGAAATTATAATCATTGAGTAGTTCAAGCCATCATCTTTTCCTCATGTGGAGTTATTTCTGTGAGAAAATATACTTCAAACTCTTGTGATCACTATGTATGTCACATTTTTTATAATAGATATAGTGTCTCCAAATCTTCAAAGAAAATATTATAGCTACTAACTCAAGATCATGAGTGGGATAATTGTGTTCCTGAATTCTTAGTTGTCATGAAGCATAGGCAATAACTCTATCATTCTATATAAGGACGCAACAAAGTACTTTCATTGAAGCATCAATATAAATAACAAATCGGTCATTCCCTGATCGTAGATTCAATATAGGAGCATTGAATAATCATCTTTTCAGTTCTTCAAAAAATTATTCACACACTTATTTCCAAATAAATTTAATCCCTTTACGTGTGAGCTTGGTTAATGGGTTATCTAATCAGGAAAAATTTTGGACAAAGCACCGATAATAACCTGCAAAACCAATAAAATTACATACCTTAGTAATACTCATTGGTGCTGGTCATTCTTTTATTGCCTTGGTCTTTGAAGGATCAACAAAGATTCTTTGTTTATAGACAATATGGATAAGAAATGAAATCTCCTGAAGCCAGAATTCACACATTCTAAACTCCCCATATAATTAATTTCTTCTAAGAGTCTTTTGAATAATTAGCATGTGATTTTCATGATCTTCATATCTTTTAGAGTATAACGAGATATCATCAAAAAATATCACTACAAGGTCATTAAGATATTCTTTGAAAACTCTATTCGTTAGATCCATGAAAATAAAGGGTGCATTAGTATCTCTAAAAGCCATTACTGTAAACTTGTAATGCCCGTACCTAGTTCGAAATGATGTCCTTGGAATGTCTTCCTTCTTTAAACAAAACTGATGATATACAGATCAAAGGTCAGTCATTGAAAAATACTGAGATCCATGAAGTTGATCAAATAAATCATCAATGTGAGGTATAGAATGATTGTTATTTATTATTATAGCATTGATATCCCTATATTCAATGCATTACCTCATAGATCCATCTTTTTTCTTTACAAAAAGAACAGGGGCTCCCCATAGAGAAACACTAGGATGATTAAATCCTTTATTACTCAATTACTATAGTTTTTTATTTACTAACACTAATTATATAGTGTCCATTATATAAGGGTTCTTTGATAAGGGTCTTGGAGTAGGAATTAAATCAATGGAAAACTCAATTTATCATTCGGGAGGATTTCCAGGTAAATACTATGGAAACACATCAACATATTCTTGTACAATAGGTATGTCCTATATTTGAACATTTTTTCCCTCATCCATAATTATTTCTTTCTCTTAATCCCCAATAATTTAATTTATTATAGCAACTGGGGGTGGGTCTAGATAAGATTCAGGTGGTGACTTTTCTTCTCTAAAGATAAGGTACTTCTTATCATCATCGAAAATTTTAACCTCATTCTTCTTACAATAAATTTTTTCATTATGGTATGAAATCTAATCCATTCCAAGGATTATGTCAAATTCAATCATGGGTATGATGAGGAGATCAGTAGATAAAGAATATTTATATGTCTTAATGGGAACTGACACACAAAACATTGTTGCAATGATACTTCCCTTAAGAGTTTTGAATGAAAACTCCCTTGTTAAATAAAATTAGAAATATATAATTTTCTAAGAAAACTCCGAATCTATGAAACAATGCAATGATCCAGAATCAAATAAATCATTTTCTAAACTTAAAGAAACCATTAAATTACCTTCCACCACGTCTTTCGGAGCTTCAACCTCAGTAGTAGTGATCGCATATGCTTTTACTTTCTCCCTTGTCGTTTTCTGAGGTAAGTTTACTTGATTCTTAAGAAATTCATTTTCATAATTCCCCTTTTCTCTACAATTTTATCATTAATCATTGATAGCCTCTTTCGTTTCCTTTCAGTTACGAGCTTGGTGGACTTTTTCACCACACTTATAATAAACTCCAATTCCCTTTTAGAAAGTACCAGGGTGTTTCTTACCTCATTTACCGTAGGATGGATATTCATCATTTCCCTTTCTTCGCCGTATTTATATTTATAGAGTTTTCAGAAGATCAATTCTTCTCTTTCTTTTCTTTAAAGTCATAAGACGTAGAGAATTCATTTTCTGTCTTGATAGCACTTGAGACAATATCTTCGTATGATGAGAAGGATTGTGAGACTAATGCTCGACAGAGAAATGGTTTTAACACATTATAGAATCGATCAATCTTACTCCATGGGTAATGTATATAATCTGTTGTATGCCATGTTAACCTTGTAAAGTTATCATCATGCTTTGTGAAATTTTCATCCTATTTTTTCCTCAGACTCAGAAATTTCCTTTCCATATCCGCTTAAAGGCCACGACGGAAGTATTTTTCTAAGAAATGCTCTTTAAACTCCCTCCATTACATATTTGATACTTCTTCATCCTCCATTGTGTTTTGAATTAATTACCACCATTGATATGCATCTCCCATGAGTTGATAAATTGTCATGACAATTTTTTCCCATTCGCTACTCCCCAAAGCATGAAATATTTTTTCTAAGGAACTTATCCATTTCTCCACTATGAATAGATTTTTACTCCGATTTAATGTTGCTGGTTGTTTCCTCATGAATCATTCTAACATTGATCCTCTACGTTGTGGATCAGGGTTCTCCATAAAGGTAATGTTGTTATTCATAACCTGAGGGAGTTGTCCCAGTATGGTGATAAGCTGATCAGCACCGCATCACCAGCTTCACGATAATAATCTTGAGTTGGAGAGAAATCCCAACATGGATTACATGCATTGATACAGTTTCCATTCCTTCCACAATGACCCATTTGTAAACAATGGAATACACTATATTAGTTTATGAATCCCAATACTTAATTCCAAACATGTAAAATAGTTAACAAAAATTGAACATTTTATGGATATAATCCATAATCATAAAAAATCATTGAGGAGGTATATACTCATAAATCCATTTTAATGGTTTGTAAAAAAAATGTGAATTATCCAAATCATATCCCCCGGGAGTGTCTTAAACAATAGTGCAACAAGGCCCATTTTTGTGTACCAAGATACCCCAGGTCAAGCCCGAAACTCCTTGTCGGAGTTTTCACTCCTAGGTACATCTTTTCCAGAGCCGCCTCTACAAACTCGTATCTAGACAGGGGTGTATTTATTTGAAAATAGACAAAATATCTACATTACCAAAACCTGAGGAAGTTTTTATATACTAATCCTCAGAGTCTATCTTTGGGTAATTTTCTCTAATCAGAGTTTGTCTAAATCTAGTTTCCAAGGATTTTACTAAAATTCCTCTAAAAACCACTATAACACCCCGACCCCAGTTACCTAGAGTCGGTAAATTATTACTTAACATTGGAATGATCGCAAGGGATCAAATCTTGAAATACTGATCAGTTTAGTCACCTTGGAAGTACTAGATACATACATAAGGTTTACATTACAATATAAAATGAAAAACAACAACAACATTGTCTCCTTTGAACACATCCATATTCCTTAGACTATCCTTCTAGGTTAGTCATAATATACTTCTTTTCATCCTAGAAAAATTAAAACATATAAATGGGTGAGTTCAGATGCTCAGTAATGATAACAATGTAGCAGAAACATTCATAAATAAGCATAAATATTTAAGGTAATGTATAAGACCAAAACACAATCCATTTAAACATAAACTTTAGCATAACATGGAAAATATAAATCAAATAATTCCATTTAATTATTCACAAGGATATTCTTCTAGTTGAATAATCACATGTAATATCAATATCCAATTTCATAATGAAGGAATGCATAATTCCAGACTTCATAACCACATAGTCAATGCCTCATGCCAATACTACTAATAAGATTTTATCAATGCCTTGTGACAAGATAATGGTTTGTCTCATGAGACCTACTGATGCATCGAGGAGCTAGAGCAGGATCCACACGTCTCTTATTAATTCCAATGCATTCCTCCTCTGAAGAGGTTAAAACATAACATAAACTTTCGAATTAAAACTAGCATATTAAATGTTAATACTTTAACTATAAACCATGAATGGTATAAAAATAAAACATACAGAATCAAACATATCATAGAACCTTCAATAAAATATGGATGATTGTATCAAAATAAATCATCTTCAAACAGGTGTAATATCCATCAAAGGATGTTGACATAGATGAAATCAAAACTATTTGAGAGAAATATCACTTTCTATTAGGAAAACATTTAAAAGTAAAATTATTATAAAATAAAAAATTTATTTTGAAAAAATTCTTACAAGATTGTAACGGAATCTTCGAAGATGTTATAACAGAAAAAAATAGCCACACCCACTATATATGTTTTAAAATACATTCTTACCTTAATTTGTCGAAAAGATCATAATGTAGCTTCTTTGTAAAACAAAAAAAAGTGTCTTTTATAAATATTTTATAAAAATTCAAACAACGGTATACATTAATTTAACCCAAAGTCTAGGAAATAGTAAAAAAAATTGAAATAATATTTTATGATGCATGGATGTGGATGATAATTAGGTCCCAATAGATACTCACATATAAATAACCTCGAATTACAATGAGATTATAAAATTAAGCCTTACTTTGATGTTTTCCTTGGTCTAGGGTACGTTAACCTCCTTTATAATTGTTAAATAATTTTTATTAAATTGTACAAGAGATATATACATAAATATGATATCATATATAATCTTTTAATATTGCTTTGTTAATAATATTTTAGTTGTATCATCGTTTCAGGTGTTAACAGATTCGTTTTCCTTAATATGTTTTGTTATGAATGTCATGTTTGTTATTGATAAGATGTATTTGATTCATATCTAGAATGATAATAAGTTCTTAAACATAATTTTTTTATTCGTAAAATAAAATTTATTCTTGACTGGTTACGATGGGGAATGAATCTCATCACGTTCGTGGAGACGGTAATCCGTACGTACACACCAGCGACAATACCATTCTATTGAAGGTGGAATTGTATGTAATTTGATGATATATCACATATAAAAAATAATTTACATGTTATATTTATTATTTACATCAATTATACTCATTATTATACCCATCCAAATAATGAAGTGTTTGAATAACAAACTACACCACGACATGGAGACGGTAAGCCGTACGTACGCACATATGGTGACTTTTCAATCAAAGGATGGATAGAAAAATGAATATGTTTATAACATATTTATAATAATATCATAGTATGTATAAGGTACTGGAGTTATTATTTTGGTATGGAAACAACAACGAAAGAATAAGTGGAATAAGAAAAGAACTGTGGAAGAGGTGGTGAAATTATTACTTCTTCTTCGGGTGTTTCCTTTTAAGTTGATCAAAAGGGATCCTTAAGTTGAATTTCTAATAAAAGTAAGGCCTCAGGGTCTAAGTTTCGGTAGTTGGGAGGATATTTTAGTAGGTTTAGGCAGATCCAAATGGCATTAGAGGTGTGATTTTTAGAGAAGGTAAACACCCTTTTATAAGAGAGGTGAAGGTCAATTTTGAAAAATTTTGAAATATTATTTTATTATTCAATCATATTCAGTTTATAATGGATCCAAAAGGATTTATTTTAAGTATAATGTGGGTATTAGTCAAACAAATCTCAATCAATAGGCTTTAGATTGGTCTAGGTAACCATATTAACCCTATCTTTTAGATTAAACTCTTGTTTAAATAGTTTAACATTTACCATGTCTTGTTGTATCTTTATATTATATGGTTAATAACTATACTATAAAATGACAAGAAAACCCAAATTGGTTCTTTAATTAAATATATTTTATTATATAAGTCCTTTTGATGAACCTTATATTTTTAGAACTATTATATCATTTAATAATATTGTATTGTTTTTAAAAACTCATTTATGTAAATTTTGACAGTATTTAGTATTTCATTTTTGTTAAAGTCCTAACAACTTGATTACTCAGAAGAAATTTAATTTAATCCACCATAAAATTTTATATTAACCTATAAAATTCGTTTAATTCATCAAAAGTCTCAATTTATATTTCTTTGGATATTTATAATATCAATTATTTTAATCTTCTATCAATAAGGTAATTACTGCATCATCATAGTGTCGTAAATAAATTTAATTATATAAAGTCTAAAAATTGTAAATAAAATACCATTATGTAGGAAATATTTTTATATTTCTAATGAATATTTATAGTAAAATTTATCTTATGTGTAACCTTATATTAAAAAATTTTTAGTTATGAAAATTTGAATTTAACACTTTTAACTCTTCTTTAAATAACATAATAATAAATGTCCTAATCTAATACAAGTGAACTAAAAGGATCATATTTTATTACTAAGGTTGATTTTGGTCGAAATACACTTATCCAATTGAATTAGGATGTGTTTTAGGGTAATAATAATATCATTTTTACCTTTAATTACCATATTTACTTTTAACCGCAGTAAATAAAATTCAATAGTTACTATTCACAAAATATTATTTTTACCTTATTGAACCAAATTTTACTTACTGATATCATTAGTGTCTCTTGGATTCTTGAAATTCAATTCATAAAAGTGGTAAAATTACATTTTATTCAAATTTTCTAACGTGCCTAGAAGGTGGGTAAACGACGTTAAAAAATTCAATAAAATTTTATACATATAATTTTATTATAAAATGAGTCCAATGAATTTCATTGAACTAATATAGGTATTGTAAATATATTTTTACTTAAAATGAATTTAAATAAAATAAATAATTATTTAAATAAAAAGTAGGTTTTTAAAGAATAATTCAGTGTTTTTCAATATTCATCAAAAATTGAATGTTTTCATAAAAATACCAATAATTCTAGCTAAGATAATATTGATATTTCGAATCCAAAAATTAAGTCCATTTTTAAGAATAAAATTTATAATATTTAAAAAAATTGGGTATTACTATTCATAACGTCTAGTTTGATTGGTCGTGGTGTGATAGAACTCGAAGTTACGTACAACGCTAGCTATTGTGTTATTTAAAGGGAAATATACTATAGTGGCCTGGGGTGATACAGTTTGACTAAGTAAAGACATCCCGGGACTTAGGAAAATTAATATAGGAGTTATAAGATTTTATTCATCCTTAAATACATTAAAACAAGGCCCTGAATGCGTTTTACATCAAAGAAAGCATCAAAGTGGAGAAACAGTAGGTAGCTGGAAACATTATATATGATCCTAGAAACACTGTTCATAGAATGACTCACCGATCTAGAACTCACTGATCCTAAAAACAAAATTCACAGAATAACTCACCAATCCTAGACTCATCAATCCTGGAAACACAATTCACAGGATGACTCATAGATCCTGGACTCATCGATCCTAGACTCACCAATCCTTGAAACACTGTTCAGAGAAAGACTCACAGATCTTGGACTCACTAAACCTAGACTCACCGATCCTAGAAACACTATTCACTGAAGGACTCATCGATCCTAGACTCACCAATCCAGGAAACACTTTTCACAGAATGACCCACCGATCTAATGGTACTATTCACAGAATGAATCATCGATCTGATGGTACTGTTCACAGAACGACACACCAATATGATGGTACTGTTCAGAGAATGACTCATTGTTCTGATAGTAGTGTTAATAGAACAACACACCTATATGAAGGTACTTTTCACAGAATGGCTCACCGATCTAATGAAACTATTCATAGAATGACTCATCGATATAATGGTACTGTTCACAAAATGAGAAACAATATGAGGGTACTCTTCACAGAATGACTCACCAATTAGATGGTATTGTTCACAGAATGACACATCGATCTGATGGTACTATTCACAGAACAACTCCCCGATCTGATGGTACTGTTCATTGAACAACTCACCGGTCTGATGGTACTCTTTATAGAACGACACACTAATCTGATGGTATTGTTCACATAAAGACACACTGATCCGATGGTACATTTCTCATAATGACTCACTGATGGAAATGTTCACATTGGTCTCATCGAGGGAACTGTTAACATATGTCTCACCGACAGAACACTTTACATCGGTATTACCGACGGAACTGTTGACATTGGTCTCACTGATAGAACTGTTCAGATCGGTCCCACAAATGGAACTATTTTCTGAATTGGAAGTTTGAAAAATTTTGGGGATAACCCACCTTGACCTTCCAAAACACATCAAACACTTGATTTCAGTAGAGGAATAGACCAAAGAGGTCTGATCCATTACATCAGATACATCTCAAAACATTCTCATCCTCAAGAATTGAAAAACCACCTAAAGGAAAACAGAAACGTGGTTCAAATAGCCACCCATCAAGATACCTATCCAAAGAGAAAAATCTACAAGAAGTAACCAAAGAAAACCATCTCATAAACACAAAATGTCTAAAACCACAAAGAGAACATCTTCACATGAAAAGAGTTAAACATAAAACAACTCTAGGTACTGAGCACCTATCAGTGACTCACATTCCAAGTTACTGCCTTCCACGCCACCGTGTCTCCACAAGACATGAACCAAGGGGATATAACACCCACACAAAACCTTCTATTTGTGGTCTTAGATCTCCACAAGCCACTCCTCGAAGGTCACATCATCATCAACATTGATCTCTCCATAATCGACAACGTACGAGTCGTCATGAAGATAATGACGGAGCTGTGATACATGGAAAACATCATGTATCTGGATCATCTGTGGGGGAAGTGCTACTTGATATACCATGATTCCAATACAATTCAACACCTCGAAAGGGCCAATAAACAGGGGAGAAATAATACTCCTACCCCCAAACCTTCGCTTCCCATGATGGGGAGTCACCTTCAGAAACCCATGATCCCCAAAATCAAACTCCAAAGGTATCTTCCTTTGATCAACATATGATTTCTGATGATCTTGCACTATCTTCATCCTCTCATAAATTACCTAAATCATCTCTGTTGAGGATCTTGATTAGAGATAATCATCCCCAGGACTCCGTGGAGTCTCTCCAGCTCCTCCAGATACTGCCTTGACAAAACTTCCACTGAGCTCGACTCCTTGGTTCATATAAAGTGCGATGATTTTATTAAACGATCTTCTACCGCCCAAATAGCATCATGTTCTCCCTGAGCTCGAGTTAAACCAGAAAAAAAATTCCATTGAGATATCTTCCTACTTCCAATGAGAAATATCTAATGTCTGGAGAAAACCACTAGGGACACGGTGCTCAGCCTTCACCTTCTGGAAGACCAAACATCGAGACACATACTTTGAAACTCCACGCTTCAACCTAGGCCCCCAAAACTGACTCATCAAGAATCAGTACATCTTTTTCACACCAGGATCCATAGATAAAGGTGAACTATGGAACTCTCTAAGAACCATCTCACACATCACCAAAGGAACAATATGCTTCTGTGATACAACACTCAATGTTGTTCATCCTCAGACCAACCATTAGGGGCCTCAACACAAACAACTCGGTCTCTCCATACCTCCCCCTAAAGATCCCCCAACTGGGACTCTTCCACCTGCTGCACTAGATATGATTGCACCATCATCAATAAAAGACAACCTCTACCCCCAAATTTTCCCATATCGAGATGTAATGTTGACTGTTCTTCCATAACTCTCCTGGAATCACCAGATTCATGCACTACATCACCACGTGAATTCCTTCTCAGTGCATCAGCTACAACATTCCTATTTATAGGGTTATATGATATTTCAAAGTCGTATTCATATTAGAACTCCATCCACTGATGTTGTCCCAATTTTAAGTCATGCTGGGAGACGACATACCTCAGGCTCTTATGATCGGTGAAAACCACAAAGTGATTACCAATGAGGTAATGTATCACAACATCTGAGAAAACACCACGGCTTCCAACTCAAGATCATGGGTGTCATAGTTACTTCTACGGGGACATAACAACAGATACCATAAGAAACAACTAATATATGCTGCATCATAACATAGCCTAACCACATATTCCAAGCATCACAGAAAAAATCAAACTGAACTCCCTCTACTGGAACACAAATAACTAAAGCACTTACTAAATTCTAATTCAGATACTCAAAAGCTACCAGACACTGATCAGTCCATATAAACACCTAATCCTTCTTGATCAATTGTGTCATATGAGTCGCAACCCAAGAGTAATCGCCTACAAACCTCTTGTTTTAGCCTATAAGACCAAGGAAACTTCGCACCTCTATCACTATCTTGGGGGCATCCCAAGACGCAACTGCTTCTATTTTCGATGGATCCATAGCTACCCCTGTTGGGACACAACATGCCCCAAGAAACAGGCTTCTCGACCCCAAAACTCACACATCGAAAACTTCCCAAATAGTTGATGTTGACGAAGAATTCCCATAACGGCATGTGAATTATCTGCATGCTCCTCCTTAGACATAGAGTACACAAGGATTTAGTCAAAGAAAACCACCACGAACTAATCTAGGAACTCACAGAACACCACATTCATCAATCCCATGAACACATCTGGGGCATTAGTCACACCGATTGACATTACCATGAATTCATAATTCCCATAATGAAAACAGAAAGTAGTCTTCGAGATATCCTCATCTTTCACATTCATCTAATAATATCCAGACTACAATTAAATATTTGGGAACCAAATTTCACCCTTAAGTTGATTGAATAAATAATAAATCCTTGTAAGAGGACAAATAGTCCTCACTATCACTTTTTTTAATCGACGATAATTGATACACAACCACAAACTATTGTCATCCTTCTTCACAAACAAAACTGGTGACCACATGGGGACATACTCAGCTGAAAAAAACTACGCTGTAACATACCATCAAGATGTATAAGTAGCTATCGTAACTCAGAAGGGGCCATCCTATATGGATACATAGAGATAGGAGATGCTTTTGGTTGTATCGAGATCCCAAAATCGATTTCTCGTCGAAGGGGTAAGACTACAACCTCTTTTGGAAAGACATCATGGTGCTCTTATATAACCCTAGGAAATGTCAACTACTGGACCTCTGAAGAACTTGGCATTAGCTCATCCATCATGGATGATAAGAAAGAAACATCCATCTAACCTATCCGAGTGACACGCATTCCAACAAACACTAATAGCTCTCCATATTCATCAAAGAACACAACCTGCCCCAAGAAGAAATCCATGGTATCCTACACCAAATAAAAAAATCCATGATGAGGATGACATCATATGGTTTTATCTATAAACATAGGAAATTTCCCCCAGAGCGGTGTTGACCCAACACTAGCTCACAGACTCTACATACTTCAAACAAGTCAGCTCAACAACCAACTAGTGTAGTCAACCCCAATGGCACTAGAAGCCTCTCTACCTCAAGTCCTAAAGCATAGACAAGGAAAGGTAATGTGAAGGATTGTGCCGCTCCTGAATCCAACAAGGAATACACCAATGTAGAAAACAACAAAAGGGTACCTCTAATAACATCTGGCACACCTAGAGGTGGAAACGCTAAATAATAAAGCGGACTGTGACCTCATCCATGACCTCTCTGACCCTAATGAATACAACCACCACTATCATGCTATTCTCTCTATGGATGGGGAGCGTCATGGGGCTTTCCACTACCTGCCACTTCAACCCTCTTCTGATCCAAAGCTAGTGAAACCTGTTGTTGTTGCCTCAGCTGGAACTGCCTCAATAGAGGAACCTAGATAAAAACACCTTCTGCACAGTGACTACTCTGAAAGGTTGGGAATATCACTTCTGATAACCCCAACCACCACAAGAAAAACCAGCACCTGATCCCATGGAATAGTCCTGAGAGCTGCTAACCCTGGAGAAACAAGATGGGGAGGGATGGGACCTACCCCCTGCCAAATGGAAACTCTTCTACCCTAAAAACCGGGAACCCCATATCACAACTCTTCTACGTGAAGAATCATGAAGAATCCCCTATCTTGAAGATCTGGTTCTAGAAAATGTCCTCTTGATGGCCTCTTCCCTCTCCATCACCTCCCGATATGTATTCAATATAAATGGGGTGACCTGGCACTATATCTCTTGATGTAAAGCCTCCTCGAAATTCCTCAACCTATACTCCTCATCTGGAAACAGGTCTGAATAATATCATAAAAGGTTCCTGAAACAGATTCCAAACTCTCTCACACTAGAGCTCCCTTGTCGAAGGGTATGAAGCTCCTAGTGACTGGACTCCTTCATGGTCGAAGAAAGAAACTCAACTCTAAACTTTTCTCAAAGCTCCTCCCATGAGATATTTGACTCCTCGCGATCCTCAAAGAAAAATATCCACCACTGCCTTGGTGCTCCATGCAGCATCATCTTAACTAAAGACACCTAGTGCTCTTTCGGAGCACTGATCGAACTAAAGCCTATCTCGACCTGCTCGAACTAGTCTTCTATGTCTGCATTTGAAACAGATCCATGTACTTATGCAGACTCTCACGCTGAAACTTTCAGAGTTTCCTCCTCCAAATTTCATCTTTGTCGACCTCTACCCTGCGAAGATCTTTTGGCTCTTCCTGCTGTACATATTATATGCGATCCTGATGAGGACGTCGACCTGGATCCATATTTGTAAAATAAAAAACAGTTAGAGCTCACAACCCATGAATATATTAGAATAAACATCAATTAATTAATTAATTTGTTTTCTTCTTTTCAGGTTACCATATCCCATGGTCTACCCATTCAAACACAGGCACAAAGAAGATTGATGCATGATCCTTTCCTACGTCTCTAACCTGCAACTAGTATCACCTCGTTTATTATCTATTATAGACATAAAGATTTGTGCATTAGATCATAGGGTCCTTAAAGGCCTATGTATCAGTTGGTCTCTAGTTTTTACATCACTTGCTAAATTTGAGTGACACTCTTTCCCTACTAACCCATGCATCCCTGCCTATGACTAACACCAATATCCATCCAATCCCTCAACCAGACCTTGGACAACACTTTGTCATGACCCCCTCACCACAAGGTGTAACCCTCCCGATCCTGAAATGTGAGAAGATAGATAATGTATCCTAATTCCCACCTCCAATAGGCTCTAGGTTGTCAACTAGCCCTCAGGGTTGAGTAAACATACAAATAGAAGGCATTACCCTCTAAGAGAACACATGTGAAAGAGAGAGATAAGATAGAAACCAACCAACTCTAACTCAGAATGAAATATAAAATAAAACCCAAGTACACATATGTAATGTCAGGAAAACATACTACAACTGAAAGGGGAAAACTATAAATACCCAAAACAAATTGAAAACAGTAGTGACCACGATGCCCAAACACCTCTTGCAACTCCAAGCTAGAAAAAATTATCCTGATCTCCAACCTGCTCTAAGTGACCTGAAAAATAGTTTATATATACATAGGGTGTGTATAATAGTATACTCAGTAGGATTCCCCTTGGAGCCTCTCATGAAAAAGCTAATAAAGCATGATAAAGAATAGTGAACAACAAGTGAAACTAACTCATCACCTAAACAGGTAAAATAAGTTCCCAGCCTCACCATGGCTACTCTCACCAATTATCGCATACAAGAGTATATAATATAATAAATAATATCAAAGGTAACCTGCTAAAACTTTTCCACTGGTTTTTTTCATTTCCCCAACATCGCACGTCCTAATCCATATATTGCTAAAAGGCTTTCCAGTAGACACCTGGGTGAAACACCACAACATGCACCTTGAAAAACAAAACCACCACGTCAACATAAGAAAAGTAACTAGGTTGTTTCTATGATCCACCACAGCTCGTATAACATGTATCATACGTTGGGCATTATACCTCAAGCAATTATAGCACAGAAACTGAGTAAGTATCCTCAATCCATCATAGCCTGTACAAGTTACACCTATAGTATTCCATAAGAAAATGTATCCATAATATATGTGTGTGAATAACCACAATCCATTACATCCCTCTACACACATATATGGGGAAAAATAATTATTGTGCCTACCAACACAAGTAACTACCAAGATAATAGATTGGGCCCAAAGGGGGTTGTCAACCATCCACCCTCCAACAGGAATTTGGGTAAAACACCCACAGGGCTCAAAATCCCTAGGGTGTTAGTTTTCCTAATGGACAAGGTGGATTAGCATATACAAACACAAAGAGTATAGAAAATAATATAGCTCACAACCACACTATGGGAATAACCATGTCTTAGACTCAATTACAGCTATCGTCTCTCGAACTCCCATATTCCACTTCTAAGACTAGGAATACAATAAGAACACAACCATTTAAAGATATTTATTACATTACTTCATTTCATTTTCATAATTTACACTTTACATTAATTAATTCTTTAAAAATTAATCAACCATTATTAATTCCAACATTCTATTTAATTATCATCACACCCAAAGTCCCCAGTTCCTTTAAATTAAAACCTCAACATTGCATCGCAATAAGTTCCAACCACTTGGGATAACATCATTTATTCAATCATTTATTAACATCATTGCTTTCCCATATCCCTAGTAATTCTAGAAAAACATTCTAATCTGTTTAACATAAGGGGATCAACATAGTGAGTTGGCAAACTACCCGTCGAGTATTTTCCACTTGTAGTAAAAGCGTAGACCCATCCTCCTTCAAGAAGCTAAACAGAGAAATAATTTGGCATACCTCGCACGTCTTCACCCATTTTTAGAAGATGGGTAGGCAAGAAAAAATATCTTGAGTAGTGGGGAAAGTAAAGAAGATAAAAACCCAACAAGACTAATCAAGCATCCAAACGTACACATCCAACCCATTTCATCATCTTTAGTGTTCTCCCTGACATCCACATGCATGAACAGGTGCATCTTGCCACTCTATGTGTCAACTACTACCACAAAAAATGGGCCTCCTTACCCCCACATATCACAACAACAATCCAGGATCACATGAAAACATAAGTAGTAGGAAAACAAAGATCATATCAATTGGGCTCTTATCCCATGAACAGGCAAGAGCGTCACTCAGAACCCTACAAGGAATTATCTTTGATCAAGAAACCAGTTCTTTAATCCATCTTGAATTAATCAATTTATTATTTATAGGTTCCAACATTGGGCAACCTAAACAGTAATATATCACAAATTGATTAAACATTCCTACGACATCAATTTGGTAAACATCAAATTACAACAAGATAAAATAGATTCATTTACATGCCTCTTTATCTTTGAAAATTCATTTACAATTAAGCCCAGTTAATGTTATTTACCAATTTCCATCAAGAACTAAATTCTAAACAAAGCAGGAATAGATATCACACTATCTAGAAAAACAAGAGGCAACAACACCCGATCGATATCAATTTATTTATCCATTTCAAATATTTATTATGTCAATTCCATTATGATCTGGTGGGATAAAACAAACTAACTCTATATTTTTAAGTAAAATAATAGATAAGAAACAAATCCCCTACCTCAAATGGTTCTTGATGCTCTTTATACAAGAATGATCCACACAAAGGATCATGATTGCCTCCTACTGTAACAACTGCATCCACCCGAGGAAGCAAAGACACCACCACAGTCATCAAAACCCAAGAAAAGTTCATTAGGCACATTAAGATAGCATTACATAAAATTTAAAGGGGATAAAAAGGTAATGAACCCAAAATAATGAAAATAAACCAAACCTTATATCAAAGAATGATCGATAATTCTTGGTTGTATCAAAAAAAGGGGGTGTAAATTTAGCCGGAAGAAACTTTGAGGGGGAACGATCTGAAGATTAAGGTTTGGTCACACCGCTCTTATGGGAATAAGGAAAGTTTCTAGCTTCTCTCACCATATAACAAGAAGTTATAACAAGGGAGGAAGATATCTCGTCCCTTTAAAAGATTTACGGAGCAATGGTTTAAGGTACACTAGATTTTCCATTAAAATTGGATCCCATTAAACCACACAGTTTGATCAAGAAATGATATCCCAAGACTTAAGAAAAATAATATAGGAGTTATGAGATTTTATTCGGCCTTAAATCCTTTAAAATAAGGCCTTGAAGGCGTTTTACATCAAAGAAAATGTCAAATTGGAAAACTGTAGGAAGTTGGAAGCACTGTTTACGATCCTGGAAACAATGTACACAGAATGACTCACGGATCCTGGAAACACTATTCACATAAGGACTCACTAATCTTGGAATATCTTATCCTAGAAACACTATTCAAAAAACAAATCACCGATGCTAGAAACACTATTCACAGAATGACTCACCGATCTGATGGTACTATTCATAGAACAACACACTGATGTCGATGGTACTGTTCACAGAACGACACACTGATGCCAATGGTATTGTTCACAGAAAGGCACACCGATCTGATGGTGCTGTTCACAGAATAACTCACTGATCTAATGGTACTATTCATAGAATGACACACTGATATTATGGTTGTGTTTACAGAACGACTCACCGATCCGATGTAACTATTCACAGAACGACTCATCAATCTGATGGTTCTGTTCATAGAATGACACATTGATCCAATGGTAGTGTTCACAGAAGGACTCGTCGGTCTGATGGTACTGTTCACATAATGACACAACGATCTAATGGTACTGTTCAAAGAAGGGATCACCTATCTAATGGTACTATTCACAGAACAGCTCACCGATCTGCTAGTACTGTTCATAGAATGACACATCGATTCGATGGTACTATTAACATAACGACTCACCCATCTTATGGTAATGTTCATAGAACGACTCTCCGATGGAACTGTTCACATCGGTCTCTCCAATGGAACTGTTCCCATCGGTCTCACCTAGGGAACTATTTGTAGAATTTGAAATTTGGAAAAGTGTTGGGGATAAGTCACCATGACCTCCCAGAATACGTCAAACACCAAATTTCTGCATAGGAATATAGCAGAGAGGTCATGGCTGTTACACTCAATATTAATAAATATACCTCTAAACACTATTATCCATGTCCTAGGTGTTCTGGTCTTTTCTAAAAACCATCCTTCAAAGGCATAATCTAGTTAGAAAAGGAGTCATCCCAAGAAGGTATGAACTCCTTATCGCGCCCACATTTATATTCCTTTAAAATTTTATTCTTATACCCACTATAATTATATTCTAACCATATTAATACAATTAAATTAGTCTCATTAATATACTAAAATATTATAATGATAATGTATTAACCATTATCTACCTTCTACTCATCCATTCTATATTGAAAACATTGTTATATTCTGGTGGTTTCATAGCCTCCATGAATGATGAATATAATTTTATTGGATTTCCTTACATGGATCATTATAGAAAATTATTTAATGAATAAATATATTATTTATGATATCATTAATATTATATAATGATTAATTGTTCATTATATTAATGATTCTAGCATTAAATTATCATAGTAATTTTCAACCACCCAAAACAAACATACCACATCATCTTTCATAGTTGGACACTAATTTGAAATACATATATATATATATGTATAAAATTTGTTTCAACATAATGATAAAAAATATTAAACTCTCTAATTTTAAAAAATATGGAACTATTTTATAAATCCTTTGACCATGTTCTACAAGCTGAATTAGTTTTTGGATAAATTAAGAGAAAAACCCCAAGTAACTGATGAGAGAAAAATCTAAATAATAAATTAATGAAGCGTTATAACAAATGTTCTTAAAAAATAATTGAAATTTTTTCTAAATCACGCATATAATTGACTTAATTTTATTATTTAGGATATTAAATACAAACCCCAAGAAAGTCAAGACCTATAGTAAGGGATCTTCTAAACCACCATCATAAAATTTGGGTTATCCATCCTATATCTACCTCAATATTTCTCTTTAATATCATAATGTACATTTTAAATTATATATATATTTTCAATAAATATATTCTTTTGTTATATTACCATTATTTTCTAAATTTTTTATGTTTTTCAAGTGTCCATTTTTTTAAACAATTTTTTTAAAATGGAACTTTTATATTCATTAACTATTTTTGTGTGTCGATATATTAAATTTTATTACCTTGAATAATGTCCAAAAATAAAATCAATTTTATGAAAATTAATTTTGGTGTACTACCTATGTTAAGAAAAATCCCATGATTTCATTACTTATACCTTAAAACAAATCTTAAAAGGCTAATTTTTTTTAAACTATTATCTCACTTATTTCTTATAATTTTTTTCATTTTTACTTCTTATATAATATATATTCATATTTATTTAAATATTAATAGACAAAAAATTATAATATCTTCTTAATATGGGAATCATTATGATATATCATTTAGTTATGACTGAAATAATATTCTCTTTCCAATTCTCGTTTAATGTATTTTTCATATTCTTATACATTATGTATTGATTCCTTATCTTGAACACATATGCATGTATATATTATAATGTGTTGGGTGGGACTTGAATTATACATACCCCTAATTTCTTGGGTAATATTTTCATATAATGAGATTCCATTTATGGTGCATTTGTAATAATCCTAAAACACTATGATATGTTGTATTAATAGTGATCCATGATTTATGATTATGATGTCATATTTTATGTTCTTGAAAAATTCTTATGTTTCTATGGTATTATGATATCTACTCCTTCATTCCATGATTCTATGTGATTATTTTTATTTGTGTTATCATGTTTTGTCTCTTTACTCTTATATTATATTTCTTTATAATATTTATTTCCTTAATAAACTTTATAGCCCACCCTTTTCTCTAGGTATATACTTAGGGTATCCTTCATAGTAATAAAAACTAAAATGGAATTTGGAGAACCTTATGGGGATCAAAATAAATTTGATGTATTCTTTTTCCATGTTGATATATTATATATCTAATCTCTTAAAGACACTAGTCCTCTAGATTTTAGGATTTTATTTTATAAAATTTTGCATTAAAAATCAAGAAATATTACATGTATAAGAGTAACTATACAATATAATAGACCCCCAAATATATAACTGAACATAAGGGAACCCCAATGAGGGATAGGGTTGATATTGAGGGCCACCTAGGGTTTCTAGATGTTGAGTGGGTGGAAAGAGAGAGATCTAGTGATTAAATTCAAGTAAGGGCAGTGTGACAAATTCAAAACATTTATAACTAGACAGAAGTAATCAAACTGCGACCCACTCATTCAAGTAATTATTACCCTTACATGCACATATTATCATGTCTTGGGATGACCTCCTTGGTTCACAACATGTTGACCCTCCATATTTTCACCCCTGAACCCTGTAAAATTATGTAACCCATATACATTACCCCAAGAGAAAACTTACATGTGTTATAGAGAGTCCTCATGTATTTGGGTATTCTATATTGAAGACACCTATGATTACAAGTAACCCTTACACATCCCATACTTTATGATTTTCTAACCTGTATACATAAGATTATCCCTTACACATCATTTGGTCCTCCCACACTAAGCTAATTTTTTTAATGAGGGGACCCTTATATAAGTTTACCCTTATGTATAAGAGTTAATTATTTTTCATAAATGAGTTTAACCTTAAATATTGAGTGGACATAATTTATCCAAGCATATTCCAGCACTTAATCATTTTTCAAATGAGTTAAGTACCTTTATGCATGAAACTTCCCTTACATACTAGGTGTTTTCCCTCAAGTACTATAGGGTTACCTATATTCATGGGACTTAACCAATTCTCTAGAAAGGGAACCCTCACACATGTAAGCCCATACACATCAAAAATAGCTATAATTCCAACCCATGTATTCTTAGTACCAATAATTCTTTGATATCCCTTGGCTCTAACGTGACTTTTCCAATCCAACATTCTCTGAAATTATTGACACCTCGATAAGGTATAAACACACTCAATCAAGAAAAAATTAAACCTATATCAAGAAATGAACATAACAAATATTAAATGGAAAAAATGAAAAATTGAGTATAGGGTTTCACAATTATCCCAACCATATCACTTTCTATCCTCAAAAAGTCCCTGAGAGTTCCCTCAAAAGTTAAATGACACATGGAACATAGGTAAATTCAAATTACAAAATACATAATGGGGATTAAATAATTTCATATTCCAAATACATAATTAATTTTTTTTATAAAACTCTTCCACAGGAACTATTTTAAATAATAAATTAATTATTCTAGCATAACCAACCAAAAAATTCATGTCCAGAGAAATCCATTTTAAAACAAGAAATATTCTATGGTTTATTAATAGATATTAAAGCATCATATCATGAAATAAATATAAAATAAGTATAATTTTTGAAAACACAATAATAAAACAAGGCATCACTTTTTAACTTTATTATGTTATCAAAGGAGTTGATAAAATTAAACATAGGATTTGTTTCTTCAATAGAAGCATAAATCTAAAATTAAGTTATTCAAAAAAACATTCTTAGAAAAGTCTTACAAAAATGACCCAAAATAATTCTCAAATAATATCAAATAATGAAAACCATAAACTAGATAATGTATCAACTATATAGTGGTTGGATATATATCTACACTATACACTATCTTACATGGTAAAACTCAAGAGATTCCAAATCAAAATACCAAAAAATACTTTAAGGAAACAAAAAAATAAGCACCCTTTTTAGTCTCCCAATCATATTAAAATTTCCACTAATGAATGATTCTATATGGATGATAGATTACTACTAACTATATATCAAATAAAAAATACACAACCAAAGGTAATTTATCAAAACAAGAGTTGCGGACTTGGTACCCATGTCACCAAGGTGACAACCTAATAACAACATAAATAATTCCAAAACAATATCACTAATGATTTAGAAAAACTTTAATAAGGTCCTATCCAAAACAATATTTAAGCATTTTATTGAAATTATATATCTGAAAAATTTATTACCTTAAGTAAAATATATATACAATAAACTGGATATGGGAAAACAAAATTCAATAGGAAGTACCACAACTAGTCGATATATCAATATCAGGTTCATCAGGTTAAACATGAGTATTTTATAAAGGAGTAGTTAAATATCTATCTGTATTATATAAAACCCCTTTATAGAACCTTTCTGGACCTAAAAATAAACAAATATGGTAGGTTTGTGGATATTTCTAACATGAGTCATTCTTATGACCTAGCTAAACTCAATGATGGAATATCAGGGAGTTACTCCTAGAATATGTTAATGAGAATAAATTGGATGGTTTATTGATACTACCTATTTTCTAACCAGACTTAACTCACTTCCCTCTTTTGTCGATGGATTTTCATTCACATCCTCTAAGTATAGGGAAATATTTATCAACTTGAGAACTCCTTCCATGACTGATTCAGTCCTGAAAGCTTTCTTCATAACCCATATGTCAGAGGTTAGGCCAAAAAAGATATTTTCTATTAAAGATTATAAGGTGGATAACATTCAAAATAATGATATTCTAAATAATCATCTGAATCTAGATTTTATTGATATAGAATTAGTTAACTCAAATTTAAAATGTAATCTAATACTAACTGGTCACTTTACTCAAGGAAATACAACTCCATCAACTTAAATAATTCAACGTCCTTTAAGAAATATTTTTGAAAGAAAAACTTCTCTAAACATTCCCAAGAATAGTATTTATATGGCCTCGTATGAATTTTGGATTTATACTACTTTTATCTTGGAAATTTTGAAATAATGTAGTAAACATAAACTTAAGAGATACATGGTACTCAAGAAGATTGTAAATCCTCTCTATGTTCTCTAAATACACTTATGGTTCAAAGGAAAATAGATTCCCATGAAAGATATGATAGATTATGTTCTGAAACTATAGAACATAGTCTATATGTTGACCAAATGTATGGTTCACTAGTAGAGTCTCAACCATAACTCCCTCTTGGAAATCCATAATAACTTGGGGTTGGACTACTCTAAATGAGTAAGAATCATATGCATAACCAATAGAGGGCTCAAGATTTGAAATTCATAAAACCATTAATAATAAAAATAACAAATCACAAAAATATCAAGAGAAAACCAATTATATCACAATAACAAAAAAATCATTTACCAATTTCCAAAATGTAAGGAAACCATTCATTTTTTAATTTTAAATCATATTAATTACACTTTATTTAAAATGATTTCATGGAAATAATTTGGAAATAATATACTATATACACCTACAAATTTTTGAAAACACTTTAAAAGATTTAAAAAATATAGTCTTTCAATAAGATAAATGGATTTTTATTTTAACCCACAATGAAATTCTTAAAACATTTTATATAAACCTATATTATAATTCTTAAAAAAATTTGATAACATCCCCTAAAAATTATGGAACTCAACCGCTAATAATATAACACCTAAATTCCTTCCTGAAAACCCAAATTCAACTAAGATAAATAACATAAATGATACCTATAAAACACATTGTTATTAATCTACCCATATTGTTATTCATGGTTTGCACATGGTTTTGAAAATCATGAACAATATCAGTATGTAATAAAATTTCCTTTTATAGAGATGTCTCCGGCTAGTTTCTAAGTAATGTTTTGTCTATTTTTGAGTACCTTTTGTTTTAGTTGTATCTTGGGGAGTTTTTTGTGAAATTTGAGAATTTTTAAAGGAGGACTTTTTGTGCATGGTTGGTACACTTTTTCCTAAACTGTGCACCCCATCCAAACAAACTGTGCAACCCAAAAAAAGTAGATTTGCACAACCGGTGCAGAGTTTTTCATACTATGTTCCATATTAAGTGAAACTATGCACCAACCCACCAGATGAGGTACATAGTTAAGATGAATAGTATGTAAAACCATGACCCCTACCTAGAAAAATGTTTGTGCGGTTTTAATTAACCCTAAAATAATATTTTGAAATACCCAAACCCCCATATTAATCCTAAATCTACTGCCACTCATCCCATAATGATTCTTATCAATTTTTTAGGCTCCCAAATGGGTTCCAAGACCTCATATCCTCTGTTCTTGTGAAATATTTGGGTGGATCGAAGATTTAAATCTCCCTGGTTATGTGGTTTGTTCCTGATTAGAACATTATCTCTATCTCTTCCACTCATATTTCAGGATAAAATATGGTTGTTTTACCCACTACTATAAATAGTTTAGATCTAGATCTAGGTTGGAGGCATCTTGATTCATTTGATATTTTTTCTAGGAATTGATTCATGTTCTCATTCATCATCATGATTAGGGTTGTTCTGCTGAAATTGGGGATTTCCATTAGCGAGTGTTCTCTCTCAATTTTTTGGTAGGTGGTAGATAATTTAAATACAAATGTCTTGATTTCAATTGCTTGAATGTAATTAGAAAATTAATATTAGATAATTATAAATTGAGTTATTGATTGAATTAATCATTATGGTGAATTAATTAATTGAGGGAATTGTGAAATTGGGAATATTGAGATTTTGAATTGGAATAATTCATTATTGAATTAATTATAGGATATTGTTATGATAATTAAATTGATTTAGATGATTAATTAATTATTAAATTAATTAATAGGGTTGAGATGATTACTTAATTTTGGAATTAATTAATGGAATTGAAGTGGATTAAATAATTATTGAATTAATTAATGGAGTATTGTGATTTTGAAATTGGGTTCATTAATTGTAGAATTATCTGCTGAGATATTAGGATTGTGAAATTTGAATGATTAATTAATGAATTAATTTTTGTAATATTTTGATTGTGGAATTTGGATAATGAATTTTGGAATTAATTATTTGGAATCATTGTGATTTTGGAATTGATTGAGGTGGATTAATTAATGGGGATTAGTGTGTTGATGGAATTGAATGAATTAGATTATTTAATTTGTGGATTAATTTATGTGGATTATTGTGAGAATTAATTTTAATGAATTTGATTAATTAATTGGTGAATTAATTAATGTGGATTGTTGTGTTGGTGAAATTTAATTAAATGGATTAATTAATAGCTAAATTAATTAATGATGATCACTATTTTGATGTAGTTGAATGAATTAGATAAATTAATTGGTGAATTAATTAATGGGGATTGTGGTGATGATGCAATTGAATTATGTGAATTAATTAATTGGTGAATTAATTAATGAGGATTATTTTTTTTAATGTAATTAAACGAAGGGGATTAATTAATTGGTGAATTAATTATTGGGGATTATTGTGTTGATGCAGTTGTATGTATTGGATTCATTAACTGGGGAATTAATTAATGGGGATTTTTTTGATGATGCAATTGAATGAAGTGGATTAATTAATTGGGGAATTAATTAATGAAATTAATTTGATTAGTTAATTATTGAATTAATTATTGAAATTGATATTCAAATTTAATTATTTATTTAATTAATGTTATTGATGTCATTAGTTAATTTTTGAATTAACTAATGGATTTGATGTGATTAATTTATTGTTTAATTAATTAATGTTATTGATGTGATTAGTTAATTTTTTAATTAACTAATGGAATTTAGGTGATGAATTAATTCTCTAATTAATTAATGTTAGTGAAATTATTAGTTAATTATTTAATTAAATATTTTAATTTATGTAATTAATTAATTATAGAATTAATTAATGTTATTGATGTGAGTAGTTAATTTTTGAATTAACTAATTTAATTTATGTGATGAATTTATCATTGAATTAATTAATGTTATTGATGTGATTAGTTATTTGTTGAATTAACTATTTTAATTGATGTGATTATTTATTTTTTTGAACTAATTGATGTTATTGATTTGATTAGATCATTATAGAATTGACTAATGGAATTCATGTGATTCATTAATTGTCCAATTAATTATTGTTAGTGGTGTGATTAGTTAATTTTTTAATTAACTAATGGAATTGGTGTGATTAATTAATTTTTGAATCAATTAATGTTATTTATGTGATTAGATAAATGTTTAATTAACTAATGGAATTGAGGTGGTAAAATAATTTCTGAATTAAATAATGGAATGAGTTAAATATGCAACTATTTAATTTGATTAATTAATTGGTTAATTAAATAATGGTGATATTGTGATATATCTGATATTGTGATATTCTTATGTGGGACATGGCTTGCTATATCAAAAGCCCATAGTGATAAATTGATTAAAGAGTGTGGGACATGGTTTGCTACATCAAAATCATATTGTGTAGAAAGAAGTGACGAATGGTAACGATTGAATTTATATGTGGTAATCATGTGTGGGGAATGGCCTTCTACAATAAAAGATGATAGTTTGAATTGAAATGATGAATGGTAACAATGGTATTCATGTATGAAAATAATTGAAGAATGGTAATAACGAAATTCATATTTGACGATTGTGTACGGGGCATGGCCTCATGAATCAAATTCCCATAGTTTGAATTGAAATGATGAATAGAAATAATAAAATTCATGTGTGAAAAGAAGTACTAAATGGTAATATTGAAATTCAAATTAATGTGAAATTCATGTGTGGGAAATGTTCTTCTGCATCAAAATCCCATAGTGTAAATTGAAATGATGAATGGTAACAATTGAATTCATATGTTAATTTATATAATGATTGGTAATAATGGAATTCATATATATGGTATCTCTTGGGGGAATATTAGAATCTAGCATGGGCTGAAAAAGGTATTGAGAGTTCAGGCATCCTAAAGAACCCATGGGTTGTGTATTTAAATAAAGAATAATTGAATAAAGGTAATCTGTTTACTTTATTTCTATTATTTATTCATTATACAATTGAATACACTATTTGAATAGATATTTTTTAGATGTAATTGGTGGTGGAATACTAAGTTCTACTCACACCCTACTCAAGTTACCTTTTCGGTACCAGAACAGATTTCATTATTGTATGACATGATAAGGGAAAATCCCTATATTAAATGGATGAGTCATGATGGAATAAGGATGAGGGAACCAGATATGTTTCGGGACCTTCTTGGGAGTTTTCAGTGTCATTAATTTTGAGTTCTCATTTTGAAACATGACATGCACCTGGCATGGAATGTCTATTTTTTATTTTTAATATTGTATTTCATGCTTTTCTCATCATGTGGAATTGGTATTTTCTTATTATAGTTATATCATTTGGTTATAGTTTATTTATTTTCTTTAGTGTGTTACTCTCATAAAGAGGTTATAGTCTTTACATGATTTATAATAGACCATTACTACCAGGCTGCAACCTTTGGCATACAGGGAGGTTTGCTTGAGGTCATGTGACCAATTGACTCAGGGCACTAGTGTGTCGAACTCGGGTGGGGGTGTTTCAAAGTGGTATCAGAGGAAATTTTCTTGCTTTTTATTTCTTCTTACTATTATGGAAAGGTATATATGTGAATAGTAAGATTTAGGCTTTGGTAATGATATTATGCATGGGAGTAGCTAACCCATGTACATGGGGAAACCCATGTATTCAGGGTGGGATTATTGTTATTTTTATATGATTTTAAAATTGATGTTATTTAACCATGGGTGATTCACTTGTGGTGTAATGAGATAATGTTTTGATATTTTTTGTGTTTTGACTCAAGGCCCAGTATGGCATGAGAGTTGATTTTTCATGCATCATTCTAGGCACTCGTTATTATTTTTTGACATGCATCATTTTTTCATGCATGAAAAATAGTTTTTACGTATGTTGTTGAACATGACCTATTTTTCATTTATTATTAATTTGAAGTGAAAATAGTTCCTAATATGAAATTAAAAGTGGTAAAAAAATGATGCAAAATGTGAATAATTGGGTGTCTAAATGAGAAACTTAAAAATGAGAATTTTTGTTCCTCGATACCATGAACTAGACATAGGATGGTTAAGGGTAATGATATAGCCTCATTGTTTAATGTTTTTCAGGGTTTAGGGGAAGTGACATCTAGGGTGAGGGGTGCTCACTTGGTTGGGATTGTTGTGTGAAAGGATGATATTTTTCTATAAAATTATTGGTGTACATAAAAAATTGATAAGATCATGTCCTGTACCTTGACATCATCTTGGGTACAACAAGAAATAATTGGTTATATATGCTAATCTACATAAGGATTTTTTTTTATGGTATAATGGGCCTTCTTGAAGGTTGTTCCCTTAGATAACGTGAAAGGTGAAACCATGTGGTGGATGGTGAACCACTGGTCATACCTAAGTGGGGGTAGTAAAGAGGATGTGTGTCAATAAATGCTAAGGATTTAATTATTGGAAGCCTGGAATCGGCGATGATTAAGTTTTGGATTTTTATGACTGATTGAGAAGGATACAACCATTCCCACTTCTTGAGATATATAAAGGAGGGGTATGATCCATGGTGCATGGTAATTTATTGAGGAAATAGATGAAAACAACACATCTAATGTGGCAAGTGATGTGACACTAATAGATGCATTCTTTGAGAAGGATATGATATGTTTCTTGGATCATAGTGAAAAAGTGTTGTAGGGAAAGACTATGTCAACAGCCCATGAATTATGGAAACATTGAGGTGATTAGGAGGAAAATTATGAGAGATAAGTGTATATTAGTGATCAATTTCCCAATCTTTTTTATTTAGAATCTCACAGATGGATGGGTGTATAACTCGAGAATGAGATGTTGTAAGGTGGGGAGATGCTAAGAACCAAAACTTTTATGGAGATATATCGGTCTTGTTTCCAGGTAGACTTTTTTCTTTTTTTGATTGCATTTTTTTGTTTGTATGTTGAGGATTTTCAGGTTGAAATTTTTAGAATTTTTAAAGGATGAGAGTTTGTGCAAGGTTGGCACACAATTTTTCTAAACCATGCACCCCATCCCTGTAAACCGTGTGAACCCATGCAGAGGGGATTCACATGGATGGGGAAATGTTTTTAAAACTTTTCACCCAAGTAGAATAAATTATGCACCCCCTTGAAGAGGAACACAATTAAGGCGCATGGTTTGGGAAACAGTGTTCCCCTTCTCGGAAAACAACACACACCATTTTAATTAACCTAAAAATTAGATTTTGAAAAACATGAACTCCCATATTAACCCCAAATTGACCCCAATTCTTCCCATAAAGATTAATATCAATTTTGGGGGCTCTATAATGAATTCCAATCCCACCCAACCTCTATTATTATAAAATATGTGGGTGGATTGAAGATCTTCACCTCCCTGGGTATGCGGTTTCTTCCTGATTAGATCTATCTCTATCTTTTGTTTCTCTTTCCGGATAAAATAGGGATATTTAAACACAATTGGAAAGGGTTAAGATCTAGATATAGGTTTGATGGATCTTGATATGTTTGATCTTGTTTCTAGGATTTTATTCAACATTATGTTCATCAACATGATTAGGGTTATTCCCATCAATTTGATGATTTCCATTGCAAAGTGTTGTTTGTTAATTTTGAGGTAGGTGGTATATAATTTAAATACCGAAGTATTGATTTCAATTACATTTTTTTAAATTTAGAATTGATGGTAGATTATTAGAAATTTAGTTCTTGAGAGAATTAATTTATTAAGTGAATTAATTAATTAACGGAATTAGGAAATTTGAAATATTTGGATTGTGAATTAGAATAATTAATTAGTGTATTAATTATTAGATATCGTTATGAATAATAAAGTAATTGAGATGATTAATTATTTTTAGAATTAGTTAATATGGATGAGATGATTAATTAATTAATTATTGAATTAATTAAAGGAATTTATGTGAATTAATAAATTATTTAATTAACTAATGGATTTTTGTAATTGTGAAATTTGGATAATTATTTGTTGAATTAATTAATGAGATATTGGGATTTTGAAATCAAAATAATTAATTGTTGAATTAATTATTTTAATACTGTGATTATGGAATTGGGATAACTAATTGTTGAATTAATTATTGGGAATTGTTATGATTATAGAATTGATTGAAATTGATGAATTAATTGATGAATTAATTAAAATATTATTGTTTTGATGCAATTGAATGAATTAGACTAATTAATTTTTGAATTAATTATTGGGTATTATTTTTTGGATTCAATTGAATGAATTAGACTAACTAATTAGTGATTTAATTAATGGGGATTATTTTTCTGCTTCAATTGAATGAATTATATTAATTAATTAGAGAATTAATTAATAGGGATTATTCTGTTAGTGCAATTGAATTAATAGGATTAATTAATTGGTGAATTAATTAATGGTTATTTTTATATTGAAGTGATTGAATGAATTAGAATAATTAATTGTTGAATTAATTAATGGTGATTGTTTTGATGATGAAATTGAATGAGGTGGATTAATTAATTGGTGAATTAATTAATGGTGAATGTTATGATGATACTATTAAATGAATTGGATTAATTAATTTGTCAATTAATTAATAAGGATTTTTGTGTTAATGTAATGAAATGAATTTTATTTATTAATTGCTGAATTTCATAACAGGTATTGTTGTGATAAAGCAATTGAATAAATTGGATTAATTATTTGGTGAATTACCTAATGTTTTTTATGTTATTATTTAATTATTGAATTTATTATTGGAATAGGTGTGATAAATTAAATTTTTAGCTAATTAATGTTATGTATATGATTATTTAATTTTTCAATTAACTAATGGAATTCATTTAATTAATTAATTGTTGAATTAATTAATGTTATTACTGTGATTAGTTAATTATTGAATTAACTAATGGAATTTATGTGATTAGAGATTTGATGAATTAACTAATGGAATTGATGTGAGTAATTATTCTTTGAATTAATTAATATTATTTATGTTATTATTTAATTGTGGAATTAACTATTGGAATTGATGTGATAAATTGATTATTTAATTAATTAATGTTATTGATTTGATTATTTAATATTTGAATTAAGTAATTTAATTTATGTGATTAATTAATTTTTGTGTTAATTAATGTTTTTAATGTGATTAATCAATTATCAAACTAAATAATTGAATTGAGGTAGTTAAATAATTGTTGAATTAATTAATGGAATGTTTTAGATATGTGATTTTTGAATTTGATTAATTAATTAGTGAATTAATTAATGGTGTTATTGGGATATATGTGATATTGTGGTATTTTTTTGTGGGACATGGCAGACTGCATCAAAATCCCATAAGGATAAATTGATTAAAGGGTATCAGATGTGGTCTATAGCATAAAAATCCCATTGTGGGGAAATAAGTGATGAATGGTAAAAATTGCATTCATTTGTGATAATCGTGTGTGGTACGAGGTTTGCATCATCAAAAGCATATAGGGTGAATTGGATTGGTGAATTGTGACAATGGAATTCATGTGTAAAAAGAAGTGATAAATGGTAACAATGGCATCATAAGTGAAAATCAGGTGTGAAACATGGTTTGCTGCATCGAATACACATAGTGTGAATTTAAATGATGAATGAAAAAAATGAAATTCATGTGTAAAAATAAGTGATGAATGGTAACAATGGAATTCATATTAATAGAAAAAACATGTGTGGGACATGGTCCGATATATAAAAATCCAATAGTATTAATTGAAATGATGAGTGGTAACAATAGAATTTATATGTCAGTTGAAATGATGAATATTAACAGTGGCATTCATATGGATGATATCCCATGGGAATAGTCTAGACTACGACATGGGACGAATTAGATATTGAGAGTTCAGGTGTCCTCAGGAACCCGAGGGTTATGTGTTTAAATAAAGAGTAATTTTATAAATGTAAACTATTTACTTTAATGGTTTTATTTATTCATTAAACAACTACATACATTATTTTAAGGGATGATATTTTAGGAATCATTGGTTGTGTCCCACTGATTTGTACTCACACCCTACTCAGGATGACGGATCGGTACCTAAATAGATTTCATAGTTGTAGGACACGATAAGGGAAAAGGAATTATGTTAGATGGATGAGATGGAATGGATCATGGATGAAAATATCGAACGTGGTTTGGAACCCACTTGAGTGTTTTTAGTGCCACTACTTTTGATTTTTCATTTTGAATATTTACACTTACTTTGCAAGACATATCTATTTTTCATTTTTGATATTGTATTTCCGCCTTTGATCATTAGTTGGTACGTGTATTTTCTATTTATCATTATATCATTTGGTTTTTGTTTATTTATTTACACTAGTTTATTTATTTGATAAAGAGGGTATATTCTCCCCATTATCAATAATAGACCCTCACTACTAGTTGGAGGCCCCTACCATATGGGGAGGCATGGTTGAGGTTATGAGACTAGCCGGTTTGGGGCCCCAGTTTGGGGAACCAGTGTGTGGAACCCATATCGAGAGGTTACAAAGTGATATCAGAGGAAGTTTGGTTTCCTTTTATTTAGTATTACTATTTGGGAAAGATGGATTGGAAAATAAAAAGTGTCAAGACTTGGTGATGAGGACATGCATGGTAGTAGCTAACCTATGTACTAGGGAAAACCCAAGCCTCTAGGGTGGGATTGTCGTTATTGGTATTTTCTGATTCAATTGATATTATTTTACCTTGGGTGAAGCACTCGTGGTGTGATGGGATAATTGTTTAATATTTTCAAATATTGGACTCATGGACTGATATGGTATGACAGTTGAGTTTTTACGCAACATTCTGGGCACTCCGGATTATTTTGTGACTTGCATCATTTTTGGCATGCATGGAAAATGGGTTTTAGGTATGTTTATGAACTTGAACATTTTTCCATGCTTATGAATTTCCAATGAAAAGGGTGCCTAATATGAAATTTAACGTTGTAAAAATGATTCAAAATCTGAATAATTGGGTGTCAAAACGAGAAACAAGAATATGAAAATTTGGATACCCTTGTTAACCATGACCTTGACATAGGATGGTTAAGGGTTGTGATAGTTCCTTAGTTATGGCCATGTTGTTGGGTTTGGAGGATGTGACACCCAGGGTGAGGGGCGGTCACTTGGTTGGGATTGTAGTGTTAAAAGATGGTATTAATTAGTGAAAATCATGGTGTACTTATAGAAATGAGATAGTAATACCCTATACATTGACATTGCCTTGGGTACACTGAGATATGAATGTTTATACACCAAAATACTTAAGGATTTTTTCTGGTAGGATAAGGGTAATTTTTGAAGGTTGTTACCTTGGATTAAGTTAAGGTGAAACTATGTGGTGGTTAGTGAACTACATTTCATACCCGAGTTAGGGTTCTAAGGAGGATGTGTGCCTATAAACATTAGGGGTGTCGTTTCTGGAATCTAAGAGTGGGAGATGGCTAATGATTCAATTTTGATGACCGATTGAGGATGAGGCAACTAGACCCACTTCATAGGTTCTATAGGGGAGGGGTTGTGAGCCACTTCGGTTGGTAATTTATTAATTAAAGAGATAAAGAAAACACCTAAGGTGGTTTCTGATGTGATAATAATATATGCATCCTTTGAAGATCATCTGATACGTCTGTTAGATCATAGTGAGAATGTGTTATAGGGAATGACTGCGCCAATCGTTCATGTATTGTGGCATGATGGATGTGTTCAAGAAAAAAAATTAGAGATAAATCCAGATACGATGGCTCAATGGACTGATCTTTTTTACTCTGAATTTTATAGATGCATGAGAGTATAACTTAAGGATGAGTTATTGTAAGGTGGGGATATAGTAAGAACACAAACTTTTATAGATATTTCTTTATATTTTTTTCACATAAACATTTTTCTTGTTTTGAGAATTCTTTTTTAGGTTGTATCTTAGGGAATTTTTGGATGAAATTTGATAATTTTGAAAGAATGAGAGGTTGTGCATGGTTAGCGCACGATTTTCCAAAGATGTGTTCACCAATCCAGTAAACCATGTGAACTCAAGAAAAGGGGATTCACATGACTAGGCCATGAATTTTCAAACTGTGTGACCTATAAAAAGAAAGAGTTCACCCCCTAGAATAGGATAATAGTTAATGTAAATGTTTTTTCAAACCATGTTCCCCTACCCAAAAAATTGTAAGCACAACTTTAATTAATCCGAAAATTAGATTTTAAAATACTTAAACGCCCATATTAAACCCAAATCATCCCCTACTCATCCTCTAATGATTCCTTTAAATTTTTGGGGGTCCTAGAAGTATTAAAATACCTCTTTACCTCTTTTAATGTAAAATATATGGGCAGATTGAAGATCAATACCTCCCCAATATTGTGGTTTCTTCTCGATTATATATCCCTCTCTCTTCTGTTCCTATTTCTAGATAAATTACGGATGTTTTACCTATGGTTTGAAAGGTTTTAGATCAAGATCCAAATTTGATATACCTTGATCTATTTGAAAATTTTTATAGTATTTTATTCAAGATATTGTCCGTCATCATGATTAGGGTTATTCTGTTCAAATTGGGGAGTTTCATTAGAGATCATTCTTGGTCAATTTTTATATAGCTAGTAAATAATTCAAATCCCAATGTATTGATTTAAATTATATGTGTGTAATTGTGCAATTGATATTAAATTATTATAAATTGAGTTCTTGATTAAATTAATTAATTTGGTGAATTAATTGATTGAGGGAATTGTGAAATTTTGAATATTGGGATTGTGAATTGGAATAATTAGTTGTTGGATAATTATTAAGTATTTTTATGATTATTTAAATGATTTATATGATTAATTAATTTTTTATATAATTAATAGTATTGAAATGATTAATTTATTATTGAGTTAATTAATGCAATAAAATTGGATTAATTATTTATTGAATTAATTAATGGAGTATTGTGATTTTGAAATTGGGATAATTAATTGTTGAATTAATTACCAAAATATTGGGATTGTGAAATTGGAAAAATTAATTATTGAATTAATTATTTTAATATTGTGATTATGGAAGTTGGATAATTAATTGTAGAATTAATTATTGGGAATTATTATGATTATATAATTTATTGAAATGGATTAATTAATTTATGAATTAATTAATAGATTGTTTTGTTGATGCAATTGAATAAATTAGAATAATAAAATGGAGAATTAATTAGTTTGAATAGTTGTTTTGATGCAATTGAATGAAATATATTAATTAATTGACGAATTAATTAGTTCAGATTATTTTGATGATGAAATTGAATGAATTGGATTAATGCATTGGTGAATTGATTAATGGGTATTGTTTTGTTGGTGTGATTGAATGGATTGGATTAATTAATTGGTGAATTAATTTATGGTCATTTTTGTGTTGATGAAGTTGAATGAATTTGATTAATTAATTGGTGAATTAATTAATAGGTATTCTTGTGATGATGTAATTGAATGATGTTGATTAATTAATTGGTTTATTGATTAATGGGGATTGTTGTGTTGATTAAATTGAATGAATTGGATTATCAAATTAGTGAATTAATTAATGGGAATTATTGTGTTCATGAAATTGATTGAATTCAATTAATTTATAATAGAATTACGTAATAAGGATTGTTGTGATGATGAAATTTAGAGAAATGGATAAATTAATCAGGGGATTAATTAATGTTTTTGGTGTGATTATTAAATTTTTTATTTTTTATTGTAATCGATGTAATTAATTAAATGTTTAATTTATTAATGTTATTAATGTGATTAGTTAATTGTTGAATTAACTAATTCAATTTCTGTGATTAATTAATTTTTTAATTAATTAATACTATTCATATGATTAGTTAATTGTTGAATTGACTAATGGAATTGATGTGATTAATTAATTGTTGAACTAATTAATGTTATTATAGTGATAAGTTAATTATTTAATTAACTATTGGAATTTAAGTAATTAATTAAAGTTTAAATTAATTATTGTTACTATTGTGATTAGTTAATTTTTAAATTAACTACTGGAATTTATATGATTAATTAATTTTTGAATTAATAAATTTTATTGATGTGATCATTTAATTGTTGAATTAGCTATTGGAATTGATCTGATTAATTAATTATTGAATTAATTAATGTTATTGTTGGGATTACTTAATTATTTATTTAACTAATAGAATTTATATAATTAATTAATTTTTAAATTAGTTATTGTTATTGGTGTGACTAGATAATTGTTCAATTAACTAATGTAATTGATGTGATGAATTAATTGATGAATTAAGTAATTTTCTTGATGTGATTAGTTAATTTTTGAATTAACTATTGGAATTTAGGTGGTTAAATAATTTTTGAATTAATTAATGGAATGATGTGAATTTGTAATCTTTTAATTTTATTATTTAATTGTTGAATTAATTAATAGTGATATTTTGATATAAGTGATATTGTGATATTCATGTGTGTGATATGGTCTGCTACATCAAAAGACCAAATGATAAATTGATTAAAGAGAGTGGGACATGGTTTGCTGCATCAAAATTCCATTATGTGGAAAGAAGTGATGAATGATAACAATGTAATTCATATGTGATAATAATGTGTGATACAATGTCTCCTGCTTCAAAATATCATAGTATTAATTGAAATGATGAATGGTAACAATGGAATTCATTTGTGAAAAGATGATATGAATGATAAAAATGGCATTCAACTGTGATAATCTTGTGCAGGACATGGTCTACTACATCAAAAGCACACTGTGAGAATTGAAATGATTAATGGAAATAATGGACTCCATGTGTGATAATAAGTAATGAATAGTTACAGTGGCATTTATATTAATGTGAAAATCATCTGTGTGGCATGGTCTGCTGAATCAAAATCGCAAAGTGTGAATTGAAATGATTAATGGTTCCAATGGAATTCATATATGAATTTATATGATAAATGATAATAATGGAATTCATATACTTGATATCCGTTGGGGATAGCGAAGACTCCAGCAAGGGTTGAAGAAGGTGTTGAGAGTTCAGGTGTCCTTGAGAACCCAGAGGTTATGTTGTTAAATAAAGAGTTATTTAATAAATTTAAATTGTTTAATTTATTGATTTTATGTATTATTTATATAACTACATACAATTTTTTATTGGATATTGTTTTAGAGGTCTTTGGTGGTGGCCTGCTAAGTTGTACTCACACCCAACTCAGGTTGCCTATTCAGTACCCAAATAGATTTCATGGTTGTAGGACATGATAAAGGTAAAAAACCTATGTTATATGGATGAGTAGGGATGGAGCAGGGATATAAGTACCTAGACTTAAACATTATATAATCTAGTTTATTCAACTAGAATACACTTATTACATTCATAAGGTTCTTTTTAGTGTAGAGTTTTAGTGAACTGGGACACAATTCATACATATCAACCAACAAGAATACAATGTGGGTACTACTAAAACAGTATATATTTCATCTATTATTAAATTTTTTTTAATAAATAATGAAATATTTTCATCAAAAATCTTCACTACATTCATCTTAGCCACTGCTTTTCTCTTACCCGTCCTTAAAACCTATGAAAAACATTTTAAAACATGGGATGATCGCAAAAAGCTCAGTAAGTGACCTAAAACAAAAAAAGAAACCATTAGGTTATGAATACTTAAAAACATATGATATCATGTTCAGAAGATATAATTATCACCCTTAAATTATCAATTGCTTAATTTGTGAAAACATGATATTTCCATAAAACATTGAAGACATAAATAAAATAATATAGGTACCTTGGGGAATTACCTACTTAAGATGATAACCCTCAGGACAACCATATAATTTTTTATTGTCATGGATACCTTACAATTTAAACCTCATGGATACCTTATGATGTAACCGTCATGGATACCTTATGGTGAAACCATTGCAACTACAGTTGGAGTAACCATTACGGTCAACTACTAACATAATCATAACCAATGCATTGGAGGGAGATATATGTCCAAACCTTCATCATAAAAAATACCTAAGAACCAAAACATAATCATAAAAATATAATATTATAAAAAAATAATTTTTAGTTTTTCAAAAATATAAATTTTAAAGTGGGATTTTAGATAAAATTATATTACCTTGGTTTTATCTTACTTCAAACATGTTCAACCCTCCTCTAGTATTATTCTCCTTGAGAACATTCTTAAAGAACATGGTTTTTTCCTTTTGCTGTGACTATTAGGTCTTTGATGTGGGGAAGAGGCTTAGGAATGGAATAGGGAATAAATTGAAAAATCTATAGGGCATTGTAGGTGGGAGGAGAACCAGTTGTGGGGGGTTTTATTTATAATGGAGGAGAGGGGTGTGTTTATATTACTATGTTAATTAGTTTGTGATTTTGGTTCAAGAATATGAATAGATTTTATTCCATGAATAATTAAAGTAAAGGGGAAGTATAAATTGATATTTTGGGCATACATCATCTATACATCACCTATGACTTAATAATTCAGGTATTTTCTAAATACCATAAATTATCAAATTTCACTATTCACTAAAAAATCAACCATTTTAGAAAAAAACACAAAAATTCATCCCAAATTTTTTTCAGTTTTTATAATTAAAAAATGGACTCCAATTTTTCATAATATTTTTCTAAATATGATAAATTTAATTTTTAATTAATGTTTCATTTATTAAAAAAATATCGATTTTAAAATTATAACATATTTTATAACACTTTGAAAAAATAATTAAGTTCGCGTAAAATTATATTATAATTATAAGACAAAAAAATTTATATTTATGATTCTATTTTTTGAAAATAAATTTTGTTTTAAATCATTATATTAATTACAATATTGTAAATAAAAAATTATGTTTCACAAAAATTTCAACACATAATTTATTATTTTGAAAAAATTACTTATTCCCAGATATAAATATATCATATCTTCTCTTATAAGATATATAAATTTTATTTATAATTTCATAGATAGGGTTAATATTCTATTTTTATAAATTCATTAATTTATATATGTACCACTTATTTCATTATACATTTATAATAATTTTTACTATTTAATTCTAGAATAGAAAAAATATATTTTATAATTGTCTAGGTTTTACATTATCCCCCCCCCCCACTTATAGAAATTGTGTCCATGAAATTTTTTATTCAATTATTAAAAAATTTATGATACCATTCCCTCATAGTATTTTTATATTCCCATGTTACATCTTCAACCGTGTGGTTTCTCAACAAAACCATAACATGATGAATTAACTTGTTCCACAATACTTGATCTATACGACCAAGAATATTAATAAATTCATCTTCATAAGAAGTGTTTTGTTATAGATGAACTACTTTTGGGCTCAAAAATGACATGAATCTGGACCATAATTTCTTAACATCCAAACACGAAAAACATTGTGTACCTATGATAAACTCTTAGGATAATACACTCGATAAAGAACTGATCCAAATTTCTATAGGATTTAAAAATGTCCAATGAAACATGGACTAAGTTTTATTTTCATACCAAAACCCATAACAGTTTTCCAAAGACCAATTTGAAGGGAAACATGATCACCTACATCAAAATAATGGTCTTTCCTTCTGTTATCTACATAAATCATCTATCTACTATGAGCTACCCTCACGTGTTAATGGATTATATTTACTTTCTCATCCACCACCTCTATTAATTCTAGTCCTACCAACTTCTTTTATATAACTTCATCCCAAAATAATGGTGTTTGACATTGGTTCCCATATATTTCCTCAAAGGTTTCCATTAGTATACTGAAATAAAAACTATTATTATTAGATAACTCAACTAAAAAAAGATGTTGATCTCGACCTCCCTAGTAATCCATTGAACAATCATGTAACATGCCTTCCAATGTCTGAATTTCTCACTCGGACTATCCATAAAACTGAGGATGAAAGGTTATTCTGAAATTTAACTCTTTTATCATTGACTTATGAAGGATTTTCCAATATTTATAAGTGAACCTAGAATCATGTCCAGATACAATGGAGAGAGGAACTCCAAAAGACCTGGAAATCTATTAGAGGTATAGTCAAGATATTTAATCTAGAGAAATATTATCTTGAATAGGAAAGAAATTTGTTGATTTATTCAACCGATCAACAATAAACCAAATCACAATGTCACCTCAAGAAGTCTTTAATAATCCCACTACTAATTTCATGGATATATATTCCCATTTCCTCTTGCACACTGGAAAATTCTAAAGCATCCTCGTTGGTAGTTTTGACTCTAATTTAACCTATTAACATGTATAAATTTCATAGTAAAATAAGCAAAATATCTTTTTATTACATCCCCCTATTAATAAACCCAAAGGTCTTTATACATTTTAGTGCTTCCAATATGAACTAAAAATAGAAACTATGAGCTTCACTTCAAAACTCTTTCCTCAAATTTGAATCACAAGGATTATATAATATCTTCCCAAATCTCAAAACATAATAATTGTCAAAATTAAATTCAATAAATTTAACTTCCTTCACAAATTCTACCTTTTTCTGTAACTCGTGGCCTTCTTATTACACTTTATTAATTTTGTTTGATATAGACAACTACACAAACACCTCAAACAAAATAGTTGAATTTCCTAAAAAAACTTCCAATCCAAAATTCATCAAATGATTAATCAGGGGTTCTTGTTTGAAACATAAAATGGATCATGTGGCATGATTTTTTATGACTCATGGAATCCCCCACCTTTTTTTCTTTTCCAATATGATAATTGATCATGGAATAATAATGTTTTATCACTTCCATCAATCTTTTCTAACTCATGTTCAATTTGTTCTGATTGAATATATAATTATAACTTTTATATTCATTATATATTTCATATTTGGATCCATATAAATGGTTCCTCTAAATTTCTAAATTAAAAACCATTACTGTTAATTTTTAATCATGTGTGGGATAACATAACTCATGAATTTTTGAGATGTCATAAAGCATAAGCAATTACATTATTATTCTACATTATAACACAACCAAGTCCCTTCAATGAAGAATCATTATAGATAACAAAATAACCATTTCTGGAAGGCAGGGCCAAAATTGGAACATTCACCAATCTTTTTTTCATTTCCTCTAAAAACATATACAGTCCTCTATACAAATAAATTGAACCCCTTTTCGTATTAACTTGAGTATAATTATAGAAAACCGTGAAAAGTGTTTACCAAATCATAGGTAATAGCCTACTAATTCCAGAAAACTGAGAATCTTTGTAATATTTGTAGGTCCTACTCATTCATCGTCCAGATTTTTTTTGGCATGTTCAGCTGCTATGCCATCTTTATTTAGAATGTTCCCAAGAAAAGTAATAAATTTCAACCAAAAACAAATTTGATGAATTTCCCATATAACTTCTTTTATTTATGTATTTGTTGAAAAATCCTTAGATGTTTTTCATGTTTCTCATAACTTCATGAATAAACCAAAATATCACCAACAAAAACCAAAACAAAACTTATTAAAATATTTTAGGAATCTTCTATTCATAATATACATTAATATAATATGAACATTTTACAACAAAAGGTAATAAAAAAACTCACAATTTTCATATCTGGAGTGGAAATATATTTTTGGAATTTCATATTCCTTCACCTTTAGCTGATGGTAAATGGATCTCAAGTCAATCTTGAAAAAATAATGAGCTCCCTGAAACTGGTTAAAAAATTCATCGATATAAGGAAATAGTTACTTATTATTAACAGTAATATTATCCAATGCTCTATAATCCGTGCAAAGTCTAATGGAACCATTTTAATTTTTAACAAAAAAATTGGATCACTCCATGGTGAATTTCTTAGACTAACAAATATTTTATAAAGAAACTACTATGTCTTTTTTTAAAATTCTATAATTTCTACATGATTCATTAGATTTGGGGATTTTGAGATTGGATTAGCGTAAGGAACTATGTAAATAGTTAATTCAACTTTCTGGTCATGTATCACACTTGGAAACTCATGAGGAAAAACATGGAGGTATTCCTTTAATACTAGCACATCATTAATCTAAACACTTCTCTTGTTTTCAACAATATGAGCATGATAAATATCATTTCCATGTTTTTATGATTTCTCATCTTTCTAATATGTTATCAATAGTATGGGTTCATTATTTTATGAAACTGAAAATCGTTATGAAAAAACAACTTATTTAGATCTATAATAAATCTTAGAATGATAAAAAAAATCCATTCCCTACTCACAATAACATCGAGAACAACTAAGGAATAAATAACAAGGTTTCAAGTAATTTCAATCCACATAAAACAACAAGATGATTCTAATAATGATTTTTTCCTTAATAATTCCCCGAGTGTTTTAATAAAAAGTTTTTATTTCAGTTCTTGAGGAGTTCCAATTTACCATAAAATTTCTTAGAAATAAAGGAATGTGTAAACCCCGTATCAAACAAACTAGTATAAAAATATGAGTACACAAACAAAGTATCTGATACTACATCATTAGATATCCCAACATCTTTTAATGTAGTCACAAAGTATTTCACTTCACCTTTCTTCTTATAATCTGGTTATTTCCATCATTCATATCATTTTGTGGGAAGTTATTTTCATAAAGCCATATCTCGCCACATTTGAAACAGTTTACATTTTTCTTGTTAGAATTAAATGTACCGACACAAATATATTTTTCATTGAAATCTTGGGCCATATTTCCAAAATTTTTACATTTAAAAAACTTCCAAGATACGTTAATGAATTCATCTGGATGATTTTTAACACACATCCCACATACTGGAAATTAGACTCTCTTATCTTTAGATCTATTTAATTGATTATTACCCCTTGATTTCCATTTAGAAATTTTTAATGATTATTTCCAATGTACATTTCATCATCAAAAAACTTTATCTCTACCCTTTCAACACATTAGACAAGTTTCTCATAACATTAAATTCACAGGATGAAAATTCCCTTCAAGGTGTTGCCTTTAATCTTCTGTAAAAACAACTGATTTTACTATAAAGATCCCAAGTAAGATTTAGTGTATAAATTTACAATAAATTGAAGTTTTCTTCAAAAATGGCCACTAAATCTGATTCCTTTTGTTTCAATTCACGGAATTTATTTTCCATCCTATTTCGAACCGCCTTTGGAAAATATTTTCCCCAGAAAGGATTCATAAATTATCTCATTCCAAGGCATGAATCTATTCTTTTTACTTGATATTCCGGACCATTTATCACCACTAGTTGGATTCACCTTTAAATTATAAATATAAAGTCTTCCCTATTGATTACTTAAACTCCCCATGACATCAAATATATTTTCTAGGGCTTTAATCAACCCTTCAATCACCGTTGGGTCAAAAGATAAACTAAAAGTAGAAGGGTGTAACCTCGTAAAATGTTCTACTATCATCATGTTTCATTATGGTAGCTCTGGTTATTCTGTTTCATGGATTCCACCTACATTAATATCATATGTATACTAATCCATTACTATCAAAAACTTATCGGTTCTAATTCCTATCATTTTTTGTTGCTGATTCGGAAATATTTCATCCGCTCGGTGCCTTCTTACTTAAGCTTCCCTATTTATTCTATGGAGAACCATTCTGAATAGTCACATCTTAGATGAAGAAACATGGTAATAATTAAATTTCATATCATTTCAACTTAACCATTAAGAAAAAATCTTTTATGGTATTCTATTAACATCATCTTAATGATTAAAGCTATCTAAACCATTCTCTGATACCTACTATAAGGACCCGGACTTAAACATTACATAATCATTTTAATTCAACTATAATACACATATAACATTCCCAAATAACTTTTTAGTTTATAGTTTTAAATAATTGGGAAATAATTCATACATATCAACCCACAAGCATGCAAAGTGGGTACTACTAAAATTTTACCCATTTCGTATATAATAATTTTTTTTAATAAAACATGAAATATATTCAATGAAAATAAACACAAAATTTATCCTGAATTTTTATTTTCTATTAATCATCCTTAAACCCTATGAAAAAATAATTTAAAGCATGAAATTAGCATGAAATTCTCAGTAAGGGACATAAAAGAAAAAGGAACCCTTAGTACATGAATACTTATAAACATATGAGATCATTTTCAAAAGATATACTTCTCATCCTTAAGGTATCATATACTTACATTGTGAAAACATGAGATTTCCATAAAACATAGAAAACATAAACAAAACCATATAGGTTCTTGGGGAATTACTTAATTAAGATTATAACCATCATAGATACCATATGATTTGTAACCCTCATGGATACCTTACTATTTAAACCTCATGGATAGCATATGATGTAACCCTCCTACCAACATTATGGTGTAACAATTGTAGTTTCACTTAGAATAACCATTACGTTCAACATTCAACATAATCATAGACAATGAATTATAGAGAGATATAGGTCCCACCCTTACCTTGGGTTTTCATTACTTCAAACGTGTCCAAACCTCTTTTTGAACTATTCTCCTTGAGAACCTCCTTACGAAACTTGGTTTTGGCCTTTCTGTGAAACCAAAAGGTCTTGGAAATGGGGAATAGGATAAAAAATGGGATTGGGTATAAATTCAAAATTCTACAAGGATTTGGAGGTGTGAGAGAAGATAATGTGAGGGGAGGTATTTATAGTGGAGGAGAGGTTTTTTTATTATATACAATGGTTTATTTTTTTGGCTCAATTAAATTAATATTTTTGAATAAATGAATAAATAAAGTAAATGGAGAAGAATATTTTGAGATTATGGGCTTACATCAGTCATGACTCAACAATCCATGTATTTTCTAAAAACCATAAATTACTATATTTCACAATTCACAAAAAAAACTATTTTAGAAAAATTTAAAAAATTCCCCCAACCATTTTTCAACATGTATAATTCAAAAATGGACTTCATTTTTTTACAATATTTTTCTGAATATGAGAAATTTAATTTTTAACTAAAATAATCATTTATTTAAAAAGTACCATTTTGAAAATTATAAATGAATTTAAAACACTTAGAAAAAACAATTAAGGTCTCATTAAATTGTATTATAATAATAATATAACAAAATATTAATTTATGGTACAATTTTGTAAAAATAAAATTTATTTTAAGTCATTATATTAATTCTAAAAATTTAAATAAAAATTTATGTATCATAATAATTCCGACAAATAATTTATCATTTTTGAAACATTTATTTATATATTCTATGATATATATATATAATATTTGCTCTTATAAGATAAAGAAATTTTATTTATCCATTCATATATGATGTTAAATTTTTATTTTTATAAATTCATTAATTTATGTAAATACTATATATTTCATTATACATTTATAATTAATTTATCTATTTAATTATAGAATGAAAACAAATTATTTTATAAATACATGGGTTGTAACAAATGATGAGGGAACTGAACTCAGTTTGGGACCCACTTGGGAGTTGTTAATGTCTTTTCTTTTGATTTTTTGTTTGGAAACATGACACATACTTAGCATGACATTTCTACTATTCAGTTTTGATATTGTATTTCATGATTTAGAAATCATGTGGTATAAGCATTTTTTATTAAAATTATATCATTTAATTATTAATTATTTATTTCCACTTGTGTTTTAATGGGAAAAAGAGAGTATAGTCTCTCCATGATTGATAATAGACCCTCACTATTAGTCGGCTACCTCAGGTGTACGAGGAGGCACGCATGAGGTCATGTGACCAACAGGCTCTGTGCACCGGTGTGTGGAACCTAGGTTGGGACATTATAAAGTGATATCATATGAAGTTTTCTTTTCATTCATTTTCTTTTGTATTACTATTTTGGGAAGGTGGATATAAAACTAAGAAGATTCAGGCCTTGGTTATGACCTCTTTCGTGGGAGTATCTAACCCATGTATGGGGGAAAACCCAAGTACTCGGGGTGGGATTAATATTATTGGTATTTTCTATTATTGGTGATTTTATGTCGTCTTGGGTGATGAACTTGTGGTGTGATGTGATAATTGTTTAAGATTTATTTAAATTGGACTCATGGCCCTGTATGGAATGGGATTTGAGTTTTCATGCATCATTATAGGAACTCAGGATTACTTTGTGACATGAATCATTATAGGAACACAACAAAATATGGGTTTTAGTTAAGTAGTTCAAATTGAACTATTTTTCCATGCTAGGGAATTTAAAGTGAAAATGGTTCCTAATATGAGATTTAAAGTTGTAAAAAATGCCCAAAAATGGGAATAATTGGGTTTCTAAATGAAGAACTTGAATATGAGAATTTGGTTTGCCTTGTTAACCATGATCTAGACATAGTATTGTTGAGGGTAGTGATATCTCCTAAATTCTAAATGCTTGGTAGGGATTGTGGGAAGTGACACACTGTGTGAGAGGTAGTTACTTGGTTGGGATTATTGAGTTAAAGGCCGGTATTCATCAGTGACAATCTTGGTGTACCTAAAGACTTGATAAGATCAATCCCAATACCTTGACATTATATTGGGTACATTGATAGATCATTTGTTATACATCAACCTACTTAAGGATTTTTTTCTGGTCGTATAAGGTCCCCTATTAAAGTTTATTCTATTATATAAAGTTAATGGTGAAACTATGTGGTGGCTTGTGAACCACTGATTGTACCCGAGTGAGGGTTGTAATGAGGTTTCCTATTTATAAATTCTAAGATTATCGTTCATTGGAGTCGAGAATAGGTGATGATTAATGTTTTGATTTTGAAAAAAAAATGACGATAAGGATGCCATGTCCACTTATTTGGCTATGTAGGGGAGCGGGTTGAGCTGTGGGGGTTCTAAATTTATTGAGGAAAGAAATGAAAGAAAAACACTTAAGATAGAGAGAGATGTGATAGTAATAGATGATTCCATTGAGGAGCATCTAATATGTGTATTGGATCACAGTGATAAAGTGTTGTGTGGAAATATTGTGATAATGGTTTGTGTATTGTGGAATCATGGACATGTTCAGGTGGAAAATGGGAGAGATAAGCGGATATGAGGGCTCAATAGCCCGTTCGTTTTTACTCAAAATCTTAGAGATTTATGGGAGTACAACTTGAGGATGTGCTATTTTAAGGTGGGGAGATTGTAAGAACCTGAACTTTTATGGGGATGTATTGGGCTTGTTTTTAGGTAAAATTTTTCCTTTTTTAGTACCTTTGGTTAGGGTTATATCTTGGGTAGTTTTTGGGTGAAATTTGATTGTTTTGAAGGAGGATAGGTTGTACACGGTTGGCACACGTATAAACCGAGTGAACCCCAATAGAGGGGATTCGTATAGATGGTGCACAGTTTTTCAAACCGTGAGCCCTATAAAGAAAAACTATGAACCCCATAGAATAGGCACATCCTGAAGGTGCATGATTTGGAAAGTTGTGTTCCCCTACCCAACAAACCATGTGCACAATTATAATTAACCCTAAAATTATATTTCAAAATAACTAGACCCCCATATTAACCCCAAATAAACCCCCCACTCATCCCTTAATGAGTAATATCAACATTGGAGGCTCCCAGATGAATTCAAATCCCTCCCAACCTCTTTTCTTAGCAAATCTATGGTCATATTGAGGATCTGAATCTCCCAGTGTATGTGGTTTCTTATCAATAATATATGTATATATATATCCTTATCTCCTATTTCTAAATAAAATATGGATGTTTTACCCAGTTTTGGATAGGGTTTAGATTTAGATCTAGGTTTGATGGATCTTGATATATTTGATCTTGTTTCTAGGATTTGATTCAAGATCTCAGTCATTGTTGTGATTAATGTTATTCTACTCAAATTGGGGATTTTCATTGGTGAACATTCTTTGTGAATTTTTAGGCATGTAGTCTATAATTCAAATCACAATCTATTTATTTCAATTATGTGTATATAATTGGGTAATTTCTATTATATGATTAGAAGTTGAGTTATTGGTGGAATTAATTAATTTAGTGCATTAATTTAGTGAATTAATTAATTAAGGGGATTATGAATTTGGGAATATTGGGATGTTGAATTGGAATAATTAAATGTTAAATTAATTATTTGATATTTTTATGATTAAAAAATTTATTGAGAAGATTAATTAACTGTTGAATTAATTAATAGGATTGAGATTATTAATATTTTTTAATCAATTTGTAAGAACCTGTTTCTTATTTTTGAGGTACGGGCTTGTTCTTTTTCTTTTTCCTTAAGTGTTTTTGAGAAAATATGGAAAATAGGGAAAATCCTAAATTTTGGAACTACACGCCGTGTACTTTTCAACACGCCGTGTACTTTTGGCCGTGTGGGATGGGTACACGGGGTGTGTAACCAAGTCGGCGACGAGGGGTGAAGAAACTGACTACACGCCATGTAGTCAGTCGTCAGTCCTAAACAGTAAGGTGGTGGTGTAGCCGCCAGCTAGGCGATAGTACACGTTGTGTACTCGGAAGTACATGCCGCGTACTCATGTCGACGGATGAACAGTGTGGTTGTGCCGCCAGAGGAATTGTTAAATGAAGGAATTACATGTCGTGTACTTAGAAGTACATGACATGTACTTTGTTTTTCGGCTTAAAACATGAATTAGCCTCCTCATTTGGAAGAGGAGGCATTTGATCCGTTTTGGAGCCAAAGGAGGAGGTCGAACCATTGATGATCTGCCGAGTGTTCGTCTGGAATCTGATTTAGCTTCAGACGATCTTGTTGGAACCGCACGGGTAAGCCCTCTCCTCTCCTGGTATGGTTCTTACCAATTTTTCCCCTAACTGAAGTTGTTTACACTAGAATGGGGTTTGTTCTTCGTCATATCTACATCGTTCTTGGGAATTTCTGGATTCAGCGTTCGAGTATAACGTTCATTTGCATATAAGGTATGTGGTTTGCTGTAAATTTCCAACTTTCGTGCATTTTTTTGTGTTTTCGTGCCACGAACCCATGTTGGGGTGTCGTGTGGCTGAGGCCATTTCTATATTTAATTCCTAGAATTTCATAGGTGATTAAATTGTGATAATAAAATGCTGGTTGGGATCGTTTCTTGGATCTGGAACCACCCTGGGGGTGTGTTTCACTATTTAGTCATTTGGCCAGGATACCAGAGGGTATGCCTTTAAAGTAATGTTTTTATAATTTCCTTGAGGGGAATTTCTTGTTTACTACATTTGACATGTTGGGCATGGACCAGTTACCTGTTTGGCCTGAGGGCGTTGTTGTGATTAGCCTGTGGGCACTACAATATTTAGCCTGTGGGCCGTAGTTATTTTGGCCTGAGGGAAACTTCATCTGTGCCTATGGGCAGCTGACTCTGTGCCTTTGGGAGACACTACCTATGCCTGAGGGAAAACTATTTTATGCCTGAGGGCTGATTCTGGTGTTGGATACTCGTTACCCGAGGGTAGGAGTTTACGTGTCTGAGGACACTAGATGTTTACCTAGAAATGAACTTTAGTGATTTATTATATAAAATGGATTAAATGAATAATTAAATGGTAATTTAATTGTTAAGATAGTTACATTGTAGTACTTCTTACTTTATTGCATATTACCACTGCACACTATTGTTGCATGTTAGCACGCAGTTGGGCACGGGCCTTTTGTGGGTGCCTACTGAGATATATTTCTCGCAACCTGTTTGGGTCATGCTTTTTGGCCCAAACAGATTATGTTTTTGCAGGTGTAGATAGGGGAAAGAGTCCCTATATATGTACTTGGCTGTTGCTGAGGAGTAGGTGGGCATGGGATCGTGCCTAGGCTCGTGATGTTGTTTCCAGCTGTTTTGTTTGTTTTGTTGTACTCTTCTTTTTTAAGTACTATATTGATGTATAACATGCTCTGGCTTTTTTCTTAGTACTTGAGACATGTAGCATCACTATATATACACTATTGATTATTTCAGTTGTGTATGGTTTACTTCTTCCGCTGATCATTGTATGTTTTTTTATATTCCGATGCGCTACACTTTGACAAATGAGGATATAGTTTCCCCACTATCGAACCAGGCCCCTTGCTGCTAGTCGGCAGCCTCTGGCATTTGGGGAAATGTTCTTGAGGTCACGTGGCAAACCGGGTTCGGGGCTCCCGTTGAGTGGCACCCAGGTCTGGGACATTACAAAGTTGTATCAAAGGGGTTCTTTTCTTTGACTTACTATTTTGAGCCGTATTCGGGGGTAAGACGAACGGTAGTTGGTAATAAGTTGTGCCCGGGCGTAGCTAACCCGTGTACAGGGAAATGCCAGTCTACAATGTATTTTTCAATTCTTTTGATTTTTTAAATTTTACAGTTGATTTGATTTCACCGTTGGGTGGCGCACTTTGAGATTGTGCAGTTTATATTTTATCTATGGGTTCTATTTAGTTGCAACCTGATGAGATGAGGGTATGTCGTCTCATGCATCATATAGGCACATGCTAGAAATCACATGCCATGCATAATTTCCATGCCATTTAGGTGCATTAGAAAATGCATGTTATTGTGATAGTTGTTGTGCTAGAATAGCATGATGTTGTGATAGCTGCTCTGATAAAACACTTGCTATTTGATAGGGTGATTTTATGTGACCCTGTTTATAGAATGGACGCCAAACGTTGGTTTTTGGGGAGTATGGGCCCCCATTGAACGGAATTTTGTAGATCATTGAATTTTTATTGGTTATAACACATATGAGATGTCAAACTTTGATTCGTGGGGAGTACGGGCCCCTACGGGTTGGAATTTGGCATTTAGGTGTTGTGTTTCGGTATTTTCTGGGTTTCGGGGAAGTTTCTAAGGCATACAGTCCGGAAACCCAGTATACACGTTGTGTAGTATTTTTTTACATGCCTTGTATGTTCTTTTATTCGGGAAGAAAAATAAACTTTTTAAGTACATTCTGTGTACCCTGAGTACACGCCGTGTAGTCTCTTCCTTTGTCACAAACCGTGTGGGCGGCGACACGGGGTAGGGAAAGGCTTGGGTAAAACACGTCATGTAGCTTTTGTACACTCCATGTAGTGTTGACCCGGAGTCCGGGCGAGTGACTAACAACACGGGTTGGTGAACTCCTTGACAGAACACGCCATGTCAATGGTGGACACACCGTGTAGTGTGACCTGTGGACTCGGTCGTGTAGCTAAATACATGGGTCGGTGCCACCTCTCCCTGAACATGCCATGTACCTTTGGGACAGGCTGTGTAGTCTTATCCGGGGACAGACCGTGTGGTGTTAGCCGGGTGGCTGGGAAATGGGGTGATGTACACGCCGTGTACGGGTGTAACACGTCGTGTAGTGTCAAGCCGAGTAGTCGGTCGTGTCACAAACGACACGTTAAGTTGGAAAATAACATCATACACGCCGTGTAGATATTATACACACCGTGTAGTTTTTGTTCGACAGAAGCCATGTGGCTTAGCCGTGTGTTAGGACCCGGGCAGGGGAAAAGAAGTCAAGTGCACGCCGTGTAGTCAATGTACACGTTGTGCAGTCTTGTTTTGAAAATTTTGAATGCCTTATTCCTCTTGTTTCCTTTGTGGTTCCTTCACTTTTTGGTCATAATAATCTTGAATCTGAGGCGTGCTTTTGACCTTGTAGTGTCATGCCGCCTAGACGACCGTGAGTTGTTTTCCAGGAGAGCGGCGATGATTATACTCTAGAGATGGTGGTCCATGGGCAACCAGTTGATCCTCCAGCAGAGACAGATGTGGCGCCAGCTGCTATACCGTACATAGGCGTGGAGGCACAGTTCCGTGAAGGCTTTATGCGGTTCATGCAGACCTTTCAGGGAGCACTGCAAGCATCCACATCTATGGCTGAGCTGACACGTATCTTCCAGCAGCAGCATCCGCCTACGTTTTCAGGGGATGGCAGACCACAGGCTACGAAGTCTTGGCAAGGATCGATGAAGACTATTTTCAAACATCTATAGATGCCTCTAGGGCGGAGGGTCAAACTCGTGACTTACATGTTATGTGATTCTGCCAAGAGGTGGTGGGATGTTACCACCCTGTCAGAGCATCACAGGGACATGGCGTGGATAGATTTTTAGGTAGTCTTCTATGAGTTCTTCTATCCCGAGATGTTGAGGGAAGATAGATCTCGAGAGTACATGAATCTGCAGTAGGGCGTTATGTTAGTGATGGACTATTCTGCTCATTTCCTTGAGCATCAGCGTTTTGCACCCATGCTGGTGGGTGAAGAGACGTTGAGAGTCAGACATTTTGAGGATGGTCTTCGGTTTGACATCTGAGCACTGGTGAATGTTTTCAGGTTTCCTTCAGTACACGCTATTGTGAACCAGGCACTGATTACTGAGAGGAACCTGTGGGAATCGAGTGGTGTGGGCCAGGGCGGTTGAGCACCAGTTACTGGTACTTTTTCTATTGGCAAGAGGAAGAGACAGATGGACTTCTCTCAGGGTGGCAGTACCAGTCAAAAGAATGCTTTAGGTGGCTAGGTTATGTGCTACCAGTGTGGAAGAGAGGGGTACAAGAGGATGCAGTGTCCACGGGACCCAGTGGAGTGCCGAGCTTGCGGCAATATGTGTCATCTACAGCGCTTTTGCAGGGAATTTCCACCAGCGGCTAGTGAGAGGGGTTCTGTGCAGACTCTGCGTGCGGGAGCAGGACCAGTGGCTTCTTACCAGTTGGGGAACTGGAATACGCCAGGGCATGCTGGAAGAGATGGTGGTCGTGGCCATGGTAGCCAGACACTAGGATCTCAGAGGTAGCAGGGCGGGACAGCTCAGGGTAGCCAGGCTGTGTAGCATGGCCACGGCACTAGGCAGGCATATGCAGTGCAACAGACCCAACATGAGCAGGATCTCGGACCTTCTATAGTCATAGGTACTATTCTAGTAGCTTCTGTCTTATCTTCAGTACTTTTCGATACGGGTGCAACACATAGTTTCATAACTATACCCGTTGTAGAGATCCTTGGGCTCTTTGTTTCTACTTATTCTAATATCATGACGCTAGATACTCCATTGTGGACTAGAACGGTTAGTGTGCGTCAGTGCAAGGAGTTCCCCCCTTGAGGTTGGTGGGTGTCACTTTCTATGGGACCTCTATGTCTTAGAGATTAAGAGCTATGATTCCATTCTCAGGATGGACTCGTTGGTTCCCTTTTAAGACTTTCTAGACTGCTATCATCGCAGGGTGAGTTTCACGTCACCAGAGGGCAGAGAGTTTCTATAAAAGGGCAAATGGGATGTTCAAGAAAGTCGAGCTGGAGGAGAGCATCATGGGTGAGGTGGAGTCATGGCCCAGATTGAGAGCTTGTATCTGAATGACCAGGGGACTTGTCAGACATATTTCCCTCCAGTGGCTGATTGTTTCAGGGATTTCTTCTCAGACGACTTTTCGTGTATACCTCTGGTGCAAGAGGTGGATTTCTCTATCGAGCGTGTTCCAAGGGTAGCACCGGTGTCCATTCCTCCTTATAGGATGTCTACACCTAAGCTACAGGAGCTCAAGTGGCAGTTAGAGGAGTTGTAGGAAAAGGGCTTTATCTGACCCAGTACTTCTTGGGGTTCTCCAGTCCTTTTTGCAAAAAAGGCGGTTGGTACCCTTAGACTTTGTGTGGATTATCAAAAGCTGAACCAGTTGACAGTTAAGAACCGATATCCCTTACCGAGGATCGATGATATGTTTGATCATCTTCGTGGAGCATGAGTGTTCTCGAAGATTTACTTGAGATTGGGATATCAACAGCTGCGCGTGAGACCATATGATATACCACTTATAGAATTTCAGAGCTGATATAGTCTGTAAGAATACATGGTTATGCCGTTAGGACTCACGAACGTGCCAACAGTTTTCATGGCTCTGATGAACCGTGTGTTCTATCTGTATCTTGATTATTTTATGGTAGTATTTGTGGACGACATCTTGGTGTACTCTTGCACTTGACATGACCATGCCACCCATCTTGAGATCGTATTGAGTACACTGAGAGGGCATCGGCTATATGCTATGCTCTTGAAGTGCCACTTTTGGACGGACTAGATTCACTTCATGGGTCATATCATCTCAGAGGCAGGAGTTGCGTAGACCCAGAGAAGGTGAGAGCAATAGTTTCCTGGGAGCAACCCAAGAACATGTTTGAGATACAATGTTTCTTAGGGCTGGCTAGTTACTAAAGACGCTTCATACTGGACTTCTCCCACTTAGTAGCACCGTTTACGGGACTGACTAAGAAGGGTGTGAAATTCATTTGGTCAGAAGCATCTGAGGCATCTTTTCAGCACCTGAACGGAAGGTTGACATCAGCACCGATCCTAATACTCCCAGAGTAGGGGAAGAGCTATACAGTTTACTATGATGCATCAGGGATTGGGCAGGGAGCAGTTTTCATGAAGGGCAACTAAGTTGTTGAGTACGGGTCTCAGCAGTTGAGGCCACATGAGCGGAATTACCCGACGCATGATCTCGAGTTGGCTACAGTTGTTCATGCATTGCGCTGTTGGTGGCATTATCTGTTGGGAGAGCATTTTTTGGTTTTCACTGACCACAAAAGCCTCAAGTATATCTTTACTCATCTTGACTTGAATCTGAGGCAGAGAAGGTGGGTAGAGTACCTACAATACTTCTATTTTGAGCTTGCCTATAGACCTGGTAATGGTAATGCAGTAGCTGATGCACTAACTAGGAATACTCATATATAGGCAGTGCAGGAGGATAGTGGTGAGTGGCCGCTCATGGCTTTGTTCTCTGAGATGCATCTGGAGGCACATGACAGTCAGGGGAGGACTTATCCTTCATATTTAGCTATGACATCTACCCTCCTGGATAGAGTGAGGATGAGGCAGCTATCTCATCCTGACGTCCTTGTTCTACGGGAGTCGGTGGAATGTAGGGACCCTTCTCCGGGTTGGATGATAGGCGACAACGAGGTTTTGCATTTCCATGGATGAGTATGGGTTTTAGGGAATATATGCGGAGCTGATGTGGGAGTTTCATGCTTCAGCTTGGGCAGTTCATCTCGGGGTTACCAAGATGCACTGTGACTTGAGGCGTCAGTACTGGTGGTCGGGTATGACGGGAGATGTAGCTCGGTTCGTTATGAGATGTTCCACCTGTCAGCAGGTGAAGGCAGAGCATCAGAGACCAGTTGTGTTGTTATAGCAGTTACCCATTCCCGAGTGGAAATGGGATGATGCTGCGATGGATTTCGTGACGGGATTGCTGAGGTCACCTCATGGCAATGACATCGTGTGGGTTGTTGTGGACAGACTAACGAAGGTAGGTCACTTTTTTCCGATCAAGGAGACCTTCAGAGTAGACAAGCTCAGAAGGTTGTATATCCGAGAGATCGTACGTCTTCATGGGGTCCCTTGTTCTTTCGTTTTAGATAGAGATGCCCACTTTACGTCTCCTTTCTGGCAGAGTTTTCAGAGGGCACAGGGTACACAGGTGCTTCTAAGCACATAATACCACCCCCAGATAGATGGTCAGTCAGAACGTACGATACAGGTGCTAGAGGACATGCTGCGTGCATGCGTCATAGACATTGGGGGATCTCGGGAAAAGCATATATCCCTAGTCGAGTTTTCCTATAACAACAGTTTTCAGGAAACTATCAAGATGGAACCTTATGAGGCTTTATATGGTAGGTCATGCCGATCACCTTTTTTCTAGTTAGAGGAAGGTGCGACAGCTATACTGGGACCACAGCTCGTGCAGGAGACATCTGAGCAGGTCCAGTTGATTCGAAAGCGGATGGCTACTGCGCAGTCTCGATAGAAGTCATATGTTTATCACTGCAGACAACCTTTGGAGTTCATGGTTGGGGATCAGGTTTTCTTGCATGTTTCACCGAGGCTGGGACACAAGCGGATCAGAAGACATGGTAAGTATTCACCAAGGTATGTGGGGCCATTCGAGATTCTGGAGAGAGTCGGGCTGGTTGCCTATCGGTAGCAGTTACCGCAGCGATACCGAGCCATGCATGATGTCTTCCACGTGCCTCAGTTGTGCCGCTATCATTCAGACCCATCTCACATTTTTCATCCTGATGAGGTTGAGCTAGATGCAGATGTGTCCTTTGAGGAGAATCCGATTCATATCGTTGACAGGAGCACGAAGGTTCTCCGAGGCCGGTTAGTTCCTCTCATATGGGTGCTATGGAAGCATGGCCGAATGCAGGACGAGACCTTGGAGCGAGAGGCTGATGTACGTGCTCTATGGCCAGAGCTGTTCTGAGCTTATTCTTCTCCACCCTTGGAAGGGCAATTCGGGGACGAATTTCTATAAGGGGGGAAGTTTGTAAGAACCTGGTTCTTATTTTTGAGGTATGGGCTTCTTCTTTTTCCTTTTCCGTAAGTGTTTTTTAGAAAATATGGAAAATGGGGGAAAATCCTAAATTTTGTAACTACACACCATGTAGTTTTCCACACACCATGTACTTTTGGCCATGTGGGATGGGTACATGGGGTGTGTATCCAAGTCGGTGACGAGGGATGAAGGAACCGACTACACGTCGGGTAGTGGTCCTTTACACACCGTGTAGTCATTCGGTGAGCCTAAACAGTAAGGCGGTGGTGTTACCACCAGCTGGGCGACAGTACACGCCTTGTACTTGGAAGTACATGTCGTGTACTCATGTCGACGGATGAACATTATGGAGGTGCCACTAGAGGAATATTTTAATGAAGGAAGTACATGTCGTGTACTTAGAAGTACTCGTCGTGTACTTTGTTTTTTTGGCTTAAAATAGGAAGTAGCCTCCTCATTTGGCAGAGGAGGCATTTGAGATGTTTTGGAGCCAATGGAGGAGGCCTAACCTTTGAAGATCCACCGAGTGTTCATCTGGAATCTGATTCGGCTTCGGACGATCTTGTTGGAACCGCATGGGTAAGCCCTCTCCTCTCTTGGTATGGTTCTTACCAATTCTTCCCCTAATGGAAGGTGTTTACGTTTGAATGGGTTTTGTTCTTTGTCTGATCTACACCATTCTTGGACATTTATGGAGTCGGCGTTCGAGTGTAACGTTAGTTGGCGTATAAGGTAGGTGTATTGGTGTAAATTTCCAACTGTCGTGTGTTTTTGTGTGTTTTTGTGCCACGAAACCATGTTGGGGTGTCGTGTGGCTGAGGTCGTTGCTATATTTAATGCCTAGAATTGCATAGGCGATTAAATTGTGTTAATAAAATGCTGGTTGGGATCGTTTCTTGGATCTAGAACCACCTCGGGGGTGTGTTTTACTGTTTAGAAGTTTGGCCAGGATACCCGAGGGTATGCCTTTAATGTAATGTCTCTAGAATTTCCTTGAGCGGAATTGCTTGTTTACTGCATTTGACATGTTCGGCATGGCCTGATTACCTATTTAGCCTGAGGGTGTTGTTGTGATTAGCCTATGGGCACTGCACTATTTAACCTAGGGGTTGTAGTTATTTCGGCCTGAGGGAAACTTCTTTCGTGCCTGTGGGCAGCTGACTCTGTGCATGTGGGCGACAATACCTACGCCTGAGGGAAAACTCAGTTATGCCTGAGGGAAGATTCTTGTGTTGGATACTCATTACCCGAGGGTAGAAGTTTACGTGTCTGAGGATACTAGTTGTTTACATAGAAATGCACTTTGGTGATTTCTTATATAAAATGGATTAAATGAATAATTAAAGGGCAATTTAATTGTTAGGTTAGGTACTTTATAGTACAGCTTACTTTATGGAATTTTACCACTGCACACTATTGTTGCATGTTAGCACGCAGGTGGGCATGGGCCTTTGGTGGGTGCCTACTGAGATATATTTCTCACACCCTATTTGGGTCATGCTTTTCGGCGCAAACAGATTACGTTTCTGGAGGTGTAGTTTGGGGCATGAGTCCCTATACCGGTACTTGACTGTTGTTGACGAGTAGGTGGGTATGTGATCGAGCCTAGGCTCGCGATGTTGCTGGCAGCTGTTTTGTTTGTTTTGCAGTACTCTTCTTTTTGATGTACCGTATTGATGTATAACATGGTCTGGCTGTTTTCTTAGTACTTGAGACATGTAGAATCACTATATATATATTGTTGATTATTTCAGTTGTGTATGGTTTATTGCTTTCGCTGATCATTTTATGTTTTATTTTATATTCCGCTGCGCTACACTTTGACAAATGAGGGCAAAGTTTCCCCACTATTAGACCAAGGCCCTCGTTACTAGTCGGCAGCCTCTGAAATTTGGGGAAATGCGCTTGAGGTCACATGGAGAACTGGGTTCGGGGCACCCGTTGGGTTGCACCCGGGTCAGGGACGTTACATAATTAATGGTATTTAAGTGGATTAATTATTTTTTGAATTAAATAATAATTTATTAAGATTGTGAAATTTTGAAAATTAATTGTTGAATTAATTATTGAGATATTGGTATTGTGAAATTGGAATAATTAGTTTTTGAATTAATTATTTTAATATTGTCATTTTGGAATTGGAATAACTAATTATTGAATTAATTATTGGGAATTGTTTTAATTATTGAATTTATTGGAATAGTTTAATTAATTGATTGATTTTTGTGTTGATTCAATTGAATGAATTAGAATAATTATTTGGTGAATTAATTAATGGGTATTGTTGTGTTGATGAAATTGAGTGAATTAAATTAATTAATTACTGAATTAATTAACGGGGATTGTTGTGACGATGTAGTTGAATGAATTAGATTAATTATACGATGAATTAATTAATGGAGATTGTTGAGTTTGTGCAATTGAATGAATTTGATTAATTAATTGTAAAATTATTTAATGAGGGTTATTTTGTTGATGCAATTCAATGAATTAGATTAATTAATTGGTGAATTAATTAATAGTGATTGTTTTGTTGATGTAACTGAATAAAGTGGATTAATTAATTTGTGGATTAATTACTGGGGATTATTGTGTTAATGCAATTGAATTAATTGGATTAATTAATTGGTGAATTAATTAATGAGGATTGTTGTGTTGATGCAATTGAATGAATTGGATTAATTAATTGGTGAATTAAATAATGGGGATTACTATGAAGATTAAATTAATGAAAGTGGGTCAATTAATTGGTGAATTAATTAACGTTATTGATGTGATTAGTTAGTTGTTTGACTAACTAGTGTAATTGATATGATTAATTAATTATTGAATTAATTAATGTTATTAATGTAATTATTTAATTATATAATTAACTAATGGAATTGATTTGATTAATTATTTTTTGAATTAATTAATGTTATTGATGGGATTAGTTAATTATTGAATTAAATAATGGAATTCATGGGATTAATTAATTATCAAATTAATTAACTTTATATAAGTGATTAGTTAATTTTTTTATTTAAATATTAGAAAATATGTGATTAATTAATTTTTTATTTAATTAATGATATTGATGTGATTAGTTAATTGTTGAATTAACTAATGGAAATCATGTTATTAATTAATTATTGAATTAAATAATGTTATTGGCATGATTCGTTAATTGTTGAATTAACTATTGGAATTGATGTGATTAATTAATTATTGAATTAATTATTACTATTTATGTGATTAGTTAATTGTTGAATTAAATTATAGAATTTATGTGATTAATTAATTTTTGAAATAATTAATTATATTGATGTGATTAGTTAAATGATGAATTAACTATTTTAATTGATGTGAATAACTAACTATTGAATTAATTATTTTTATTAATGTGATTGGTCAATTATTGAATTAACTAAGGGAAGTGAGGTGGTTAAAAAAATTAATTAATTAATGGAATTATATGAAAATGGAATCGCAGAATTTGATTAATTAATTATTTAATTAATTAATGATGGTATTGTGATATATACAATATTGTGATATTAGTGTTTGGGGCATGGAATGTTGCATAAAAAGCCCATAGTGATAAATTGATTAAAGAGTGTGGGACATGGTCTTTTACATCAAAATCTCATTGCAAGGAAAGAAGTGATGAATTGTAAAAATGGAATTCAAATGTGATAATCGTGTGTCGAGGATGGTCAGATGTATCAAAAATTGATCTTGTGAATCGAAATGATTAATGGTAACAATAGCATTCATGAGTGAAATGAAGTGATGAATGGTTAAAATGGAATTTATATGTAATAATTTTTTGTGGGATATGTCATGCTGCATCAATATACCATAGTACGAGTTGAAATGATGAATAGTGGAAATGGAATTCATGTGTGAAAAAAAATGTGTTGAATGGTACTAATGAAATTAATATTAATGTGAAAATAATGTGTGGGGCATTGTCTGCTACAACAAAATATCATAGTGTGAATTGAAATGATGAATTTTAACAATGGAATTCATATACATGATATCCCTTGAGAATATTTCAGACTCTGACATAGGTCAAAGAAGGTATTGAGAGATTGGGTGTCCTTAGGAATCTTGTAGTTATGTGGTTAAATAAATATTAATTGAATAAATGTAAACTATTTACTTTATTTATTTTATTTATTTTTATAAAACTGTATACACTCATTTACTAGATATTTTTTGACATGATATTGGTAGTGGCCTACTAATTTGTACTCACACCATACTCAGGCTTCCAGATTGGTACCCAAATAGATTTCATGATAGAAAGATAGGATAAGGGAAAATGCCCACTATTAAATGGATGAGTCAGGATGGAGCATTGATATGAGAACTGAGCATGTTTCAGGACCCACTTGGTAGTTGTCAGTGTCCTTATTTTTGAGTCTTCATTTTTACACTTGACACATACTTAGCATGGAATATCAATTGATCGGTTTTGATGTTGTATTTTTTTCATTGTTCATCATGTGGTATAGGTATTTTCTAGTTATGGTTATATCATTTGGTTATTATTTATTAATTTTAATTGATTTAATACTCTAATAAAGAGGGTATATTCTCCCCATGATCGATAATATACCCTTACTAGTAGTCATCAACCTCTGGTATAGATTGAGGTGCACTTGAGGCCATGTGACTGATCAGCTTGGGCACCAGTGTGTGGAACCCGAGTTAGTATGTTACACAGTGATACCCTAATATCCTTTCCATTTTCTACTCTAAGGCATTAAGCATCTCCAAAAAACTCTAAAATCCTTATTACATAAAATAAATGCTCATGTAAATACTAAATGTCAAAAATAATTGAGCACCAAAATAAAATTCTAGAAAAAAATATCGCTAATTATTATAGTAACTCAAGGATTGATACAAAAAGTGTTAGATAGAAACATACTTGTGTTTTCCCCTTGACCACTAATGATATAATCTTCTATTTTCCATGACTCCCCCAACAACATTCAAGGGATCTCATTACATTTTCTTAGGAACCAGCCCACGCTACCCCAGATCTAGATACTCAAACTGGCCCCTTACATGACCCGAAGTGCATTCTTGATCACCAAAAACAGCCTACTAGTTCCTAGGAAAAAATTAACGCTCAAGAGGGAAAGATTTTTCTCGATAAAATTTATAAAATAAAAGATTAATATGACCGATAAATTCATTATTACCATTCCATAAGTCAGAAAACTATTCTTATAAATAGACGATTTTACTGATAAATAAATATAAACAAGGGATAAATATATATAATACATCATTAATTATATGAAAAACGATTATTTAAAATTAATACATCCATACCACGTCAAGTAAATAATAAACTTTAATTACTAAGATGATATTGTTGGATACATTGAAAAAAGTCAAATACTGAAATAAAGACATGGTCCAACCACCCACCTCCCAGTTATAGATGAAACATCTTCACTTACCACCTCCAACAAACTTGAACCATGATCTAAATATATTCCACCACATCTATGAGGAACCTGTACCAAATATTATAAGAATGACCAATAAAATATTATTAAAAAACCTCCCCACACCCCATGTATACCTTTAAAATATAAATCCATTTTGTACTAGTTAGAAATATAAATAAAGATGTAGGATTATATATTTTTTTAATTAAAACATGTCACATTGAATCATTACTTGAATCTATTCTACCAAACACATATGAAATGAAAATTTTAATATAAAAATTCTCAAGGGATTTCATGAAATAATGAAATTTGAAATAAGGAAAAATTAGTTCTAAATATCATTTTAGAAGTACATATGTTAGAGAAATACCATAAGATTTAGTAAACCATTTTAAATCAATTAAATGAACTCACTAATTTTTCATTTTTTTTAAACTAAACTCTTCAATGAAATAAACATTAACATAATAGTTACTAAAATAGTAGTAAGATATTAACATAATATATCACCAAATACATTATCCTTGAATAATCAATTTATAGTCATCTTGGGAACCCCTAGGTTATATGGATAAAATCTAGGAAAATACAAATATGGAAGCCATATAATTGGATCTTGATGTGATTCAACATTATAAAAATCATTTTTTCACAATATAGCCAAACTAGGAAGAAAAATACCAAAAGTAATACATGATCCACACTTTGTTCCACTTTCTAGAGTGGCATCATAACTATTTCAATCGTATCACATAGATTTTCCACCAAGCAATATGTAGTTTCCCATGAAATAAAATGGAGGTGAGCAATTAAAAAGTGACATATAGCATCATATAATAATAATGAGTTATAACACTACCTCACCATCAAACACACTCCATAAAAGAAACTCATTTTCTATCAAAAAATAAAATACAATAATCTTATCCACTACAAATTTTAATTTCCTTAATTTTTTATAATATCAATATCACTTAATTTTTTACACAATAACATAAAGTGGATAACTTATTCAATATATTTGTATTAAAAACTACTTTTTGTAAAGTTACAACAATGACATTTTAACATCTTTAAAGAAACTAAACTATAATTCCATATTTGAAAACCAAATTAGGGAAATATCATCAAGGAATTTAAGCAATTATTTAATGATACCAAAAACACCCTTTGATTGTAAAATTTTTATAAAAAAAATGAATTACTACCCCAAAAATCATTAGAGGATCAAATCATCACGTTTATTTTAAAACTATTTTACAAATATACTCTATGTAATTTAATAATACTCTTCACTTTCATGGTAAAATGATTTAAATTCAAGAATACGAAAAAAAAATTAAAACTATTAATCCATGGGAGATTTAAGAGAAAACCATAATATTTTGAATGGTAATAGATAGATTTCATTATTAAAAATTTAAAATGATTCACATATTATAACGTAAATGAGTATTCATTTATGGTTTTAAGTTTAAAAATATGTGCACGGACCAACCTAACTCAATATGATGAACTTGAAAGTCGTTGTGATATTCCATCAGTAAAGGGAAAGGAAACCCTCGAAAGGATATTTTTAATGCTAAAATCAACGTAAACCCCATAATTATATTAGAGGAACACTAAAATATAGGACTAAATGACCATTTTAGTAAAAGAAAATAGGATAAGGAAGAGGAAGAATAACTGGGTGAGATTAGATTATTTTACACTAAATTATTGACCTAAAAAGTTGGAAATAAATTATAGCGAAACCGTTAGAGTAAGATAATGATGAGAGGAAGCACCATATAGGGGAGCTATATGTTTAATGGGAGAAAAAATTGGATCCCATTGGTTAAATATGAGTAAGGGTATTAATGGATGTTCAAAATTTTAGAATTGGAAGGAATGAATAATGGTGTAACCCCTTGGTTAGGGGCATGATTTCTTCTTTAGGAACATCAAAAAAATATCATATAATTACCCCCTTGTTCATTTAGTGACCTTACCTCAATATTTCCTCCCTTAAAATTTGGAATATTATAAATCCTATAAACCCCACCCCATAAAGGACACGTACATACCACCAAAGGTAACCCTTATGTATTAGGGAATTTACCAATTTACACACCCCATTTTTCTTCGATTAATCCTTACACATACCCACACCATACATTACCATTTTCAAACCCATAAAAACAATAGTTACCCTTACACATAACATGGGCTTCCCACACTTAGCTATTTTTCCAGATAAAGAGACCCTTACCTAAGTTTACCATTACACATAATGATTAATCCATTTTTATTTAATTAATTAACCCTTATATACAAAGTTACCCATATTTATCCTGGGAATTCCAACACATATTTGATTGCAAAATGAATTTAGTGCCTTTAAACATGAAACTACCATTATGTACTATGTGTTTACCTACAAGTGCTATAGGGTAACCCTTACACATGATAGGTAGATGATTCTCTTGAAAGGGAACAATTATCCATGGATATACATATACATTAGACTTATCTATATTTATTACCCATGTATTCCCTGTACCTATCACTCCATTATGGACCTCATCTAGAGTGTGAATTTCCCAACCAGACTACATAGACATTCCTTACACATTGACATGATCTAAACCCACATGATCAATAAAAAATTTGATCAGAATCAATAAGTAAAGATAATAATTAATAAATTAATAAAATAATATATAAAACAAGGTTTTGGGTGTGATATCGTATGTTCTTTTCATTCCTTACTTATACATACATTTCCATTGGTCTCCTTTTTTAGCATCATGATGCCACATTTTATATTTTTCCCCTTCAAAAAGTGACTTAATTTAGATTAATATGTTAGAATATAATAATAAAATTTCTAGGATTGGTATTAAAAAACTATATTCAAAATCCCTTATAAATAATTTTTGATCCTCATTTTACCCAATTATCTTTACAGCATTAAATTTATACGAACTGGATCCTCTTTAGGTGTCTTTTTAGATATATTTCTCATGATAAAATTCTGGTCACATGTTATACATTTCATTTGCTATCCAAAGAAAATTAAGATATTTCATATAGTAATGAAATTATAATAATTCCATGAATGCATGAACCTATTATAAAAATATAACATTCATTGTCTCACTCCTTTCATTGTTTCTTCATTCTTAGAGAATTATTTTGGTTTCTTTTTCGACAATATTCTTTTTCCAATATAGGGTAATATTTAACTTATTTTTATCATGTTTGAGTCTCCACCTAGAATAGTATATCACCTTCTTATTTTGTTAAGAATATGGTTCCCCTCATTCTTTATTTTCTACCTATTTCATTTTGGGTTTTTCATTTGTGGTGATTTTCCTTGATTTAAAATCACCATCAATTATGAAAAAGATATTCCTTTTAAAACATGAAACCTATTTATGTGTTATTAATTGTAACCAATACCACATTTTCTTGTAAAATATTATTTTTTTGATGAAACAAACACAACTAATGTTCTTGAAGATTTATTATATTTTTCATCAGATTAAGATATCTTCACATTCCCTTTCATTACATCTTGCCCATATTTCAATCCCTTTATAATTTTTTATCGATATATACATTATTTATCTCAAACATTTTAAATTTATACAACCCCATAATTATTTTATATTTATTTTTAGGTCTCAAAAACATTCACCATCACCTCATATAATTTATATAGTTGAATATTTAACTCATTAACATCTTTATCTCTTACTTTCAACTTTTCACTAAGATATTTCACAATGAAATTTTCATTATCCACCACATTAATTTATTCATATTTTTAGATTTTCATTATTTATAATGTATCCTTCAGATTATTTTTTAACATTATGATATTTTTATCTTAAGATATCATCATTTAAGTAAACTTATTGATAACCTCGATCTCCAGTGTACTCATGTCAGGGATACCTTCATAAAAAACCTATATATTCTATTGTTTCATGGTTACCATAATCATTAAAAAATATATATAATATCATATTTTTCAATTATTAATATTTTTATGTATTCAAATTCATTTCACATATTTTTTTAGTTTCTTCATTAGATTCACACTTATGGTTGATAATCTCTAATTTTACTTCTTTATTTAAAGATATGTCAAGAATAATAATTTCCACCCCTTCTTATGCCTCTTTTAATTTATTTTCTTATATTAAGAGTCCATTATAAACAATTTTTCATTAAATTCTATGATATTAAGATTATTTTAGGTTTTGGAAACAATGGATTTATTTTCGATGTCATTTAATTTCTGACAAATATTCTTGTTTAAAGTAATGAAATCTTATATCTTCTTATATAATATATCTTTATGCAGCCACTATTCTTATTTTTATTCCAAATATTTATCCAATTTAACATTATGAAACACTCTCATATTTATAATGTTTTTATTAACAATGTTACCCATGAACATAGAAATTTATTCTGTTAATTTAAATAATGGATTAATTTTTCCAACTAATTTTTCATTCAAATACATGGGATAATTAAGATTACCACACATAATTATTTTATTTGAATGGTTATTTTAATTTAGTGTATAATCCAAAAATTCTTTCCCGCTAAACTAGAGTATTAATTTCTTATGTGAGTTGATGTAGTTTCATATTTGTTGAGGATTAAATTACTATTTTTATTTGTGTTCTTTTAAATTATATTATTTAGTTTTCCACCAGAAAAAATTTCCACATTCTCAAAAGAAGTGTATTAAATATAGATTATGGATATTTTATTAAAATTTAATTTATATTTAAACATAATTAGTTGATATTAGTAACATGTAGAAACATAAATAGAAGAAAACAAATAAGGAATTCATAAATTATAAATGGGATATATTATAAAATGATGGAATAATAATAATATTTAATGAGAGAAATGATAAGAAACTTTCTCAATGAAATATATTAAATGAAATTTAAAATATAACCATTGTATTTCGCTCATTTACTTTGATGTAAAATATGAGAATCAATTTAATGCAACTAAAATTTTAAAAATAAATGACTTCAAGCATAAAAATCAAGATGATAAAACTAAAATGGAAAATTTTGTTTATGATGCCAATTATGGGTTCCACTAGAGGTGATTTAACCATTGAGGGAAATTTAGTGGTCTTGGGACTTTTAAAACTTTTCACAAAATTATAGTCCTCCATAAACATTTTACATTGTTTTCTATTAAGGCTTAATCACCCTCATTGTTTTCTTATAAATACTCACTCACATATGTTCTAGAATAACGGGTAGTAGATAAAACAATTTATTTAAAAGTTTCACCACTCTAGAGGGGTTTCCAAGTCCTTGGTATAAAGTGGGGGTCAACAAATTTCACATAGTTATTTTATTATTCTCAATGATAAACCCTAAGGGAATAGATATTTCCCTAAAATCGGATACAATCAATGTGTCATCTGAAAACTATAATCAATTCTCAATATCAACATTCTAAAAAAGAATTGAAATGTGATGGATTATACAAGTTTAGATCTATATAGTTATTTCAATATTAATAAATCCGTCAACTTGAGTTCCATTAGGATTTACACTCCATTCTACTAAATCTTAGTTGATTAGAGTATCACTATCAATGATATGTCATAGTGAACATCAAGATATATGGAATATAAATAAGTTTTACAGTGATTATCATGAAATATGCTATCTTGTCCCTTATTATATTTAATGTCTGTAGTGAGATCACTAAGAAATTGTACTCATACATGTACCATCACGGAATACATAAACTGTTTAATGTATGGATCTTAACAATACAATAATGCATTCACAACCTTATTCCCCTTATTTTGTGCATATAGTCTTTAATACGAGTACAACACAAAATTTTGTCTTCAACTATAGTTATTATGATGAGTGTTGTAAACCCATCAAAACATCTAACTATTTATTTTTATTCTTATATGATTTATTATATTCATTATGTTACACACAAGTTCATAACTTCTTCAATATCTACTAAAAAATCTTCAATAACCTAGTATTTAAATCCATTACTTCTTTCATTGTGGGATAATGATTCTTAAAAAATTATATAAACATACTCTATTCCTCTCCCCAAAACCAGTTTCTCAATATTTTATCCTTGTACACACCTTCATATTAAAAAATTAATTAAAACATGAAGGGCACATAATTAATACATCCTTATCCGACCTAATATAAATAATTCTCTTTATTCTTCAAAAACATTGGTCCATGATTCATTCCATGCTTCATTAATGAATTTAGTGGCCTTTAAGTGTGTAAATAGTTATTTATTGTCCCCTTTTGATGGGAAAGATAAATAGTGGTTAAAAAATCATCCCCCAAGAAAAAATATTTCAAGTGAGACAAGTTAATAGATGACTAATAGTAGATCTAATCATAGTACTACTTGTAATCACTAAATATCCTCTAGTACTCAAGTAAAAAATATATGGGTTTTCAGTCAAATGCTAAAATATTTTTACTCATATCTTCAACTGAGATGATTCAATGTTCATTGAAATCTAACTCCTATGGGATAATTTTTGTAGTTTTAACAAAAACCTAAATCAATGTATTTTATTTTTAAAAAATTAATTGTTTACACCTAAAAAATAACTACAACTATAAAACAAATTTAATACAAAAACATAATTCTTTATTTAAACTCAAAATATCAATGGAAGTGTTCATTTTCTCCCCATATGTTTTTGGTAACACTTGGATGCCTCAAATGAATGTTTTATCTCTTCATACAATTATATTTGTAAATTTTTTGAATCTTCATAAAAAACTTATAACTATTCTATAATAACATTAGAATGATGGTAAATTCATTAAATTACTTTCAAATCATGTGAAATAATCTTTATGACTTCATAAATACTAGTTACATAACCTATAAAAATTTTCATTAGTTATACTCATTTACTTGTTCTTTATTGATCCTGTGGAATACATAAGGAATGTGTTTCATCAATAACTTCATCTCAAATTATTGCATTATGATTCATAAAATCAAGTATTTTTCCTCATACATGTGTATATACACGATGAAATGGAATTCCCCTTTGTTTTATTAGAGTGAAAGTGAACTCCAAGTAATCTAAAGGGAAAAATTAATCTACTTCTTCTTCCTCAAAGTCTATATTCATGATCATTAAAATATATTCATTTAGTTTTATTCATCAACATATATAAACTCCACCATCCTTCTCTTCACATCACCCATAGTATTTGAAAAAATAGTCCAAAAAGTTTTGATATAGCAATACATGTTTACTTATCAATATCGATGCACTAGGTATTCTAGATGGTCTTTTTTATATTTTTAGACTGATTTTTTAAAAACTATTGTATATAAATATATATAATAAAATATAGTGAATTTTTCCTGATATTTAATTATTTGTATAGCCTTATTAACATCAAGGGTTCCATAGCCTACACCCAAAGGGAGGCACTCACAACCACAAAATCAGTTTAGGTGATATTTTTGAGTAATTATCATTCCTCAGTGTGCAACATGTTGTGAGAGTGAAGGAAAAATCACTTGTATCTTCTCTTGGAGTTCAATAATCCTATTATTTATCTTTTCTTATAATTTCCTCTCTATTATCATCTCATATCATCTTCTCGCTTCTCATGGGATGTGATACATACCTCTTTTCTATATTGACCATGATGAAAAATCATCATCTTAAAATCATTGAAGGTGATACTTTTCATTCTAATCATGATGATCACCATGAAGGAATGAATTTATTTTCATTATCCTTCATAATATAGGATATTCATATGACATTGACAACAAATCCTCCATTGAAATCATGGGGTCTTCATTTTTGGTATATAATAAAAAAAATTATTGCTAATGTTAATAAATTTTAAAATTTATAGTGTTTTATGGTTATATTAGTAAGTGTTTTAAAAATAAGTAATAATAATTTATAACTTCATTATTTGACTGAAATTACTTTTAACTAATTTTTTTCAATTAAATATTATGTTTGTAAAACTAATATTGAATTTTTAAGATATATTGGAAATGATTTTACTAAATTTTTAATTGATCTCTAGTTATAAAGTTTTAATTTTAATAACTTTAAAGTAAATATATTTTTTATTCTATTTTCCCAAAAACATTCTGTTTTTCATAGCTTTGAATTGATAGTTAAAAATTATAAAATATTATATAAAAATATATTAGTTTCCCTAAACCATATAAAAATATAAGAATCATAACATATAAAACAAAATAAATATATATAACACATTATGTAACACAAAATAGCATTAAAAATATTAAAATATTGTTTCACCCATATACTTAATACACCATAAGAGGGGGTGTATTAGGGTGTTCAATTTTACTTTTTCTTTTGAAATATCTTGTTCTAATTTAAGCAAGAATACCTTAAATGTATCAAAACATCAGTAACACGTGAATTTCTAAATTCAAAATTTAAATATAGGGACATATAAATTTTACTTGGTTCACTACAAAAGGCTAGTCCAGTGAGAATACTTCAGAAGTGTGTGAACATACCCAAGATTAACAATATTCACTATAAGTGTTATAATATCCTTATTAAAGATGAACTTTCAACACTATGTAAAATTATTATTTATATATCTCTACACACTACTTTGTGAAAATGTGATATGGTGATAACTTATAATGACACTTCATGATAATTATAACACTGGTATAATGAGGGTTTCATTAATGTGATTTAGTTTCATCGTCAATTATTAATCTTTAATGGAATTATTTCTTCAACAGTATTCCCTTTCACTGCTTTCTATATTTTTCCATTATTCTTCAGTATCCATAATTATATAGATATCTCAAAAATACTATTCTATTATTCATGTGATTCTTCTCATGATGATTCTATTTTGAATAACGAAGTCTTTTCTAGAAAATTAATTTCATCAATTTACCACTTGTAACCACATAATGGGTCTTTAAAACTCCTCGTTAAACCTCTATAAGGCCAACCAAGTCAATTTAATTTCCATTAAATTCAAAATTAATTTGATCTCATGATTTTTTTATATATACCTCAATTATGGAATGAACTCCTTGATTTTTGTGTGAATATTGTTAAAAACATGCAGTCCATGTTGTGGTTCCTTATACCATAACATGACATTTTTCAATTATTAGATACGTTTTTTTGACTGAAATACTATATTTAAAACATAGAGTGATCATCGAGTGATCACCACCAAAATATTTTCAAACATTATATATATTTTTATGAAAGCCTATATTATGGCGTGATGTTATCCAAGTCTCCATAACTAAAATAATCATAATCTTAATTCAGGGAAATCTTAACATCTTGTGGTATCTACCTTCTTTTCTCCTTTTGAATTGCAGTATAATTCTATTATTCAACATGAAACTATTATAATTAGAAGAACTACTAAAAACTGGTAAACATGTTTTAAGGTGTGGCCACTATATTATAATTTGTAACATGAAACTAAAAATATAGAAAAATAAGAAAAATTATGAAATAGCTGAGTAAACAATAATTTTTTTCTTTTACTATTACAAAAAACATGAGGGGTACATAGATAAATTTTCCTTTACTCTTCCACATTTCTCCAATTACGTGTTTCATCACTTATGATTTATGGAATGATCATCATTCTCATATTTAAATAGACTCCTCTAATTTATTTTGGTGCATAGACATTTCGAACTCCAAACACCAGTCATGGTATGACCCTCATAATCAGAACATGGTTTGTGTTTAGAACATCAAAACCACTCCATTTTTTTAAAATTATTAAAACATATTCAAACATATAATGAATGTATAATTGACAACAAATAAAACTAATACAACATGTGGTTACAATGATCTATACAATTGGATTTTGTTGTTAATCATTAATATTACACCTACGTAGGAACATACAATGTCCTGTATCCCATCCATTCTCCAGACTTTCCATTAATGTCATAGGATGAATCACCCCTAATAGTATTTCTCCCATCGGTTCTATATAATCATCGTATGCCTTTGAAAATCAAATTGAAATGGTCTCTCCAGTTTTGGATATGACCAAGAAATTCATTCTGTTCCCATTACTAACTAAAGATCCATTAACAAATTCTATAATCCTTCTTGAGAAAAACCTCTTTATAGGAAACAAAATAATATTAAAATTTATACATTGTGGTTTATAATTATTTATGCAACTTCCATTCTATTTATAAGTTCCCCCAGGATAGTGTTTCCTCATATTTTATTACTCCCTCTAAAAATATAAAAATTCCATGTATAAAATTATATATATAATATGGAGAGGAAGGAGGAGATTCTAAACTTTCTAAAGCCAACGGAGGTGGTTTAACACCAAGGTTTAACTAATTTTCACTAATGTCGGAGTAGCCAAATGTTTTTTAATTATTTCTATAAGTCCTTCATATGTACTCATATACTCCAAATTTATAATTCCTTTCTCTACCATATCTTTAATAAAATTATACTAATACACAATATTATTTTTTGGGAATGTATTATAAAATTCACGGTAAGATATATTTAAATTTGTACATAATAATAGATTACCAATGTTATAATCACTTGCTCTTTAAGATCTTATAATTATTTTTTCATCCACCCCAGTTGAGATAAGATTTTTTGATAATATATTATCCACATTAGTTGTACTATGATAGGTCCCACCTGATTCTTATTGAGCCACCCAATGCACTTTATTATATTAAAAAAATGCTCATATTCTCATTCATTTTCTCTCTAAAACATATAAAATAAAATCCTAGTCTGATTAGGAATACAATTTTTTACCATACCCTACAAAATATACCATACTATAATCAAGTGTTCCTAGAATGTACCTCATGACCCACTTTAAAACCAAAATATACTCCTATGTAGGGAATCCTTAATATTGGTTAGTCAACCCTATTATGATGAATATATTTGGCCTTCTAGCTAAATGATACATCAAGATTCTAATCATTATCTGATAACAAGTTGGATCAACCACTATTCCTTCACCATGACTATTGGGATTGGTTATAACTATAATAGTTATTTTAAATAGATTTCTATCATATATATAAAACTTATTTAACAAATCCTTTTTAGTTTTTTTCTATAAGGTAAATGTGTATCCCACTTTTTGGATTAGTTATATCATTGGAAAGAAATTGAGCTCTCTGATCATTAATATATCATACTTTGTGTTCATAAACTACACAAAATCATCCTCCAAATTCTTCATACATCCATATAATATGATTATTCCACATATACAAGTAATATTAACTATTTTTACACTTTATATTTCTCAAAAATATTGTGATCAACTCCACCTCTCCAAAATTATAGATTCCTTAAGAATGTTTCCAGCTGAACATACAAGGCCATCAGTGATTGTTCCAATCTGTAAAAGTCTTTCTTTAACCTATATATTTTTTATTCATTATATTTAATCAAAAACCAACTAGTTATCTGATGTAGACTTATTACATTAGAACACCATTTAAAAACATTATTGTGATATCTATTTGCATGATTTTGTATTTTCATGGGAAAACTACAATAGTAAAAGACATATTAACTCAAGTATCACTATATAAGTGATGGTTTACCCAATATCAATTCCTTTCACTTATGGATACCCCTTTTACCCTAGTATTACCTATTTTCGAATCACATTTCCATGGATATCATGTTCTTTTTTGAAAACCAACTTTGTTCATATAATATTTTGATTCATTGGCCTATTTATGAGCTCTCAAATCTGATTGTTCTTAATTTTATCAAACTCTTTATTCATCAACTTGGATGATGAATCTCCCTTAGCTACTTATTTAAATAAATTCAATTCCACTTGAGGCAATAAAGTATCATTTTCTATACATATAATCCTCTGAGTTTGTGTTAGTGCAGTTTTATCACTGACGATATTTTACACATCTACCATAGATCATATTATTCCCTTTCAATTATATGATTAACTACTTTTAGTAGCTTCCTCATATATTTATTCAACCTTTGAGTTCTTTTAACATATTTTATTGTGTACATCGCCCTGATCAGTATCCATTTCTTCTTCTTCATCCCATATAATACATAGATTTGGGATTATGAATTTTTTCACATCTTTTTATTTTAAAATTTTTACATCACTACTCTTTATTACATTTTTAATACTCCTTTTGAGAAAATTATAGACCTTAAACATGAAGTATTAAAAAAAATATCCCTTTGTCTTCTACATCTCTATATTTTTCTTGGTTACCTTCTTTATTTGAATTTAAAACATACTACCAAACATTCTAAAGTTCTTCAAAATTAGATTTATTAAATCCCACATATCTGATGGGGATATATTATCTCTTGGGATTTGAAAGGTAAAATTTTGTGTGTACATAACTACTTTCATGGATTCCTTTCAATAGTGGTGAAAGATTCCACCTTCAATGAGTAATGTTTTATCTATTTTGGTCACCAATAAGTTTCATCTTTCCATCAGATGATTTTTTTCTGGTAATATTACTAAAAAACACAATGCCTAATCAATTTATTCACCATTTTATTTTCCACCTCATGAGAGGTGTACCCTATTCCATTTTCAAATATAATAATCTTTATTATTCCCCTAGTTTTTCTTCTCATTGACCCTTCAAGACTGCTTAATACACAGAATCACCTATTTATTATCCTAGATAAACATGGTACAACTCATTAATCTATAATAATTAATGAATAAAATGAAATATTTCTCAATATATATTTAATGAAACTTCATGGATCCAAATACATCATTGGGGATCTGATCAATAAAATGTGAGGCCCTATTCTTCTTTGGTTGATAGAGATTTCTCACCGAATTTTCAATTACATAGGAATCACTAGTCATCTTATAATCTCATATCAGATTGAATATATCATTCATAGCTCACACCTTGGATTAAAATTTCAATCTTAATTTAATTATTTGTTTGAACCTTTGATGGAAATGTTTTTTCGTCCTTAATTGTAAGAATGCAAGTGGTGTTTTCCTTACAATCTACTAGAATCATATTTCCATTAGTTCTTTATCCCTTCAATGTAGAGTCTTTAGTTCTAGATATTATTGAGAATCTCCTCTAATTGAATGTAAACTCAAGTAAATAATATTAAAATTGACCAACATATAACAATAATTTTAAAATACTATCAACATGAACAAAATTATATTATTTTATTTTATTTTCAGGTAACCTCATCATTTTGATTTCCTTAATTTAAATTATGCATCATGATTAAATAAGATCATTCCATAAAAATAACTTTTAAAATTCATTATAATATTTACATTTTTTTATTGGGTTGAACATACACTATCAATGATCCGGGTTTTTTTGTTTTTGTTTTCCAGGAAATTAATCTCTTATAAGATAGCCTTCTTAGTTTTTTCTCTTCTGCTTCCATGAGATTCCTTATTTAGATTAGTCACAATCCTAACTCTCCTCATTTTCATTATTATAATATATGATATAGTTATCTTATTCTTCATAAGGATAGAAATTTTTTCCAAGGGAATCTCATGTTGTTTTTCAGCTACTGTCTTTTATATTCTTTCATGGAGAAATTTTGACTTGTCTATTGGCTACAATTTATAGGCTTATGACTGAAGTGAGTAAAATTATACCAATATCAATAAAAATAATTTTATATTTCGAATGTTGGATATGTTTTAGCCTATATTAATGACTCCCAAGATGTTTACCTCTTAAATATATTTTTCCACTATGAACTAGGTCATTGTATGTCTCAACTTCACATTTGATCCCACTATTACCTATAGTCTTGTACCTATGATCATTTCTAATATTTTTAATAGTCTTTATACCTTTTCCTACTGTTTATTCTGACTCCTTATCAATGAACGTCCAAAACTATAGCATTTTCTTATAACAATCCCCTTTTTGTAATTTTAATATTTTTTCACAAAGAAATAAGCTTTTCTTTAAGTGATTTAGTCATCTTCCTTTTTTCTTCCAACTAGGTATTGAGACCATGAATCATTTTTTCTATCACTTCGATTTCTACTTAGAATTCAATTACTTCTTCATTTTCGTCTTAAAAAGCCTCATGTCCTTCCACCATTTTCTCAACGTAATTAATTTTGGATTTATGTTGAATAAAATATACAATTTATTCCTTCAGAAAATCCCCATATTTTGTGTTTCTGACATTGTGTGTATAATTATTTAAGATATCATTAATGTTTTAATTTCAAGTAAAAAAATCCCGCACGTTGATATTTTTCCTCATCTTTAATCTTTTTTATTCCAACTTATTCATCATAAAATCTTCCACATTTTAAATAAACTCGAAATCATAAAATTCAATGAACTTTCATCGTCACATTTTATATTACTCAAATAGGTATTTACATTAGAATTTCTTTCTAGTTTAAATTGTGGATTTAAAGTTTAATCTTAGATGAATCATTATCTATTTTTTTGATTATATTGGAATAGTGTGTCATAATCCATTAAATGATGTTGGGATGAATTACTAGTAGTGTATTTTATTAAATAGTTTTCAACCCTTATGATTCGACTAGAAGAGGATATATTGTAGTAATTATAACTACCTATAAAATATCTAACTAGAAACACCAACCATGAGTATTTTATCTATTTAGAAATTATTAAAATGTAAATATAGTAATAAGGACTTTACTGGTATGAATACTATAGTTTTTTGGACTTATTTTTACCATTACTCTATCATAATGAACATACATTATAGATTTAGAACTTTACAAATTTGGGTTACTACAACACTATACTGTTTTGTGAGATCATTTCAAGATAGGGTTTATATACTCTATGTTTATGCCCTATAATTTTCTTTTAGACATAGTGAATCTATTATATTTCTCTTTTCACATAGGGATTATTCTCAACCCAAATAAATTTATTATTCTTGTTCTGTTTATTCATTTTATAAAATTTTTACTTTTAATGTTATTTTATAATTTACTATTGTTAGCACTCTTAGAATTTCTATAATCAATGTTGAATCATCTTAAAATCCAGTTTATCTTTTAATAATCTTTCTACTATATTCCCAAAATTTCTACAATTAAACTCAGAAAATAATATTTTGTTTATGCCTTATTTTTCCTTGCTTGAATCTTCTTACAATAACCAAATGAAATTCATCACTACCATCATAATCATTTATAATATCTTTATATATCTAAAAATTATACATTTAATTGAATGAAATATCTTTTAACAATCATACATATGTGGTTTTTTATTTTCACATGTTCCTCTGATGCCACCAACTTACTATTAAGATTTTTAAGATTAATATATGTGTGATATTGTTCTTCAAGATCTAACACCACTGAATTTTAAAAGGTTGGTAGTATTATTCTTATCTATTTCATAAAATCAACATTTTTTATCTCATCACCAATTCCATGAATGGATCTCATAACTTCAATGAGATGATTAAAGAAAATATCAAAATATTCATTTAATTCCATCTTCATGTCATTGAACTTGTTATGTAACACTAGAAATTTAGCTTCCATTAACTTGTATCCCCATTTATATATATTGGTCAATTTTTCCCCGATGACTTTTACTAATGTTCATTCCATATTTGTTATATATATTTTGTTTGATAAGGTTCTGGATAATGTATTTTCTTCTTTTTCATTAGAAACTAGTTATTTCCTATTACATTTAGTCATCAACATTCTTACAGCATCACTGACTTTTATTTCATGTATTATAATGATGAACATATCAAAATTAAAATATCATAAGTGATATGTCATATGATTATTCCAAGTCTGAAAAATATATCCATTACATAAAGTGATTATTTTATGTTAACCATGGTCAGCATATCGTAAATATTCTATAGATATATTTGGTTTACAATAACATTATGGCTATGATGCCACTTTTTACACCCATAGGCTCAATAGACCCTAAAGAAGTGGGTGAATTAGGGTGTTCAATTTTTTTCACTAGATCTTCTTCTCAATTTATCAAGAACACCTCAAACCTAAGAAAATTTCATGAATACAAAAATTTCTAGATATATAATTTAAATTCATGGGCATGTATATTTTACTTGGTTCACCGTAAAGGTAATGTCGAATGAGGATAATATTATGTTATGTCAACTTACTATGGATTAACACTATCAACTATAATTGCAACAATAGTTTTTAGAATATTGAATTTTTAAACCTAGGAGAACTTTCTCTTCATATCTATTTCAACACATTTTTTAGAAAAGGAATACAAAATATGTGATATTCTTATCATCTAAAATGATACATCAATAAAATAATATCACCAGTCATGTGAGGGTGTCATCGATGTGCTTATGTTCCTTATTCATTTTTTGATCTTCAATGAAATTCTTTCATCTATATTCTTCTCATCCATTATATTCTATATTTGTAAATATTCTTCACTCTCTGTAATTAAATAGATATTTAAAAATATTCCACTACTCTTCATCTTCTTTTTCTCTTAACAATTCTATTTTAAATTAGAGAATCATTTATCCAAAAAACACATGCTATAAATTTTCCAAATGTTTCTACTTAATGGTTCTTTAAAACTACTCATTAAGAACCCAAAAGTTCAAAGAAATCAAATAAATTTACAATGAATTTGCACTGAATTTTATATGATGGAAATTGTTGTATATACCTTGTAAACAGTGTGACCACCTTGATTACAGCATGGTCAGTGTAATATAAACCCAATTTGTGGTGTGTTTACTTATTCACTATAGTGTGGCTTATAACCAATGAATCTATCCACGTTTTTGATTGAATTTCACATTTAAAACATTAAGAGGTCAAAACAAGATCCCCTCCCGAATATTATTAAATTCCAGACATGTTCTAGTACAAGCCTCTTATATGGTGTTGATGTATCCAAATATCTATAACCACTAAAATTCAATTATTATTCTCTCATATCATAGTTTAAATATCATGGAATATTTGTCTTTTTCTATAAATAAAATTATAGAGAAACTATTTCATCAAATTTAAAACTCTTCTAATTTGTGAAACCCTTGAAAACTAAAAAACATTCTTTGTTAGTGTGCATGACAAAATTCTAAATTTGGAAATGTAATAGATCATACACCACACCCAAGTGTCTAATATAATTTATTTCTTTACTCTTATACAATACCTGAGTAACCTATATGTAATATTTACTTCAATATTATGAATTTGATCACCTATATTTCACTATGTGGCCATCATTTTAATGATGAAACTGAATCCTCTCATCTATTAAGGGACTACTATTTTTCAGACTATAAACACCGATCATATCATGGCTCTCATAGTCATAGTGTGTTTTGTGTCAACAACATTAAAACCACTATAGTTGTCCCAAAAATCTTCATACTTTTAATGAACAACTAGTTGAAATAAATATAACTAATAAAACTTATGGTTTGAACACATATATAACATGAAACAATATAAACTAAAAAATATACAAAATATGTATGTATAAGATACATAACAAATGAATATAGGTAAAACAAACAACATATTGATAACTCAAAACACCAAAAAAATGTAACACGTAGCATATAAAACATAATACACACAAACATATCAAATTATATATATATATAACATATAACATAGAACATGGATATAAATGTAAATCACAAGGAATATATAAATATAAATAAAAAATAATATATAAATATAAAATTCATAACATTTATGCTATGTATTTTTCGAACTAAATGTTTTGTGTTCTGTATTTTTTATATTATGAATTTTATATGTTTTACATTTTTTATGATCTTTATATTATATTTTTTGTGAAAAAAATTAAATATATATATGTAGATATAAATTAAAACTAATATAAAAATTTACCATGAAATATATATAAATATAAAAGATACAAAATATATTTTTTTGTTTTTTTAACAAAAATGTTTTATATTTTTAATTTTTTAATTTAATTTTATCATTATTTTATTCATTATGTGTTTCTTATGATTTGTATTTTTATATGTTATATTTTTATCTTATATATGTTATTCATATGTCCTGTAATATATGTTATATTATACACAAGTTTCTTATTTTTATTATATATATTTTTGTTGTTATATATGTGTAATGATTTTTAATTGGTTTTATATGTTTATGTGTTTTTTATGCATAAGAACAAAAATGATATACTTATATGTCATGTTTATATATATATATATATATATATATATCTCTGTGTGTATGTGTGTGAATGGACTTAAATTTTAATATATATATTGTTCATAATTATGTATATTTATGCGTTTATTTTTGTTTGTTCATATATTATTTTATATGTGTGTGTCTATATATATATATATATATTTGTAACACACACACACTAATGTCTGTATAATAATTTGTAATAATTTTGTATTAAAATTTAAAGGACAATAATATGTATCTATTCCTCAAGAGATGATATTTCTAGAGTATATGCTTCATCCACTATTGTGGAATTGACTCCTTTACAAGTGCTATTGTTGTTGTATTATCATAGAATACTATAATGGGGATATTTACTATATGAAACCATATAAATATCTTGGAATAATTTTCCTATACAAACCTTTTATTTACATATATAATAATCCACAATATAATCATATACCACTATAGAATCAATGACCATGTATTTCTTTGAGATTTTTCATCTCATAGCATGACCATTGAGATTGAAAATTGTGATGTCATATCATCTAGATGTATTTCAAAACTATAATTTTTATATCCCATAATTAATAGTTCTTTATCTGCTCTGTAAACAAGAAATACATCCTTTATACAACTATAATATTTAAGGATGGCATTAACTTCCATCCAATTGAAGACACATGGGCCTTCTTGATATCTACCTACCACACTTATGGAGTAGGCGACATTTATCCATGTAAATATAATTACATACATGACTATCCCAATTTCTAATGCATTGAGAATACTTTTTATCCTTTATATTTCCTCATGTGTTTAAGAAGAAATATTCTTGGAATGATAAATTTCATGTGACCTTGAAATAAATCCCCTCTGGGATTGTTTCATACAAAATCTCTTCAATATGATATAAATGTATGTACCTTGATTTAGTCCAAGAAGCATCTTAGATCTATCATAATGGATCTTCATCCCAAGAATATATTTTGTTCCAACTAATTATTTCATGGAGATTAACTTGTTTAACCAAGTCTTAATATTATATAAGGCTGGTATCTTATTTATGATGAGTAATTAATCGTCAACTTATGTTATCATGAAAGGAATTTCACTCCCACTAAATCTCTTATAGACTTAGGGCTCACATTTAATCTTTATGAAACCAAATTATATTAGGGATTTATCAATGTCAATTTTCTAGTACATAGATTCTTCATTCAATTTATAAATGTATCACTATAAATTATATACCACATTGGAATTATTTGGAGTCACAAACCCTCTTAATTTTTTCATATAGACATCTTCATTAAGTTTCCCATTTAGGAAGGTTTTTTGACATCCATCTACCAAATATCAGTGTCATGGTATGTTTGAATCATATGTAGAATTATAATTGATATAGGCATAGAAAATAGAGAAAATATTTAATTGTAGTCTATGATTTCAATTTTTTTAAAACCTTTGGAAACTATTATATAACTATTTGAACTTACTTGTCCTTTTATGTCTAATTACTTTTTGAATACCTATTTGAAACCATATCTATTTACATCCACTGAAGGATCTACAAAAATCATACATGGTTTTTGGAAATGGAATCCATTTCAAAATTTATGTCTTCTCTCCACTTGGAAGCTTCTAGTCCACTTACTACATTTTTTTAGCTTACAAAATCATTATTATGAACTAATAATGAGTCACCTTATTTGGTCACTATAAAACCATATAATTCTTTTTTTCTAGACTGTCTTTTACTCCTATATAGTACTTGTATTTTTATAACATCCTTATCCATAGATATTTTTGGGAATATGTTCATGTTCCAACACATGTGTATCTTAATCCATGAATCTATAAAATTATATTTTCCTCTCTCTATCTCTTTTAGAGATGTGCACCCTATCAATAAATATTGGTCATATTTTAACCACATCCTTCTTTATCTGAGGGCTCATATATTTAATATCGTTTATTTTCCTTTAGATATCATATAAGGATGCAATTTTTTTCTTGGATTCAAGTTTCTTCCCAGAGAATATCCTTAAATAATTATTTATAACACTACACTCATATGTTCAATAGTACAGGTTTACTCCCATACCATGGTTGGAATAGAGCATTGTTTTCCACTTTAGGTAGCACTCAATTTAGTATGAGTGCCACAATATACAATAAGTATACCTAAAAGGATAATATAATACTTGAATGAATCATAATTTAACTCTCTATTTAGATCTAGGTTCGTTTCCTCCTTTCACTAAAATCATTTCATTCTGGTGTGTAAGGAGGAGTGATTTGAGATAAAATCACATACTCCCATAGATAATCAATAAATTTATGGTTATGGTATTCTTTGTCATAATCTGAGAAATGTTTTTTAGCATGTTTTTTCTCAACTTAATTCTGTTATTACATTAATTTATCAAAGGAATCCCACTTAAACTAAATTTAGTATAAATATCTATATCTACTAAATTCATTAGAAAAAGTATTAATGTATGAGAATTTGTCCCTTTCTGCATCTGTAAGAGGTCCACAAAAATAATTGAGAACCAATTTATGAAGTGTTGTGGACCTATAACCTTTTCCACAAAATAGATCTTTGGTCATTTCTACTTAAAAATATTTATGACATATATCAAGTGGTTTAAGTTCAAAAGAATCTAAATATCTATCTTGGTATAATTTAATCAACACCTTTCATTTACATGAGGTATCAAGTGATGCCATAATTGGGCCTGATATGCATTATGAAAACTAGATTCATTATCAATTACCATTATAAAGTTTGATTAATCCAATATGTAAATACCATTATTTATATTTTCCTTTCCCAAACATATGTAATCTTTATAAAATAAATAAAATTTATTCCAAAATTTTAAAATAAATCCATTCTTATCAATACTAGACATGTATATACTGTTTTTGGTAATTCATGTAACATAATAAAAATTATTTAAAACCAATAATTTTATAGATGGAAATGTGTTGTAGTAATCTAAAAATGTTATCATAGTGTGTCTTTTTCCATTGGTCACTTATACATCCACCTCACCTTGTAAAAATTTTATGATTCAACTTAGTTCCTATAATTGGATAAAAATTTGATCACCATAAGATAAATATAATGCCCAATTTATATAAATATATATATTTCAATTAATAGTATACAAACTTAATTATTTCCCTTCCTTCTTATTAATAGTGTAGTTCTTCCAGTGGCCCTTCTTACCATAGGAAAAATAGATGAAAGCTTATTTTCTTTCTTTCTCATGGATTTCCCTTCTCTTGGAAGAGGATTTGTAAGAATCCTTACAATTAGTGATAGTATTTTTGATTCTCACTTTTCCATTCCTCTTGTTCACCGTAATAATCAAAATATTTTCGTGCTTCATGTCCTTATCAACTTTCAAAATCATAATAAGTAGATCTAAGTGAGACTTTTCTATGTTGTTCATGTTAATATTTAAAATGAAGGTGGAGAAGATCAGATGGGGTGATGAAAAAATGATATTGGTGCGAAATTCATTAGGTAATTTAAACCCTAGAATATTTAAAAACTCAATATAGCCAATAGTAATGACTACAAAAGGCACAACTCATGCACCTTCTCTAAGTGTTCTCGTAAATAGTGACTAAAAGATCTCAAACCACTCCTATATAGATCTGTCTTGATAAAGATCATAGGGATTCTTGAGCATGATATAGGCATCCATGTTCTCATATGATTTCATGAGTTTACTTAATATGGATGATAAAATTAAACACTAGATATATGGTGCATCATCTTAGTGTTTTTCATAGATAATGAGCTACCCATCACTCGCCAACTTTGTAGGAAGATCATAAATCGGGGCATCTATCATGTAATGCTTCTATTCATGGTGTAATATAATTAAAAAACCTTTACCATTCCTATAAGTTACTTACAACAAGAAAATGGTATTTATCTATAATAGATCAAAGGTATGACTTGGTTGATGAATTTTTCATTTTATTGAAACTATATAAAGCATAATATTAGTACTTTAATTGATTAATAAATTACATGATATAGAATAATTTAATTTTTATTATTAGTCTCCCACTATTTTATCAATTTCCAATAACCCTCACCATTGGACTTGGAATTTATTATCGTATTGATATTATAGTGACAATGATCCATATTTCCATTCCCATAATTAGAACTATAACCATGTAAATTAATAGTCAGTTTTTAGGAAGGTGGTATTGTCAACCACAGACTAACATTTCCATGATTTATTGAGAGGAATTCCCTATATTGAAATCTATACTTGGATTTCCACAAAACATTATTCAAAATTTTTATTTGAAAAAATATGGCCATTACAGTCAATAAAATTTTGATTGAGTTGACACATCATATTTGTTTAGACTCTCCATTAGTAAAAAGTTCCACATAATGTGGAACAACTGACATAATAACTTTGGTTTTATCTTTACTCATAAAATGGAAGGTTTAGTTGGATGTAATATTATATTGAGGCATTTTTTTACCATTAAAAAATTTCTTTATTTTATCATTTTACATATAATATTAATATTAAGTGGATTTTACTTTAGTGATTATCCATGTATTGAGAAATATTTATTCATAATCAATTTATTTTGTTCCATATAAGAATTATTATTATTTAATTCATTTATTTATATGATTTCTATAGAGAATCCATAGATCATGATAAATAACCTTGCAATAAAAAAAATTGTGGGATTATCGTGATCTTTATCCATCGATGTAATAACCCAGATTTTTCTTTGAGGTATGGATCCTTTAAATTTCTATATAATTATTTTTTGGACATGTTATAGAATCTAGATGAATTCATGGTTGTTTTGTGGTGTTTGGGGCTTTTTTGGAGGTTGGAACACTGTTGTAGAAAGGACATTGCCACATGGTTTTTAGAAACTATGTGATCCAATTCGCACGGTTTCCATAACTGTGTGAGGGTTAGGTATAGGGATTTAGGAGGCCTCTTGGTTTTAGGAAACCATAATGCCTATGGTACATGCCTATGTAGGTGTGTCTTTAGTTTTTTTCTAAGTTTAAAACATAGTTTCTGTACTTTTAGTCATATTGTGTGCATGAAACCATGTGGGGTCTGTCCCTAAGCAGTGGGGGAAACATGATTTGGCCAAACGTGCATCCAAACTATTTGACCCAGTAAATCATGGGATAATTTACCTTTTTTCACTTAAAAATATAATACACTTACCCCAATCATATTTTTCTCTTCCAGCAAAAAGGATACTTTTCCCCCCATTGAGAGCTCCAAAGCCTCCTCATCCTATGTTCTTGTATATCATTTCCATCTTAAGTCTGATTCAAATTCTGATCATCATGTTGGATTCTTCTTGGTTGGTGCTTCAGAACTTAGGTTTCATTCATCATTTTTCTTCCTATCAATGGAGTAATTTTGATGCAGGATCATATGCCTTATTTTCTAGGTATCGATCCATTATTATTTTCTCTCTCGATCCAGGCCAAATGAAGGTCAGATATTGGATAATGAGAGTACTAAGAAATCGAGGTAGGTGTTATATGACTCACCCCTCAAGTATCTTTGTTTTATAAACTTTCATTGTTTTATGAATGTCAATTTCATCAATCATTGAGTATTTAATTCATATTCCATGATTATAACCATTGTACTTGTATTGTAGATACCTTTATATACATGATCACCACACCATTAGAGGTTGATACCCCAACTCCTCCCACCCCAAGTAGGGTGTTTCCTTAATTATTCCTTGTTAACCCATTGGGGTTATCTGAGACACCGTTCGGGTGTGTGTATTTACCCTTATAATGGAAATACATCTTTAATTAACTGAGTTTTAAATGGCTAGAATATGTTTATATCAATTGACCCTTATAAGGTAAGTGTTAAAATTAACTAATGAACATATAAAATATAATATTCAAATAAAAGATATAGATATCACTTGACCTACAGAATTATAATTGAATTGAATATGGTTTCATGACCTTATACATCCTTTTCATTCTTATTAAGGGTAATGGAATGAACCTAATAATTTAATAGGGAATTAAAGTAATACATGGTTTCATGTCCTAATTATCCTTGTCACTTGGTATAAAAAATAATGGAATGTACCTTTTAAATTATCAAATGGAATGATTGTTACTTGGCCTCAAATTAAATATTGATATATATGTATAAGGTTCTTATTGTATACGGACCTTTTTCCTTTATAGAGTGGTCACACTTGAGTCAACCTTGGATTCCTGAGGTAATTCCTTGAGCACTCATAGGATGTCATTCTGATTCAATGAGTCAGTTTCCAAGGGAGATACCCACATTGGAACATGGTCCTTATCTACCAGAGAATTCAAGACATGACTCCATAGGATCTATTCACTATCTTCCACATATTCGGATTCCTTCAAAAAACTCCTTGGATCCAACATGAAGTCTTCAAACATGTGGCACCATGGATTCAACCCATTGGGCCCAGTCATGATTTGTCCATGTTTACCTTGGATGAGATCCTTGGACTTGGTTAGAATCATTTATAGTTTAATGTCTTAGGATATTCCCCTTGTATTACACTCAGATAGATTTTATCTAGGCATCATGTTATTTTTGAGTTGGATTGACCCCTGAGGTCAAGGATGCCTTTTTTATTAACTTAGATCCTCTTTCATTATCATCATCATTAAGGATGACTGAGTTATTAATTTGGATTATATTTTATCATTATCAGTATTATAGGATTCCTTTATAGTATCTTAGATACTCTTACTTCACTTATTATAAAATGGAATATAATTAATTAAATGATTAAATACTCAAGCACCAGATGAGGCTGAAGCAAGTATCAGTGTATTTACATTACTCTATTATCTTTACCTTTATATATACCTAAACATTGTTTCAATTTATATTCACACATTGGATGGTATAGACACCATTTGTGGTGGCCTACTGAGATTGATCTCACACCATGTCTAGTAATTCTATGGTACCAGGGAAGATTACATGCTTTTAGGTTTTGATAAGGGTAATTGTCCCTCTTTGGACACCTGGTCTTGATTGCTTTCTAATAATGGAGTTTGGTAGTAGATGATTGGGCCTGCACTAGGGATGCTTAGATAGTTTTTAGATTATTTAGATTATTTTGTAAAACATGTGTTTCCTGATTACATGTATATATTTTTTCCTAAATTATAGATACATGACATACATTACCATCATTTTTTATATGATCTAGTTTCTAATGTATTATTTTTATTATCACTTGATTCATTATTTATGTCAGGATTTTCTGATTTATTCTTCATTATTCATATTCTTCTATTTATCTATTATGTTATATCTATTGTTCGTCACTCTGACATGAAGTAATTGTCTCCCCTTGTAAGTACCTTAGGATCTTAATGCTATTTTTCAACCTCTAGCATATGGGGAGGTGTGCTTGAGAACATGTGGCCAACTGGGTTTTGAGAAACCTTTGAGTGGAACCCGGGTTAGGATGTCACAAAGTGGTATCATAGTGGGGAATGAATTTAAAATATATTTGAAATATTGTAGAAATTGGATATGAGTTGTGCCTAATATTAGGTATCCCACGTCCGGGGTAAATAAATACTTTCCTAAGAATAGGTAAATGTTGTTCTACATTTCTCTGATTACAATTCATATCCTTTCACCATTGGGTGATGCATATACTATTTGATGTTTATTATTATTATTATTATTATTATTATTATTATTGAATTTTATCCTTGTACCAATGGGATGAGAGAAAGGAATCATCAATCATATAACATGATGGGTACCAAAAAATCACATTACATGTACATTCCATACCATGTCGGTGCATTTCGCTGCATGCATTGATTTTTTTCCTAAAATTGTTGATAGATATATGGTTTTTATATATGATTGTTCTACTAACATATTGTATAGGGTAATGAAATTGGTTTTTTAAATTTTCAACATCAATAAAAATAGTGTTTTCTATATAGGTTGATTGTGGTATCTGAAATAGCTAGTTTATAACCATGTCATCTATGTACCAATAGTTACATGAGTTTCTCTTTGGCATTGATTGAGTGACTAAAAGTTTCAATTCATGAGGTTTATAGTCCCTCATGGATTGGAATGGGTAATTTACCAATTTGATCCATAATATATTACCCATTAAATTTTGAGACCAAATGTTGATGAGGTTAAATAAAAATTAAATGGGTGTCGATTTTAGTGATAAGGTGTATGGACCCTTATTCAATGGGAATTTTTGTTTATTTTAATCAAAACTCAATATATTTATATAGGAAAATGAAAAAATAGAAATGTAAAATTAAATGGTTGTCGATAAAATTAAAATAAAATAAATGGTTGTCGATAAATTAAATGGTTGTCGATAAATGAAGAGGCAAAGTGAGGTTTACCCTTTCACCTATTAGAATGCCAATAAATGACACATGAACGCTTATATTTATAAAATTAAATGGTTGTCGATAAATGAAGAGGCAAAGTGAGGTTTACCCTTTCACCTATTAGAATTCCAATAAATTAAACATGAACGCTTACAAATACATAGCCTTCTAGGCAGGTAGTTGGGATAGTATACCTTGGGTAGTAAGACCTTATTAATAAATTATGCTTTCTCTAGTGATTCTACCTATTTTACTATCCTTTTATTAGTGGTGAACTTGGAATTTATAGAGCTATGCCACCATGATATCCTTTTTTGGTGTTCCTAGAAGGTGGTGAAGACCATACATCAGATATGGTGGGCCCTAGTACACCATTTATCCCTCCAGTAGTTTCACTAGAAGAACCACCTGTTATACCCAAAATAAGAAATGATTCTAATCTTTGAGATAGTTTCTTACGTTTGATGATGTCTATCCAGGGTTCTTTATGACCTGCACCTACTATGGATTATTATAATTATGAGTTCCAGCACCATTATTCTCCCATATTTTGGGGGGATTGAGGTCCATAGGATATTGACTCATGGAAGAAGGCCTCACTTTCTGTCTTTAAGAATCTAGAGATGCCTCCAAATAGGAGGGTCATGCTTTCCACCTACATGTCATGTGATTCATCCAAGCACTATTGGGGTGTTATTACCTATGTTTTTCACCATTAATTCATGGTCTAGGATGAATTACAGGTTTTATTCTACGGGTAACTATTTTCTCATACACAAAAAGTTATCCAAGCCACAAATTTAATGCACCTAGAGTATGTTTTACACAAATAACATGTTTACACTACATTGAGTGTGGTGTAGTGGTAAGGGAAAAGGTTCATAGAAATAGTTTATCTTTTTAGGTACATGGTTCAAATCTTGGGAGCCTGGTCTTGGGGGGATTTATGCCTCCCCCATTCCAATCGCATTGCAAGGTCACCTGGTGCTACATCGGGTGGGAAGAAGCGATATAACACCTATTTAAAGGATTACTATTTCAAACCATCACTAACTGGGTTATTACCGCATGGTATTCTCTTCCATCTCAGTTGGTAATAGCTCCTTCCTAACTGGGGAACTATTTGGAGTGATCCTTTCATGGGAAGGGAAATTCTTAGGGTGGAGGGTTTGAAAAGGCCACTCCTAGGGATTCCCTTTCTAAGAAGATATGGAATCCCTACTCAAGTGAATTTATTTTTTCTACCTCTCTTTTATAAGATTATCAATTAGGCTCTTACCACTAAGAACAACCTGAGGGAGTGAGATAGTTCTAGGTATTGAGGCTCAGTTCCAAGGAAGAGTGGTGGTTCTTCTTATAGAAGGAAAAATTCCCTTGAGGATTATCATCATAGTAGTAGTGTCCATAGTATCCACACTAGAACCTCTGTTATATATCGTTAGTTTTGATGGTAGGGAAATATGAAGGCCCATTATCATAAAGACACTCTTGAGTGTAGTTTTTTTGGTCATATAGAACAAATTAAAATATTTTACAGACCTATACATCTATTTCTAGTTAAAGAGGATATGCACCAGTTCCACCTTCAGGGGTTGGATCGGTTGTGCAATGTATTATGGGGAGTCAGAGTAGTATCTGCATGATTATCCAAGTTGGAGGTCATGGTCGTGGAATCCAAAAATCAGATTATTAGTGCAGTACAGTGGACCTACTCAGTGTAGTCTGTTTATTGCACAAGGTTGTGGATCTAGATAGTTGTGTTATATACAATCGATACCCAAGGATCAGAGTATGGGATCATCTACAGTACAAGTTATTAATCTAGTATCCTTCACTATTGTATCTACTTTATTTTATATAGGTGATTCACACTCTTTTATTTCTTTATCAATTGTGGAAAGTATCATGTAGTAATTTATTACTTCTATGGTGTGATGAACCTAGACACAACATTGGTTGTGTGGTGTTAGGGAATACGCCAATAAACGGGCCTTCCCATTGAGTTAGGTCATTATCTATTCTTTTGGGACCTCTTCATACTTGAGATTATGGGCTTCGATGTCATTATCAGGATGTATTAGTTGGTTCCATAACACGATTTTGTGCACTTCTAACATCACAGGGTATCATTTACATTATCATAGGTTAGAATTTATCTTCATAAGGGTATGGGGGGTTTTTAATCAAGTAGATTTGTACCATATCATTATGTTCTAGGTGGAGTTACCACCTAGAATTCTATTATTATTGTGGAGGAGTAGGGAATAAATATAAAATATTTTCCTCAAGTAGTAGATCATTTAAGGTATTTCTTTCTCGATTATTTTTGTAGATTATCTCTAGATAGAGAGGTTTAATTTATGATTGACCATATATCATAAGTATCTCCTATGTTAATTACACCATATATAATGGCACCTACGGAGCTCCATGAGCTCATGAAATGGTTGGAGGATTTAGAAATAAAGTGTTTTATCTTACCCAACACTTCATCTTGGGGATCACGCACAATTTTCACCAAGGAGGAGGATGGAATCCTTAGTCAATATTTGGATTACAGATGGTCGAACTAGTTTGTGGTTAAAAAATGGTATCCACTACCACATATAGATGACCCCTTTGACCAGATCTGAGGAGTTAGTGTATTCTTGACGATCGACCAGAGATCAAGCTATCATCATATGAAAGTCAGTCCTTAAGACATACTTCGTTTAGATTTTCATAGTAGGTATGTTCTTTTTGAGTATATCATTATGTTTTTTGGTCTCACAAACACAACTTATGTTTTCATTGTTTTGATTAATAGGGTTCTACACCCCTATCTAGATTCCTTTTCATGGTATTTGGGGATGAAATCTTGGTGTATTTGTATACATATAGAGACTATGATAAAAATATTTAGATCATTTGGAATACACTAAGATAGAATCATATATATGCTAATCTTGATAATGGAATCTTTTATATCAACAAAGTTCAGTTTTTGAGTCATAATATCTTGGAATTAGGAGTAATAGTTGACCCAATGAAAGTGATTTTTGTGGTTTTCTAGGACAATCCCAATAATTGTTTTCATATATGTAGCTTATTGGGGTTGGATGGTTATTATTTTCAATTAATACAGGACTTCTCACACCTTGTTTCACCTCTTACTGGTATTACATATAAGGGTATTAAGTTTATATGGTCAAAATAATCAAAAAATACTTTCATGAGTTAAAAGTAAGGCTTGTTTAAGATCCAATTATGATTATTATAGATCATGAAAGAGGTTATACAGTGTTCTATGATCCATCAAGCATATGAATGTGTGTAGTGATGATGAAGGAGAATAGATTTGTTGCATATGGATCTGAGTAGTTGAGGCCTTATGAGAGATATTACTCGATGGATGATCTTGATCTAGAAATATTTTTTCTTACCTTATGCTACTGGAGACACTATATGATAATTGTTTTCTTCATATTGTATACCAACCATAAGATCCTCAAATATATATTTTTGTAGAATAAATTTGATCTTAGATAGAAAATATTGGTCAAGTACATTCAGTACTTAAATTTTGAGGTTTCCTATATTCTTGGAAAGGGAAATGTAGCAGTGGATGCACTAAGTTGAAAAGATCAAGAACATTACATACAAGAAACCCATGATAAATAAAATAGGTGGCCTTATTTTCTGAGATACATCTAGAGTTTCATAATAGTCTTGATCAATCTTATCTTATAGTCTTGATAGTTACCTCTTCCCTTCTGGATAGGGTAAAGAGCAGGCAGTTTTCAAATCATGAGGGGATATTTCTCTAGGAGAGTATTTTAGAAGAGGAACCACCTTCAGATTGGTCTATTGATAGAGATGAAACTCTACATATACATGGACATGTCTGGATTCCTATTGATATGAGAGATAAAATGATGGGATAGTCTCATGATTCTCAGGGAGAAGTTAATCTAAGAAAATCCATGATGTATCAAGATATGAGAAACGAGTATTGGTGGCCTGGTATGAAATGATAGATAATAGGTTTTATCACTATGTACTCCACCTATAAGATGGTGAAGGAGGATCACCAATGTAATTTTTTCTTGTTACAGCTGTTAACAGTCCTAGAATAAAAATGTGAAAATATTTATATGGATTTTGTAGTCACATTACTGAGGTCTCCCTGAGGTAGCATTGTGGTTTGGGTAGTTGTGGATCGACTGATAAAATTAGTCCTCTTCCTCCCTATTCAATATAATTTCTCTATTTATGATCTTGGAATACTATGTTTTTGTGAGATTATATTTCTTGATAGGGCCCCTCCTACTACCATTTCATATAGGGAAGATTATTTTACATTTATTATCTAGCCGGGGTAATAGAGAGATATGGTTACACAGGTCCTTCCTAGCAGAGATTTTCACCCTCAAACTAAGGGTCAGTCAGAACAGACTATAAAGGTGTTGGAGGGCATGTTCTAGGAATGCATCATTGATTATGATGGTTCATGGAATAAGTATATCCCTCTCATTGAGTTATTCTATAATAATATATGTCAGGTGAAAATAATGATGGATCATTGTGAGTCCCTATATTTTGGGTCGTGTCGTTCACCCTTGTGAGAGTTAGAGGCAAGAGAGGTAGTGCTACTAGGACATTATCTCATTCAGGAGACTTCGGAGAAGGTTAATTTGATAGGAAGTAGATGTATATCACTCAGTCAATATAGAAATATTATGTCATTCTCTATTAAAAATCTATCGATTTTGAGGCTGGAGATTGTGTTTTCTTATGAGTATCTGTCAAGCCTAGGCATAGATGGATACGAAGGCTCGTAAAGTTGTCACCTAATTATAGCAGGACTTTTGATATCTTGGAGAAAGTTAGTCTAGTGTGCTATCAGTTTATATTACCTCATAGGTATTATTCCATGCACTACATCTTCCACATTTCATAGATTCTCAATTTCCATGACCATCTCATACATTTGATCTTGAGGATGTTGAGTTATATATTGATGCTTATTTTGAGGAGTATACTATATGTATTTTTTTATTAAAGCACGGAGGCTATTTGAGGCTATTTTATCGCTTTATTGTGAGTGTTATAGAATCATGACCAGGTATAAGATGAGACCTAGGATTATGAATCCAACAAACATGCTCAGTGTCCAGAATTATTTCCATAAAGTGTTTCTCTACTATTGGAAGGTGAACTTGGGGATGAGTTCCTTTAAATGATGATATTTTAAGAACCTGGTTTTTTTCATAAGGTATGTATCCTTTAAATTTTAATCTAACTATTTATTTTGGACCTATTAATCAATTCCCAAAGAGTTCATGGTTGTTTAAGGGGTGTCTAGGGATTTTTCAAAGATCGAAAGTTTGGTTGGTGGAGAAAATAATGGGCCTCATGGTTTGTAGACAATTTGTGAGCTAGTCCACATGGTTTCCCTAATAGTGTGAGGGAAAAATAGAATTATTCAAGAGGCCACACGGTTTAATGAAAAAATGACCCCTGAGGTACAGGCTTTTGAGGGAGTACCATTAATTTTTAGCAGAGTTTGCATCAAGGTTTGGGCATGGTTAGTCAAAAAATTAACAATAAACCATGTGGGTTGCCTCATTAAGTAGTGGGAGGCACATGATTGGTACAATATTTTGGACAGCTATGCTGCCAAACCATTCCCCCTTTAGTTCTTAGGCTAATTTACTATTTATTCTTAAAAATCTAATAAACATTCCCCAATACTTCTTTTCTACTCCAATGTACCATAGGATTGTTCTACCTCTTATTACAAGCTCCAAATCTTCCTCGTCATATTTTAATAGATATGTTAGACATCTTAAGTCCGATTTGACTTATCATCATCTCATATTTCTCTTGGTAAGAGATTTAGTCCTTAAGATGGAATTTATCATTTTTCTTCTTCTCAATAGAGTTATTTTAATATAGGATCATATGACCTATTATTGTCACCCTCCTTATTCAAGATGAAGAAAGGTGTAGAAAGTAGTTGATACCTTCCTTCCTTAATATTAAGGAGAGATAATGATGCATGAGTCCCATCTCCAATAGGCCCTAGGGTGGTAACCAACACCAAGGGTATATAAATTTCTTAAAAATGGGAGGAATTATCCTTTTATAGTAACCAAGATTGGGAGAGAAGATGTATCAAACTCATGAAACTCTAAGACACATATATATAAATAAATAAAAATTCCATCCCACATTCATGATTAATGTAAAACAGTTATAAATAAAAGAATAATCAAAAGTAATTACCAAAATAAAACTCAATAGCAACAGAACAACCATCCACAACTTCTGAGCTAGTAAGGTCCAGCATGGTTCACATAATCTCTATGGTAACTAGAAAATAGTTCAATATACATAGATTTAGCATACAAGTATACTCAGTAGGTAAAACCCAAAGTCACCCATGAAAAAGTGGGAGAAGAAAACTAATTCCCCTATTAGTAAATAACAGAAACTCAAAACCACCTAACAAGGTATTCTATGCACCCCAACCACACCAAGGATCGCTCATCAAATAACACCAGTCAAGTAAAGTAAAGTAGTAAGCACCTCAATATTTGGGTACCCACACCACTTCCTATTGCTTAACTTCTCATCCTTAACGGCGAAAGCCCTGACGCTACCAGGCTTTTCAACAAGCCCCACTTTCATAGCATGCTGTCACACACCTAGGACACATACCACATCAGATCTCACACACAAAAACTGGGGCCAAAAACCACATCCCCATCTGAAAGACACATGGTAATCACCACACAAATTATCCGGAAGACACCTTGGAAGAACACATTCCCCATAAACACTTGGGCCTCACAACCACAACAAAACCTGCCCAAATTGACGAGGGATACCAATGCCTAGAAGAGGGATCAGAGAAGAGACAATAATCATCCATCCATCCTCCCACTGGGATGTTGGGAAGGGACACCCCTCCCCCATAACAATGGTGGTGTTTGACACATAGTGCTCAACATGGGTGGGGTTTGTATAGAAATCAAAATGAAATATAGGTATATGTAGGTACCAAACACTCATAATAGTACTATGGGTTTTCAAAACAATAACTAGCCCACACCAAAACTCCCTTTACTGCCAACCCTACATGAACATACCATTATTAATGGCGGTCACTTCCACGTGTTGATATTGGAATGCCACTTTACTGCAAGCCATAACTGGAAACATACCCCTAGCCAATTCATTTAACAAATTTTCATTTTACATTATCAATTCATTTATTTAATTATTCCATCCATACCCAGGAAACTACTAAACACTAAAAACATTATAAGGTGAAGTAACCATACCAACCACATCCAAAGCCAAACAAGGAAATAAGTGACAAGGTAAAATAATCCATTCTAACAAAAAAAACAAAAATCACCCAGATTGTAGTCCCACTGCACAATCCCCTCTCTTGAATGCACATCCAACCACTGCCACCCACATTCTTCAATGTCATTCTTCCTTATCCTTCCTATCAATAAGTAAAACCCCAAATATACCTTACTACTACCACACTCAACATCCCCATTGTAGAACAACACTATACCCAATACACCCATAAACATGAACATGAAACAAATCAATATTTTATCCCCACTACCCAACCATTGCCTATATGCAGTCCGACTACATAAAAATTTCATCCATTCTACAATCAATCAGATATCTCATCCTGAGATTCCATTACACCATCCGTACCACCCCATACTCACAACCATATTCTCAGCCACAACACAACATGAACAACATAGACATAAGTCCGAACTAATCTACACACATCACACATCCACACCAACAAGGCAAGGTTTATTTAGATTTAGAAAACACTCATTATTTAATTCCACATTATACAATAGGGGTTACCACAAAACAAGTTCAATTTTGGGGCATCCATATATTTAATTGAATATACGTGGTCAAACAATTTCACTATAATAAGTTCATTCATATAGTATCAACAACAAGTATTCCCAACCCATACAAGAGTGAAAATAGACACCACCAATGGCCAAGATTTTTATAAGGCATACAACCCTTACAAAACATAAAATGGATAAAGGATAACAAATAAAACAAAGTGCCCATCATCATCTTCCCAACCCCTTATTTATTACTTCTTACTATATTCATTAAATATGGGTCCAATATTATTCATAAGGGTACATTAGTACACCCACCCTAAATGATACAAAATTTAAAAAAGATACAAAGGAAATACCTACTTGGAATAACCAACAATAAACAATTCATCCTTGCACCAAAAAAGGGGTCGCGCGTGTATTAGGAAATACTCTAAGGGAAAACTGAAGAGACTGTTGCACCACAGGTGCACGACTCCTCAGGGAAGACAGGTTCTTGGTGTACCAAGATAAATAGGAAGGGTTCAAAGGAAGAGATAATTTCATCTTTATAAAGTCTCAATCCCAAATCATTGTAAAAAATGGTTTCAAATGACATTAAAGTTGGATTGGGTTCAAGACCATGTGGTTTAGAAGTCAAAGGAAGCTTCAGGATTTTAGAAGATAAATACCATTTGAAATGGACCAAAAACTCCTTAAATATAGTATTTAACTCATTTAACATCAAAGGATATGTCAAAGGGAAAAACAAGAAAAAACTGGGAAAAACTGGAAATGAATCACTGATGGGAAAGTCACCGACGCGAGTCACCGACGTGAGTGACCGATGTGAGTCACCGACATGAGTCACCGACACCTGACTCACCAGCAGATAAGCCACTGATGTTGATCCCCCAACGTGTCTTGCTGACAGCAAGTCACCGATGTGACTCATTGATGCCTGAATCACCAAGGTCTGACATATCGATGCCCTGACTCAATAACATTTCGACTTATCGACGACCCGACTCACCGATTCCTCGACCTACCGATGCCTCGACTCATGAATGCCTTGACCTACCAATGCTCTGACTCACCAACGTATTGACCTACCGATTCCTTGACCTACTGACGCCTTGATCTACCAATGCCCTAAGTCACTAACTCTGAGCTACCAACACCAATCCACTAATGTTGATCTACCGACGAGACTCAACAATGGAAAAACTAGAAATTTAAAAAACGTCTGAAATGAACCATCGTTGGCTCTAAGAACAGCCCAAATATTGGATTTTGAAAAATTAATGGACCATGGAGGTCCTATCCATTACATTAGATATCTCTCAAACTATTCTCTCCCTTGATAATTTAAAACTAAACCCATAATAAATAGGGGTCTGAACAAGCTCATGTAAGATACCTCTCAAGGAAAAAAACACCTTGTGTTGTTTGAAAGATAGAGTGAAACCTCAACATCCAAGAACCCCTCATATCACATCTACTTCCCCAAAAAACCAAATAAACACAAAAATACACACTACCCAAACACATGAATAATGGAATCCCTTCTTCCATGTCAATATACTATCTGCTTTGGGTGGCATATACTCTCTCACATGGGTTTTGATTGCATCTGCATTAATACTTATCGATTAGTAATTAGGTATTCCCTTCTTCATAAGTCAGGACTTTGTTGCATGTCACAAGACAAGGAAACTACTCATATCATAAAAATAGGTTCTATAATTACATTATAAGGAAAATAGAACAAGACAATCTCAAAACAACTCTGGTTACAAGGCATGCATCTATGTTTTCATTTCCCATGTACTCTCCTCCAGGGAACCATGCCTCCCTAACACACGAACCAAGGGAGTATTCCATCCACAAAGAACCTTATCTTGAAAATAGTGGATCTCCACTAGCCACTCCATGGACGTTGTGTTTTCCTCAATATCTAACTCTCCATAGCTAATGACATGGGATTCATCGTGAAGATAACAACGAAGTTGGGATACTTGAAAGGTGTCATCGATCCTCCTCAACTGTAGTGGAAATTCCGACTGATATGTTAGCTAACAAACTCATCCCAACACCTAAAAGGGTCGGATGAACTTCGGGTAAATATTATTTCTATATTGAAACTCCATTTCCCACCTCAAGGGGAAACCTTCAATAACATGTGGTCCCCAACCTTGAACATTAAGGGCCTTCTCCTGCGATCGGAATAAAACTTCTTCTAGTCATGTGCTGCCTTTATCCTCTCATGGACAAGATGTACCTTCTCTATCATACAATGCATCATGTCCGAACCAAAAATATCTACCTCACCAACTTCCATCCATCACAATGGGTGAACAACATATTCTTTCATATAAAGATTCAAGCTGATATATTCCAATGGAAGAGTGGTAGCTATTATTGGTGGAAAACTCTTCCAAGTAAAAATTCCATACCCAAGATCCACCAAGGTCCCAGACACATGCTTGAAGCACATCCTCTGACATCTGGATGGTACTTTATATCTTCCCATCCATCTAAGGGTGGAAAGTATTGTTGAGGCATAAATTAACGCTGAAAGTGTAGTAAAATACCCTCCATACTCACGACATAAAATGTGTATCCTGATATAAGATGATGGATATTGGTCCTCCATGAAACTGCACCACCTCATCCACATACCTATATGCTAAGGCATCCAATTTTCTCGACTCCTTGATCCATAAGAAGTGAACTGATTTCGTCAACCAATCCACTACTACCCAGATTGCATCGCATCCTCCTTGAGCGATGGGTAATCATGTGACAAAATCCATTGACATGTCATCCCACTTCTACTCTGGGATATCTAAGGGCTACAACAAACCACCGGGAACATAATGCCCGACCGTCACTTACTGGAACACCAAGCACTTTTCCACAAACTTCGCCACTATTGACTTCATCTTGGGCCACTATAAGTATTTTTTTCAAGCCATGATGCATCTTGGAAACTCTTGGGTATGCTTCTATAGGTGAACTATGAAACTCATGAAGAAATCCTTCGCACATTCCAATGGGAACAAATAACTTCGCATGAAACAAAATCTGATTCTGACCATCCTCTGACCATACCTCTGGAGAATCACCTTGGTCTAAGCGATCACACATTACCTTTGCCTTTGAGTCTCCCTAGTGAGACTCCCCCACCTACTACATCAGACAATATTGTAGGATCATATAAATTATATATAAGTTGTCTCCATCCATTCATGTATATAAGTGCAAGGTTGAAAACTCCTCCATTGTTGTCCAACCATTTACAGACTCCTGAACCACTTCTTTATGAAACTCTGGAACAAAGTATCAGCCACAAAATTCCCTTTTCCTGAGGTGTAGGAGATCTAAAAATCATAATCCTAAAGAAACTCCATCCACTAATGATGCCTCAAGTTCAGACCTCAATTGTAAAGTATATACCTCATGATATTATGGCCCATGAAAACCACAAACCACTCCCTAGTAAGGTAATACTGTAACCAAATTAGTGGGAAAATGACCGCTACTATCTCTATAAAATGGGTGGCATAGTTACCTTCATGGGTACTTAACTACCCATGCACATAATAGATCACTCCCAATTATTTCCTTAGCACAAACCCCAATCCTAGATAGTAAGCATCGCAAAACACCTTGAAAATCACCCCTTCCTCTAGAAACCTAAGAACTGGGGCACTAACCAACTTTTACTTTAAATAGTCGAATGCTACCTGGAACTATTCATTCCACACAAAATCTTATCCCATTCTAGTCAGATCTATCGATGTAGATGCAACTCATGAAAAATTAGGTATGAATCTATGGTAATAGCCTACCTAACTGAAAAAAACTGCGAACCTCTTCCACGTTCTTGGGTTCTACCAAAGGAACTACTTTCTCTACTTTAAATGGATCCACTTCTAAACCTTACTAAGACAACACATTTCCATTTATGTGTACCTCTCATTTCCAAAACATTCACTTGGAGACATTTTCATAGAGCTGGTAGTGTCGAAGGACCTCTAGAATAGTCCTGAGATGCTCGGTATTCTCCATTTATGACTTCTAGTAGATCAAGATATCATCGATAAATATGAAAGTGAACCGTTCTAGCAACTCAAAAAATATGGTGTTCATAATCCCCATGAACATGGTTTGTGCGTTCGTAACACTGAATGGCGTAACCATGAACTTGAAGTGGCCATACCATCACCTGGAAGATATCATTGCGATGTCACCCTCCTTCACCCTCAACTGGTGATAACCATACAAGAGATAAATCATATAAAACCAAATTTCTCCCTTAAGTTGATCAAAAAAATCATTTATCCTTTGGAGAGGGTAATGGTTCTTGGTTGTTACCTGATTCAACTTCTGGTAGTCTATACACTGCCTCAGACCACCTTCTTCCTTCTTCTCAAATAAGATCGGAGCACCCCCAATGACACCCTGGGCTGGATAAATATCTTATTCATTAGATCTTCAATCTATATTTTCAACTCTCATAGCTAAGAAGGTGCCATCAGATAAGGATCCATCAAAATTGGACTAGCACAGGCTTGTATGTCTATCCCAAACTCAACGTCACGTCAAGGGGATAGAGTCACGACATCCATGGAGAAACCATAAAATAATTACATGAAAACATTTATAAACCTCCCTCATCTTAGCATCTACTAATTCCACTGACAGCTCAGCCATATAGGAAAAGAAAGAATCCACACAGCAACTTCCCATCAGAAAACTCTACTCGCCAACAAAAGCACAAGCTGGCCACCCACATCTGAAAACATGAATCTTATAAAGAATTAATCAATAATATAATTAAAAAATTACAACAAGTATATTCTATGTATAACACCTTATGGATACATATATAGAAGAAAAATTTCCCCACTAGAATGATTCGACCCCAACATCAGTCTAAACCACTAGAAAACATCAAACAAGCTGGTATGACTTATGACTGCTATACTCAACACCAGGGGAAAATAAAGTATCGTTATGTCTAGTCCTAGAGTATGGTACAGACTAGGTTCAAAAAAGTAGTGTGAAGCTCCTGAATCAAACAAGGTGAAAACAAGAGTACTGAACAAATTGATCGTAACTTGAACGATATTCAGTCTTACTGGAAATTTTGCCTCATTTTCATGCAACTAACCATTCCCAGATCTTCTTCCCCTATACTATTAGCCACTTCCCGAATCATTTCTAGGTCAAGGACCCTAGAGAACACTCTGAGGTTGGCCTCTTCCTTCTCTATCTCCCCTTGGTGGAGCAATATCTTGTTTCCCCTATTACTGAAATGGTCTAGCAAGCATCTGCTTCTAAGGCATACATTGGACCTCCCAACCTCCTCCATATTGATCTCAAACTAAGAACTCACTCTGAAGGTTCCTATGGCCTTGATAAAAAAATACCTTAGTCCTAAGCCTATGGGAAAATGGTGATGACAAGAATGATGGAACTAAAACTACTAGTGTCGTCTCCTTTACGGTTAAAACCTGGAAGGTCCTGCCACCAAAGACCTTATATTGGTAGCCTTACCATTGAAGGACTTGGATGGATCCTATATAGTGATATACCTCCTCGTGAGTGCATCCTTTCCACTACCTCATCCTTCTTCTGAACTGCTATGTATTTTGATTAGGTGAATGGAGTAACCCCATACTGGAGGGAAGAATGAAGTGCCTCCTCTAAACGTCTCGCCTGAGACTCCTAATCTAGAAAGATATCTAGATAAAAGCATAGAATATCCTAGAACATGATCTCCATATCCCATATCAATATTATTCCCTAATGGAGGAAGAGTAGCTCCTTTATCTTCTCAGCCTTTACTGTTGAAGAAATGAATTCTGCCCATGCCTCTTCAAATTAAAGCCACGAAACATCAGTCTCCTTCCTCTCCCCATGGAAAAGAATCCACCACTAACACATTGTTGTCATCATCTGGCTCACTACTAGGGGAACCCAATACTCTATTGGAGCTCGGATCAAGCTGAATGTTATCACTAGATCCTCAAGCCAACTCTCTATCTCTAAATCTGAAACGTTGCCTTTGTACATTCCCAAAGTCTGCAATTGGAAAACACGAAGGGTCTTTAGTCATGGATCATCCTCCCCCACTACATAAACCCTCTGCCATTCGACTGGGTTAGCCTACCGAGCGTCCACTTCTCACTCCACTCATGGATGACAACTGGGTTCCATAGCAAAAAGGTAAATAAGGAACTCATAATCCCTACTAGTATGGAATTTATTTAGGATTCATTTTGACTCATTTTTTATTTTAATTTCCCAAAAATTCCAAAAAATAAACCTGAACGCAAGTCATCATGATACATATATCTTTACTAGGATCCATACCTTGGAAATAGTGTAGCCTCCTATGCATGTTTAGAATGAATAGACTCCTTTCATCGGATTAAGGGAGGCCCTAAAATTCCATGTCCTATCTGGTCTTCCCTAGCCTATGTCATGCACCAAGATTTCCTATCATTGTTTGCTTACCAACCCATGCAATCCATACTATGCATAACTCAAAACTCCATACTATCTCTCAACCATAACCTTTGATACCATTCTATCATGACTTGCCTTCTTCAATATGGGGGAAGGGATAGCAAGAATCTAAGACCTTCCTTCCTCAAGATGAAAGAGGTATAATGACCCCCTGAGTCCCACATCCAATAGGCATCGAGGTGGCGACCAACACCAAGGGTATAGAAATATAAAAAGAAGGGATACATTACCATTTCATAGTAACCAAGATCAGGAGATAAGATTTATCAACCTCAAGAAACTCTAAGACACATATATGTACAGAAACCAAAATCCATCTCACATGCATGTTTAATGTAAAACTACTAGAAATACAATAAAACTACAATGAAAGTACCATTATAAAACTAAGAAGTGACATAGTAACATTAACCAAAGTGTGAGAGAGTAAGGTCAATCATCTTCCGTGTAATCTCCCTAGAAACCTTAAAATAGTTTTATATACGTAGGGTGAGCATAGAAGTATAATTAGTAAGGAAAAACCAAAGTCACTTGTGCACAAGTCAGAGAAGCATACTAAAACCCCTGTGAGAAAATAGAAGAAACTCAAAATCACCTAAAAAAGTTTGATATACACCTCAACCTCACCAATGAATGCTAACTAAATAATAAAATTGTTGTAAAGTAGAGTAGTAAGCACATAGATATTTGGGTACCCCACTCCACTGGACACTTATTAACTACTAATCCCTAATGGAGAGCATCCTAAAGCTACCAAGCTCTTCCACAAGCCCCATTATGTTAGCCTGCTCGCACACACCAAGGCCACATACCACATCACATCTTTCCCACAAATAACTAGGCTACAAACCACAACCCCATCCTAGAGACACTTGGGAATCACCACACAAATCATCCCAAAGACACATGGGAAGCATGCCTCACCCACAGGCACCTAGGCCCCACTACCACACCACAACTTACCTGAGGATTCGAGGGATTCTAATTACTATAAGAGAGAGTAGAGAAGAGATAATACCATCCATCAATACTCCCATTGAGATGTTGGTAAAGGACACCATCCCTCGTAACAATAGGGGTGTTTGACATGTAGTGCTCAACATGGGAGGGGTGAATATAGAAATCACAAAGAAAAACACATATATATAGGTACCAAAAACTCAGCCTAATCTTAAGGGTTTAAAAAAACAACCATACCACACCAAAACATCCATTTCTACCAACCATATATGCGCGTACCACCATGAATGATGATCACTTCCATAAGTCGACAAATGAACACTGCTTCACTATAAGAAACAACTAGAAACATACCCCCAGCTAATTCATTTAACCAATTTTCATTCTGAATTATCAATTCATTTAGTTTTTTATTCCATCCTTACCTAGTAAAATACTAAACACTTCAAATGTTATAAGGAAAAGAAACCATACCAACCACTACCAAATCCAAAAAATGAAAGAATCCCCAAGGTAAAAGAATCCATTTTAACATCTAAAAAACTCACCTAGCATGTTATCCCACTGCACACTCACCTATCTTAAACACAAATTCAACAACTTCCACCATCATTATTCAAATTCATACCACCATGTACTTCCTAACAACATGTCAAACCCCCAACACACTTACTACTACCATAATCAACAACCCCACTATACAACAACACCACACCCATCACACCCATATACATGAACATGACACAACCCAATCCTATATACCTAATACCCAACCACTACCTAGATATATTATCATTTCATAACAAGTTCATCCATTCCAAAATCAATCAAATATTTCATACCAATTTTCCATTACAACACCAGTACCACCCCATACTCACAACCACATTCCCAGTCACAATACCACATGAACAACACAGACACAAGGTCGAATTGAACCACACACAACACATAGCCACACCAACAAGGGAAGGATTATTCATATTTAGCAAAAAAAAAATCTTTAATTCCACTTGATAAAACATGGGTTTTCACAAAACAAGTTCAATCTTATGGAATGCATTTATTTAAATGAATATGCATGGTTAACCAATTTCATAATCATATGGTCATTCAAGGAGTATTGAAAACAATTATTCCTAATCCATATAAGTGTAAAAATATAGACCACCAATGAACATGATTTTCATAAGGCATACAACCCTTGAAAAACACGATAGGGATCAATGACAACATATAAAATAAAGAGATCATCATTGTCTTCCCAACTCCTTATTTATTAATTCTTATTATCTTACTTAAATCTAGGTCCAAAATTATTCACAAGGGCACATGAGTACACCCACCCCACATGATACACAATTTAAAATAGAGAATAAGGAAATCCTTACATGGAATAATTGATGATCAACAATTCTTCCTTGCGCCAAAAATAGGGCGTTGCACGAGTAGCATGAAATACTCCAAGGGAAAACTGAATAGACTGATACACCATAGGCTCATGACTCATTAGGGAAGTAAGGTTGTTTGTACACAAAGATAAATCAAAAGGGTTCAAAGGAATATATGTTTTCATCTTTAGAAAGGTCAAATACTAAATCTATGGGAAAAACTATTTCAAAGGCCATTAAAGTCAGATCGTGGTCAAGACCACATGGTTTAGGAGTCAAAGAAGGTGTAGATTTTAGGAGATAATTATGGTTTTAAATAGCCCAAAACTCATTAAATTTGGCATTAAACTCATTTAATGTCAAAGGATACATCAAAGGGTGAAACTGAAAAAACGGTAGAAAACAGGAAAAGACTCACTGATGGGTGAGTAACTGATGAATGAGCCCCCAACACTAAGCCATCAACACGACTTACTGACAGCGAGTCTCCAACATGACTCACCGATGCCTGACTCACTAACACCTGACCTACTGATGCCATGACTCACAAACTCCTTGACCTACTGACGCCCTGAATCACCAACTCCTTGAACTATCGATGCCCTGACTCACCCACACCTCGACTTACCAACACCCCAACTTACTGAAACATCATCCCAACAATTCCTCAACCTACCAAGGCCTCAACTTACTGATTCCCTGATTCATTGATGTTGAGCTAATAACCCTAACCAACCAACACTGAACTACCGACACGGCTCATAGATGGAAAAATTGGAAATTTGGAAAACTCTTCAAATTATCCATCAATGCCTCCCAGAACACCCCGAACACTGCATTTTGACAAAGTAATGGACCACCGAAGTCTAGTATATGACACCAATTTTCATGGAATTTATCTATTCTTCCATTTTCTCTCAATATAGGCCAATTGAAGGGCTGATACTGGATGAGGATAGATCTATGAGCTTGAGGTATGTTTTCTATGAATTATCCATCTTGTCTCTCTATTTTATAAACTTTCATCATTGTGCGCACATTGATTTCATTAAGAATTTTCTACTAAATCCATATTCCATGCTTATAATAATTATTATCATATTATAGATCCCTTTATTTACATGATCATTACACCATTAGATGTTGAGACCCCAATGTCGTTGATCCCAAGTAGGTTTTTTCCTTAATTATTCCTTGGTAACCCATGTGGGCTATCTGAGACATTGTTTTTATGTGTTTATTGACCCTGATAATGGTAATAACTATTTAATTAAATGAATAAATTAGTTTTTAGTGGATAGAATATGTGTATATCACTTTTAACATATAGTCTAGTATTCCAATTAATTAATGAACCTATAATTTTTTATATGGAATGTATATTTATAGATATCACATGGCCTAGATAATTATAATTTAATTGCATATGGTTTCATGTACATAGCCCGGTTTTTTATTCTTATGAATGTTAAAGGAGTGAATCTAATAAAGGAATATGGAATTAAAGTAATATATGGTTGCATGTCCTATTTAGTCTTGTCACAAAGTATGAATGGTAATAGAATGACCCTTTTAAATTATTATATGGAATGAGTATTATGTCATGACCCATCCCAATTGGGGCCTATTCTGTGACTCCCCAAGCCCAACTCTAATTGGCCATGGGATGGAGACTACAGCTAAGTAGGCATATCACTAACATGGGAGGCATTATCCTAGGTACGTGTTCACAGGCACACATCTCCAAGCCCATACAATGACGAAATGTAAAAACAAGTGAATCACCATGCATGCATACATATATATCCCACAACAAGAGTATGATGGGAAGTAAAGGAAAGTAAACCAAGCCAAATAAAATCCAACCGAAAAGAGTCTAAAAATAAGACTAACCAAAAATTAAGAGTGGGATTGATGTTAGATTACTACAAGAACACACCTCGGTCTTCTTGGTCTCACTAAGCACCGTTTTGTCCTGGTCCATCATGGATTCTATCAAAATGTTGATCATCTAAATAGAAAATTACACGTGTGGGAAAATCCTATGTAGGGTTGAGTATAAAAATACCCAATAGGACACACCCAAACCACAAATCATTCAAAAAATGAAAATACAGTAAGCTCTACGTAGGTATTTTTCTACAAAACATATAACAAAAATATCCAGTTATAATAAAAGAGTACACAAATTCTAAAGGTAGTCAAAACCAAAATATGCCAGTCTAGGATTTGAGCTCGATGATTCCACATAGCACTCGTCTGAGAGAACACACTCCTGAGTCTGATAACATTAATGGGGTCTGTCTGAGAGGTAATTCACACCAGGTCTCACCATTAGAAGTGCAAGATGAATGTTTTAAGAGATAAAATACATATATAAGGATCACTCCCAAGGCCATGGGGTATACCAACAAATCAATATAGATTAACCTGCTAAGTATATAACTGGTGCCTACATAATGTTGGTCACGACAATACCAAGAACTCCATCTAGGGTGAGAAGGTGAATAAAGGATCTCACTCTGGGCCTCATGGAGGGATTCTAACAACTCTACCTAGGTATTCCTACAAAATGGATGTATATCTTAAAGGTATGAGGTGATTTCATAATAAGCCTTAGGGGAAGTATGGGGGAAATGTACCCTAAAGAAACATGTCCAAGATATATAGGAAAAGGGCTCCATTCCATGTTTTAGGGAGTACACATAAAGTAATAGGGTTGCACATTATGTCCCTTGAATATGGGTACTAGTTGTGTTAATAGACCATGTGTTGTGCGTATGTCTTTCAAACTGTACATGGCATATCAGTTGCCTGTGTACTCTGTTCGTGTATGAGTAAATTTCTTAGCCAGTGTACTTTTCTAGGTCGTGTATCTATAGGGGAGTACACAACATGATCCAACCCATTTACTAAAACCCTTATATGTGTACCATCTAAGGCACATCTAGAGCCACTAGTGAGAGGTCACATAGTGTGTGACCATTTCACACATCATGTGACACTTATATTCATCATTAAACCTTAGCTACCACTGATAGGGGCCTATACGGCCTATGGCTCTGAGTTATACGTCGTGTATTGTATAATTTTTTAGATTATAAAATCTATTATTTATGTTTATTCATGTACCTATGACCCTTGATCTGGAAACCATCATGTTGGGAAAATCAAGTAATTTCCTTGTTCGAGCCTCTCCATGGATAGAAAATAGGTTTTTTCCATCAAATCTGTTTGAAAAAAAAGGTAATCCATCATTATTTTCTGTACATCGAAGAAAATTAAATAGTGTATCCAAAACCATATGATTATCCATTACTTCCATCATCAAACCATCACCGTTTTTTGATGATCCCATATCTACAATACCAAATAATTATTCCAAGAATCGGGTGCACAATAATTTATTTCATTGGTGGATGTTGAACTATGGGCCAAACGAAGAACGCATGTTATGAATGAATAATTGTGGGAGAAAATCACAAGAATAATAAGGATGATTAATCCTCTATCGATGTTCATGTTAACCTTGGTTCATTGACATTTGAATGAAAATATATGAGATAATAGTTAAAGCATCAATAAAATTCCTCCAAATCCCAAGAAATCTAACCCATCCAGTAAAAAATTGTTCTGAAAATCAATTCATTCATTAATTGATTTGAATTAATTTTATAAATTAGGAATAAGGAAATAATCTAACCACACAAATTTCCTACCACAATTCTAATTGATCATTGAGGAAGAATGGGGTTGTGCTATGATCGTTGGGGAGACTCATTGATTTTGTCACACAGTGGCTGTCTATCCTCGATCTCTTTGTCATCCACCAATGGAATCTCATTCCACACTATCCAATGGATCTTCAATGATTTGCAGGGTTATATGGATAACCCTAAAAATTTTACACAAGTGTGTATTTAAATAAGGAATGAGGTTGTTGTGTCAACGAATAAATAAATTAACTTGTTTTATTCGTTTTGTACATGTGATGACTTTTATACAAATTCCCAGCTTGGATTTAGGTTAAGTCGTGCATAGTGTAAAACTCATATTCTGAACTCAATGGTTCCTTCATATTTCTGATGTGGGCTCATGTTCAGAAGTTATTATATTTTTTCAAGAAAATTGTGCATGTTTTCTATTTATTATATTTAATATATTTCAAACATTAATTCTAGGAAAACCAAGACTCTAAATCACATTCCATCTCAGTGCTTGGTATCAAAAATAATATATAAAATATCTAATAATAATACATAAAAAATTTGGTTATTAAAGTCTCCCCATACTAGGGATTTACGCCCTTAAAATCCAAAACAAGGTGTCACACCCCGACCTTTGAAATTATTTTAATTTATTATTTTCTTGGATTTGGATATTTTTGTGGAGGCTCAGGTTGATTACTAGATTAAATTTTTTCGTTTTTAGATGTTTTTGGTGGAATTTTTTCTTGTGCATGGTTTGGGTGCATGGTTTATTAAACTATGTGACCCAATCCAGGTAATTGTACAACATGTGTTGGATTTGGGATAGATGTTATTGCACGGTTTGTGGATAGTTGGTCAAATCCAGTGGGTTGTCCATGTAGTCAAACCCATCTTGGAATGTAGCTATTGATCATTTGGCACATATTTTGGTAAACCATGTAGAAAAACCAAGTGAGTTACCCAGTCTCTTAAAATTTTGAAATTTTATGTTTTCCATTCCACGTTTTCAACCCTAGATTGGGATTCTTCTCCCTTGTTTAACCAAGGAAGTCCAGGTGGTCCTACAACCCCTCTTCATTTTCTTCCATATTATTTTTGAATCCCCTTGAAGGTTAATAAGGTGATATAGCATTATTTTTAGTCTATTTACTCATCTATTCCCCCCCCCTCCGCCCTTGAATTATTGGTTCTTTCATGGTGGGGTTTCACCTTGGACAAACCCTAGAAGATAGGGTTGATGTGTGGGTATTTTTTATTGGTTTTTAGGGTGTGTATATTAGATCATGGGTTAAATTCTTTCTCCTTCCAAAGGTTCATCACATTCACACACCATTAAGTTAGGTATCTCCATTATTTCCCTTTCTAACAGAATCAATTTATTCTTGTGTGTTTCTAAATAATTTATGAACATGTTTTTCATGCTTCTGGTGTGTTTTTTGATTTGTTTTTGTGTTTTGGTGTTGGTAGAATCTGTTAAAACTGGTTTTTTAAGTGATTCTTCAAATATACCTACGTATATGTAAACTTAATGTGTTTCATAAAATGTCAATCGAGATTTTAGAGTGAAATTGATTTATTTGAGTTTTGTTATACCTTATATATGTTTTATTAAATTGGTTAGATCTTGATTTGGTCTTTATATATGGAACATGGTTATTTTTATAATGTATTTTGTTGTGTTAGTTGGAAGGAATGTGATGGTTATTTGATAATGGTTTGAGAAAAAGAAGCATGTGGTATGACATTGGAAGTGGGTACATCCATGTGCGCTCATAGTGAATAGATGGATGGGATCACAAATGATGATGGCCTTATTTAACACAAAACCCAGTTTTCAAAACACTTTTAGTTCTCTTTTAAACAATGGATGTTTTACTAAATATCTTTTTGTTTTCAAATGACTTATGTGTGATTTTAAATGGGTTTTCAAAGAATATGAATCTTTTTGTATCTTGGAAGATAGTTTTTTTTCAATTGGTTGTTTATATTTATTTTGAAAATGGATGAGAAATATTTTGAAAGTGTATTTGGAATGAACACATTGTAAGTCACAGTTAGAACATTATGATGTTTTGGAAACTAATGTATATTGGAAAATACAGACTTCTGGTTGGAACCTTGATATGATTTGAGAAATGATTTGAAAGATCATGTGATAATACAGGCCAATTGGCACCTGTTATTTGTTTTTGATATGAAGGGAACCCATATTGAGTATTTCCCCTTATGGGTTATCATGTGGGTGGTATTGGTGTTTGGGGTAGGAAAGTTTGGTGCAGGAATGTAAGGTGAGTCGCACGTGAAAAGGTATTCCTACTTATATAGTATAGTATTACCATGGGATTCTCGGGCGACATTAAGGGGGACACATGACAATTTCTTATCAACTCAGATTAGAAAGGTTGGTACCCCCCTTGACTTGATAGGGTATGGTGGGATGTTCCCCTGTATTAGTTAGTTTATAGTGGCTAGTTGTTTATAGACTATGAATTTTCACCGTATACCGATAGGTGAGTCTGATCCAAGTATGTCCAGGTTTCTCTCCAGTGATGTTTAGTAATTCCCATTTTTTATTATCTGTATGATCTTTTTTATATTTTGTTTCACTTGGTTTCTTATTTACACTACCTATTTAGTTTTAGTATATCCTGGTATTCCATTCATTAGACATGGGTTTGGGTTTTATTTTTAAAATTCTAATCCACTTTGAAAAGGGAAAAGTAGTGTGCATTGTTTTGGAAAAGGGGAAACTGTGTTTTTTATTAAAAAGAGGAAAATATATTGTTATACATTTATTTAAAAATATTAATTTTGGAATGTTTTAAGAATGGAAATCTATGGATTATGTATTTTTTTATACTAATTTGTTAAATCTCACACCCTGCTTATACCATTAGGTGTCGATATACCTAAGCTATTTTGCATGTTTAGGTTTCAAGTTCTTGCACTCATTGTTGGATTAGTCTGGCCTTGGGGTTGGTGCTAACCAAGAGGTCATGTGGAGATATTATTGGCATGGTCTAGTTTAATTTTTTATTCAGTTTTGATTCATTCCACAGTTTTTGTATCTGGATAATATTGTATATTTACTTAAGATTCAGTTATTGTTGGCTCTTCCACTTGTTCAGTTTATTTATTTGATTATGGTAATTTATTGGGCTAAATTGTTACCTCCGGATTATATTTGATGTTCGACACTAGTTTCTAGCCAGTGGGGATCATGAATTCCCTTCAATCCATGTCTCAAATAAGGTTATATGTCGATTTGGATGGAACTGGCTAGGTTTCTGAAAAAAAGGGAATCAAAAGGACGTTCTTGTTATTTGGGGTGTTAGGTAGTTGGAGACTAGGACTGTCAGGACTCAGGAGGTAGGTATGGGAAGAGCACCTCAAACTCTTTCTTATTATTATTCTTTATTTTCTAGGGGTAGTTCGGGATTTGAGTTTTTTGACTTTGTTTTGGAATGAGGAATGACAATGGAAGCGAGATGGTATCATATTTTGATCTCACATGTAGTAGTGACCTTTGTGAAACCCAAGTGCACAATTCAAGGTCCTTTTAGTGTTGATTCTTATTGTTTCATGAAACACTACCATGTTTCAAAGTTATGCATAGACACTAGTTCTTCATTCCGGTCATTTGGAGGGATTCATTATTGTTTTGGTCTCTGTTTATGTGATTAATCTTTCAAAATAAAAATTGTTTTGTTATGTAAAAATTTTATTTCAAGTGGTTTTGAAATTGAAAAGAATATGTTTTGAAAGAAAGTGTTTTTGAATTAAAATTTAGTATTTTCATGGGTTTTGATCATCGAATGGTATGTGTGTCCTTTTTTATTCATTATGGATGTTCACATATGTGAGGGTGTGTATGGAAAGTTCATTTGGGAACATGTGAATGGGTGAGGTAAGTGGAAGTGGATGGACACATATGTGATGGTTCATGGGATTCCATGTGTGAAACTATTAAATAAAAGGCTTGGCCTAGTTTTTCAAAATTATATTTGAATAAGAAAATGATTCTGGAAATTGGTTTTTCACTGAGAAGTGGGTCTTACTGCTGAAAAGTGAGTTTTTTGTGTGAAATATAGATTTTGTTTTTGGAAAGCAACCTTCGAAGAAGGTGATATTAAAATTTAAATGAAATGGTGGTTTTTGAAAAGGGTATTTTTGGTTGTGTTTGTATGTGTTTGGTTTTTTATCATGTTTTTTTTATTAGGGTGTTCTTTTTTATTGTTCTTTGGAATGATGTTGGATTTGAATTAGTGTTCCTTGTGTTATTTAGAATATACCGTCTAGAAATCATCCCAATGTTTCTGACGAATCATGCCCATTTTTTATTTCCTCCCATGTTTTTCCTATCTATTGTGGTTATCAAGGTTTATTAGAGGTAGTGTATTTTCTTGAGGAATTATATATTTTCATTAGATTATTGGGAACTCTCAAATCTGTTAGAGTTCATGCTATTATAGGGCTCTTTTAGGGTCCAGTTTTGGATGAATGAGAGATTTTTCCACATAATTGATGATATTTGGGATAAATTGGTAAGTGTTTATGTTTTTTCTTTTATTATGGTATATACCTGAGGATACAAAGATGAGTAAAATGGAAGACCTTGTGAGTATTCAGAATGTAAAGTAGATAGTGAAGGCCTATATTGACCACTTCAAGGATCTGGTTCATTTTCTTCAGAGGTAGTGTCATAGGATATATTGAATTATTCTCTTTTCATTGGAGTTCTTAATCTTGAGATCAAGGAGTGTTGTTTCTACTCAATGTATCTTCATTTTGAGAAGTTGGTGGACAAATTATTTTTAGCAGAGTTGGTTCTCGGGGTGTAGTCAATGGTGGTTGGATTTCAAAAAGGATACCCATATATTGAGAGGCATGTACTAGAGGAACCTGTTCCCAAGGAGTCTCAATAATTGTTTTTGGGTTATATTTCTTCAGACCATTCACTAGTGTGCCACAAGTGTGTCTGGTTCAGGAATTTTAAGTCTTCTTTCTTCTATCCCTCAAAAACATGCCATCAATGTGGTTGTCTGGACATCAGGAGAAGTTTTGTAGGAAGTTTCACCTAATGAAGTGGTTTTTTTAAAGTATGTCAATGCCTAACTATGAACTAGTATATTCTTCAGTCACCAAGGATCCACCCACATATCTCATAATGAAGCTCGCACATAGTCAGGAAATTGTTTGAGGTGTGTGTGAACCCTTTATTCAGTTTTCCTCTAGCATGAGAGTAGAGACAGTATAAGTTCTTGTTATGGATCCTTTCTTATTGTGAGTTTTTATATTATTTTTAAAAGACTCGGTGTTTTTGTATCCTTTTACTCACATTTTGTTTCTTTTCACAGGATTCCTTAAATTGTTAGTCTTTATAAATTGGTCTCTCTTTATATTTTTTCTCATTTTTAGATTCTTTATTTTTGTGGAATCGATATGTTATAGCGTCAGTTCATTGTTTAGTTTCATTTAATTTCATGGTTATATCCCCTTGTGTTGGGTTTTTATATTAGTGTGGTAAATTATTTGTTTTGATGATTTTTTTAACCCATTAAAATGTGTTTTTGTTAGTTGGGTTGGTATTTCTTGTTCATGTTTAGGTGTCATTGTGTTTAAATGTTGATCATGTTAGTCTAATTATTGTGGTAGATGGAACCCTCTTGTGTTCTCACATTGCTTTTTATATTGTGGTTTTCTTTAGAGATGGTTGGGTGTTTCTTGTAGAGTAAAAAGGTCACCCTGAGGTTCATGTTTCCTTTGGTTTTTTATTGGGAATGGAATCAAGTTTTGGTTAAATTTTTGCTAGGTGACTTTCTAGGGATATAAAGTGTTTGTGGTGGGGATAATTTTCACATGCCAAACTTTGAAATTATTTATTTTATTCTTTTCATGGATTTAAATGTTTTGGTGGAGGCTTGGGTTGAGTAAAGGTTTTAGTTTTTATGTTTTTATAAGTTTCGGGTTGGATTTTGGTGTACGTAGGGTTTGCTAAATCATGCGGCCCAACTGAGGAAATAGTAATATAGGTGATGGATTTTTTATAGAAGCTACTACACAGTTTGCGCATGATAGGTCAAACTGTGTGGGCTGGCAGTGCGTTCAATCCCCTCTTGGATTATATCTACCTCATGGTTGGAACATGGTTTGGTAAACCATGCAGCCAAACTATATGATCTTCCCAATCTCTTAAATTTTCAAAATTACAAGTTTTCTTGTCCTTGTTTTTAACCCTTAATCTAGATTCTTCTCCCTTATTTGATCTAGGTGCACCAGGGGGTCCTCCAAGCCCCTACTCCTTTGCTTCCCTTCAATTTTTATGCCCCTTGAAAGTTACTCAGATGAGATCTTGTTATTTTTGGTTGATTTCCCCATCTCATTCCCTCCTCTCTTGATTTATTATTTCATCCCTAGTGGGGTTTCACCTTGGCTGAATCCTAGAATCTAGGGTTTAATTTTAGGTAATTTTTCACATTAGGGTATTCTAATTGGATCATGGGGTGTATTATTCCTCCTTCAAAAGTTTTATCACATTCACACACTATTGAGGTTGGTGTCTACATTTGTTTCCTTTTTGTCACAATCCATTAATTCTTATGGGTTTCTAAATAATTTATGAACTTGTTTCACATGCTTATGATGAGTTTTTTTTGTTTTTTTTGGTGTTTTGGTGTTGGTGTAATGTGTTAAAAGTGGTTTTGGAATCTATTCTTCAAATACACCTATGTATATGAAAACCTAATGTGATTAATATATTGTCAATTAATCTTTTTGAGTAAAATTGATTGATTTGAGTGGATTTTTCCCATAGATATGTTTTATTAAATTAGATGGATTGTGATTTGGGATTTATATATTGAAAATGGTGAATTTTATAGTGTGGTTTGTTGTTTCAATTGTAAGTCATGTGAAGTATCTTTGAAAATAATTTGGGGAAAATATTCTTGAGTTTTTCCATTGGATGTTGGCATATCCATGTGTGCTTGGAGTGCACACATGGATGGGAGAACAAATGATGATGGCATTTTTTAACATAAAACCTGATTTTCAAAAACACTTTTATGTAACTTTTAAACTCTTAGTGTTTAAGTAAACTCATTTTTGTTCCCAAATGACATAAGTATGATTTTAAATGGGTGATTAAAGAATATGACCCACATGGTACCTTTGAGGATGGTTGGTTTTAATGTGCTTGTTTATATTGATTTTTAAAAAGGTTGAGAAATGTTTTGAAAGTTTATTTGGAACGAACATGGAGTTAGAACCGGTTATCACATAATGAGGTTTTAAAAATTAATGTTATTTGGAAAATAGAAATGATCTGTTGGCACCTTGATATGTTTTGAGAAATGAAATGAATGATCATGTGAATGTGAGGGTCAATTTGAACATGTGATTGATTTGTGATATGAAGAGAACCCCTATTGAGGATTTCCCCTTGTGGGTTATCCTGTGGGTGGTGTCAATTTTTGGGGTAGTCATGTGTGGTGGCGGTAGGTAACATGAGTCACATGTGTAAGTGCCTCCAACACACACAATATATTATTACGATGGGTTTCCTGGGTGTCTTTTATATGTTCAAGTGATGTTTGATTAATAACCCTGATTATACGGGTTGGTACCCCTAACTTAGATTAGTCAGATGTTCTACTATATTAGACAATTTAGGGTTTCCAGTTTGTAATAGACTATGGAGTTGCATCATATGCTGAAAGGTGAGCCCGATTCGAGTACATCCAGGGATCTCACTATGGATGTTTAAGAACACACTTGGTTTACTATTTGTAATTTCTTTTTTATAATATGTTGAACTTGGTTTATTGTTTAAAATTCTTGTTTAGTTTTAGTAAATCTTTTTATTCATTTGGTTGGACTTGGGTTTGGGTTTTGGTTTTAAAATGGTAATCCATTTTGAAAATGGAAATGTGGTGTCCATTGTTTTGGAAAAGGGGAAGTTGTGTTTGTAACTAAAAAGAGAAAACCCTATTATTATACATTTATTTCAAACTAGTGTTTGTGTATTGTTTCCGGAAATTATATGTATGGATTATTTGGTTCTTCTTTACTGAGATGTTAAATCTCACACCCTACATGTACTATTTTGTGTCAGTAGACCCGAGCTATTTTGTGGGTACATGTTCCGGGTTTGTGAAATCTTTATTAGAGTATTTTGGTCATGGGGTTGGTGGTGACTAGGATGTCATGTGGAAATCTTGTTGGTGTGGTCCAATAGAGTTTTTATTCAATTTTTTTCATTCATCTATTGTCGTATCTATATCAGCAAATATTTTTATTTTATATTCTGTTATTCTTAGATCCTATGCTTGTTGAGTTTATTTATTTGATCCTGTTTATTTATTTAGATAAACTGTTCCTCAAGATTATCTTTGATTCCCAACACTAATTTCCATACCATGGGGATTAGAAATGCCCTTTGGGAAATTGTCATCGGGTAGGAAGTCGAGTTGGATAGCACTCTGACTTGGTTCATGACACAAGGGCTACACAAAAAGATGTGGGTACTGAGCACAAATCTGAGCCTCTCTCCCATATTCTCTCTTGGATATTTATGCGTTTCCACAAAAAATGAACTAAATTAATCGATAAACCATTAATGACACTCTCATGTTGATCTTGAATCTCAACCAGGTACTTAGCAAAGGTAGATCCATCCTTGATGTATAGCTTTCCCTAGTCGATAACGTGCGATGGTTCATGCACGTACCTACTTAACTGGGACACTTGTAATAATTTCCATACCTTGTATAATTTTGAAGGTAGATCTAAGTGGTATACCACCTCTACAACTCAACAAAGTATTTTTAAAGGGTCAATTAACCTCAAGGAGAGCTTGTTTTCCCAACCAAATCTTTGTAATCCACGTTGAGGTGAAACCTATAAGAACACATGATCTCATTCCTTGAACTCCAAAGGCCTCCTTAATCTATCGATATAAGACTTCCAATGGCAATGTATACTCCTCATATTATCTTGGATAATCTACACCTTCTTGGTAGTAGCTCACACCAACACCGGTCCCATGAGTGCCGACTCTTCTAAGTCAGTCCAACAAACTAGTGACTTACATGGTTGTCTGTACAAATCATTGAATGGTGATATACTAATGATGAAATAGTATCTATTTTTGTATGAAAACTCCACTAGTGGTAGATGATCCTCCCAACTACATCTAGAGATCAACATGAAAGATCACATCATGTCCTTTGGAATCTGAATAGTCTGATCAGTCTGGCTATCATTTTGGGGGTGAAATGTTGTTCTTAAGTATAACCGAGTCCTAAAAGTCTCATTTAGTCCCTTTCTTAGTCGGTATATGAATTGATAATCAAGTTAAAAATGATAATTAATGTAACTCCATGGATTCAGACTCACGTCTACATGTAGAGGCATCCCAAACTCTCTATTGAACTTTTCTCCTAGATAGTTTTTAAGTGGGTTGACTTCATGAGAAGGTCTATGATCACTCAGATGGAATCATGTCCCCTATACATACATGGTGAGTCATTCGTGAATTACATTAATATCCCATCCAAATTCCACTCTGGAACCTCGATGGGTTGAGATAGGACTGTTGGAACATGGTTCTCAGGCTTCACTTGCTGACAAGTAAGGTGTTGAGAGACAAACTCTATTACTCCTTTCCCTATCCCTAGCCACCAAGACTAATGATGGAGGTCCTGGTACATAATTTACACTCTCGAATTTACTTATAATGGAGACTTATGAAACTTTCTTAGAACCTCCTCCCTCAACATAACTTGTACCATTGTGTGTGCTTTTAAAAGAATGAAATTCACCCCACCTTTATAAAATCCATTATGAGCATGTCCAGTGGATATCTGAGTATGTAGGGTCCCACAATCGGCATCCCCAAGTTGTGCCTCATTGACTCGCTACAAGAATCGAGGGTTGGAAACCATCAACTGGAGTTAAGCTTCTCCATCTCTATCCAAAAGGATAACTATAACGAAGATGACTGCACATATGCCTCATTTAGAAACTACAAGCAAGATATCCTTCTAAGAGAATCTACTACCACATTCCCCTTTATAGAAGAAAATATAATTTCAAAGTCATAATCCTATAAGAAATATAGACACCACCTTTGTCACATGTTAATATCCTTCTAATGGAATATATACTTGAAAATCCTTTCATCAGAGTGAAGGATAAAGTACTCACCCATCGAGTAGTTGCACCACATATTTAGTGTGAAGAATATCATTGCCAACTAAATATCATGGTTTGTGTAGTTCTAATAATGTGTTCTCAAATAAAATGAACCATAGGAAATCACGGCGTGCCTCTACATTAGAACACAACCAAGACTGGTTCCTGATGTATTGTAGAAAACTGTGCACTCTACACCCCCTCTGGAAATCTCAAGATGGGAGTGCTTTCCAAACTATGTATGAACTACTGAAATGGATATTAGAACCTCTCCTTGCACAGAAAATGATACCCCTTCAAGGTCAAAACTATCATGAGTACTGATATTTTGGAGAAATTAGGTACGAATCTTCCATAATATCCTTCCAACCCAAGGAATCTCTTCACCTATGTCACGCTCTTAGGTGGTTCCCAAGATGACACTACCTCTACCTTGGTCGGGTCCACAACCTATCCATCTATTGAGATAAAATCTCCAAGAAAGTGGATATCATGAACCCAGAACTATCACTTTGAGATATATTTGTAAGGATAGTTCTATCAGAGTACATCCATAACTATCCTCAAGTGTCTCATATGCTCCTCCTTAGACAATGAGTACACACATCTATCATCGATGATGACTACAATGAATTGATCAATGATAGGATGAAAGACCTAGTTCATGAGTCCCATGATCACTGATTTGTTGTTCATTATGCTGAAGGGAATTAGCAGGTACTTATAGTGACTGTAGCAACGTTTGAATGTCCTCTTCAGTATATCCTCATACTGTACTCGTGGATAGTGATTGCCTAACCTAATTTCAACCTTAGAGAACTATCACTCCCCTCACAACGGGTCCAAGAGGTCATTGATTATCAGTATTGGATATGTGTTCTTCACGATCACCTAGTTCAATAATCGGTAGTCCAGACACAGCATCAAGATCTCATCCACCTTAGAAAACCAAAGTGGGGTTGACAAGGATGAAAAATTGGGTCTAGCAAAGAACTTCCTCTACAATTCATCCAACTGAACCCTCAGCTTGCGAAGATCTGTGGGATCCATTCGATATGATAGCACTAATATTGGTTCCATCACATGGTGTAGGTCAACAAAGAATTCTATCTCTCAGTAGGAAGGTAATCTTTGAACATCCTCAGGGAGGACCTCCTCATAATCTTCCTCCACTATAAAGTACTAAAAACTAATAACAACCACTTAAATATGGTCCATCCTAGCCAACTATTGAATAATTAACTACACCCTCCTATGAATTACCCCATCTCGTACTTCATACATTTTCCTTTCACCAATAAAAGAGAACCTAGTTCTTTTGCTGCAGACTCTTTATATCCTTCTCCTAAAATAGTCAATATGGGAATGAACTATTGGTAACTAGTCCATATCAAAGATGATGTCATGAGTCCTCATTGATTCAATAAAGAGATCACAACATAAACTTTCACATTCAATAGTCAAGTCAAACTATCAGAAAAATTGTGTGATTGTTGAGTCATCTCTATTAGGAGTATCCAAGGGTAAAGGATGATCCAAGGCTCAACCAGAATCTATAAGTCTCGAAAAAGATATGTGGAATGAAAGGAATTATTAGAACTTGTGTCTATTAGTATTGTAGATTAGGTAGAAAAGACATATATAGTTCGAAAAATCATTCCTAGAGCCTTTGGTTTGTAGGCTTTGGCCACCCGTAGTTGTCTCTTCTCCTATCCACCAAATCCCTAAGCCTAGCGTAGACCACCTAGGGGTGGTGGTGGTAACAAGAAAAAGTTTCTACCACCTCTTTTTACTCTACTATATCATATGCCACATCCTCTACCCTGTGGACCTATCTATTCATGCCGCCACCTTTTCCTCTGTATCCCATCCACAGTCTCTTGGTTAGTTGTATGTTAGGTTGGAAAAACTCATGCATGATGTCCCTTATCATCAAATGAGTAGAACCACCACTCTCTAGGATGACAGGATTCAACTTGTGAGACATGAACCATATATTCTTCATATCGGTACCTCCTCATGAAACATCTGGCACACCCATGTCCCTAATACTAATGTTGGATCCCTCTTGTCGAGTTCTCTACTTCGGTGTTCCTGATACTCACAACCATTAGTTATATATGCTCATCCAATAAACGCTTTACCAAAAAATGTCTCTCAAAAACCACATCATAGGTAGGAATTCATAGAGGGGTAACACAGGCTCATATTTCTCTATGCATTACTCTCTCAACGGTCTAGTCCTTGAAAAACTGGTCATGAACCATATCCATCGAGTATGTGGAGAGGTTGGTAAACCTTGAGGAATACTCAACTACTAATGTGTTTCCTTGCTGAATATATAGAATCTCCTAGAAACGTACATACCTAAGAATATCTATAGATAACTCATCACTAAAAAGTACCTCAATCTCTATCCATTCTAGAGTCTCCACATCATAATACTGGGTCACTAACCCCCACTATCTCCTTGTCAAGCTGTGAAGAAGGCTTGATTCTAGGACCAACATCTTCTTTGCTGGTGTCCTGATAAGAAAGAAAACTTAGGTCACCACCTCAATCCAGTCTTCATACACCTATGGGTAAAGATCACCTTGAAACCTGTGGGTCTCTATCATTGAAACTTATGAAGTTCACTAAACCTACACACCTCATCCACTGGTATTGTGGATAACATCAACTACTCAACATGTGGTATAGCTGGAGTGCCACCTAGAGGTATAATCATTATAAATGACCCCTATATCAATGCCTCATCAATGAGGGATTCATCCTCATGATTTTTATGAAAAATCAAAGGTGGCATACATCACGGTGTCATCCTGAAAGTAAACAAGATGTACCATGGTCAATGATTATATCTAGAGGGATGACTCAAGAAGCACATGGATACCACAACCCATTCCTATATGATGCATGTACCATTTTTTCCTACAATGAATGTTCCCATTTATAAATTTAAAAATTAGGTGATCAAGGTCCTGGTATATGGATAAATCATCCATCACACCAACACTAGAGTCCCTAGACTTAAATCTAAAAATGAATCACTTAACACTATTTCTCCAAACCAATATCACAAATTCTTGGTCCTAAGGTAGATTAAAATCCTCAGATACCACTCTTTCACAATTTTTCCTAATGGTTCCCATTCCACAACTCCCCAAGATCACCTCCAATAGTCCAGGGTATGGAAACTTGCACCAAGTAGGCATATCACTAACATGGGAGGCATTAGACTAAGTACCAACACACACACACATCTCCAATCCCATACAACGATGAGATTTAAAAAAACTGAAAAACCATGCATGCATACTTCTATATCCCACAACCAGTGTAAAACATGAAGTAAAGTAAAGTAAACAAGGACAAATACAATCCCACCACAATGATTCTGAAAACAAGTCCAACTAGAAAGTAAAACTCAGACTGCTCTAAGGAATACCACATGAACACACATCAGTCTGTCTGGTCGCACTAAGCACCATTTGGTCCTAGTTTTCAAGGACTCTGGAAAAAGGATTATCATATACACAAGACATGACATGTGAGGGAAAATATAGTGCAATGGTGAGTACAACAATACCCAATAAAACACTACAAAACCACAAACCATACAAAAGAATAAAATATATTCATCTCTACACAAGTATATGTATACATCACATATAACAAAAATATATAGATATACTCAACAATGAAATGCATTCTAAAGGTGATTTAAATCCTTAGTATGCAATCCTAGGATTCAAGCTCAAAATTCCAAATAGTACTCATCTGGGAGAACACACTATTACGACTAATATCACTGATGGCATCCGTCTGAGAGGTAATTCTAATCTGGTCTCTCCATTAAAATTACACACTAAAGGTGGGAATGGATGAGATTCACAAATGAGGATCACTACCAAAGACCTGTTGTATACTAATAAATCAATCTAGATTAACTCTCTAAGTAGAGGATTGATGATCGTGTAGTTTTGTTCATGATTATACTAAAAACTCCACATAGGTCATGAAGAAGAATAGGGGATCTCACTCCATGCCTCACATAGGGATTCCAAAAACTATATCCAAAAATTCATGTTGAAGGGATCATTGTCCTATGTGTAGGAGTTCATTCCATACTAAACCTCAAGGAAAGGATTGAGGGAATGTATATTAATGAAACATGTCCAATATATAGAGGATAAGATCTCTAAGACATGTTTTCATGAGTACATGATATGTGGTAGGGTTACATGCCATGTCCCTTGACCCTAGGTCCTGCCCATGTAAATGGACCATGTCTATTGCCCATGTACATGAAACAATACACAACGTTTTGGATACCCATGTACTCTACCTGTGTACCAGTACATGGATTAGAACATGTACTTGTCTAGTTCATTTCTATGTAGGGGAGTATATGGCCTGATCCAACCCATGTACTCCAACTCATGTTCATATACCCTCTGTGGTATACACTGATCCATTGGGGAGAGGTCACATGTTGTGTGACCATGTCACACATTGTGTGAAAGATATATACTTTCTTAAACCCTATATTCCACTGAGAGGGTTCCACACGGCATGTGGCTCAAAGTTATACAATGTGTATCATGAAGTTTTCCATATTCTCTGATCTGGTTTTCATGTTCATTCTCGTACATCTGGCCTTCGATTTGGTGACTTTCTTTCTAGGAAAATCATGTAACCGCCTCATATGAGTTTCTCCATTAATGAAAAATAGGTTCAAGACATCAAATATATTCATAACATGAGATTTTTATCCATTCATCATTCCATGTTGAAGAACATAAAATTGGTTATCCAAAAACATTTTATATAAAGAAAACTATTTGTGTGTTCTATTTAATATATTTCAAACATTTATTTTAGACACATCAGGCATCAGAATCGCATATCATCTCAGTGCCTAGTCTCAAAAATAATCCATACAATATCCAAAAATAATAAATAGAAAATTTGATTCATTATATGGTACATGGACTTATATTACATAATGATATATACATAAGGTGCCTATTTCATGTGGACCTTTTCATCTTTATAAGAGTGTTCATACTTGATCCATCCTTGGATTCCTGAGGGAATTCCTTCATCACTCACAGTATGCCATTCTAATTCAAGGATATGGTTTCCAATGGAGATACCCATCTTAAAATATGGTCCTTGTCTATTAGAAGATGCTTAAAATATTGTCGTAGGATCCCTTTTCTATATTCATGATATTAGGATGTCCTGTATATACTTTTTGGATATATCTTGAGGTCTTAAGACACATGGTCCCTAGATTCATCAAATTGGGCCCAGTCATGCTTAGCTTGTGTTTACCTTGGATGTTATCCTCAGACTTGGTTAGAATCATTTTTAGTGTAATGACTTGGGTTATTCCCCTTGGATTACATTTAGCTCCCTTTTAGCTGGGCTTCATTTTACTACTGATTTGGCTTAACCCCTCTAGGATGGATTGGTTATTAACTTTTTTCCTCTTTCATTATCATCATTATAAAGGATTCCTTGGTTATTACCTTGGATCCTATTTTATCATTATCATTTTTAAAGGATTCCTTGTCCATACCTTGGATCCTATTACTTCACTTATTATAAACTAAGATATAATTAATTAAATGATTACATGTTCAGACACCAGCTGAGGCGGAAGTAAATATTAGGGTATTTAAATTATTGTATTTTCTTTACTTTTATATATACTTGCACACTATTTCAGTTTATATTAAGAGACTAAATGGTATAGAAGATATTGGGGGGCTATTTAGATTGATCTGACACCCTATAAGGGTCATCGATGGTACCTAAGAAGATTAAATGTATGTAGGTGTTGATAAGGTAAGTATCCCACTTTAGACACTTGATCTTGACTACATGCATATGATGTAGCTTGGATCAAGATAATTGGGCCTATTATCGGGATGCTTGGATAGTTTTTGGGATTCTTTTGATTCTTTTGTATAACATGGATTTCCGGCTACCATGTATCTATGTTTTCATTATTTATAGATACATGAAATACATTATCATCTTTTCTAAATAATCCAGTTTCTAGAATTTTATTATTATTATTATTGTTTTCTTGGTTATTTATTTCTTCTTCTACTGGGTTATTTTTTTTTATTTTTCTTTCTCCATTTATCTGTTATGATATATTCGTTGTTCTCTACTCTAACATGAAGTAATTTTCTCTCCATGGACACACCCAAGGACATCACTACTAGTCATAATCATTTGGTATATGAGGAGGTGTGCTTTAGGCCATGTGGCCAACCGTATTTAGGTTACCATTGGGTGAAACCCAGTTTGGAATGTCTGATCCATTTTTTTTATTGATATAAAAACAAAAAAAATCATTAACCTTAAGGTAAAAACTATATGTCCCAATCTTGACAAGAGTTTTATCATTCCACCTAAGTCTTATTTATCATATGGGCTTATTTCACATCATCTCCATCATGAACCACATCTAATCACCTAGGAGATTCATCCTTATATATACTTTTCGCACAAACATGTGAGGGTAACCAATGTAATGGTTGCAGGGTTTACTTAAAACAAATATTGAACATACAAGTCCTTACAAAATTAAAGGAGGGGATGACTCATAGAAAATTATTATATTTTAATAATAATAATTGTAAAACAACCCATGAAATGATCAAATTTAATGAAATCTAAATAATACATAGGACGGTTGATCTCATGATCTTCCACATATGAAATGAATACTCATTTAATAAAATATCAATCAGTTTAATCGTTATTAATTAAAACAAAATGTACTTCAATTAATTAATTATCTTAATTCATTTATTCATTAATTTGTCTTAATTTTCATCCAAACTATTCTTGTGACTTCCATCCATTTTAATTTTAAAAAAATTAAATAAATTTATTTTATTTAATATTAATCTATTAAATAAAATTTACTTTAAAGAAACAAAGTCTGTACCTATTCAAACTATCTGACATGGGATTTTTTAATTAATTTTTACTAAAATGGTGTATAGAATATTTTTTGTGTTATATAATTACATGGAATTTCCTATCAATAAATGACACATGAATACATGTTAATTACATGTCATATAAATTTTTTGATGCATGTTATGTTCACAGTGTGTAAGGTCTATGCATGATGTTTGGTTCTAAATTTTAACAAGGAAATTAATTAAGAAATTAATACATGTAAAACCTATCACAGGATTCCAACTATTAATAAATGACACCTTAAAGCATGTTTATTATCATGACCCAACCCACTAGGTCCTAGGTGGATGGCGATAAGATGAGTGGGAATACCCTGTACCTACCTCCAATAGGCTAGGGGCTAGCGACCAAAGTTGAGTAGGAATAACACTCACATGGAAGGCCAGTTCCTAAGGTACCTGTAGACACACCCAAATATTTAAGGCCCTAAAAATTTTGAAATATAAAATGCAACAGATACAAAATGTATTCACATATTAAAGTCCCAAAATCAGAGTACTACAAACTACTAGGATACAATAAGGGCCAAATAATATCCCACCAAAAATAGTAAATAAGTCTAACCTAATAGTAAGAGGGGACTACCATCAAATGTTACTCATGGCATGAAACATGTTCTAACTATCCCAAATCTAAGCTATATATTCCCTTATTCCACTGTGAACCCCATAAAATGCTCAGTAATCTGCATATGACATGGCATGTGTGGGAACAGCCCTTGCAGGGTAGAGTATAATAATATCTAGAAGGACACCTCAAAATAAATAATCATAAAGCATCATGAGTAGTCAACTAATTAAAAAATATTTTAATCATAATATGATACATAAAATAAAAAATCCAGATATACTCATAGTCAATACTAACTCTCAAGGTAAGGTCACAACCACATTAATAGACTAAGATCCTTCTATAGTGTTAGTAACCACACTCGCTTTAGTGAATTAACTCCACAAGTCTAATATAACCAATGGATTTCATCTGAGATGATATTATCATTATGTGTATCCATGAGTAAGTACATGCTAGAATCTGCTTCAGTAGTGGTGCAGTGGTGAAGGAGGTGGTATAAAAAATGAGGCATTTCGGAGGTGCATGATTTGATTCTTGGGAGCCCTTTATTGAGAGAATTTCTCCCTCCCCTGGATTTTCTCGTCTTTTAGGGATACCCAGTCCCTAACTGGTTGGGTAAAGTGAGGCAAAACCCACATGTGTTGATGGATTATTATGTCAAATAATTATCAACTTGAATTTATCCATTTGGGATGCTCTAATATCTCAGCTGGAAACGAATCCTTCTAAGTTGGGGATCTGTCTAGAGTGATCTATTCATAGGGAGGGGGATTACCTTGTGTGGAGGGTTTGAAAATTACACACATGGGGATTCCATTTTAGGGAAATAAGTATATGCTATATGTATAAAGATATCAATACACAGATGGGTATCACACCCAGATCCATGGGGTATTATCGATTAACCAAATAATATGGATTAACCTTCTAAGTTGGGGATCGACACCGATGTATAGTTTGTCATACCATTTTTGAGGACCCCACCTAGGGAAATGATGATAAAGGATACCATCCCAACCTCCGGGGGGATTCCTAAAACTCTATCTAAAACTATTCACTTGGAGAGGATTATAATCCTTTTTTAGGTTGTAATTCCATACTATACCCTCACAAGGATGGATCGAGGGAACATACCCTTAAGGAAACTATTTGACACTGGGGTTAAAAGGGTCTCTATGTCATCTTTGAAGTATTACATCATGTTTACTTTCATCACATGGCATGTCCCTTCTACATTGGGTTTACCCTTGTACCGAGACCCATGCTAGTGTTTGTTCCCATGTATATTTGGTCATTCCTGTGTACCTATTTGTGTCTTTATACCAGGCCATGTTCGAGTACATGTCTCATCCCATTTACTATGGTTATTTTTTATACCTGATTATGTTTATCCCATGTATCCTCCAAGATACATTATGATCTTCCATATAAGGGTCACAGATTGTGTGAAAGATATCGCAGTATGTGTGATATTAAACTTCATTTAGAACCTTAGAGTCATAGTCAGTTCCTCACACACAGTTTGTGTTCTTCCAATACATGTTGTGTTGTAAAAAAATTATAGAATCATTTGGTTCTTCACATGGTCTTTTGGTTCTATCACTGCTATTTTCAAACAGGCCCATGAAGCTCATATCTGGGGGTTAATTGGCCTCAACATAGCTGGTGTCCATATTCTGAATTTTGATTCACCATAAATTGTTGCTCAAATACTCACCTTCTTTGTGAACCAAAACCCACACACAAAAATCTCCAATCTGATACTAATTCATCACCACAAACATTGTAGCTTGATCTCATCCTCAAACTGAACTTGGATCTATGGTATCATTATGTTATTCCATGTAATGGTAGCGTAATGATTTATTACCAGATATTTTTAAAACCATTTTCCAAAATGATCATTAGTGGTAAAAACACAAAAATAGGGGAAGAAAATGCATAAAACACAAACACAAGGAACACACCATGGCCAATGTTCATATTAGCCCCGATTCGTTTCTATTAGAATAAACAAAAAAGAGATACAATTAAACTCCAATAGAAATTCCCAAATTCTGAACATAAAAATCTCATAAGTGCAATACGATCAATTAAAGAATCAATCCATTAGTTAATTGATTCACATTTGTCATAGGATAAGAAAATAGTGATAAATCCATATATGACAAATGTTCTACCTCGAGATGGATCGATCACTAAAGAAGAACAAATCTGCACCAACATCGTTGGCGAGATCCACAATTTTTGTTGGTATGAATTTTCCTTGATCCATCATCATCATTATCCAATCCTTCCTCCAATGCTCTCTCTCAATTCTCAGGGTTATGCCGCTAACCCTAGGAATGTTTCATAAGAATTCTTAAGTAGAGTAAAATTAGGTAACTGTGTGACTTTAAATAAAATTATTTTATTTTATTTATTTATTTATTATTAAGGACCATGAAAAATTCATCACAAAAACATGATGTTGACAAAGATTATGTCACACTTAAGGTAAAGAACACATCATAAACTCAACAGTGGTATCATATTTTGATCTAAGGCCCATTTTATATGTTATTACTCTTTTCTTAGAAAGTTGATTTTGAATGATATTAATATATTTAATATTTTAGAAAAAATCAATTCTTGGATCAGTTGGACACAAAATATCATTTCATCTCAGTGCCTAGATCCAAAAATATTACAAGATATATTTTAAATCGTTACATGATGAAAATATATTAAATTATCCCCACCTTTTGAATTATCATCTGGAAAATACAAAAGTACTACTCTAAAATTTTTGGGTGCTGAGTTTGCATCTGGGTCTCCCACTCCAAGTTGTACACCTGAAGATTCTTATTACACCATCATACACGCAAAAAAGGAATAGATCACCCACGGTGGACCTTATTATATCAATAATCAATCTACATTGAGTAATCTACAAAGGGAACTCCATCCTCAATGTCCATATCACTCTAGTTGATAACATGTGAAAGGTCATGCACATATCTCCTCAGTTGTGACGCATGGAAGAAAATGTGTACTCAGTTAAACTATAGTGGTAGAGCTAGGAAATATGCCACCTCAGTGACTCTGTAGAGTGTCTAAAAAGGCCAACTAATCTATAAGACATATTTTCATCCCATCAAAATATATATAATCCATGCAAAAGTGATCCCTTTGAGAATACATGGTCTACATCCTCAAACTCAAAAGGCCTCTGTTTTCATTAAATATAGGACTTATAATGGATCTATGAAGTTCTATCCACTTCCAGATGATTTAAACCTTATCTTTCATAGCTTGCACAAAATTTGGGCCCATGAGTGCTTACTAACCTGATTGGTCCAAAAAAGTGATGACCTATAGGTTCCCTCGTACAAGTACTAGAATGGTGTCATAACAATGGATTAATGGTAATGATTATTGTATGAAAACTTCACCAAGAGTATATGATTCTCCCAAATATGACCAAAGTATAACATGAAATCCCACAGAATGTACTCCAGAACCTAAATGGTCTTCTCTATCCGGTCATCCGCCAGGGGTGAAAAGACATTATTAAACATAACTGATTGACAAACGACTCCTGTAATCCTTTCCACAATAATGACATGATGTGACCATCATGGTCTGAAAATATTTTTGTTGGAACACAATGGAGCTAGACTGTCTCCTGCATGTAAAGGCAAACCAATCTCTTTATAGAACTTTTCTCCCAAATATCTAGGAGTTGGGCCAAATTTTTTAGTTAGTCTATAATCACCTAGATGGAATAATTTTACCAATATTTAAATGGTAACCCCGTCATGAATTCCATAGATATTCTATCCAACTTCCGGTCTAGAACCTCAATGGTTTAAGCTAATCCTGCTAGAACCTGGTGTTTAGCCTTCACATACTAACAAGTGAGGCATCAAGGGAAAAACGTTGTTACATACTTCTTCAGGCCTGGAAACCAAAACTGACATCGGAGGTCCAGATATATCTACACCACACCAGGATGTACCTCAAAAGGGGATGCATCAAACTCCCTCATCACCTTCACCTGCAATTTCACTTGCACCATCGGTCATCCTCTAAAAAGGATAATGTGCTCTCTATCTTCATAAAATCCATCAGGATCATGTTCATTGGATATTTTGGTATTTAAGGTCTTATAGTGGATATCTCCATGATTATCTTCCCTAAAATTATATAAAAGTGGTGGGTAAAAACCATTAATTAGAAATTTTAAGCACTATCCTCATTAACTAAGGAAAACTACAATGCAGCTAACTACTCCAACACCTAAGCCAATAACTAAGAATAAGATATCCTAGTGAGTGTATATTCTACCTTGTTACCTTTCCCAAGCATATAGAATATCTCAAAGTCATGGTCCTAGAGTAACTCTAGTCATAACCTCTATCTCTAGTTATTATCCTTCTGAAATAATATATACAAGAGACTATTTTTTCCAGAATAGACAATAAAGTTCTTAGCATCACCAAATATTCTTGGTGAAGACAAAAACTATAACAACCCTACTTTTTATTACACACTTAAACCTGGTTTATTACATAAAATTGTCACTTGATACAACATAGAAGATTGAGAGATCTGGTGTATTTGGTGATGAGTAACATTACATAACATCATAGAACATAAACCACACAATATCTTTATTGAAAACATCCTTTACATGACCACTACATTCCCTCGTACTTATCATTGCATGGGATAACCTGAGGACATGGATAAGAAAATGGTGAGCTATAAAGCATAGTAAGGAAATAAAAGTGGAATAACATGAGTAATTCAATACATATTAGACAATATGCATATAAATGGTGATCAAGAGAAATATGAACATAAATCCATGATAAAACATGATAATCATAACATGGAAATGTGGCAACAACACTTAACATGGAATTAGCATGAGCCAAGGCTCATTTCACATGGAGCATGAGTAAATCCTCATTGCACATGAAGCACATGTAAACCATCATTTCACTTAAATTATCTTGATTCAACACCCATTTCACATGACATATCTTGATACTATACTTTACCTAATGAATTAGAGCACTATCAGGGAACAACCTTCTTAAACATTTCATTTCATGCATAAGTGTTCCACACGGATCATATAACATGGAATAAATCCACATAATAAGTTATTACATGATTATGTAATGTGGAATAAATACATGAAAGTACCATTCAATAGGTATATGTGTATAAAGGTGAATACCCTTGATAGAGACATGGGTATGGTATTCACTACACAATGAAATTGGCTTGGAAAAACGCGGTGCAATTTCAGCAGCATAACAGCGTGACAAAAGGATTCATGAAAATAGATGATGAGATAGAAAATGGTTTACATGAAATGGGAAGTATGGGGGTCGTATGGATACATTTCCCAATAAATATAATACAATTTAGATGCATAATACAAAAGAATTACTTGGATGTAAAAGAGGAGAGAGAAATCCCTCACGGAATTTCGGCACCGTAACAGGTGTACATGGGAGGATTTAATGAGCGAGAAAGGGGTATCCCATCATCAAAACATAAATATGATAGTATGGGGGTGTTAAATAATAACCCAACATTTATAATTGAAATCAAAAGGGCATAACAACTTAAATGAAAATTATACAAAAATGAGAAAGGAAGAAATCCCTTACTTGGATGTGTGATCCCTAAGGCTTGGGAGAGGATTGAGAGAGGATTCTTAGGAGCTTGGGGTACCTTGGGAGGATTATAGATAGAGGATTTTAGGGTTTGGTCAAACTCCAAAGGCTTTTAGGGAAGAGGAAGTGGGATCTTGGGTGGGTTTATATAGGAAAGGAGAGGGAATTCTTTATTATTTAGGTTTGGGACACCTCACATTAAACTAATCAATACCACAAACCATCCCATGGTTTTTGCCCATGGTTTTTGCCAAAGGGGAGTGGGAAAAAAAATTTATAAGGCCAATAGACTAACTTTTTAAAATAATATGGTTGATTATGTGGAGGAGAGTCACACTCTCAAGGAAAACAATTTAAAAAGACAAAATGTTTTATAAGAATTAGAGGGTCTACAAAAGCTTTGTAAAATAAATCAAAAAAATATAAAATCACATTATTTTAATGATAGAACATATATTGGACGAACATAATGTTTATATTATTTTATTACCTCACTGTTGGTTCATTATGATTTCATAAAACACATTATATATTTAAACGATATTTAATTTGTACCCAAATATTCGACTATCTCAGAAAATTATGAAAAATTCACCGTTGGATAATTTTGACATCCCAATTACAAAAAAATATTCATTTTATCTAAATAAATATATAAATATGTGAATTTTTACATTTAAAATAAAAAATTACATTTACCGAAAATTCATGGGTTTTGACAAAAATAGTTTTCAAACCTTAATAAAAATTAAAATTGCATTCATAAATTTATATTATAATTTATATTTAATAAAAATTAATTTAATAATAATATTTTATTAAAATATTATTTAGTTAAAAAATCCATTAATTCATCAAAATAGATTTCTTAGTTGAATATTATCTAAAAATGCTACTTGTGCTTTAAAAACTATTTACAAAGTAACAATAATAAAATGAATGAACATTATATATACAGAAATAATATACATTTTTATAGTGCTAGGGTATTGTTACATAACACCTTATAACACTCACATAGGACCTAAGGGTAAGGTGTTTGATGGTGACAGACTCTTGGAGTGGCTCAGATAACATCACTCGGGTGGTAATCTCTATTAACTTCCACTTCTCCTATAGTTGGTTCTGCTCAAGCTTAACGTGTTCAAGCTTAGCTTGGGCTTGGTCAAGAGTCAAGCCCAATGATTCCACCTGATTTCCAAGCTCTGAAAAATGGGGTTCATACAGGGAAAGTCTATTGGATGAGACCATCACTTTCCTTTTTCTGAGTAAATTGGATATGTTAAAGCCCTATATTTATACTAATCAGGTGATCACTATTCAATGACTATATTAGCAATGGTCACAATTCTTAATAGTTTTTTAAAATCTAAAAACATAAAACCAATGAAGTCCACATTTTATATAATCATAATAAGACATTTAATTATATCAAGAGGAATTTTTATTAATGATTGTTTGGGTTGTTACAAAAACTACTAACTCAAGACCATGGGTCACGTGTTCTTTCTCATGTAGTATCAACTATTAAGACCCATAGGAAATCATAACCCTTATTTATATCATAACACAACCAAGTCTGGTCCTTGAAGTATTGTAAAACATTATGTACTTGGCACACTCCCCTAGTAATCTCAATATGATGGCAGTCGTCAACCACTACCTCAACTTTTAAAAATACCACTTACACTTTTTTTTCTACATAAAAGACCTCCCCTTTTGGGTCAAATCAGTCAAAGGTTTCAAAATGCTAGATAAATCAAGTATAAATCTATTGTAGTAGCCTTCCAACCCAACAAAGTTTCGTACCTTTGTCACACTCTTGAGTGAATCTCAAGATAACACTTCCATGGCCTTTTATAGGTCCAATAGTACACCATCGGTTGAGATAACATGTCCTAGAAAGTGGACCTCCAAAATACAAGACTGACACTTCAAGAGCTTCCCTTAAATTTGGCGCTCTTAGAGTGTTTTTAGAACCATCTTCAAGTGCCTCGTGTTATCCTCCTCGTACGCTGAGTACACTAGTATACCATCGATGAAGTACACCACAAACTAGTCTAATAAAGGCTAAAAGATATATTTTTTGAGTCCCATGAACACTGCTAGATAGTTCATAAAACTTAAGTTAATAACCAAGTAATCATAGTGATAATAGTGACATTTGAATGTCATCTTCTGTATATCCCCCACCTGCACTCATACCTAGTGATAGGCTGATCTGAGGTCAATATTTGAGAACCATCACACCAATATCAACTGGTCAAAGAGGTCATCAATCCTCAATAGTGGATAATTATTCTTTATGGTCACCTAGTTTAGGAACTAATAATCCATGCATAACATAAAGATATCATCCACTTTTTAGAAAAAAACATTAGGGATGTCTTGGGGGAAATACTAGGTCTCACAAATCCCTTCCTCTACAAACACTTCAACTGTGCCCTCGACTCATGAAGATATATGGGATCCATATATTATGATTGTTAAGATATCAAGGTCATCCCTGGGTGAGATTCAATGCAGAATTCTATCTCTATATATGGAGGTAATCCTGGCACATACTTAGGAAAGATGTCCTAAAACTCATCTACTATAGTTGGAAACTGATAGGCCAGATCATCCACTACACTAAGAGTCATTCTATAAAAAATTTGAGTAACTGGAATCACCCTCCTACATATGATTACATCCTACTCCTCTTGGGTATCCTACTTACCTATGAAGGAAAACCTTGTCTCGCCAACGCATAAACACCTCATCCTACGCCTAAAATTTTCAATTTGTGTATGAATAGTGTGTATTCATTCCATTCCTAAGATGAATTCATAAGGAATCATCACTTCCACAAGAAGATCCCATGATACACTCTCTACTCAAAGCATCAAATCACACTATTGGAAAAATTTCTAGATCACTGAGTCATCTGTGGAAGGAATCTCTAAGAATAAGGGTCTGGCCAAGGTCTCAACTAGAACCTCTATGTCTCAAACTAGGGATGTAGCATGAAAATAGTGGATAAATTTTATGCATATAAAAACTATATTTAATGTATAAAAGACATAAATTGTACCACTAATAATTCCCAGAGCCTCTGGATCGTAGGCCTCCATATCCTGCAGCAGTCCTCACCCATGACCACCAACTCCCTGAGCCAAGTGACGACCACATATGGGTAATGGTGGAAACATGTCAAACTATCTACCACCTATATCTACTCTCCATGATCATCTCCCACATTCACCACCCTGAGGACTTCCTCATCTCTATAAATGCCTCTCCCAAGGCTATAATATCACCAAAACCACACTCCTAGATTCGATGTGGAAATCATAAACTTTACATTTTTAGATTTGATGATAATAATTATGACAAAATTTTATCCATATAAAGCTTACAACATGAAAAGGAAAAATTAAACCCCTTATAACTGAGGGGTCCTATTACGTTTATAGTTTTATAGAATTAGGGAAACACATACCTAATGAATTCAAATTAATTTAAATGATAGTATCTCCCACTTAGCCCAACTTTTATTTTTTATATTAACACATCATCCTCAGATATATGAAATCCCATCTAGAAAAAACTTTTTTAGCATCATTCTTTATAAACTAGGTGAAATGAAACATAAAAAGTGTGGGATAAAATCATTAATAAGTTTAAACATAATCATTATTAGTTGAAGGTCATCAGTGAGAATAATAAGTGTACAAGGGTATGACATAATGTCATAGTGAATGAGAGAATCATAAAATAACTCATACCCCTAAATTCATGGATCATTAAATATGATTACATGAAAATATAAAGAATCATCAGAATAAATAATCATGAGTCATTTGATATCAATATTGATCAAATAAAACATTATAAACCTATAGAAAGAAATTAAAACCCTCTTTTATAACATGGATCATCATATTCATAAAACCCTTTCAAAACCATTTTAACTAGAATAACCATACAGTCGACTTCCAATATAATCCTTGCCCAATTCATTTGAGTGTTATATAAGCATACCCATCATTTTAGTTATAACATGATCACTAGAAGCTATCTTAGTCACCTTATTATATAAGTTGTAATGAAGATTCCATCTAGGCCACCCTGTCATATATTCTATAATAGGCTCACTCAGCACTATATGGGTCACCACATCATTTAAGCTGTAACGGTATCACACTGTGGTATATGGGTCACCCCATCATATTTTAAATGACTAATATCCACAACATGAATAAGTTATATAGAGGTTTTAGTTCAACAAAAAACTCATAGAAAAAATCATTATTCACTTAATAAATTGATTAAACCAGGGAAAAGAAATGGGTTTCTTGTCAATCTTTTTTATTAAATATTGACCCATGTAAATGAAAAGGGTTCCAAAATAATATCATTGAAACATGATTAACCCATTGAAGAGAAACATGTTTCATAATAATCTATTTGACGCATGATTAAATCATAGAATAGAAACATGTTTTATAAAAATATATTTGAAACAATATTATTCCATCCAGAGGTATAATGACGATGTTATTTATAGAGACCTGGTTGTTTTCTTAAAAGACATTGAAATTTTTCTAAATATATTTTCAGATCTAGGCGATGAGATAGCGTGCGATTATAAGGTCCAGTGTGCCCAAAATTTACTTTATTGATATATTAAGTATATTTTATATTACATTCACATAACTTATTAAAGAAAATAGGATAAATCTTAAATGGGTGATCATATTAGATATATGAGACCACGTTTGAGTCTGTAACATGGTTTTTACCCAAAGAATGACATAAAATGAGTTTCCACAGGACGGTCTATCCCCTCACTCATATGTGGTACATTTAAGTGGACTAAATTAATTAATTAATTAATTAAATTAAATTAAATTAACCAAATAAATGTCCATAAATGTGTTTCTAGGGATAATTCACCAGGGTTTGCTCATAGTTTTCCAAACATTGGATAAACTCTCCTCCTCCTCCATTTGTAAAATCTCTTGGGCAAATGATGAATCATTGGATCAATATAATTTAAAGAATAGTGAACACAATGGATCCTCCTGAATTCATTGGTGAGTGCGTTCTTCGATAGAGAACGACCCAAAACCAAAGTAGGACCCATTTTTAGTGTTTATATTCCTTATGATTAAAATTTTCAGTAGATAATTCTTATTTTTATGATATGAACTATGTTTGGCTTTATATGATCCCATTTACCGTATTTCTTCATTATTTTATCAATTTTTATCTATGTTGATGCTCTGTTCTTAATCGTTGTCCAAGGATTCTTGGCTAGTGATGTTTTAAACAATTGTTTTGTTTCTTTTATCTCTCTTTATTTTTATTCTTCATCGATGTAATCCTCATGGATCTTGGTTTAATAATTTTTGGGTGACCAGACCTTGATTGGGTAGCCGTATTTGTGACAAATAGATGAAATGATGACAATATTGTGAGTAGAGCACATATCTGGAACCCTCGTGATGAGAGGATATTTAATTCGATGATTTGGAGAGAGATCATTAAGTTTCTAAGCCTTGGGTTCATGTAGAATGCATGATAAAACCCTCATTGGTGATCAGAGAAAATACTTGGTGAACCACGACTAAGATCCAAAATATATGGCCAGATCTTCATTTTTCAAGTAGAATCGAGGTGGAATCCAAGATAGTTGGAACAAATTTTTAGTAGCAGATCGAATCTGAGGTTTCTAAAAAATTCACGACTACACACCATGTACAATAAAGAATAGAGGGCATGAAGCCTTTTTCAATAATGGCATTAGGGTTTTCGAAACTAAAAAGGATGGAATGGTGTGTACTTCCCCTGACACGCCTTGTACCTCCATTTTTCATGGGTGAACCGTGTAACGGACCACACGACCAACCACATGCCATGTACCAGAGAACATGGACATAGCCATGAGACACAGCCTGATCCTCGGATAGGTGGTACATGTCATGTTTTCCACCTAAATAGTGTATACCCCTATACGGGCAGGACACAAGTACCGACTAGAGACAAAACCAATTAGTTAAGAGGGACCACACATCATGCGGGTCCCCTCAAAAGACGTATACTCCGTGATCTCTTCTGAGTGAACTTAGAACTTATGTATCTCCATTATCTAAACTCGTATTTTAGAACAAGAGTAGCATATCCTGTGTATTTTTTCTTTTAAAGGACAATTGTTCCATCATAAGCGGCCTTAGATATACTATGTGAAATTTTCTAGATTTGGCATGCACTATGGAGAAAACTGAGGATGATAGCAATCATACAGAATCACCAGATAAATTATGGGTGTAACCCTCTAACAAGGTTAGGAAGTGGAGTTCCCCAAAGACAATAATTCTCTTATGGAGTGGTGTTCTCTAGTTATAATTTTTAATTACTCTCCAGCAGGACTAGCCAGTGGATTTCATCAACATTCTGAGATTCCGCTATAGTTGGGATGGGTATTAGAGTTCCATGATGATATATTCAAGGAATAACCCTCCATCAGGGCTAGGTAATGGAGTTCCATGATGACTCATCGGGATTACCCTTCAGTTGGACTGGGCAGTGGCATTCCCCAGTGACATTCCCGAGCATAACCCACCATCTAGGGTGGGCAGTGGAATTCATTAGTGACTATCAAAGTAAGGCACTCCTATTGTATTAGGGAACTAAATCCTTACCTATATTGTTTGGCCCCTCAACTATGTAAAATAGTGATGAGACCTAGTTTGACATACCTATTGAATCATGAAAAATATGGATGTTTTCTTTACTAAGAAGCATCATTATGACGCGACCCAAAACCATACAGGCAAGACAGTGCTGCCCAAAGCGGATAATATCAAGGTGTAGTGATTTAGTCACTTAGAATTGTGTCTTTAGGTAATATGCATGAGATATTGGGGATAATTTATAGATAACTTTTTAACTATTGGATACTCTTATTCTTGGGATGAGTTATGAGATAGAGATCCCCTTACTCTCTTCTTCAGGCTTCTTTAACTGAGCATATATATATCCTTCTTCAGTATTCACTCCTTATGTGTTTTGGTTACACTCCTCTCAAGAGAGGCGAAGGTGTCTGGGTTATGCTATGTTCTTTCCATGTCTTTCTTCTCATGGTTGGATGAGACTACTATACTTATATAGGTTTCAAAGACTTGATGAGAAGTTCATATTTACACTCTATCAATCTTCTTATGTTTGGAAGAGTTTACTTTCACTCACTTGTTGGGTTTAGTTGTACTATTGCATTTTTGCTTTCATATCTACTATATTCGTCTTCCATTTATTATCTCACTACTCCCTCTTCAACTTTTCGGGCATCATACTCGGTATTTTTATAATCACCCTTGCATGGGATTTACCTACACATGTCTTGTATTATGTAGACAATGGACAGGTTGATTTTGACTTTAGAGGATCTTAGGGATACAGGATTTGTTGACCATGTATGGTTTTCATAGCTTGGGATCTAGGATCTGGGCTCTCTTATCTATTTTACATTTCCAGTTTTTTTCAGAATGGGACACTTTTCAGGATGGGCAAGAATTTTTCCCATTTCCTTTCCAATTTACATTACCATACTTTTTACTATATATAGGTTCATACATGTTAGGTCTACTTTAAAGTAGTTATGAATCTTTTATACTTTCCCTCTTCACTGTTTAATTTATTTGGAAGTGTGCATGTTTATTGGTTCTTAGGCAAAGGTCTCCCTGAGTTAGATATTCCTCCGGTGCATTTCACCACCCCCTGGCCTATAGAGGCAGGCTTTGGGTAGTTGTAGCTCAATCCCCAACCTGGGTCAGACTATAATATATTGGTATCAAAACAAGCTCATTCCTTGGGATATTGTTTGGATGCATCCCCTTAAGAGGATTGTTTGGATTTAAAGAAATAATGTCAAAGTTTCTCAAAGTGTGACTCTTAGGATAGGGGTTCTAATGATGGTACAGGTGGTCGATGTATCCATTCGTGGGGATCCTGACTACCTCCTTGTCAACTCGGAATACCAATACATTTTTTTGGGATTAATAGTATATGAATCATAGAGGATTGAGTATTTAACTATATTTCATGAGTCATCTTTACATTTCTTATATATATATTCTTATCTTACCATATTACTCCTTGATAACGTTCAAAATGCCTATGCAATGACAGTGAGGCTTTTCCATGGAATAGCTGGGTATTTTTGTAGACTAGTTATGTAGATGCATGATGATTCAAAACTCTCATGGGGTGAATTCCAATTACTATTACATGATTAGTACTACCCATATGGCTTTAACATTATATAGATATAGAAGATTATGGAGCTTCAATAGGTAGGAGTGACGGTGGATGAGTACGCAAAAAGTTTCACAGTCTAGCAAATTTCATTTTTGAATACGTTTTAGCCATATATCCATCAAAATCGAAACAGTACCTGCTTTGGAGCCACCAAAGAATGTTTTATAGGTACGGATATTTCATGGCTTAGTAGGGTACTATAGAATATTTGTTAGATAATTCTCCATAATTTCATCCCATTTGACCACTTTGATGTGGAAAGTGCATTTGTTTACCTGGTATAAGTAGCACCATAAGGCCTTTATGGAGTTTGGGTAGAGGATAACGAGTGATCTAGTGTTGAGACTACCAGAGGAAGGCATTGAGTTTGTAGTGTATTTCGATGCCTTGGGAACTAGTCTCAGTTGTGTGTTGATGTAATGTCGGGAAATAATCGCATATAGGTCAAGGCAGTTGAAGCCCTGCAATAAGGATTACGCTACTCACAAATTAGAGTTTTCATTAGTAGTCTTTACCCTTAGGATGTGGAGACACTATATGTTGGGAGAGAATTTTGTAGTTTACTTAGACTACCAGAGTAATAGGTATGTCTTCACCGAGAGAGACCAAAACCTGAGATTGCGATACTGATTGGAGTTCCTACAGTACAATGACTTTGAGATATTATATAACCAATGGAAGTGAAATGTTGTAGCATATTCCCTTAGCATGAATTCTCAAGCCATCTTTGTAAAGGAATCTTTAGAGCAATTAACTTCCCCATAGCTGACCCTAGTGGAGATGGAGGGTTCAACTTTTCTTCAGTAAATCGTATTGACTCCTTTCCTTCTTGAGCATGTGAGAGAGTCTCAGCTAGAGAACAACCTAGAAAAGACATAAATCCTATAAAGACCGTATTATTAGGCCCTTGTAGTTTGAGTAAGGAGACCACATCTTCTTAATAGTCTCTCTATAATGAGGAATGTATAGTTTCGTCTATGGAGGCAAGTTATTCCTAAGGTTCATCGGGTCATTAAAGATCATGAAGAGGGTTGGTGAATTTTCCTACCACCTCTCTCTACCCCCATAGTTGGAGTGGGTGCAAGGCATCTTCCATGCGTCATAGATGAGGAATTATGTTAATGATATGAGGAATGTCATTGAATGGAGTAAGATGGACATCAAGAATAGAGTCACCTTTTCTAGGTACCCTGTGAAAATCAATGACCGACATGGAAAACATTGAATGTACAGTAAATCCCATTAGTTCAAATGCTTTGGCAGCATGGAAATGTACAAGATATTTACTAGGAGTGAGAGAGCCAGATGCAGGCTTAGTATCCCTTGTTTTTTTTTCTCATTTGTATTTTCTAGGACAAAAATATAAAAGGAATGAATTATATAGAGTCTTAATTTATTCCTTGTAATACTTCAAAATATTTCTGAATATATTTCGAAATCTATGAGTTGAGACGATATAAAATTATGAAGCCTGGTGTGCCCAAAATTAATATTATAAAGATATTAAATATACATTATATTACGCATGAATCTTCTTAAAGAAAATGGGATAACACTTAAATAATTGATCGGTCTACAAATCCATGACCACAGATGAGTCCAAAACATGGTTTTTACCCTAGGCGCAACATAAAATTAGTCAGAATGGTTTGTTCGGACCCCTCACTCGTCGGAGGAATTCTGAAGTGGATTAAATTAATTAATTAATTAATTAATTAAATTCATTTCACAAAATAAAAGACTATAAATCTATTTCTATAGATATTTATACATGATTAGGTCATAATTCCCCCACTGCTAGAGAAGCTCTCCTCCTCCTCCATTTATCGAATGTCATATATTAATGATGAATCCTTAGATCAACATGAATCAATGTGCAATGAACACAGTGTATCCTACCAAATTCATTGGTGAGTGCGATCTTCCATAGTGAATGGTCCAAAATAGAGGTAGGAATCAACTTTTTTGTTTATACACCTTGGGATAAAATTTTCAAGTAGATCATTCTTATTTCTAATATTTTTTCACTCTTTGGCCTTTACATGAGCTCATGTACTAGATTTCGTCATTGTTTTATCAATTAATATCTAACATGGTGCCCTGTTCTTAATCTTCAACCAAGAAAACTTGGTCGTCAATGTTCTAAACCATTTTTTATTGATTTTAACCACCATTTTTTATTTTCTTCATTGATGGAAACCTTAAGGTTCTTGAATCAAAAAATTTTGGGTCACTTGAGCTCGATCGAGTATCCAGGCTCCTGAAAGATCGAAGAAACGATGACGATATTATGAGTGGAGCAAAGATCTAGAACCGTAGTGATGAAAGGATGTTCAATTAGATGATTTGGAGCTAGATCATCATGCATTTCAGCCTTGAGTGTGTGTATAATTCAAGAAGAAACCCTCATCAGTGATCATAGAAGATTTGTGGTAAAACATGGCAGAGATCCAAAATTTATATCCAGATTTATAATTTTCATGAAGAATCAATGTAGAATCGAAGACTATTGTAATATATTTAGAGGTATTTATTGAATCTATGGTTTTTTGAAAAATTTGGACTGCACACCTTTTAAAATAAATAACACATGGTATTTATCCATTTTCATTGGTAGAGATAGGGTTTTGGAAACCCATAAGGATGGTAAAGAATGTAATTAAATTGCACGTCATGTATCACCTTTCCATTTGGGTGAGTCATGTCATGGACCACACGAATAGGGACAGCAGACATGGGTCAGTCCCCTGATAGGTGGGAAACACCATGTAGTCCACCAACACTGTGTGTAAAACTACATGGATGGGACCCATTACATGAACCATGATACTTCTATGAAGTGAAGAGGGTCCACATGTTGTGTGGGTCCCCTCAGCTTCCATGTACCCCTTGAGCTCTTCTGAGCAAACTTCGAACACCCATATCTCCTTCATTTAAACTCAGATTTCGGCCCATGGGTAGCCTATCCTAACTGTTCTTCCATGTATAATGATATGGTTTCCTTATAAGAGGCCTTATAGATATTATGGGAAATGTTATAAGTTTAGAAAGTTCTAATGTGACACTTGATGAAGGAAACAATCACTCAGAATCACCAGATCAGTTCTGGGTAGAACCATCCATCTGGACTGGGGAGTGGAGTTCCCCAAAGATATTACTAGGCTTACCCTCCTGTAAGTTTGGGAAGTGGAATTCCCTGATTATATTTTTGAGTTTCCTTCCAGTTGGTATGGTTAGTTGAGTTCCTCTTCATTTCAATCTTACCCTCTAGTAGGACTGGGCAGTGGAGTTCTCTAATGATAATTTCGGGTTCACCCTCTAGTAGAGACGAGTAGTGGAGTTCCCTAATGAAATCTTCTAGGAATGACACTCTAGTAGGTATGGGAATTGGATTTCCTTGATAACTCATCGGGATTACCCTCCAGTAGGATTGGGTAGTTGTGTTCCCCAATGACATTTATGAGCATAACCCTCCAACTAGGCTGGTCAGTAGAGTTCCTCGGTGACTATAAGAGTAATACCATCCTGTCTTATTAGGTTACATGATCTATAACTCGAATTTGTACCTCTTCTACTATGTGTATTAGTGATAATATTTTTTTTATGTGCCTCTATAATCACCAAAATAAAGGTTTCTTTTTTCCACTGATATGTGTACTTATGACATAACCTAAAATCGTGCGGAAGAGTTAGTGCCACCTAAAGCAGATAGTATCAAGGTGTGCTGATTAAGTGCCTTAAACTTGTGTATTCGGGTAAGATTCATGAGTTGTTGGGAATAATTGATGGATACTTTTAGAATTGTTGGATAATCTTTTTATTGGATTGATATTTGAGATGGAGATCCCCTTACTCTCTTGTCTGGGCTTTTTGGAATGAGAACACATACACACACTCACATCATGATTTGGTACCCACTACTTGAGTTTTGGTTATTATCCTTCTATAAGAGGTGAAGACACATGGGGTATTTCACATGCTTTCCATGTCTATATTCTATTGTTTGAATGAGTCTACTCTCCTGCTATAATTAGCGATGACTCGACGAGAAGTTCATCTTCTCATCATGTTGAGCTCCTAGTGTATGGATGAGTTTATTTTCACTCTCTTGTTGGGTTGAGTTGTACTATTTCATAGTTTCTTGTGTATTTGTTACCTTTGTCTTATATTTTATCTCTTACTACCTTCCCTTAATATTTTAGGTTATCCTATTGGGTATGTTTATACTTACCCATGCATGGGTTTTCCAGCATGTGTTGGGTCTTAATAAAATGACAAAATGTTGATCATGACTTCAGATGTGATTAGGGATATAGGGTACATGGAACATGTACCTTGGTCATAGATTGAGATCTAGGAGTGGGTCTCTCTCATCTATTTTAATTGTCAACTTTTTGTCAGGTTGGGACACTTTTCTAGTTGGGCATATATTTTCCTCTTTTCTTTTCAATTTACACTATCGTACTTTGTACTTTCTAGAGGTTCATGAATGTCTGGTCTTCTTTATTGTAGTGTTTCTTCTTTTATTCCTTCCCTATGCACTTTTTCATTGATTTTTTTGTGTCCATTTGTACAGGTTCTTAGCTAAAGGCATCCCCCTGTTATTTGTACCTTCAGTTCTTGTCCCAACCCCTTGGCCTATAGAGGCAGTCAGGGAGTAGTTATGGCTCCAGCCCCAGCATAGGTCGAGTCAGGATAGTATCAACACAAAATATCACTAGTGGAAGATAATTATCAACATGGTATATTTATGTTTATGAATGTAAATACTATTAAAATATTAATAAAAACATTCTTGTGCAAAATATACTTTTCATTTGGAAAATCACTTTTTAAAACATAAAAAGATTTAAGAATAAATTTCTTCGTAAATAGTTTTTAAAAAACAAATAATTTACATAATATTAAGAAAAAAATTTCATTAAAAATAACTTTATAACCTTCTAAGGGAATATTTAATGACATTTTGGTCATGTTGGTGGCTAATTCCATACACATCGTAATGAACATTTATTTTACACGGTAAAAAGGTTAGAAAAGTGATTTTTTCAGATATTGATATAAATATACATTTAAAAAAAATTAACAATACAAAATGGTTAAAAATATCTTTAATTAATTTCTTTGAAAAGTTAAAAAATATCTTTGAAAACATAATTTTGTAAGAAAATAGATTTCTGATCAAAGAGAGAAATTAAGAAAAAATTTCTTAAAATCACTATACCAACCATTTTAAGAAACCAAGAGTGGATAAATGGTATAATTACTTGAAAATATCATGAATAAACTTAGGTTAAGATAATTCATGAGAATTATAATATTTCAACATCATAGATATAATCATACACAATCTTGATAAATAATAATACTGTAACAAAAGACTCTTACCACTTTTTTCACTTTGAATTGTAAACACCATGAATGAATAACCTAAATTAAAACATATAATACAAATAAAATAAGTATATTCATGATATTACATGTAAAAGGGGGAGTATATACCTATCAAAAAAATATTGTTGTATAACATAACATACATATCAAAGAAAGCTAATGGACAAAAATCTATTATTGCATTGGTAACATCAAAACTATAAACCCCATGAAAGAGAGATCCTAAAATAAATATTTAAATCCTCATATATTTAATTATAAGAATCATAAAATAAATTTATGGTAATAATATAAACTACAAAATAAATAATTTGTGAATATTCCATATATCTCACAAAAATACAAGTGAGACAAGAAAAACCCTTACCTTGAGTCTGATTCTTCACGCTTGTTCTTTATCTTACAGAATAATCAAATATATATTAATTATTTAATTTCTTGATAAATGTTTTGATTTTTATTTTTAATTTTATTTCATTTATTATCATGTTATATAAAATCACTTAATCAATTAGGTTTACATCAAATTTTTTGACCATATTCGGCTTATGTGTCAAAACTTTATTTGGTAAGTTGAATATAGTCAAAGTGGTCATTATTTAAATATATATAGAAAAATTATAATTAAATAATTATCTTATTTATATATAAATTTTACTTTTAAAATCAATAATAAGATATGGTTATGAAAAATTAACTAACATTACGACCATGGAGATGGTAGGTCGTACTTAGGCATTAATAATATTTCAATTTTTCAATGATAATTATGGAAAAAAGATAAGTAATATTTTATCTTTAGAAAATAATAATAATATCATAAATACCATGATATTTAATTATATATATGTATAAATATCATTCTTGTGATGTAAAAGGAATCACATAACTTTGAGGATCCAGTTTTATACAAATCCATAAATGAAATTATCACTTTTTCTGTGTGTGAAAAGGTAATAAAGAAAATTACATATTATACTTACTTTAATATAATTATGTCATGAATATAATATTTATTTCATTTTTATCATATATATTCATTATATTACCCTTATTACCTTTTACGTAACACATTTTTTAAAAATGCTTCACATCGATTCGCTAGGTGGTAGTCTATCGTACTCATGTGTCATGTTATCATACCTATTATGATATGTAATTTAAAAATCTTTTACATGATATAATGACTATATAGGTATAATTATGTTATAAATATCATATATAAACTTTAGATCCATCATCATTCTAATCCATGAGAGGCGGTAATGGAAAAAACGAACGATATCTGTTCACAAGGTGGTAGTCTGCAGTACACACAAATAATGATTTTGTAAGACATTTGATATAATTTTGTGTGGTTTTAGTTTCTAACCATCTAATAAAAAAATAATTCTATAAGAATAATTTAGGTGGGTGTATAAATAAATAAATAAAAATCTGTGTTGATGAATGTTATCTCTTCTTCTAGTAACTCTTTTTGGTTTAAACCAAAGGTCCTACTTTTCTTGGGTTATGAAAAACATGAGGGTTCTAGTATGATATGGGGGAATCTAGGATGTGATTTGGGTGGATTTTGTATCATCCAAATGTCTTTATATGTTTGAATAATTGACAGGAGTGGGTTCCTTTTTATTGTTGCGGAGGAGTTTCATTATTATAAATACTCAAAATTATTTATAATTGGGAGGTCTCTATTACCTCATGTTCCTATAAGATTGAATAATAGTGGAATGGATGGATTATTTTCTCAATAAACACCTCCACATCTCAAAATAAATACTTTTTTAAACATTTTTTTCCTTAACTCATATGTTTCCTTTTTCTTATTTTGGTTTTTCATTACGGTAAACAGTTTTCTAACTTAAGTAATTTTTAAATTTAGGCTAAATTAATTTGAGACTTATTAGACAATTCATACCCATATATTCTAAATATTAAATCAAAATAATAAAATAAAAAACATATGTGTGTGGGAAATTAATTTCAACAGAAGAATATGTAACGTGTAAAAACATTATTTTAACCATAACCATTCCAACAAAGTATTTAGAAGTTAATATGCTCATTATAAAATATCAACTATTCCATGACTGGACCATATTTTATATATTTGAAAATTTAAAAATAACTTGGAATAAGATATTATTTTTAGTAATTTTAAATCACTTATTATATAACATTATCAATGTAAATTTTGAAATCATTTAAATTTATAAAATATCAAAACAAAGATTTAATTCTAATATATAAATTTAAAACCATTTTAACATGATATAATCATATAAAAATTAATTTAAGACAATAATCCATTCAATTTACTTCACTTTTAATATTTTTAATATCATTTAGTTTAGTTAATTTTTAACTAAATAATTACTATGTTATTATTTTTTAATCATCTTAAGTAATTATATCATCTATCAAAATTAAATATAAATTATAGTTAAAATAAATCATTAATCTTTCAAAATAATACATATAACTAAACATATGTTGTTTATTCCTTATCTCAAGGCATTAAATAAATTAAAAGGAAAAGGGTTCCTTTTATCTCTTTGTTTAGTTGGCTTATTATATCAGTCACTTTCAGGGACAAGTATCCCAAAAACATGTAAAAATATATCCTAAGGTTTTAATGGTATAAATATGTACATAAAATGGGGTTTTGGAAATTTTATAGGTCTTTTTCCCTTTATACTTAATGTTTAAACCCTTGGTAAACTTGTTTTTACCATAATTATTTTAATTAAATTTAAATGTTTTAAATAATAAAATTGGTAAAAATATAAGTAGGTATTATTAAACATTATAAATTATTATTATTAAAATTATTTAATACAATTTTCTAAATTCAATTCACATAAGTGGAAAATTTTAATTTAATATTAGTCCTGCAAAGGCAGGGAGACATCGGGTTTTGAAGAAGAGTATTTTTATAAAAAATGATTCTATATGAACAAAAGAACTATTAATAATCATTAAATAAAAATAAATTAATATTCAATTGTATATAATATATAAATATCATATAAAAATTTTCATTATAGGATATTTTAATTAATTAAAAATAAGAAACATTATGCATCTTAAACAAGTTTTTAGGAAAACCCATTTTTATACCCAAAAAATATATACTAAAAACCAATATAAAGTTGATTCAAAAGTAATTAAGTGAATTAAATATAACTAAATAATAGTTAGGTTACTTTAAAATATTTTTAAAATGTATTTTTACTTTTAAATTAATTTATTTATTTAATAGGAAATACTTTACAAAAATCAGTATTTTTACTATTGACCAAAAAATAAATATTTCCCAACATATCCCAAACTTTCACCCAATGTATATTTTCATATTCTAATTCCAAAAATAAATTTCATTTTATAAAATTCATTTTATAAAATTTCCAAAAATTTATGATAATATTTTTTATAAAAATAATTATAAACTATTTTTGAAGAAAACATATTTTTGAAGAATAAAATCATTTTACTAAAAATTAATAGATTATTAACTAAAGATTTATCAATAATTAATATTTCGTTATATATATATATATATATATATTTACATATTTCATAAATTAATTAATATTATTCACACCCTCTGATTTAATGGCTAGTTTGTAATGGTAATATATGTCATGGGTCGTTTAAGTTCAGTGTTACGTGATGAATGCACCATTTAACATAAAAATCTAGGGGATGCATGTAACACAATATAAACTAAGTTCTATGTGTAATTAATGTAAAAAATCATCTTTGTGTGTTTTTAACACTATATAATATAATTTTCTTCTTTTAAAATATTGGGGTGTTATATCCCCCCCCCCCATAATAAATTGTGTCCTCACAATTTGATTTTTATCTTGGTAATCGAAGGATGGGAATTTAAAAAACCTTTTATTGTAAGTTCACATCAAAAAAGGGTTATTAGAATATCCTCTTAATAATATAGAAATTTAATTACAAAGGTAATATGTAATAACACATAATTATGGGAATGTAGGAAAACCATAAATAATTATAGAGAGTGATTGGGGTCATATGGAATAACACGTAACAAGGTTCATCATGAGGGACCTCAAAGCTCTCAGTTGGTAGTGATGATCGGGGATCATGCTCTCATGGTTGAGTTGGTATCATTTTTTAAACATTAGGAGTGTTCTCCTTCTCCTCAGATGATCATGGTGGGTAGGCTCCTTTCTAATTTGGTTTGTAGATCCACTTATCACTAAAATTGGATCTTCTAGCTTCCCCCAATTTGTGACCTTAAATTTAATATCAATGGATATTGTACTAGTGGTATCATGCATGGAGGAAGGATTTTCTGTGATCACACCATTTCTGCCATCCTTTATTTCAGTTCTTTTTTTAGGTAGGGTGACTCCCTCCTTGAAGATGCTTCATCCTTGCTCAAAGGGATCAATTTTTTCATCTCTCACATTAACTATCTTGATGTTGTCGAAACAGATTCATCTATTTTACAAGATTCCATCAAGAAGACTGCATCAACCTCATGGTATATCACCTACCCTATTCTAAGATGAAAGATCCTCCTCACAAATCACATGGATATTATTCACATATGGATGGAAGGAAACATGGTTGTGGATTTCCATGAATCATGGGTCTATACTACTAATCCATTTAGAATCATTACTACCACTAGTTCCCTTCCTGCATAATTTTTCAACCATGTTAGAGTTTATTCTCTTGGTATCCACGGTTTTAGAACTATGTCTCTTTCATGGTGATTTTCCCATACTTAAAAAAATTAACATTCGATGGGTCAATGGAAAGGTAAGGGCCTAAAAACCATAAATCTATGATGATAAAAAAGATCATCGGTTCATCATAAATGAAGGTACTAGGATAAATTTTTTATTCCAAAATCTTATTCCTAGAGTTATGAAATTCTATTACCATCGAGACTGAGATAATATGGAAATATAATTACTTGATCAGTATAATTTTATAATTTAATAAAATTCCACAAAAATATCAACTTTTTCTTCAAATGGTGTATATTAATGATGAATTTTTTATTCCGGAATCACTAAAATAAAAACTTATAGACAATATAACCACAAAATGGATAGCAATATATTCTTACCATCCTTAAACATTAACCAAAACCCAAATTTTTATCACATGATAAGATAATTCCTAAATTGAATAAACTATCATATGATACACTAATCTTCAAAATTCATTAGTAATACCTAATGTTCAATCTAAATTATTACATAAATAACTATCCTTAACATTATTCAAAAATTTCCTAAATAATTCAGAAACTCAATGATTAGATGGGTTTGATCATATATACTTATAAGATAATTCCAACCTTATTACTCAAATAAAATCTCATATGTTTCTTAAATAAACCAAATTGTAGCCCTTAAAAATGTTGTACTAACTAGAACATCACGTAGGCTAGTGGTAGGTGTGAACCCCTTATTTACCTTCAATCATGGGTTCAATCCCAACCACCTTATCATATGTGACAGATAGTCACCCAGTATACAGGTTATCCTTTTTTAAAAAATAAAAAATAATTCTTCCTTAAATAACACTTCATTTTAATACTAAGGGTTACAAATACCCCAACCCAATAAAATTTCTCCAAAAATGTTATTAATCATTTTATGACCTCAACACTTAAAACCTTCATCAGGTGTATAAGACATTGAACTTACGATCATCTTTAATATTATAGACCTATGACTGTATCCATAACTCTTAATATAACCTCCCATGAAATCATAATAATCTCAAAATTTATCTAAACTATGATTTGATACCAATTGTAATAGACTAGAACCTACACTCTTGGATTTGGTGCTGCAATCATAAACTTTAAATTTCTAGATTTGATACCTATAATTGTAACCCAATTTTTTCCATCCAATCCATACAACGCCAAAAAGATGAATTGGATCACTTACAACCTCAAAGAGATTTTAGATTTATAGATTTTGAGAATTAGGAAAACATCCTACATAAATAATTCAAAAGACTTTAAATGAGAATTTATCTCACTTAACCAAGCTTTTCTTTTTCACACTAATACATCATCATTATCCATATAAAATCGCTTCTACACATAACTCTTTGAAAATCATTCTTTATAACATGAGGAAAAGGAAATATAGAAAGGGTGATATCAAATTCTCGGTAAGGGTAAATATTTGTATTACCAATTGAAGGTCATCAATGAGTATAAGAAGTTTATAAGGTCATGATGACATAATCAGAGTGAATGTAAAAAACATAAAATAACTCATTTCCATACATACTTGGATCATAAAATATGAAAACATAGAAAAGTAAAGAGTTGTTCGAATCAGTAATCATAAGCCATGTGATATCAATAATGATCTAATGAAACATTATAAACCTATAATAATAAATTAAAACCCTTTTTGGTAACATGGAGAATCATATTCATAAAAACATTTCAAAACCATTCTAATTGGAAAAATCATATGGCTGAATTCCAACATAATCATTTCCTAATGCATTAGAACTCTATATGGTCACACCCATATTTTAACATATAATGGGATCACCCAACACTGTCTGGGATTCCCCATCGTATAAGTTGTAATGGGATCACCTGATGCTATCTGGGTTGCCCCATTATATAAGCTATAACAGGCTCACCTGACACTATTTGGGATGCAATTTCATATATGTTTTAACGGTCTCACCCAGTGCTATCTATTTTTCCCTATCATATAATCTACAATGGACTCACTCGACACTATCTGAGCCACACTATCATATATGTAATTTCCAGGAAATACAACATGAATAAGGTATATATAGTTTTTATTTTAATCATAAAACATATAGAAATAACAATTATTCCCTTTATAACCTGATTAATCCCTGGAAAAGAAATGGGTTTAATGTCACTCTCTTTTAAACATGATTGAACCATAGAAAATAAATTGGTTCTAAAACAATCTATCTGAAATATGATTAACCTATAGAAGAGAAATAGCTTTCATAAAAATCACATTGAAATAATCTTATTCCATCTAGAGAAAGATTGAGGATGATATCAATACCAAATATCCCCATTGTAGGATAATTAACAAAAGGGATATTTTATTTTATGAATAAAAATACCATTAAAATGTCATTAAAAACATTATTGAGGAAAATGTCATTTTCATTTTAAAAATCACTTTTTAAAACATAAATTTTTTTGAAAATTAGTTTATTTGAAAAAACAATTCCTAAAAAAATAATTTGAACAATAATATTTAAAAATTTCCATAAAAATAACCTTTAAAATTTAAAAGGAAGCTTCAATGAAATGATGTTCATCTCAGTGGGTAATTTTGTATTCGATATAAAGAACATTCCTTTTAGACAGTAAAAATGATAAAAAAGTTATATTTTGATATGTAACATTAAGATTCATTTTAAAACAATTTTAAAAAATAAAAAAAATGGTTTAAAATTTCCTTAATAAATCATTTTTAAAATGATAAAATAATTTTTGAAAACTTTTTTATAAAAAATTGTTTTGGAAAAAAATAGATTTCTGAGCGAAGAGATAAATAAAGTTGGATTTTATTAAAAACACATTATCAAACATTTTAAGTACCCAAGAGTGAAAAAATGGTAAAAATACATTAAAATATCATTAATAAACATAGGGGAATATAATTCATGAGAATTATAATATTTCAACTTTGGAGACTTGATCATACACAATTTGGATAAATGATGAGATTCTAACAAAAGACTCTTACCACTTGTCTAACATTGAATCATATTACCCATGAAAGAATAACCTTAAATAGAACTTATAATATCATGAAAATAACGATATTAATGATATAACATGTCCAATGAGAAATATATTCACCTCATAAAAGAATATAGGTGTATAACATACATACTTCTCAAAGAAGATAAATTGAGACAAAAATCCCTAACTGCTTTGGTAACTTTGCAAACATGAACCCCATGAAATCAATATCCTAGAATGTATCTTTAATTATTAATATATTTAATTATAATAATCATAAAATACATTCATTGGCTGTATATACACCACACAATAAAAATAAGTGGTGAATATAGAATATATCTCATAGAAATAAAAGTGGGTTGAGAAAAACCCTTACCTTGAGTTTGATTCATCATGCTTGTTCCTTATCTTTCTGAATAATATAATTATGTTAATTATTTAATTTATCGAAAAACAAATCCATTTTATTATTAATTTAATTTAATTTATGATCATGTTATATAAAATTACAAAATCATTTAGTTTTATGTCGGATGCTTGGAACATATTCGGCTTATGTGTCAAAAATTACTTTGGTAGGTTGACAATGGTCAAATACATAATAATTAAAAAACAACCATAATAAAAATCATGATATAATTATCATATTTATATAAAAATTATACTTTTAAAACCAATCATGAAATATGGTTATCAAAAATTAACTAACATTACGATCATGGAGATGGTAGGTCATACATACGCATGAGTAACGTTTCCATTTTTCAATAATTATTATGGAAAGAAGATAATAAAAAATTTACCTTTCTAGAATGATCGTAATATCATAAATATAACAATTTTAGTATTCATTACACATTTAAACATAATTTATTACATAAACTTGTACTTAATAAAACTCAGAAGATTAAGAGGTCTAGTGTCTTTGGGACTTTGGAACATTACATGGCAACTTAAGACATAAAATACAACATCATTATTGAAAACTTATTTTACATGACCACAACATTCCTTCGTACTTGGAATTGCATGGGATAACCTAAGGAAATATATATGAAAAGGGTGATTTATAAAGCCCAGTAAGGGAGTAAACAAGGTATAAAATGAATAATACAATACATGTTAGGAAATAGACATATCAATAGAGCATAATAGAAACATGAACATAAAGGTACAATATTGCATGATCATCATAACATGGAAACGTGGAAACAACTTAAAACACTACATCATTAATTTAAATGAATATGAAAAACCCATATCCCAAAATAGTGTAAAATTTTACTAAAATTAATTTGGTAAACCCATATCCCAACTAGAAATATCATTCTAATAAACATTACCCAATGCATTGGAACGCTATCAGGATGCACCCTTTATAATTATTTCAATCTCATGCTTAAATGTTCCACATAGATTACATAATATGGATTCATTAAACATCATAATTTATTCCATGATAAATGAATGTGTAATACAAACATGAAGTTATATAATCAATAAGTATATGTGCCTAAATTTGAATACCCTTAATAGATAAATAGGCATGGTATTCACTACATGATAATTTTGGCATCAAAGATCATGGTACAATTTCGGTAGCCTAACAGTGTGACAAAAAAATTCATAAAAAAGGTTCATGAGAGATAAAGGGATCTATCATAATATATAAATGATATAAAAATTAATGGGGTCATATAAATACATGTCCCAACACAAGGAATTTGGAAATAGATGGCGTAACATAATAAATAAACTTGAAGAAAAAGGAGAAATAGAATAACTCTTATGATATTTTGGCATGGTAACGGGTGTACATGGGAGAGATTAATGATAGATAAAGAGGTATCACATAATAATAAAATTATAATAAAATTATGGTGGTGGTTGTAAAACATACCCCATATTTTTTAATTGAAAATAAAATGGTGTAACAATATAAGGAAACTTGGAAAAAAATGAGTAAGGAAGGAAACCCTTACTTGAGTGTGTGACATCAAATGCATGAAGAGGGGATTATTGTGATATTGGGATACCATGGGGATTCTAGAGAGGTTAGGACAGATTAGGGACGTGATCCAAGGATTTTTATTGAAGATAATCGGAATCTTGGGTGGGTTTATATAGTAAATGATAGGGGGATTCTTTAATATTTCACAAACTTTGGTTTTGTAAAGTATATATTAAGATATTCAAAACCAATAAACTTCCCAGGGTTTTGGCCCATGGTTTTAGACAAATAGGATTGGAAAATTTTATTTTATAATCCCAATGGATGAATATATTAAAATATTATCCTTCCATATATGGAGTTGAGTCACAATATTTAAGAAATGAATTTAAAATCATAAAATATATTATACATTTTTTAAGATTCACTATGGATTTATAAAATAAATAAAACAAATCTAAAATCAGATTATTTTAATCGGGAAACATATACTGGGCCTATAATATCCATTATAGTATTTATTAAATCATTTGGGGGTCATTATGATGTTATAAAACACATATTTCATTAATACGATATTTAATTTTTACCCAAAATTTTGATTGTCTCAAAAAATTATGAAAAATTTACCGTTGGATAATTTAGACATCCTGATTCCAAAAATAATATTCATTTTATTGAAATAATTTTCTAAATATGTTAATTTTCACTTTTAAAATGAAAACTGACATATATTGAAAATTCATGGGTTTTGACAAAAATAGTTTTCAAACCTTAATAAATATTACATTTGACTTCATAAAACTTATATACCCATTTACTATTAAGAAAACTAATTTTATACTAATATTTTATTAAAATATTATATATTTCAAAATTTCATTAATTCCTTAGAATAAAATCTTTAAAAGTACATTTTCTGTTTTATCGTATAAAGATATTACTCTTATCAAATATATTACCCAATCATTTCCAGATAAGAAATTGATATAATCATCATTTATAAGAATTTATTTATGATATTATTAATAAAATCCTTAGTTTAATATAATAATTTTTATATTTCTCAAAATTACCATTTTTACCTAAATAAACAATTTATCAAATTCATTATATTTTTAAAAAAGACTATTTTCATAAAGGAATTGATGGAAGAAGACTTTTTATTTATAAAAAAGGATTACATAATAAGTAACTAATACCTTATTAAATTACCCCTTATAACACCCACATAATACCTAAGGGTAAGGTGTGAAATTTTGATAGACTCTTGAGGATGCTCTAATAACAACACTCGGGTGGTAATATTTATTAACTTGAACTTCTCCCGTAGGCGATTCTATTCAAGCTTAATGTGTTGAAGCTCATCTTGGGCTTGGTCAATAGAAAATCCCTATGATGATACCTTCTTTCTATGCTCTGAAAAATGATCTTTTTAATCCCCAAGTCTATTGGATGAGTCCTTCCTATCCTCTGTTTGTGTCAAAAGGATTTTTTTTAAATACTTATATTTATATCATTCATGTGATCATTGATCAATAGCGATTGAGGGAATAGATGATCCATTGAATGTAGGAGGTCTTTGTATCCTGAAGATCTCAATTTAATCTTGTTCTTTCTGGGGGGTTGTACATTCTTCTTGAACCTTATTTCTATACAAAATTTGAGTTAACTTAGAGAGTATCATGACAATGTTTCAGATTCCCTCTCCCATTAGATTGGGATTCTCATTAGAACAGTAAATACATTGATCTTCACATTGGTTTCTAGCTTGAGTACTCTTACAACTTTCCATTGGATAGAATAAAAGGAAAATTAGGGGTAATTATTTTAAACTATTAAACTCATAAAGGGGAATCCAATGAAAATAAGGGATAACTTATAATTTACATTTATTTCCTTAACTTAGGAAATTCTAGGCTTCAATCTAAGTTATTCATGATTGATTCCCTAACGTATATTCTTATGAGATTTTTATTCTAGATCCCTTAATAATGGTTCATACTATGCTTATGAATTTACAAAAGAATATCCCCCGAGGGTTTCGAACCATGAGTGTAGTAAGGCATGTTTTTGTGCACCAGTTCTCGTTCGAGTCTAGCACAAAGCGGTGTTTTAGGGTTTTATCCCAAGATACATTTGTTCCAAATCCAAATATACATGTTCGTATTCAAATACAGATTTATTTTCATGATAAAACTATTACTATATACTCACCAAAATTTAGGGATTATTTTCTTATGCTAAGTATTATCCCTAAGGCTTTCACTGGATTTTCAAATCATAATCCCAAAAATAACTAAACCTATCCTTTGATACCAACTATAACAACCCTGGTCTTTATTACAAATTTAAAGGTTCTTTATTACGAAAACTTTTACTTAATAAAACCCATAAGATCGATAGTCCTACTACATTTGGGTCTTAGAAACATTACATGACAAAATAAGACATAAAAACATCTTTGTTGATAAATTCTTTTACACGACCACATCAATCCTTCGTACTTAGCATTGAATGGGATAACCAGAGGACATACATAATAAATGGGTGATCTATAAATCTCAATAAGGGAATAAAAAAAGAATAAAATTATGTATAAAATACATGTTATTCAAAAAAAAAATTCAATAGAGCATAAGAGAAACATGAACATAAAGGCATGATATAACATGATCATAATAACATGGAAATGTGGAAACAAATAAAACATCACATCATTAACATAAATGAATCTGGTAAACCACTGTACAAACATGGTGGAAACAATTTCTAAATGTAATCATGTAAAACCCTATCCCAACAAAACCTATCATGATTCCAACATTACCCAATGCATTGGATCACTCTCAGGGTTCACCCTTCATAATCATTTCAATCTCATGCTTAAGCGTGCCACATAGATCATATAATATAGATTCATTCAACATGATAATTTATTCCACAATAAAGGAATGTGGAATAAATATATAAAAGTATATAATCAAAAATTATATGTTCATAAATTTTAATACCCTTAATAGAGAAATGGGCATGGTATTCACTACACGATGATTTTGGAATGGAATATCGCGGTGCAATTTCAGCAGCCTAATGACGTTACAAAAATTGATTAAAAGGTTTATGAGAGAAAAATGGGTCAATGATCATATATTCATGAAATGGAAATTATGGGATTCATATAAATACTTGTCTCAATACAAGTAATTTAGAAATTATATGGGAAACATAATAAATAAACTTTAAGAAAGAGGAGAAATAGAATAACTCTTACGAAATATTAGCATGGTAATAGGTGTATATGGGAGTGATTAATGATAGAGAAATATGTATCCCATCATAAAAAAATAATATGTTCAGTATGGTGGAGGTCATAAAACATACCCCTTCATTTTTAATTGAAAATAAAAGGGTGTAACAATATAAGGAAACTTGGATAAAAATTAGAAAGGAAGGAAACCCTTACTTGAGTTTGTGACTTTAAATGCTTAAAGAGGGGACTTTTGAGAGCTCGACATTACTTGGGGGATTATAGAGAAAGGATAATAGATTAGTGATGTTCTAAAATGACTTTTAGGGAATATAATTGGGATATTTGGTGGGTTTATATAGGAAATGAGAGGGAAATTCATTAATATTTTACAAAATTAGGTTTTGGAATCTATATAACTAAATATTAAAAACCACAAAACATACCATGGTTTTTAAAAATGGTTTTTTCCAAAGAGGTGTGGAAACAATTATTTCATAAGTCTAATGGTCGAACATATTAAAATATTATCCCTTCTTATGTGGAGGTGAGTCGCATTATTAAAGAAATGAATTTAAAATCATAAAAAATATTATACATTTTGGAGGATTAACTAAGGATTTATAAAATAAGAAACATAAATATAAAATTGAATTATTTTATTGTGAAAAAATATAATGTTCCTATAATATCAATTATAGTATTTATTACATCATTTTGGGGTCATTATGTTGTCATAAAATGCGTGTTTTATTTATACGATATTAAATTTTTATCCTAAAATTTGACTATCTTAAAAAATTATAAAAAATTCACTATTAGATAATTTAAACTTCCAAATTCAAAAAATAATATTAATTCAAAAATGATATCCGATTTTTATTGAAAATTAACAGGTTTTGACCCAAACTGTGTTCAAAGCTTAATAAAAACAACATTTGACTTCATAAAAATTATATTTTCATTTATTATTAATAAAATTAATTTTATAATAATAATTTTTAAAAAATATTAATTATTTCAATAATTCATTAATTCCAAAAAAAATAAATTCTTTAAAAATACACTATAAATTTTATCATATAATTATATAACTCTTATGAAACTGATTACCTAATAATTTACAAATAAATAACTGATATAATAATCATTTATACGAATTTTTTTTATAATTTTATTAATACAAACTTTATTTTAATATTATAATAAATATATTTCCCAAAAGAACCATTTTTACTTGAAGAATAAATTTATTAAATTCATTATTTTTTTAAGAAATACTATACTCATAAAGTAATTTACAGAATAAGAATTTTATTTATAAAAATGATTACATTATAAGTAACTAATACCTTATTACATAACCCATTATAACACCTACATAATACCTAAGGGTAAGGTTTGCAAGGGTTATATAATCTTGGTGCGGCTCGAATAACATGGCCTGAGTGGTAATCTCTATTAAAATGAACTTCTCGCATAGGCGATTTCATTCAAGAATAATGTGTTGAAGCTCATATTGGGCTTGGTCAAGAGAAAATCCCAGTGATGCTACCTCCTTTATGAGCTCCTATAAATGAGATTTATAAGACCCGAATCTTCTAGGTGAGTTCATGGTCTCCTTTTTCTATGTCAAAAGGATTTTTAAAAAAATGTATATTTATATCAGTTTTGTGATCAGTGTTCGTCTTTTATATTATCAACGTTAATGATACTTAGTAGTCATTTAAACCCAATACTAACAAAAGTGCATATGATTTTTATATCAATAAGACATTGAAAGAAAGGTAATTTTATTCATAAATGATCAGGTCATTAAAACCTTCCCCCCTTATGAAATTTCATAGAAACAATTTCCCATTCACACACTAAAATAGATGAGGGTAACTCCACCTCATCACTTACTCTGGTTCCCACATTACTTCTTCAAAATTATGGTTTCACCACAACACCTTGATGAGGGGAATCATCTTCATAGAACTTTCTCTGTATGATCAAAGATCTTTACGAGCTTCTCTCTATAAGAGAGGTCATTCTCCAATGGTACAACCTCTAGATTGAGTACATGAAATGGGTCAGGTATATACTTCCTCAAAAGTGATACATGAAATACATCATGTGCGTGAGAGAAGTTTGGTGGGAGTGCTAGTCAATAGTCCATTCCTCTGATGTGATCAAGGATCTCAAAATGGATTATGTACCTTGGACTGCGATTTCCGGTATTCCCAAATCTCATCACTCTCTACCATGGAGATATTCATAAGAAAACAACATCTCTAACATCAATCTCAATGTCTCATTTATGGTTGTCATCATATGTATTTTTTTCATCTCTAAGAAGCTTCGATGTGTTGCTGGATGGTCTTAACCTTCATTACCATTTCATCGACCATTTCTGGACCTAAAGATTTCCCTCCCCAACATCATCCCAACATTCCATTGTTCTACACCTCTTCCCATAAAGGGCTTCATAAGGATCCATTTGGATTATTGAATTGAAACTTTTGTTGTAAGAGAACTCCATCAAAGAAAGATATTGGTCCCATCCACCTTTGAAGTCCATTGAGAAATCTCTCAACATGTCCTCAAGTTTCAAGATAGTCCATTCATATTTTCCATCAGTTTGATAATGATAAGTCATACTAATGTTCATCATAGTATTCAAAGTGTGTTAGAGACTCTTCTAGAACTTAGAGGTGAATATTGGATCTCAATCAGATACAATCGATAGTGGTACTCCATGCATCCTTACTACTTATCTGATGTATATCCAAGCCAATTGATCCAATGAAAATCCTCTGAAATTACAATGAAGTGTTCTGTCTTTGTAAGATGGTCCACAAAAACCCATATAGAAATGTTTCCTTTGGATTCCTTTTGAAGTCTGGTGACAAAGGCGATGATGATGTTCTCACATTTCCATGTCGGTATGGGTAATGATTGCATCATCTTCTTAGAATTCTTCCTCTAATTATTCACTTGCTCACATACTAGGAACATTAATGTATATTCGGATATCTCATTCTTCATGTTATCCTACCAATAATTTTATTATAGATCCTGATACATATTTTTGTTTCCTAGGTGAATAGAGAAATTCGAACTATGTGCATCATCCAATTGTTCTTTCTTTTAAACTAGATTTTAACGAACACATAGTCTTGACCCAAATATCACAATTCCATATTCATTAACATTAAACTCTAAGGATTTAACTTTTATAATTGTTTCTATTTTATTCTTAATTCCCACATCATATTTTTAAACATTTTTTAACCTTTCCAATATAGGTGGTTGAGTAATCATTTTTTAAAGGATTGATGATGTTTCCTTCTTTATGATTCTCATGTCCATATTCATGAAATCTAAGAAGATTATATACTTTTAAATTCTCATTAATTATAAAATCATTGGTTCCTTTCCACTTATAGAATCTTCCACCTTGTTCTCTTTCTCAGGGTGGTAATGTATTGTGCAGTCGTTGTCTTTGATCAGCTCTAACCATCTTCATTAGTGTATATTCAACTATTTCGGTGCGAATATTAATTGAGGCTTTTGTGATCTGTATATATTTCACACTTCTCCCCAAAGAAGAAATGTCACCAAATTTGTAAATTGAAGATCACTATATCCAAATTCAAATCATGTGATGGATAGTTCTACTCATAAATTTCCAATTTCCTTGAACTATAGGAAATGACTTTGTCATTTTGCATCAACACATAACCCATGTTCTTCTTTGAAGCACCACTAAATACCACAAAAAGTTCCCCACTTGTGAGTAGTGTGATCATGGGCACTATGATAAGCCTCCTTGTCAACTCCATGAGGCTTTCTTCACATTCATTATTCCAATAAAAATTGACTCCCTTTTGAGTTAGCTTGGTTAAAGGGTTTGACAATCCTATGAAATTTCTCACAAATCAGTGATAATATCTATCCAGCCCTTGGAAGCTACGGATATCTATCAAAGATTTCATCCTCAGCCATCCCTCAATTTCTTTTTTGATGTTTCGATAGATATCCCATTGCTTGTGATGATATGACCTAATAATGAGACTTCCTTTAACCAGAACTAACACTTTTTGTATTTTTCATAGAGCTACTCCTTTCACAAGGTCTCTAGTATGGTTCATAGATGATTCTCATGTTCCTCATTGGTTTTGGAGTATATTAGAATATTTTTTAAAAATACTACCAAAAATTTGTTTAGGTTATCTCTAAAGACTCTATTCATCATGTCCGTGAAGATTATTAGAGAATTAATGAGTTCAAAAGGCATTACTGTGAATTCATAGTGCTCATACCTTGTACAAAAAGTAGTCTTGGAGATATCCTCATTCTTTACCCTTACATGGTAATATCACGACCGTGGATCCACCTTGGAGAAGAATTGTGCTTCACATATTTGATCAAACAAGTCATAAATTTTTTAAAAAGGATACTTGTTCTTTATCATGATTTTTTTTGAGCTGAAAATAATTAATGCAATGACCCATTGAAACATCCTTCTTCTTGACAACGAGGAATAGTGCACCCCATGGTGATGCACTTGGGCGTATATACCCTTTATCCAGATTCTTCTATAGTTGATTCTTTAGCTCTAAAACAGCCATTCTATATAGATTCTTGGATATTGGAAACACCCCATGTATAAGATCAATTTAGATTTCAACATCTCTTCTAGGAGGAAGACTAGGAAATTCCTTGGGAAACACATCAGTGAGTTCCCTCGCAATGGGAATGTCTTAGATGATGGTTTATTCCTTAGACTCAACCATTTGAGCAAGATATGTGTGCTCATGGGGTATTAATATTAATTCTTGGGATGAAAGTGCTGAGGGAGATTCATCTTTTTCTTTTCACTTATATAGAATTGGGGGGGGGGTCGATCCACCATATAGAGAGTGATTTTCTTCTCACAATAGTTTATGTTGGCTCTTTATAGGGAAATCCAATCCATGCCCATAATTACATCAAATTACTCTAAGGTATGTATTATGAGGTCCAACGGGAAGTTCAATCCACAAATTGTGATTGTGGAGAAGTTATATTCATGAGATTCAATCATTTCCCCATTTTCCATTCTCATTGACATCTCTACTTCCATGATTGTTGCAGTGTTTGGATTGTTCTACTAAACATTCAGGATATAAAGGAATTTTTATTACCAAATTCAAAAAGTAAATTCACTATCCTTAAATTAATAACCATCTTACCTATCACCACTTCGTTGTCCTAACTCACTTCAGTAGTAGTCATGTAATAATCTCACCCTTTCTACCTTGGAGGTTGTTGGTTTCCTCTGAAAAACCTTGGATTAGGGAACTGATTTGCAAAGTGACTAGGTTCCTTGTAGTTTTAGCAATGAACAACGCCTTGAAGGTTGAATAAACCATACATGTACTTTATCACATGGGTAGGTTCCTCCTATCAGTAATCATTGGCTAGTTGACTATCTCTTCTATACCTAAAAAATTTCAACATCCCCATCAAGAAATTTTCGGGGTTCTTCTTTCAACACCTTTGGAAAGTGGGGTTCTGTAATTTCTTAGCACGGTTAGATTTATCCATAAGACCACCAAAATTAAATTCCACCTTCCACTTATTATCCCCATGATACCATTGAGATTATATGTCTCCATTTTGACTTTGAGGTCACATCAGAAAATTTCCTCATAGCTATCAAATTCATAGGTCACTAGGGATTTCTATAGTCTAGGTTTTATCCCACCAAAGTAGTAGTCAACCATGCATTTGGGTTTGATGACATATCCTGAGGCGTATTGTGAAAGCATTGTGAAGTTCTCCTCATATGGTCTGATGGATTCGTCTTCTTTTTTCTTGAGGGAAAAGAAGTATCTTTCCATATTAAGTCGAAGGGTGCGAGGAAAATATTTATTGAAAAAAAAAATTCTGAAAATATTTCCATTCCAACTCCTCGATCTCTTCCTCATGATTTGTATTTTTTATCAGTGTCCACCATTTATTATCTTCACCCCCCATTAGATAGGCAACCAGAAGAACCTTCTCTTGTTCAGAATAATGAAGTACAGAGAATCTCTTCTCAATGGAGTTGATCCATTATTCGTTGATGGATGGATCAAATGATCCATTGAAAGTATAAGGCCTTTGTCTCACAAAGATCTCGATTGTGACTTTTTCTTTCTTCAGTGGGGGGGGGGTGGATGTTCCTCTTAACCCTTGTTTCTATTAAAAACTTTTGTTGAAGGATAGAGTATCATGAAAAATTTTGTGATTCCATCTCCCATTGGATTTGGCTTCTCATTAGAATAGTCATCACATTGATCTTCGCATCGGTTGTTAGCTGGAGCCTCATATTACCGTCCATTGGCTAAAATAAAAGTAAAATTAGGGGTAATTATTATAAACTATTAAACACCTAAAGGTGAATCTAAAGAAAAAATGGGATAACATATAATTTACATTTATTTCCTTAACATATTAATTTCTAGGCATCAATATAAGTTATCCATGATCTATTTCTTAATGTATATTATTATGGTATTTTTTATTGCCCCATTAATAATTTTTCACACTTAGATTATGAATTTACAAAAGCCTATCTCTGAGGAGTGTCGAAAAAAGAGTATAGTAAGGACCATTTTTGTGAACCTGTTCTCATTCAACTCTATCATAAAGCAGTGTATTCAGATTTTACCCCTAGATAAATCAGTGCCAGAGCCATATCTACTTGCTCATATATAGATAGGGATGCATTTTCTTGATAAATCAGTTACTCAATACTTACCAAACTAAGATATTCTTTTCTTATAATTAGTCTTATCCCTAATGACTTCTCTGGAGTTTTCAAATCCTAATCTCAAAAATAACTAAACCTATCCTTTAATACCAACTATAGAAACCCTGGTCTTTATTACGTATTTAAACATTATTTATTACATAAAATAGTTTTTAATACAACGTATAAAATTGATATGCCTAGTTTCTTTGTGGATTAGGAACATTACATGAGAAATTAAGACATAAAATATAACATCTTTATTAAAAAACCTCTTTTACAAGACCACAACATTCCTTCATACTTAGAATTGCATAGGATAACCTTAGGACATACAAAAGAAAAGGGTAAGCTATAAATCCCAATAAGCATGTAAAAAAAGAATAACATTAAGAAGAAAATACATGTTAGTAAATATACATATCAATAGATTATAATAGAAACATTAACATAAAGGCACTGTATAGCATGATTAACATAACACGGAAATGTGGCAATAACTTAAAACATTGCATCATTAATATAAAGGAATCAGGTAAACCCATGTCCCAAAATGGAGTAAAAATGTCTTAAAATGAAAATTTTAATCCTTTTTCCAAAAATTACATATCATGATACTAAAAATTACTCAATGCATTGGAGCGCTATTAGGGCGCACCCTTCATAATCATTTCAATCTCATGCTTAAGTGTGCCGCCTATATCACATAATATGGATTCATTCAGCATCATAATTTACTCCAAGATAAAGGAATGTGGAATAAATACATTAAATTATGTAATCAATAAGTATATGTGCATAATAGGTAACACCATTAATAGAGAAATGGGAAAAGTATTCACTATATGATGATTTTGGCATGGAAAATCGTGGTGCAGTTTTGGAAGCCTAACGGCGTGACAAAAAATTCATAAAAAAATATGGTGAGAGATAAATGGGTATATAATCATATATAAATGAAATTTACATTAATGGGGTCATATAAATAAATTTTCCAACATAGGGAATTTGGAAATATAAGGCGTAACATAGAAAAGAAACTTGAAGAAAGTGGGGAAATGGAATAACTCTTATGAAATTTTAGCATGGTAACAAGTGTACATGGGAGGGATAAATGAGTGTTAAATAGTTATCCCATTATAAGAACATAAAAATGGAAATATTGGTGAGGTGAAAAAACATACCCCAACATTTTTAATTTAAAATAAAAGTGTGTAACAATATAAGGAAACATGGATAAAAATGAGAAAGGAAGGAAACCCTTACTTGAGTGTGTGACTTAAAAAACTTGAAGAGGGGATTCTTGAGAGTTTGGGGAACCTTGTGGGGATTATAGAGAGGGTAGGACATATTAGAGATGTGATAAAATGAGTTTTAGTGAATATAAGTGGGAGATTGGTTGGGTTTATATAGGAAATGAGTTGGAAATTCTTTAATATTTCACGAACATAGGTTTTGGAATCTATATAATTAAATATTCAAAACCCCAAAACAACCCATGGTTTTTTAAATTGGTTTTTTAAAAGGGGATTAGAAAAAATTAATTTATAATTCCAATGGACTAAAATATTAAAATATTTTTCTTGTTTATGTGGAAGAGAGTTGCATTATTAAAGAAATGAATTTAAAACCATAAAATATATTATACATTTTCGAGGATTTTCTAAGGATTTATAAAATAGGGAAAAAAATATAAAATCACATTATTTTAGTGGAAAAAACATATTGGGCCGAGAATATCCATTATAATATTTATTACATCATTTTGGGGTCATTATGATGTCATAAAATTCATAGTTTCTTTATACAATATTTAATTTTTTCCCAAAATATCAATTACCTCATAAAATTATGAAAAAAACAATATTGGATAATTTTAGTGTCTTGATTCTAAATGTTAAATTCATTTTATCTAAATAATTTGATAAATATTGGATGTTTTACTTTTAAAATGAAAACAGACATTTATTGAAAATTCACGGGTTTTGAAAAAACAGTTCTCAAACCTTAATAAAAATTATATTTGACTTCATAAAAATTATATATTAATTTATTATTAATAAAAGTAATTTGGAAATAATATTTTATTAAAATATTAATTATTTAAAAAATTAATTAGTTACTTAAAATAAATTCTTTAAAAATACACTTTATGTTTTATCTTGCAAAGATATAACTTTTATCAAACTGACTACTTAATGATTTATTGATAAGGAACTGATAGAATCATAATTTATAAAAAAAAATTATAATATTATTAATAAATAACATATTTTAATATAATAATGTTTATATTTATCAAAATTACCATTTTTACCTGATGAATCAATTTATCAAATTCAACATTTTTTAAGAAAGACTAGTCTCATAAAGTAATTTATGGAATAAGACTTTAATTTGTAAAAAAGGATTACACAATAAGTAAATAATACCTTATTAAATAACCCCTTATATAACCCGCATAAGACCTAGGGGTAAGGTGTGCAGTGGTGAAAGACTCTTAGGGTAGTTCAGATTACATCCCTCGGGTGGTAATCTCTATTAACATGAACTTCTCCCATAGGTGATTCGTTTCAAGAATAATGTGTTGAAGCTCGGCTTCGGATTGGTCAAGAGAAACAACCAGTGATGCTACATACTTTCTTTGCTCTGACAAATGAGCTTCGTATAGGCTGATTCTACTGGATGAGGTCATTCTCTCTTTTTTCTATGTCGAAAGGAATTAAAAAAAACTTATATTTATATCAGTTGTCTGATAACTCTTAAATGGCTATATTATCAATGGTAATGATACTAAATGGTCATTTAAACCCAATAATAATAATAATAAATGAATGTGTTTTCAATATCCATAAATCATTACAATAAAGGGAATTTTATTCGAAAATTATTGGGTCATTATAATAAATACCATTATCTTTAATTATATATACTTACATATATCATTCTTGTGATGTAAAAGAAATCACATCACTTTGAATAAGTGGTAGTCAACACATCCAAAAATTATGTTATCACTTTCTCAGTGTGTATAAAGGTAAAAAAATGATATATTATATTTCAATAAAGATTATTATTTAATTAATGAAATGATTGATTCATTAATATCATATAAATTCATTATTTTTACCTTTATTAACTTCTATGTAACTTGTTTGTGAAAAACGATTCAGATCACTTCGTGAGGTGTTAGTTTGTTGTACTCACGAGCGATGTTATAGTACCCCCTATGGTATGAAACGTAAAAATATGTATATATGATTAAATGGAACAACATGTATAATTATGTTATAAATATCATATATAAACTTTATATCCATCATTATACCCAACCATTAAAGGTGGTAATGGGAAAATGAACGACATCAATTAGTGAGGCAGTAGTCTGATGTACACATGAATGATGATTTCATAACCCATTTAATAGAAGTGTCTGTGGTTATAGGTAATAAAAATAACCTAAAAAATATCAATATATTGAGGACACTTATTTTATTATATAATCATGGTATAATTATAATTGAATGGGTTGATAAATAAATCAAACTAAAAAATTCCCTCTGATGAATGTTACCACTTTTTTGAGTAACTCCTTTTTTAAACTAAAGGCCTTAATTAGTTTGATTTATGCCAAAATTGAGGCTTCTAGGGTGTGATTAGGTCAATTTTTAGTGATTTCAGCAGACTTTTTATGAGTAAAATGACGTGAGATGTGTGAATAAGTGGATGGAGTGATTTCCCTTTAAAAGTTGAGGAGGAGTGTCATTCTTGTAAATAATCAGAATTATTTTCTATTGGGAGGTCCCCCTTACCTCATGTTACTCCAAAATTGAATAATAATGGTGTTGGGGGATTATCTGTTCAACAAAAACTTCCAACATAGAAAATAAATATATTTTTTAAACATTTTTCCCCTTAACTCCTAAGTTTCCATATTTTTTCCATTTTGGGTATTTATTAAGTTAACTTGTTTTCTAAACTAAGTAATTTATCCATTAAGACTAAATTAAAGTGATAATTATTAGAAAATTTATACCCACTTGTTATAAATATTTAAACAAAAGTATAAAATAAAAATCTCATATGTGTTGGAAAGTAATTTTAACAGAAGCGCATGTAACACAAAAAAGTTCTTTAACCATAACTGTGCCAACAAAGTTTTTACTATTTAAGGGTTAATAAGTTAATTATAAAATAGCAATTGGTCCAAGAATGGACCATATTTTATATTTATTAAAATTTAAAAATCACTTGAAATGAGATAGTATTTTTAGTAATTTTAAATCATTTAATAAAATATCATTTATTTTAAAATGATATTAATTCCAATTTTGTTATTATTTATTTAATTTAAAATTAAAAACTTAAATAAAAACATATAATTTGAAAATATTAAGATACAAACTATGTAAAAAGATATATTCATCTAAAAAATAATTGAATACAATAATTCATTCAATTTACTTCACTTTTAATATTTTTGGTACTATTTATTTTAGTTAATTATTAACTAAATAATTACTATGTTGGAATTTCTTAGGCATCTTAAGTAACTCTTTCATCTCTAAAAATTAAAGGTAAGTTATCATGATAAAAAACTCATTTATATTTAATATATATATATATATAACTGAACATATGTTATTTTTCCTTATCCCGGGGCTTTATGGAAATTGAAAGGAAAAATGGTTCCTTTTTATCTTTTTCTTTACTTAACATATTACATGGGTAAATTTCGTGGAATAGTGTAATAAAAGATCATAAAAAATATCATATAGTTATAAGGGTCTAAATATATTTATCCAATGAGTTATTATAAGTGTCTTGGTGATTTTGTTCCATAAGTGTAAAGTTTAATCCCTTCATAAACTCGTTTTTACCTTAATTGTTATAATTAAATTTAACTTTTTTCACTAATAAAATTGGTATAAAATTAATTTGGACTTATTAGAAAATATAAATTACTTTAATTCTAAATATTTAATTTATTTTTCTAAATTAAATTCAAAGAGGTGACAAGTTTTAATTCAATATTATTCATGTAGATACGGCAAGAAACGAGGTTTTTAGTATATGAATTTTTTAGAAAACAATGATTATATATTAAGTTAATGACTAATAATAATAATATTTTGAAACTTAAATATTATGTTCTATTATATAATCTATAAATTTCAATTAAAACTTTTCTTATTTGGTATTATTTTAATTAATTAAAAAGGATAAGCAATATGCATTTTAAAATAGTTTTTTGGAAAACCATTTTTAAACTAAAAAAAACTTATACTAAAAACGAATATAAAGTTGATTCAAAATTAATCAAGTTTATTAAATCTAAATAAATAATATTTAGGTTAATTAAAAACATATTCAAAACATATTGGGACTATTAAATTATTTTTTTTTGAAAACAAAGGACTTTTTTAAAAACGGTATTTTTTACTATTCACCAAAAATTCAAAAAAAATGAAAAATCCCAAAATTTCACTGAAAGTAAATTTTGATATTCTGATTAAAAAAATTATTATCATTTTATAAAATAAATTTTCTGATATTTCCAAAATTTTATTATAATATTTTTTTCAAGAAAAGAAATAAATATCATATTTGAAGAAAACATAATTTTGAAGAATAAATCACTTTACTAAATATTTATTGATTATTTACTAATAATTTATCAATAATTTATATCTAATCATACATTTATATATATATATATATCATAAAGTAGTTAATATTATTAATAACCTCTAATTTAATGGCTAGGTTATAATTTTAATATATGTCATGGGGCGATTAAGTTTAGTGTAGCTTGTTGAATACGCCATCGAACATAAAATTATTGGGGTTACATGTAACACAAAAAAAATTGAATGATATTTATAACTCAATATAATCTCATTTTTGTGTTTCTTTTATGCTATGGAATATAATTTTATTATTTTAAAATCTATGGGTGTTACATAAGTAGCCCATCTATTATCTCTCTATTAGTTGTACGATGGGTCATACAATCACATTTAAGATATCCCCAGTTGTTAAAAGATTTTCAACACCTATCGCTAGATTGACTGGACCCATCTCGAGAGCCTCTAATAGTAGACCCTTGGTCATGAGATCACTTCATAAAACATCACTCACATTCAGATCCATGTGTCTGTCGTCAGCTACCTGTTTCTGAAGTCTCAACCCCTATGATCCCCTTACTAGCACCCATTTTCAGTGTCTGCTCATCCTTAATACTCTCTATCACCAAATCATGCTCAAACACCCTAAAATTTGTAAGAATAAAAATAGTTATAACATTGTACCATATATCTCTATGTATACCTCACCTAAAGGTCTGCACTCGAAAGAACATATCTCGAATTATATTCCTCGAGTATCGTGAGAGTTTAGTAAACCTCGACAAATACAAAGCCATAATCATGTTTCACAATTGTATCTATAAAATCACTTGGATGTACACCTCCAACATTATATTTCAAGATTACTCCTCCTTGAATAGATTCTCAAATTCTATCCATGAATGATTCACCTCATCATATGTACAAACCACCAAGATCTACCAACACCCTATGAAACCCGGAAGAAGACTCACTTTTGGGACCAAGATCAAGTTTGTAGGTTTCCTAATGAGACAAAAGACTCATGTAACTACCTCAATCAAATCCTCAGTTTCCTATGGTTTTGGATCACACTTAATCCTTAGAGGTCACTAAGTCTACAACACATGAAGTATGCTCTAATAGTGCTCCTCATCCACTAGTACTCTGGGTAACATCCGATTCTCAACACGTGGAGGTATGGTCAAAAAACGACCCATATCCATTACCTCTTGTACAATCCCTTGAATGGAAGTCTTGTGGTTGAGGGGGTCATCCTTTCGATCCTATGGATGAATCCTAGATGGAAATATTCATGTAGGAATTCAAAAAATTACAAGATGTCCCATGATCAATGAGTTCATCTTAGAAGCTAACTCAAGAAGGACATGGAAACCTGACCCTTTCCTATATGATGCATGTACCGATTTTTTCTCTGTAACCAATTTCTACATTTAATTATTCTAAAGGTAGGTGACCAAAGTCCCAGTATATCGATACATCAATTGTCCCACCAATACTAGACTCCCTTTCTTGAAATCTGAACTCGATACAGTTAACATTGTTTTCATAAAATCCAAACCAATCTCACCACCATAAAAAATTTCAAATTCCAATCCTAAAATGGAACACTGATTTGATACCACTTTGTGATGACCAAACCCACCATGGCACACCTATCTGGCAATAAGCTAGGAGTGACTACCCTAATCTCACTTTCAATAGTCCAAGGGTTCGCGACCAGTGTTGAGTAAGAATAACAATCACATGAGAGGCATTAGGTTAAGGTACCTATACACATGCACAACTCCAATCCCATAAAAATGATGAAATATAAATTACAACTGAAACCAAATGCATGCACATAGAAAAATCCCAAAATCAGAGTACAAAATAATATTAGAAGGAAATAAGGTCCAAATACAGGCCCATCAAAAACTATTAAGGACAACCTGATAGTAAGAGGGAACTATAGTCAAATGTGACTTTTATTATGAACATTGTTATATCTACCACAAATCTAATCCCTCTATAATCTTGTACCATCGTTAACATTGTTCAATTTTCAATCATATACATAAGACATAACACATGTAGGCAGATCCCACATAGGGGTGAGTATAACATTACCCAGTAGGACACCTCAAAATCACTAAGTATAATGAACGTAGAGTTGTAAACTTGTCAAATAATATATAAATTAAAATATGAAACATATAATAAAACATATTGATATACTCATAGTTGACATTAAATCTCACAGTAAGGCCACAACTGTATTACTAGCATAAGATCTTTCTCTTGTTTCTGTAACCACACTAATTTGAGAGAACTCACTCCATGATTCTGATAGCACTGATGGCGTTCATATGAGATATCATTCTTGTTGAGTCCCATCTTGAGGAAGTACATGCTGGAAGTATGAATAGATTGGTACAAATATGGGGATCACACCAAGGTCCATGGGGTAATACAGAAAAAACCCAATCTATATTAACTCACTAAGTATGGGATTGATACCCGTGTATAGTTGGTCATGCCAATTATGAGAACCCCACCAAGGGAAAAAGATGATATAGGATCTCATCTCGGCATCTAAGAGGGATTCTGACAAATCTATCTGAAACTAATCCCTTGGAGAGTATCAAAATCCTTTGTTCAGGGTGTAATCTCATATTATATCCTCATAGAGATGGATTAAGGGAACCCACCCATGAGGAAAGTAGTCCACACATAGGGGAATAAGGTCTCCTAGTCATCTTTTAAGAAGTACACAGTTTTTATTATCAATACACATTGTGCCCCTTCAACACTAGGTATACCCATGTATCATGGATCATGCTCATTTCAATGTTTCTATATATTTGACTATGCCCGTGTACCTGGTTGTGTCTGTGTATTGGGTCATGTTTGAGTACATGTCTCAGCCCATGTATTATGCCCATGTCATATACCTGGTTGTGTCTACGTCCATGTATCATCTAAGATACATGACAAGACACTAGGTAAGGGTCGCACATTGTGTGACATGTGTCGCATGGCATGTTATATTTAATTTCACTTGAATCCCTAGAAGCATAGCTAGGTCCCCACACATGGCATGTGTTCTTTAGTACAAATCATGTAGTGCGGATATTTCCAGAATCTGGTGATTCTTCACATAGTCTTCCAATTCCATCACCTCCACCGCATAACATGCTCACAAATCTCATATCTTGGGGTTGACTGGACTTGCTGTCACCAGTGACTAGATTTTGGGTTTTGATTCACTAGAAAGCATTACACAAAGACATCCTTTAGTCATATTCAAAATCTCGCGTATGAACATCTTCAATCTAATCATGATTCTACTCCACTACTATCATATCTTGATCTAATTGTCAAAATAAACACAAATATGAAGTATCAATACATTTCACCAATAAATGGTAGTGAAGTGATTGATTAGCATGTAGTTTTTCACTACATTACAAAAGAAACATCAGTGATGATTGCACGAAGAACGGGGAAGAAATTCACAAAAAAAAACACAAGAATGGACCTCAGCCAGGGTTTATGTTTTCCATAATTCATTTATATTAAAAATAGGAATGAATAGATAAAATTAATCATGAAGAGAAATCCTTAAATTCTATTCATAATAATCTCATACATGTAATACGATCAATCAACTAATTAATTAATTAGTTGATTGATTCACCTTTGTTATAGGATAATTTTTTTTTGATAAATCCACCTAATACCAACATCCTACCACAAGATGGATTAACCACTGATGATGAATGAATATTCATTGTTTTTGTTAGTGATACCCTCAATTTTCATTGGCGTGAATGATCGTCGATCCCTTATTGTCATTTTTCAAGACTTTCTCCAATGTTCTCTCTCAATTCTTAGGATTATGAGGCTAGCCTTGGTAATTGAAAATAAGGATTCTTATGTAGAGGAATATTATATCACTGCATAATTTTAAATAAAATTAATTTATTTAATTATTTATTTACTGTTTATGCTTGAGATAAATTTTTCCTAAATAGCTGGTTCCGAAAAAGAATATGCCATGCCTAGGGTAAAGATCACATCTTGAACTTAACAGTGGTCTCAAATTTCTGATCTAGGTATTCATTTTGGATTTATTCCTCTTCTTTAGTAAAAGTGATCATATGTGATATTAATATATTTAATATTTTTCCAATATAAATTTTGGGCTCACTGGGCCTCAGAATCTCATGTCATCTCGGTGCCTAACTCTGAAAATATTACTAGATATATTTAAATGATTTAAATGGAAAAAATAGAAACATTACAAATTATGTTTAATAATGTAATTAATTAATTTTATTTTTTCATACAAACGGGCTGGTTACATGGCATGTACAATCTAGATACATTTCATGTAAGTCACTTCGCCATTTACCTATAGCACATTCATAGGAACTAGGTGTATAATCCAATCATAGGCATTTATTAAGTATATGACATGTTTTAGAGATACACACTGTGTGGCATTAGAGCTGCATGGTTTTCAATCACAAATTTTATGTAATAAAACATGATGAATCATTGAATACATATTTTCTACCATGAAAACACATGGACTATACTGCATGACTTCAATTCAAACAACATGTAGTCTGAAAAACCATGTACCAGCCTTTTTTGGTCATCACATGGTGTGTAAAGATGCCACATATTTAGGAACATGACCATCCATGTTTCTTCACTACGTGGTCTTGGTGTGGTGAATATGGGTACATGGTGTGTACCTTAGGGTTACAAGTCGTGTAGTCTCATGTTATCTACCCAGAAAGATCAAAATCTCTAAATGGGTTCCTCAGATGTTCTTTATGTTGTTTAACATGTTCTTGGTTATATAAAGGTGTACCAAAAAGGGGAAGAATAGATATCAATATTCAAATTTAAGGAATTATTTTCTCAAAATGAAAAACTAACATTAAATGCATATAAATATTAACCACTAATAAATAATTATAACTTTATATGAGACTTCTCTGGTATTACTTGATGGTTCTGGATGAAGTAAAAATCCTATTGGGTCACGGATAACTCAACCTTTATCAATTTTTAGGAATAATATTTACTGTACATGACGATAAACACCATGACCAATGAATGAAAAACGATGACAATTGATAAAGATAATCATAACCAAGAGGGGGGATTTTTTTCATGTTAAATTTATAATTAATTCAATTAAGATAATTTCATTGGTATTGGGAATTCATTCTTTAAATAAATTTTTCGTCATACAAATCCTTGTTCAATTTTACCTTTATTGCATTGATAGGATTATAATAATAATACAGCTAGTTGGGATCCACACATGCTCATATGATATTGATGTGTCACCAATGGAACTCAGGGTGCTAGCATGATGGTATTGGTCATCTTGTGTCAGTCCCTATGATCGGCACACAATCCTTAAATGTTTACAAGTTGATTTTTATTCTCTCATTCTTGAGAATATAATGATGGCATAGGCTCTTCGTACTTGAGGGATTTATAGAGACTCTTCTCTCTAGGTTTGAGAGAATCTCTAGAGGGGATGTGTTATGTAAAAAAATATATTGCCCTATGAAATTATATAATCATGTATTTATAGATCTAGGGTTGAGAATATAAAATTTCAAAACGTCCCTTAGTTATTCTCATAATCTTAAGCGAAACTCATGAATAAATAATAATGTTTTTGTTTTTATTTACTTGACATACATTATGATCACTTATAAAATAAATATATATAATTTATTTAAATAATAATTTAATTTATCATTCCCACCATACCTGATAACTCAGTTAACACTTACCTTGCATTAACCTAACCTTGAATAATAAAGATTATTCATTGTTAAGTATATAAATATTTATAATATTTACGGTCTTGATAATAAATAATTGTTCTAATATTCAACTCACACATAAATATGTTGACTGGGTATTTTTTATCAGTAAATACTGAATACATATTATCCCAAATACTGGAGAATAGTTTTATTTGAATAATTGAGTTTATATATAATTTAATTAAGATCAATAAAAACACTAACTATGTGTCCCTCTAGGATTATTCCCCAGTTACATTATTCGGGTATTCCCAAAGTCCAATATCAATGTCTAAAAATAAGTAAAAGACCAAATAGGAAGTATTTAATGTAATAACATCAAAATTCATATATGAATTCTCTTGGTGTAATATAATATCTATCTCGATTTCTAATCAAGGAAGTTGCATACTCATTTCATCAACCAATATGTTTTATATTTCTTTATTTAACTTCCCAAAATGAAATTTTCTATACACCATATACATGGAATTTAGTAAAATAATTTTATTTCAATCAAAGGGGTGAGATATGAACTTCCACAAATATAAAAGGGAAAAAATTTTCCTCGGCTTATTCATTAATAACATATCATTCAAGATGCACCCAACAAACCCAACTTTGTCTTGAACATTTTCTATCTATGTTTATGGAAAAATATATAAGTACAAGAGTCATAACATGTGTCGACAATAATCTTAAATTCTAAGGATCATTACACATGTTTGCATATAGTAGTATCCAATGACATGAAAACATGCAGATTTCCAATTTATGGGTCTGTCCTCATAATATCCCACCTTATAGATTACCAAGTGTGAACTTCATGTGATGAATTCTTATCCACTAATGAGTACTCACACCTAATAGTCTCCATTATCTCTATCTTTTCAAGTGATTTCATGTGATTATAGAATTTTTTAAGAATACCATCATATAAATTCAAGGTTCTCTCCATAGTGAGGAACTATATATAAAAATTTTTTAACACGATAAATATTCAATTACATTATCATATTAAATTCTTGTTGAATAGAAACCAATATGTGATAAGAGTTTATATAGATATTAAAATCTATGAATATATATACATTATTAGGTATAGAGAAGTTGGTTCTTGGACACTAAATCTAGTACAATAATATCCAGTGAGTGCATGTTGGTTTTTATTATTTATAAATGAATAAAAATGTTACAAGTTAGATAATAAATATGAGAAAAACCATTAACTATTGACTTAGTTAAAAATTTAATTCAATGAAACTCGTATATAAATATCTAAATAATATAAATGCTCTAACACTCCACCTCGAGATCTGTATATCTACCTTGGATATAGAATAAAATAAAATAAAATGAAAAGGAAAATAATAATAACATGTGTCTGTATCCCCTTATTGTTGGCGTTGTCCAATTATATGTGAGATCCTAATCCTAATAATAATGGTTGATTTAGAGTATAAAAAATAGGTTCATTAATAAACTCCCATATTATTGAATAATATGTACACCCCATGTTGATGATGAGTTGTGCTTGAATATGTTGGGTGGAATAGAGCTCGATTTGTAAACCTAAAATGTATGGCAATGTGATACCCATATTGAAAACCCAAAAGGCTAGGTGATATGATGCCCTCCATGTGAAACCAAAATTGTGAGTTATACGATGCTCAATTTTTCTGGCCAAAAAATATGGATGCAATAAAGCCTGATTTTGTTGGCCTGAAATTTTGGGTGATACAACACCAGATTTTGAATATCCAAAATAATGGGTGATACAACCCATAATTTTTTGAACCCAAAAGGTTAGGTGATATGACAATTGATTTTTCAGAATAAAAATGATCTTATTATGATTTTGGTATCACAAATGTGATCTATGCATTGATGAAGAAATCAAATGTTGATTTAGGAAACTTGATAGTGATCTAAGTGATAAAGAAGAATCTAGATGGTGATCCAAGTAACTGTATGATGATATGAGCAACAGTTAAGAATATAAATGGTGATCCATGATTCTTGATGTTAACATGGTAAATGATTATTGTTGTTTTAAGTAATCAATAGTGGTTATGTAGCAATAACTAGGCCCAATGAAGATCCATGAAGTAATAAAGATTCTTGATAGAGATCTGACCAGGTATTTCCACTATATCTCTATAACTCCATGGAGTTAATGATGTAGGGGGAACCATGCGATTAAAATAATATGATCAAGTTATGAAGGTGGTAGTAGGTGACACAAGAAAACCTAGGGGTTATTATTATTATGTTTGTTGTCAAGGGGAAGGTTCCCCCCTTTGGGGGGATCTAAGAAAGTATTTTTTCCTAGAGTTAGGCAACCAACTTTGATGGTATGTAAAATGATAATATCAAGAATCCATTGAGTGATGTTCGGTTATTATTATTTAGGTATGAATAAAATTAATTTACAAGTTCAAGTCAACCCATTGACTATTATCTCTAACAAAGCACCAGTCTAGTCAAATTTATATCTAAATATCTAAATATTCTAGATAATCTAACACAAAATATTTTTTAAATAAATTTATTAATTTAAATATTTTATTTATTAAATAAAATTTATTATAGATAGATAATAAATAGAAATTGAAATTAGGTGTGTCTCATGCACTCTTTTCTAAATGTAAAACCATCAAGTATTTCAAACATTGTATTTTTTTAATCAACTACCATTGATAAAAAATAATTTTAACAATATTGAGAATTTAAAAACAATCAATTAGTTCTATATACTATAATTAAATACAAATATGTATATATAATATTTAAATTTAATTTATATACTAAAGGGTGTGACTACTCCATCTATGTGTCTCTGCTATGTTAATTTCTCTACTGTGGAAACCTCCCCACATCTCCCCATACTCGCCCATTTTATGGCCAGTTATTTTCCACTCTCCATACACACGATTTCTAAAAAATTTCTACTCACCACAAACTGATTACGGTTCAAAATTTATATCCTCCACCTCCCACTCTAACTATGCCTCCTCCTACACTTTGTTCTCTGAATCCATCTTTTAATAATCTTTCTACTTCACCTCAGATTGCGCCTCTTCCTAGTCTCCACATCTACCTTTGTCTCCTCCTATGCCTCCTCCCCCACATCCACCTTCACCTACCATTCTACTCCAATTCATTCATGATGTCTCCATTCACCAAACCATTTCATCATTCCAAACTCATCCATCCTTGTTCTACGTCCAAACCCTAATTTAATTCAATCTAGTTCCAATTTCTTAGATTAGTTCCACCTTCATTAACTCTATTTCATTGATCTTGATTTTCAATGAAATCCATCACCTTCGATAAAATCAAGTCTGACTCTCAGAATTCTTTTTTGAAAATCCAATGTCTTTAGAAGTTCTTCTCAGACTTTCTATATGTTATCTGTTGATAATCCAGAAGGGTTGGTTAACAAAAAAGTGTCATAAAATTATTTTAGGGTTTATAAATGGTATTATGTCATAATATTCGGAATATAGTGATGCAGGCTTCCTATAATCATGTTAATAAAGTTTCTTATGTTTATTTATTATCTCTTTAACAAGCTATAAGATGAATTTATTCTTCAGAATTGTTCATCGAGGGGATTTATTATAGATGAATGTGCCCAGTTTTCAAGAAACATTCATAAAATACATTGAAGTAGCTAAAGATAATATTATCTTTGATCATGAATCTAGAATATCCAGGGGATTTAAATTTATTACATATACCTCAGCTAATGAGGCCTCTAGTTCCATATTTTATATTGATAGATAGGATCTCCATGGCCATCTAGTAAGGGTAAACTACGCAATTTACAACACTCGTAGGTTTGGTGATGGTGGATATGGTAGAGGTGGCTATGGAAAATCTAGCTACAGAGGCGACGAATAAAGATATGGTGGATATTCGAGAGGAGGAAGTAGCTATGGGGTGGTGGTGATAGCTATTCTGGAGGTAGCAGTGGTTATGGTGGTGGTGGTTGTGGTGGTTTTGGTTGTCGAAGTGGTGGTGGGGACTATAATGATTGTGGTGGAAGATACACTGGTGGAAGTGGCTATGGTGGGGGCAGCAGAGGCCACACTGGTAGTGGGTATGGTGGCGGTGTTGATGCTAGCTATGGTGGTGGTGGCTATGGTGGGGTAGTTATAGAAATTTAAATGTTAGTGGCGATGTCCACGGTGGAAATGCTGAAAGGGTTTGTGACATTTACAGTGCATCCGTTGGTGGTGGTGGTGGGGTGGACGCCACCATTGACAGTTCTAGTCTAGGTGGTGAATTATGCTCTAAAAATCCATCCGGGGATACACATGAGTAGGGTGCATGCCATCTGAATGGCTGTGCTGACAAGATGGAATTATTTGAGCCAATATGTAATAAAGAACTTGCTTGATCATGTTTTGTACCTCATTGTAGAATCCTTTTTTCATTTTTTGTACCATCAAGAGAGGTTTCTGAAATGGGATTAGTTTCTTGAAACATGATTTAGTTTCCTTGTGACATGTTAATGATAAGGTTATGCACTTTTTGGCTGGAGTAACTTATTTTGAACTATGTTGTCCTAGAAGCAAAGATTTTTTTTTGTTGGTGAATTTATATGCAACTTTGATTTTTTGATATAGAAAAAAATTGAAACATGAACTTCATATTAAGTCAAATAAGATTTTGTTTGTAGTGATTAGTTAATTTATGTTGAACATTTTTCAGTATTAGAAAAAGTATGAATGTGGTAATTTAAATAAGGATCATGTAAGGAGGCACTATATTATTGTGGATTAATACATCAGTTTCCATAAAAGGAAACCTCATTTGTTGCTCATCAATTTTTCATGGGGTTATTCTTATTAGAATTTATGTATTTATGTAATTTTTCATATTTCTAGTCCTATTTTTCTTCACTATTCATGTATTTTTTTCACAACAAATCTATAGAGTAATTTGGTCACTATTATGGTCTAATTAAATTACTCATCGTATTTTCATCAGGAAGTAGAATATTTTGGTAATTGTTACTATTTTAATTTCTATATTTAAGCAATTTTACACTTTTCCAATTCTGAATTTATTCATTATTGTAAATTGTTGACCTATTAAATAAATTATAACAAGAATAAGTTATTAGTGACGTACATTTGATCTGTTGAAACATAGATTTAACTAATAACATTACTCATATGTTTTATTAGTTAAAACTATGCTTTCATTGATTTATTCATTGACTTTGTTTCCCACAATTATGACCAAATTATGTTCACTATAGACTTCTATCCTATTCTGTTGAACTGTCATCGTGAATTACATGAATTCTTCATCCATTTAGATCTTATACCATGTACATCACCATATAACCTCCATTAATTATATTTTTTACTCCATATTACATTTAATATTTTATTTTGTTCCAATACTACCACTAAAATCACACGAAACATAATTCTCCCGCCTTTCACTATCTTCCATTTCTAGTTAGAGAAATTTGATCTTGAAAATGTAACATTTTTCCAAATAGGAATACTAATCTCTACCTAATACCTACTAACTCAAAGTCTCCAGACACCATGACAACCATCTTGAATGTATGGGCTTCTGAAAAAAATAATTTTCTTCTTATTGATTTTTACCCATCCTTATTACATTGTAATTTACTTTAACGTACAATTAAAACTGATAATATTTTAAATTATTAATATTGTATGCATAGGTTCTATGTGTGTTTCAACTACATGTGCTTAAGCTGGTAACGTACTCAGATGAAAATTACATATGTTCTGTGTGTTTCAATTACAAATGTTATGTGTCTGTTTCAATTACATATGTTCTGTGTGAATTTCAATTATATATGTTATTTGAGTGTTTTAATTACATATGTTCAAACTGGTAACTTTTTTAGGTGACGGTTGACAATAGGCCCCATATATATTAGTTAAATTTTCATCTCGTATATCACATTATTCTTCATTGTCTTTAATCAGTTTCACTACTTTTAGGACATATTATAGGTAATCACTAGCCCATTCTATAATAATCAATGACAAAACAAAAGGTTTCTCTAATCTCTAGAAAACTAAAAATATTAAGTATTTCTAGGAGATTAGAAATGGTGCAACTTCAACATTCAATTTTGAGACAACTAACTTGAGATAAATATCTTCTTTGTCCTGATTACTTGTCAGAACATACCCCATTACTCTACACTCTAATAGTGTTTGTGTCTATATATATCTTATCGATTCATTCGATAAAATCCTATAATTACAATTTCCATAATTATTCATTTGGTGCATATACACCTGTATGGATATTTATAAAATTACATTTATAAAGTTACATTTTTAAAATTCAAGTAATAAATCCACATATTTATGAATAATTGTATAGTTACATGATTACGTATCAGTGACTGTGACTAAACTTGTATGAAACTATTCCCTTTCCACATGGCCAAATCCTTCACTACTTTAAAAGGTTTCTATTACAGGTTGTGATGTTAATTTGTTTCATGTTCTTCTTTTTTCCATGTGATTCACCACTTTTTTTGACGGTATGTTATATCTATAAGAATTTAAATTTCTTCACTATTACTTTATTCATAATAAAAATTTATATTTTAATTGGTTATTTTTTATTAATTGTAATCTGATAATGATTTACTTCCCAAATTTTTGAATCAAATTTTTAATGATTCTATATTTATCACTCAATTTAATCACATAACTTAAAAAAATGGTTTATTAATTATGGTTTTTATATTAAAAAAATTATGTCAATTTATTTCAGGTGCTTATTCAGGTTTCCCACTTTATGGAGACCTATTGGTAACCGTTCCCATTACACTTGGCCAAAACATTTGTTGCTTGAACTGGTTTCTATTACAGGTAGTGACATAAATTTCTTTCAAGTTATTCTTGGTCTGTGTGATTCAAATTTATTGTGAAGTTATGTTACTGCTATAATAATTTCAATTTCTCTGATTCTAGTTAGTTATTTTAAAATAATCTACCATTATTGGTTTTTTATCTTTTTTTGAACTAAAATTTGTTTACTTCCATTAATTCTAATCTAATTTTGAGTTATTATATATTTATCACATAATTTAATTACATCACATGAATGAAGTGGTTTATTATTTATATGTTTAATATTTCATGAAGTGGTGTAAATTTATTTTAGGTTCATTAGGTTTGGTAACTCCCCGACCCTAGAAGCCCAAAGTCAGTGCATTATTTTAATACATTATCATGAACAAAAGAAATCAAGTCCTGAAAGACCAATCTCTTTAGCAGTCATGGAAAATAGAATACATACATGATTGTTACATTTCAATTTCAAAAATAATACATAGCATAAATGATCCTTTGATAACACCATTAATCCCCTAGCTTAACCCTACATATCAATCATAATACACTTCTTAGAATCTAGGGAAAAAAAATAAAAGAAATTGGTGACATAAATGCTCAGTAAGGATAACAATATAGTGGAAACATTCATAAATAAGCATAAACATTTAAGGAAATGTATAAGACTAAAACATAAGCCTTTAAAACATAAAGTTCTACATAATATGGCCAATATAAATCAAATAATTCCATTTACTTATTCACATGGATATTATACTAGTCTAATAATCACATGCAAAATCAATAGCCAATTTCATAATGATGGAATGCAAAATGACATATTTCATAACCAAATATTCAAGGACTTGTTCAAAGAATACAAATAAAATTTTGTCATGGACATGTTCCAAGACACTAGTTTGTCTCATGAGACCTACCGACGCATCAAGGATCTATAATGGGCTCCACTCGTCACTTACTAAGTTCAATTCATTCCTCATATGAAAAGGTTTAATCATAACAGATACATTCATATTAAAACTAGCATAAGAAATGTCAATACTTTATCCATAAACCTTGAATGGTATAAAAAATAAAAATCCACAGTCAAACATACCCGAAAATCATCAATACAATATGGAAGATTTTTATAATAAATCAACCTTGACCTAGAATAATTTCCTATAATGGATGTTGACATAGATGAAAATTATCAATAAAAACGTTTGAGAGAAATATCCCTTTTTCATGAAATCATTTAAAAGTCACATAATTTTTAAAGTATGTCATTTAAAAGATAGTTTTGAATCAAATTGTCCTATACCACTTTGAAACTTTTGAAAGGAATTAACATTTTAAAACATTCATGTCCATATAAATAAATCATTAAAATCATTTTGAAAACATGGACATTAATGAGAAAGGTTAAGAAAAATAAATCTTTAAAACATTTAAAATTATGTTTTATAAAAAATTCCCCTAAAAATAATCCCTTTGAAAAATATTTTATGAAACATGGAAATGGATAATAAATATGTCTCAGTAGATACTTACGTGAAAACAACCTCGGATAATAAAGAGATTGTGACATTAACCATTACCTTGCACTTTCCGTTGGTGGATGATATGTTTAACCTCCTGTATAATAACCATAGTATGCCATTAAATTATAATAGAACCATATTCATATTTATTATATCATACATTATTCATTTATGACTTTATTCTACCTATTTTATAATGATTTCTATGTAAAATTAACATTTTTGGTAATAATTACTTTCTTTATCATATTTGTTTTAACTTGTTATTCTTAATAAAAATCATTTAGATAATGATTTAAATACTTCAAGAATATAATCATTGATTTTTATATCATATATATTTGGAATATAAATATTTATAATAGATAGATATATGAAATGGAAGGCACCGTTTATGGAGACAGGTAGGTCATACGTACGCATAAGCATTGTTTTTCTTCATATCGTATTGAAAAGAAGTAAGTAAATAAGATATATGTAAGTACATAAATAAATAAATATATATGTATATATACAATAGCATTATTATGTCATATATTACCTACTTATTAATAATATATATTTTTGTAATCTTTTTTGATTGGTGAACGTGGAAATGAATCTCATCATGTCGTGGAGACGGTAATCCGTACGTACGCACGAGCGACAATACCATTATATTGATGGTGAAATAGTATTTAATTGGATGATATATCATATATAATGAATAATTAACATGTTATATTTATTATTTAAATCAGTTTTACTCATTATTATACCCATCCAAAAAATGAAGTGTTTGAATAACAAGCTACACCACGACATGGAGATGGCTATCCGTACGTAAGCATGTATGGTGACTTTGTCATTTATTGGATGGATAGAATAAGAAATATTGTTGTAACATATTTATAACGACATCATAGTATATAATAGGTACTGGAGTTATTATTTTTTTATGGAAACAAAAAAATAAATAGAAAGTGGAAGAAGAAAAGAACTTGAAAGAGGGTGGTGAAATTATTACCTCGTTTTCGGGTGTTGCTTTTTGAGTTGATCAAAAGGACTCCCTAGGTTGAATTTATGATGAGATTAAGGAATATAGGTTTATGTGAGGGATGTTGGGAGGATATTTGGTTAGTTTTTGGCTAATCCAAAAGGCTTTAGAGGCGTGGTTTTGAGAGAAGGGGAAGTGCCCTTTTATAAGAGGGGTGGGGGTCACTTTAGGAAAAGATTAAAATATTAATTTATTATACAATAATATAAGGTTTATAATGGCTCCAAATTAATTTATATAGAGACTTAGGTGGTCATGGGTATATATACTTTCAACCAATAGGTTTTAGACAAGTTTAGGTTACCATTTTAACCTTATCACTTAGATTTAACTCTTAGTTAAATAGTTTAACTTTTACTGTGTCTTCTTGTATTCTTAAACTATATGGTTAATAAACATAATCTAAATGTCCAAGATAACCTAAAGTGGTTCATTAATGACATATATAATATTATTTAATACCTTTATACAAACCTTATATTTTTAGGAATATTATATCAACCAATAATAAAGTATTTGTTTTAAAAACTAATTTATGTCCATTTGACACTATTTGGTATTTTGTTTTTGTGAAAGTCATAAAAACATTATCACATAGAGAAAACTTATCTAATAAAATATAACATGTCATATTAACCTATAAAATTAGTGGAATTCATCATAACTCTCAAATTACATTTATTTGGATATTTATAATATCAATTATTTTAATATTTCATTAATAAAATAATTATTACATCATCATTGTGTCATAAATAAATTAAATTATATAATTACTAAAAATTATAAATAAAATACCATTAATTAGTAAATTTTTTTATCTTTTTAATGATTATTTATAGTTGAATTTATATTGTGTGTAAACATATATAAAAATGGGTTAGTTATAAAACATTGAATTTAACACTTTTAACAATTCTTTAAATATAATATTAATAAATGATTTAATCTAATCCAAGTGGAAAAAAGAGGATCATATTTTATTCCTATGGTTTTATTTCTTAGATTTTACACTTATCCAATAGAATTAAGACATGTGTTAGGGTAATTATAATATCAGTTTTACTCTTAATTACCCTATTACTTTTAACTGCGGTAAATAAAAGTCAAAAGTAACTATTCAATAAAAATTATTTTCAACCTATTGAACCACATTATAATTTATGATTCCAACCATGTCAATCGAATTTTTTAAATTCAACTCAATGAATCAGTAAAATTAAGTTTTATGAAAATTTGCAAAAGGGTCTTAGAAGGTGGGTAAATACGTTAAAAAGTTAAATAAAATTTTATAAATCTAATTTTATTATAAAATGACTCCAATTAATTAAATTTAACTTATATAGGTATTTTATATCTATTTTGACTTAAAATAAATTTAAATAAAATAAATAATTCTTTGAATAAGAGTTGGTTTTAAATAATAATGCAGTATTTTTCACTACTCATCAAAAATTGAAATTTTTCAAAAAAATACCAAAAATTTACCCTAAGATAATTTTGATATTGCGAATTCAAAAATGAAGTCAATTATATCAAATTTGAAACATTGAAGTTACATTTATTAATTTAAAACTATTTCCCATTGTTAAAACCAAAAAACAGGTTTTAAAAAAAACTATCAAAAGATTGACATGTGTTTATATCGTATTTAAATGTGAAAATACTTATAATGACCTAAATTATATTAAATGATAAAAATATAATCTAATTATACTTAAAAACCATTCAAATGAAAAATTTAACACTATAAATTATTTCGATTAAAAAAGTTGTTTTCAATTAAAACATTGTATTTTTCAAAATTCATCAAAATATGAAAGTTGTCAGAAAAGTACCAAAATTTTTAAAAACTAAATTTCAATATCCCAATTCTAAATAATGATTTTATTTTTTCAAATTTAATATAAAAGTTTCAGGTATTTCATTTAAAAAATCACTATTAGTTGGTGCTGAAATTTCATATTTTAAAAATACTTCCTTTATTTGAAAAATTGAATTTGTTCTTATATTATGTCTAAGAAACACATAATATGGGTGTTAAAATTATATAGATTATATAATATTTAAAATGCAGTTAATACTATTCATAACCACTTTTTGAATGGCTAGTTTGGTAAGTTGTGGTGCGTTCGAACTCGGTGTTGCGTGTAGCGCAGGCTATTGAATTATTTTTCTAAGATGATGTACTATAAAATCATGGGGTTTTACATTCTCCCCTCCTTCAATAAATTGCATCCTCTCAATTTTAAATTGTTACTCTAAAATAAATGGTTAAAAATAGAAAAATACATTTTTGGAAAGCCCACATCGGACATTGGGTTAATAAAATTTAGTCTTAATTAGAGGGAAAGAGAAATGAAAAAGTCACCACCAAATTACGATATCGATTAGGAGAAATTTGGTGGCAATTAGAGACACCGAATTGGATGAAAAATGTAAATATTTATAGGAAGTGATTGAGGTCATCAATCACAAACAAGTGTAAAATTGAGGGCCTCAAAGCCATCAATCTAAGATGATGTAAAATATCATTGGTTCAACAAAACATATGGTATTAGGGTAAAACATTTTTGGTTTTAAGATCCCTTCCCTAAAGTTTGAGAATTAATTTATTCATAGAATAATAGGAATATATATATACTTGACAAGTAGAGTTTTATCCTTCAACTAATTCCTACCACATACTCATGTTTCACTTCAAAAGATAATAGAAATCAAAAATATTATATTTATTCTAATTTTATAGGATTCTAAAAAAATGAATTTATAATTTATCTATCGGAATATTAAAAAAACTACATTATACAAACTAAAACATCACATAGGTTAGTGGTAGGTGATTCACCCTTGTCTCTCTTCAGTTACGGGTTCATGTTTCACAGCCTTGTCGGACGCGGCGGGTTGTCGCCCGACCTCCGGGTTGTCCTTTTTATGAAAATCCAAAAATAATATCATGAAATGATTTAACAAAGTATCCAATGTCAAACTTAATTGATTCTAACCTTTAGACATATCGAAAATACTTTTGTCCAAACTCACAGTCCAAAAATTATAAGAAAGGTAAACATAATTAAGATCCTTTTTTCCATATAATAACAGGTGAATACCTTTATCATGTATTCTTTTAAAACACTGTAACTCCCCAAATTACCATAAAACCTTATCGATTACATTCAAGATCCCTTATTATTTATAGAATACTGGATATTCTCCTTCTATCCAAAAATGTTGTAAACTCCAACAATGATGGAATATACAAATCATTAATCAGTTTCAAGGTAATCAACAATATCCAATAAAATTTATCCAAATCAATCATATATTATTAAAAAATAACTACCATAGTATCAGAACTATATTATGGTTTATCTTCCTCTCAACCATATATTTTCCAAAAAAAATAACCCTCTATTGAGTCACTTTTCATTTTTCCACACAATCTCAAGTCCTTAAAGAAATAGTACTGCATTACAATCCTTATATACTCTATATACATCATTAATACAATACTCAAATGAAACAATACTTTAATAACAAAATAATAACTCTAATCTTTCATATTCATCTTCGGTAGTATCATAACTTGGTTATTGTCCAATAGCATCATTTGGGGTACACTCTGATTATTTGGACATTGATTCGCGTAGTGTCCCAACTCCTTGTAGATGAAGCATTATACATTTGAAACCATTTTCTTACCCTTGCAATCATGTACTTGGTGTCATTTTTCTCCACACTTATAACAAACTCTCATTTTCTTCAAACATTTACCAAGGTGATTCTTTCCATAGTTATCACATATGGGAAAATCTTTCTTTCCCCTCTTCCCTTTATCCATCTTTCTCTTTTCCGTCCTATTCTTCTCTTGCTTCTCTTCAAAGCCATATGACTCAGAGAATTCTTTACATATCTTATTAACACATGATACTATTTCTTTATATGATGATAATATGTGGGAGACTATTTCCCTTTTAAATGGTGGCTTAATACCATGATAGATATGATCCTTCCTAATCTATGGATCATGCGTATTGCTGGAGTTCTCATTCCATATACTAGGCACCATTTCTAAAAAAGTGGCATACACTAGGTTAGTTTATGAATCGCAATGCATAATTCTGAACATTTAAAATACCTAAAATAAATTGAAAATATTATGCATATAATCTATAATCATAAAATGTTTTCTTTGAGGAAGTATTTACTCATAAATCCTTTATAATGTCTTATAAAGAAAATTTGAATTATCCAAAGCATATACCATGGGAGTCTCATGACCAAGAGTTCAACAGGGCCCGTTGTTGTGTACCAGGATACCCTGGGTCAAGCTTGAAACTCCTTATTGGATTTTTCACTCCTACATTCATCTGTTCTAGTGCAACCTCTACCTGATTGTATCTAAACATGGATGTATTTCTTGGAAAATACACAAAATATATACATTACAAAAATTCTTTGAAGTTCTTCTATACTAATCCTCAATGTCTATTTTAGGGTAATGTTCTCTAATCAAAGTTCATCTAAATATATTTATAAGGTTATTTCTATACTTTCTCTAATACCAACTATAACTCCCCGACCCTAGAAGACCATATTCGGTGCATTGTTTTAATACATTTGCATGATTATAAGGAATCAAGTCCCGAAAGACTGATCAGTTTAGCAGTCTTGGAAAATAGATTACATACATGAAAGTTAAATTTAAATTTCAAACATAAAAAATAGCATAAATTATTCTTTGATAATTCCATTAATCCCCTATCTTAACCCTTCTTATCAATCATAATACAGTTCTTGGAATCCTGGGAAAATAAAACATAAGAAAGGGGTGAGCTCAGATGCTCAGTAAGGATAACAATATAGTGGAAACTTTCATAAATAAGCATAAACATTTAAGGAAATGTATAAGACTAAAACATAAGCCTTTAAAACATAAACTTCTGTATAATATGTCTAATATAAATCAAATAATGCAATTTACTTATTCACATGGATATTCTACTAGTTGAATCATCACATGCAACATCAATAGCCAATTTCATAATGATGGAATGCATAATTCTAGACTTTCTAACCACATAGTCAAGGACTTGTGCCAAGAATAAAAATAAAATTTTGTCAAGACCTTGTACCAAGACACTATTTTGTCTCATGAGACCTATCAATGCATCGATGAGCTATATCAGGCTCCACCCGTCACTTACTAATTACAATGCATTCCCTATATAAAAAGGTTTAAACATAACGTAAACATTCATATTAAAAATAGAATATGAAATGTCTATACTTTATCCATAAACCATGAATGGTATAAAAATAACACATCCATAGTCAAACATATCACAAAACAATTAATAAAATTTGAAATATTTGTATAATAAATCAACCTTTATCAAGAATAATATCTCGTAAAGGATGTTTACATAGTTAAAAATTATTAGTAAAAATAATTTAGAGAAATATCCCTTTTTCATGAAATAATTTAAATGTCACATAATTTCTAAATGAAGTCATTTAAAATATATTTTTGAATCAAACTTTCATATAGCACTTTTAAACTTTTTAAACGAATTAAAATTTTAAAACATTCATGTCCATATAAATAAATCCTTAAAATCATTTTGAAAACATAGACATTAATGAAAAAGGTTTAGAAGAATAAATCTTTAAAACATTTAAAATGATGCTTTAGTAAAAAGTACCTTAAAAATAATCCATTTGAAAACACTTTTACAAAGAATGTACATGGATAATAAATATGTCCCAGTAGATACTTATGTAAAAACAACTTCGGATAATAAAGAGATTGTGAAATTAACCCTTACCTTGCACTTTCCTTTCATCTAGGGTATGTTTAAACTCAGGTATAATGACCATAGTAGGATATTAAATTATACCAGAACCGTATTAATATTTTTTATATCATACATGATACATTTATGACTTTATACTACCCATTTAATAACAGTTTCCATGTTAAATTAACATTTTGGGTAATAATTGAAATCTTTATCATATGTGTTTTAACTTTTTATTCAGGGTCGTATCATTTCGATCATTATTTAAATACTTCCCAAATATAAAACATGATTTTTATATCATATATATTAAGAATATAAATATTTATAATAGATAGATATATGAAATTTAAGGCATCGTTTATGGGGATGGTAGATCGTACGTACGCATAAACATTGTTTCTATTTTCATATCGTATTGAATAGAAGTAAGTGAATAAGATATATGTAAGTAAATATATATATATATATCCAGTATTATTATTATTTCATATATTAAATACTTATTAATAATATATATTTTTATAATCATCGTTGAATGGTGAACGTGCGAATGAATCTCATCGCATCGTGGAGACGGTAATCTGTACGTACACACGAGCGACAATATCATTATACTGATGGTGAAATCATATATAATTGGATGATATATCATATATACCTAATAATTAACAAGTTATTTTATATTATTTACATCATTTATACTCATTATTATACCCATCCAAATAATGTAGTGTTTGAATAAAAAACTACACAACGACGTGGAGACGGTAAAATGTATGTACGCACGTATAGTAACATATTTGTAATGACATAAAATTATTTAGTAGGTATTTTAGTTATTATATTGGTATGAAAACAATAAATAAAGAGGAAGTGGAAGAAGAAAATAACATGAAAGAGGGTGGTGAAATTATAACCTCATCTTCAGGTGTTTCCCATTGAGTTGATCAAAAGGGATCCTTAGGTTATCTTTCATATAAAATTAAGGACTCTAGGTTGATTTTAGGTATGTTGGTAGGATATTTTTTCAGGTTTTGGCCGATACAAAGGGCTTTGTAGGTGTGTTTTTTAGAGAAGGGGAAGTTTCCTTTTATAAGAGGGGTGAGGGTCACATTAGAAAAGATAAAAATATAAATTTATTATACAATAATATTCACTTTATAATGGATCCAAATGAATTTATTTCTATCATTAGGTGCTCATGGGTCTAAATAATCTCAACTGATAGATCTTAGACAAGTTTAGTTTACCATTTTAACCTTATCTCTTAGATTTAACTCTTAGTTATATAGTTTAACTTTTATCGTGTCTTCTTGTATTCTTAAACTATATGGTTAATAAACATACTATAAACTTACAAGAGAACCTCAAGTGGTTCATTAATAACATATATAATATTATTTAAGCTCTTTGGATTAACCTTATATTTTTAGGAATAATATATCAACCAATAATATAGTATTTTTTTTATAAAACTAATTTATATCAATTTGGACACTTTTCAGTATTTTGTTTTTTGGAAAGTTATAAAAACCTTATCACTTGGAAAAAGATTTATCTAATAAACCCTGAAATGTAATATTATCCTATAAAATTACGTTAATTAATCAAAAGTCTCTAATTACATTTATTAAGATATTTATAATATCAATTATTTTAATATTTTAATAATAATGTAATTACTGCATCGTCATTATGTCATAAATAAATTAAATTATTTAATTTATAAAAATTATAAATAAAATACCATTATGTAGAAAATATTTTGATCTTTCTAATTAATATTTATAGTCGAATTTATATTGTGTGTAACCCTATATAAAAAATGTTTTAGTTATTAAACATTGAATTTAACACTTTTAACTCTTCTTTAAATTAAATAATAATAAATTTTCTAATCTAATACATGTGGACCAAAGGGGATAATATTTTGTTCCTATGGTTGTTTTTGGTTGAATTACACTTATTCTATATAATTAGGACATGTTTTAGGGTAATTATAATATCATTTTTACCCTTAATTACCCTATTTTCTTTTAACCGCGGTAAATAAAATTCAAAAGTTACAATTCACCAAAAAATATTTTCATCTTATTGAACCAAATTTGACTTACTGATATCAACCATGTATCTCGTATTTTTGAAATTAAACTCACATAAGTGGTAAAATTAAGTTTTATGCCCATTTGCAAATTCTCCCAGAAGGTAGGTAAAAACATTAAAAAGTTAAATAAAATTGTATACATCTAATTTTATTATAAAATGACTCCAATGAATTACATTGAACATATATAGGTATTATAAATCTATATTTACTTAAAATAAATTTAATTAAAATAAATAATTATATCAATAAAAAGTCAGTTTTAAATAATAACGTAGTGTTTTTCACTACTCATCAAAAATTGAATATTTTCAGAAAAATACCAAAAAATTACCCTAAGATAATTTTGATATTATAAATTCAGAAATTAATTTCATTTTAGCAAATTAAAAACTAAGAATTTTCATTTATTAATTTAAAATTAATTCCCTTTGTCAAAACCTAAAGGGGGGTTTTTAAAAAAGTAAAAACTATCAAAAAATTGACATGTGTTTATATCAAATTTAAATGTGAAATTACATATAATGACCTAAATTGTATTAAATGATGAAAATATAATATAATTATACTTCAAAACCATTCAAATTCATAATTTGACATGGTAAATTTTTTTGATTAAAAAAGTTATTTTCAATTGAAACATAGTTTTTTCACTATTCATCAAAATATGAAAGTTATTAGAAATGTACCAAAAATTTGTCCAAACTAAATTTTTATGTCCCAATTATAATTAAGAAGTTTATTTTTATCAAATTTAATATAAAAGTTTCAGGTATTTTATTTAATAAAATCACAATTACTATGTGGTAAAATTACATTTTTGAAAAATACTTCCTTTATCTGAAAATTGAATTTGTGCTTATATTCTGTCTAAGAAACAAATAATATGGATGTTAAAATTATATAAAGTATATAAGATTCAAAATTCAGTTAATACTATTCAAAAACTCTTTTTTAACGTCTAGTTTGGTAAGTTGTGGTGCATTCGAACTTGGTATTGCGTGTAGCGCAAGCTATTGAATTAATTTAATGAGATAACGTACTATAAAATATTGAGGGTTTTACAGGTTTTATTCTTTATAGAGACCTATTGGTAACTGTTCCCTTAAGAACTGTCCTAAACTATTGTGGATTCAATGGGTTTTTATTATTGGTGGTGACACTAATTTATTTCATCTATTTATTTGTCCATGTGACTCCTTGAATTTGAAGGTATAACACCATTATAATAATTTTAATTTCTTCATGATTACTTTATTGATTTGGAAATATTATATTTTCATTAGTGGTTTTTTATTTATTACGACATGATAATTGTTTAATTTATAAATTTTTATTCAATATTTTGAATTTTCTACTCAATATTATTCTTAGATTTAGATATCTATTACACAAGTAATGATATTTAGATACTACTTAAATGTAGGCTTGTGATCCATATGATTTCTGAAAGTCAATTTTTAGAACCAATGACTCCCTATCATAAATTATAATAGATATCTCCTCCAATAGAAATGTGATATTCCAAATATGATCCCATAATATTATGTACTTATTTCCAAATTCACTTATAAGAATTTTAAAGGTAATGGATTTTATCTGTAAGTGGGAATAAACCATGACGTTTTCAACTATGTTTGGGAGTTATAATTGACTAAAAGTGTGAATTTTTAAACAAAATAAATTTTTTAAGATTTAGGAGAAAATGACTTTAAACTATACATCACTAAAATCTATTTCACATAACATGTATAGTTATTTTTTGGTACTATATTTAAATTTTATTTCCTAATAGGATATGTCTTCAGATAAAACCCCGTGGTGATTTGTTTCAAGTACTATAACAATGAATTCTTCATACCCAATGGTATGAAATATTAAATTTCCCATATGTTACAATTCTATATTAAAAACACATTAAAAATACATCATTCTCTAGGTGTTTCTTTTTGTACAATTAATTTCAATGCATTATAGTATTGTTCTTTTAAACTTTGTTTTCTACCTACCTATGTATATTTTTAACAAAAAATGATTAAAATATTAATTTTATATAATTTAACATGGATAGTTTTGTTATTGATGGTTTTATATTAAATTTCAATTCCCTTTATTTATGTTGGTTTAAAATATTTTTTTGAACAAACTGCACATTTAATTCCATTTGTTTATGTTGGTTTAAACTATTTTTTTAAACCAACTATACATTATTAAACCATGTGTTTCTATTTGATCACAGTGCATATACCCCTATGATCATTCAATACTATTAAATATATTCTTTAATTTTTATTCTATTTATGTGTATATACTATGCATTAATACCCGTTCTTTATAAATTATTTTGTATAATTTAATTTTTTTGTGTATAGATTCATTTTAGTTTGAATTTCAATAATTTAAAATTATATATGATATTAAATTATTCTACTAATTTTAGGATAGGATATTTATTAGTAATCTAAAACTATTGCAAATTTATCTCTATTTTTATGTGGACATTGTCAACATTTTACTTAACATATTATTTGATGTCAAATTTATAACACAAATTTGATAAAGGATTCTTACATTCTTAAAATCATTCTTGCTTATTTGATTTTTCTAATCAATTTTAAACAACTCTTATGTTGGAACTTCTCTTCTCCAGAGCTGAATGAATGAAATATCCTAGACAATGGTATAATTTTTTGTGACGATTTACTAAAACTAACTCCTTGGAAATTAAATAGTTATATGTATTTTTTCTTCTAATTTAAATTTTTTAGTCAACCTGTAATAGTGACTTGATGTAAAATCATACAAAGGAAAGACTAATGGTTTCATTGTCATGTGATTTGAAAATATTTTTACTCCCCCTAGATTGTTTTTCTCCCTTTTCATATACTAATGCATTGTAGTAATTTACAATTAAGTCAAACCTTATCATTATTTTAGCACATATGTTCCAATAAATTGATATTTTTAACTCAAATAGATTCTATGGTTTATATATTTCAATCTATTTTACTTGAAACAAAAAATTTTATTATATTTAAATGAAAAAAATAAAAAATGTAGGATTATTTATTGTATACTAGTGGTGGATGGGTAAACTTTCCTTTTAATATCCCATTGAACCCTTCTTACTTTTACTAAGTTCAAAGGATGTGAAATGGTGCTTATTGATGTTATTTAAAATCATATATGAAAAATATTCAAATTGAAAAAAAAAATTGTATTTAGGGCTTTAGTTACTCAACCAATTAAATGATTCATTCCTTAGTTGAATTATTTTATGGTAAACTCCCATTTCACCCATCTATTGGCATGGGGATGTATTAACTTCAATAGGATATTATTTTCCTAATGTAGTTATCCCACGAACAATGTTTCATGTTGATATTTCTATCATCATTCACCATTTTTATTTTTATTTTTATTTTCTTTCTCTCTAATAATGTTCCTCCCATATTAAAACTTAGGTTCCACTATTTATGATTCATCAAATTGATGAATTTTTTTTAAACTGACACCACTCAATATTTCTTGGTTCAATTGAGGGGTTACTGGGATAATGCAACAATAATGAATCCATAATTATATTTTGTGAAACAAATTTGGTTTCCTACAAGATATTTTTATTAAGGTTTTATAAACTTTCTTTTTCATTGACTTTTTATTTTATTTATATTTTAACTACAATTCGGTTTCATTTAGATGTCATATTTTCTCACTAAATTTAAATTTATTTAACATTTTTTGGTTTTCAATTTATTTTCTTTAATCAACCCATCTATAACTAGAAAACCCAGTTAACATATTACATGCATAAAATAAAAATGCATCCCATATTGTGTATATTCAGTTCCAACTACCTAAATTTCATTCATCTATTGCAATTGCATGTTTTTTTCAAAAAACAGTTAGGTGATTCCAATGATTTGTTCCCATAAATTAACCCTTCTCTATGAAACCTCATCTAATCTACTATAATTCCATAAAATCCTCTAGAATATTACCAAAAATTATTCTATACTTTCCAAATTCTGTTTGCCACATTATTTCCTACACCAATCAATTAGTCACCTCCCCTGGGATCACTTCCTCTTAGATAATCTCATTTTCTTCTTTTTTATTCATCCCTTTGATCAGAATCTATAATAATATCTCCTAATTTCATGATAGTATGGTATCAACCAAAGACAGTATGGAGTGGAAGATTAAAAAGGTTTATGTATTTCTTACTTATTTCAGTATTGGGATTATGTTTTAGTAGTTGAGAATTTCATATATATTTAAATGTTTTTCAAATGCTTGAGTGTTAATTTATGTAAAATAGTCCTACAATTTTTATTTTATATGATTCTTCTTTTTTCTTTTAGAGAAACATTGGGGTTGAATTACATCCATTTACAATCATAAGTAATTCAATCTAACATTACGATTCATTTCCTTAGAAGGTGTTTCTCATGATGTAAGATATTGAACAAATGAGTAAATACTATATCAATTTCATCATTGTACTCAATGGTGTGTAATATTTTATTTTATTTATCATTTACTTCTATATTAAAAACTCATTCAAATAGATACATTTCACCTTTTATTACTATTTTTATGACTACTTTCAATCTGTATGCAAATGAATGTGTATGCATAATGAATTCTAGACAAAATTTAAATTTTATGAAAATGAATTATTCATATATTTAAAACAATATGAAATTGATTTTTTAAATTGAGTTATGCATCCATAATTGAAAATTAATTATGTGAAATATTTATGCAACAGAATTATGAAACTTAATTATGCAATTAAAATTGTATGAAAATGAATTATGTATATACATAAAACTAATCACCTCAAATTGTATGGGTGATATATGAATGAATTTTAAATAAGTCTTCACCACTGATAAGTTTGTTGTGCCATATTTGTTCTCTATTATCCTGAGTTGACCATCATGGTCCAGACCTAACCGGTACTTGATCTTCATGATCTGTTAATGCCTTAGAGGAAACTAGTTCTTCTATAGATTTGGAATCCACCTTATCTATTGTAGTTTCTGTATCTCTGTCTCCATGTCTCGATCAATTTTAATTTTCATGTTTTCTTCTAAAAAATGAAATATATAATGATGATTAGTTTGTGGTCAGTGGGGTCCCACAAACAATACCCCTTCACACCATCAGTGTACCCCAAGTAGATACATTTCTTAGATCTTGAATCCAACTTCGATCTTTCCTGGTCATTAAATAATTTATATACAGGACTTCCAAAAGTATATAACTGAAAATTGTCAATGGTTTTACCAGTTTACATCTCCATCGATGTATTTAGATCAATTTACAATAAAGGAGAACATTAGATCACATAACAAGAGATATTCACTACTTATTCCCAAAATGTTTTGTAAATTCCTACAGTCTTCAACATTACCATTGTTATATCCAATAGGGTTCTGTTCGTCTGCTATGTCCCTTCATTCTAATAAGGAGTGTACACCACCATAAGCTATCTCTTAATTCCTCCATATTAACAAAAGGTATCAAACTCTTAACTTATATATTCTCTAGAATTTTCAATCCTATGACACATGATTTTATTTCTAGATTCATATTTCTTTCGCTCTTTGAATGTTGTTAAGACTTCAAAAAAATCGGTTTTCCTATTTATTAGGTATAACCAAACTCTCCTGGAAAATCATCAATGAGGATACAATGTACCTTCCTCCTCCTATGTATATTACCAGTTCTTTCCAAACATCAAAATGGACTAACTCTAAGATAGCATGACTCATTGTTGTTGACGTCCCAAACATTATCCTGTGTTTTTTTATCGAAACACAAAGCTCGTAAAATTGTACGGATACCTTTGTAATCTGAGGAAAAAACTTATGATCCATATTAATACTTAGGCCTTGTTCTCACATATGTCTAAGATTCTGATTCCATAATGTCGTCAACAGAATTTTCAATGTAGTTGATGCAACAACTATCTCTATCTTCTCGTAAGTTTCACCCATAATCAGGTATAGTTTCTTTGTGATATTCTCCACCTCCATCACCACAAGTGTGCCTTTAAAAATTACCATCACTCCATTATTGGTGTGAGTATTGTATATGATGTCATCAAATGGTCCCAAAGATAATATGATTTTTTTCAGATCCTTCACATGGCGTACTCCTTGGAGGATTCAAACAATACCACTATGCATCTTCAATTTGATGGTGCTGACTCCAACAATATTTAGGGTGTGATTGTTCCCCATGTACAAAAGTCCTTCTGGGAAAGTTTCATACTTATCAAACCATTCACGTCAAAATTTCATGTTTCATGTTTTTTCAAAGTCAATTATGCATACATTGTTGAGATGCTTCCTACTTCTAGTAGTCGTCACTGCTTCACATACTAGTATAGCTTCACTTCCAGAAGTACTCACCACATTTCCATCCATGTCATGATTATGGCTCCCACAAGAACCACAGTCCATCGTCAAATCTTCCAATATTTTTCCAATTTTTAGTCAACAATTAACATTACATAAAACTATCTTCATCTTTATTTCCCAAAACAATAACTTATTCCCATTGAATATTTTGATCTCAAATTTCACCTCCATATGGAAACACTGTAATTCAAGAACCAACTCCATTTCACAATGGTATATTTAATAATATAAATAAATTTTTTATGATGTTAAATTGAAGATGGAGTTGCAATCAAAGATCATACTCAAAAATATGAAAATTATTAATGCCTGAAAATGTGAGCAATACTAGGCCAGAACCTTCCCTCTAATAACACTTTTTGGGACTGTAAATGGCTGGTCCATCAGTGTAGTGATAATTACAAGATAAAATAAAGTTTACAATGATTAAATAAATGGACACCAGATGAATTGTGTAAAATCCCCCAAAATGAAAGGAGTAAAAAACTATGGGAAATAGAAGGTTCACATAATAGTGGGTACACACTGTCAATATTAAAGGGAGAAAACATTGATAGTATCTCTCTTGAATAAGGTGGGGGAAACTACCTAAAATATACCTCCCAGTATAATGAATAAATAGTGATGATAAGATGAATATGTTGATGGAAACCAAGAGATATCACTACCTTTTATAGGAAAACCTCACCCTTTTATGCTTCCTTGTCCTGCTAGTGGGTTTGGTGGGGTTGGGAACCAACCACCTAACACCACCACTTTCTATTTGAAAAAGGAGGGGGTGGTGTCATAAAAAAAATATTATACTTCTGACACATCTTCCACTTGGAGGTTTTATTGAGAACTAACCACATCTCCACACATCCTTTCTATCTACCAAACATGCTTCTCATGTGTATGCAAGGCCTCTCAAGGATCTATATCATCTAAAATTATCTGATTCAACTACCATTGTCAGAAAATCTTCTATATTTTCTTCTGTGTGAATTTTTATCATGTCCAAACTTCCTTCCTCCACCATATCTCATAAAAATTGATATTTAACCCGAATGTGTTTTTACCAGGAATGAAATGATGGATTCCTTGCAATGTTAAAGTTAATTTAACTATCAAAAAACAAATGAATATACCCTTGTCTGTTCCCGAGCTCCTCCATTAACATTCTCATCCAAATATCCTCTTTTCAAGCCTGTGTAGCATCCATGTACTCTAATTTCTTCATTTATAAGGCCAAAAATGATGGGAACATTCAAATCCATATCACAGCACCTCCTAAAAGGGTAAACACATAACCTGTAGTGGATTATCTCTAGTCAAAACACCTGAAAAATCTGAATCAAAATAGAATTTGATAGAGAAATTTATTCCTCGAAAACATAATGCATCATTTGAGGTCTCCTTGATGTATCTAAGGATCCTCTTCACTATGCTCTAATACTCCTATCCTTGATTCACCATGTACCGACTAACCACTCCCACTACATGTGAAATGTCTAGTCTAATACAACCCATAGAAAACATTAGACTTCTGCATTTTGCACTTTATTTAATCTCGTAATTATTTCTACATCGATGATCCAATCACTTATAGTCCCAACATGTTTCATAGGAGATGTAATATCTGAGATTCTATTCAATTATTATTGAGTTAAAGATGTTGGCAATAAATTTGATTGCAGTCTATTTTTTTGGATGGAGGCTTTGTTTGATTTGATATTTTCTAATGTGATTCCGAATGAAATTAAAATATGGTTGAGGGTTTATTGAATTTATATACCCTTGTATCTATATTGTATATTTTCATAATGGATGAGACTTCATTGATTTGAGGAGCTGGTGTTTTAGGGTATTGAAGATGATTGTGGAAGAAACAAAAGTAGATGTGGAAGTTCTTATTTGATAGCTTCTGGACCAGTTCTTGGATGGGGGATAGGTGTTCATTGGCCAACCATGGTACATTACAATTTTATGATTTTCATAATCTCTTTTATTCTATATAAACCCTCTCCATGTTTCTCTATGCTCCACGTATTCATTTTATAGGACAAAATGAAGGGTAGTTTTCTATACTTATAAAATTGTTTCAAATGCATTACTGTTAATTAATTTAAAATAGTCCTATAACTTGTTTTATATACTTATTATTCTTGATTTAAGTATATAATTTTACTCAAAGGTATGTAATATTTTATTTCCTCTATAGTTTACTTATATATCACAAACTCATTCAAATTGATTACTTTCACATTGTGTTTCCATTTTTACAACTACTTTCAATCTGTATGAAAATGAAATTGAATGCATAATGAATTCTACATATAGTTTAAACTATATGAAAATGAATTATGCATATAGTTCAAATGGTATTCAATTGATTTTTTTAAATGGTTTATGCACCTAGTATTTCAAATTATTTATGTGATATATTTATTCAACAAAATTATGAAAATGAATTTTTCAATTGAAATTGTGTGAAAATGAATTATGTATACACTTTAAATTATTTGCCTCAAATTGTATGCAGGATATATGAATGAAATTTAATGATAACTTCACCCTTATGAAGTTTATTTTTGAGGAGTTATAATATCTGAGATACCATTAAATTATTAGTGAGGTAGTTATGTTGGAAATATATTTGATACCAATATATTTGTTTAGATACAGGTTGTTTTTATTTTATATTTTCTAATGTGATTCAATATGAAATTACAAAATAGATAAGGGTTAAATTAATTTATGTGACCTTGAATCAATATTGTACAGTTGCATAATGAGTGAGACTTCACTATACTCACATTTTTGAACATGTGCTACTTTATTTATCTCATTTTTGACATGTTGCCTAATGAATTTATTAAAAAGGTGGTTATAAGTTTTTGATGATCAAGATAGATTTGATGAAAGGGAATAAGTTAGCCTGGAAATAACAGGAAGCACATTATTATCAATGGAGATTAAAATGTAGTTTACTCAACATAGATGTAATATGATAAGAAATATTTAATAGATACACTTAAGACATATTATATATGTAAATGTTTACTTAAAATGTTATGGGTCATTAATTGGACATTCATATTATGGCCAACTCAAACTCAATTCCATTTGTTTTGTTTTCTGTAATAAAAAATATTTAATCTTACATTGTTTTCAATTAATATATTGTATCTACCCATAGGAAAATAAATTATTCATATGCATCATTTCCACTTTTATTATTATTTATAATGTCATTTTAATTAATATTGTAAGTATTTATATATTTTTTATTATGTTTTATATATTATTTTCTTAAAATTTATATTCTAAAATAACATTATCATAGTACAACTTCTTGACAGAGGGGGCGATGCTTTATCATGACGAATCTCATTGTTACGATGATTTGCAAGGGGGCGATAAGGCTTATTGATGACCACTTGGATGTTTTTTTCTTTTGGTCGTGTAGTTGTTTTGTACATCTCTTTTTGAGGCTTTTTTCCCATCTTGTAATGGTTTCCCTCTTTCCTATTTCTCAAAGAGAATCTTCTATTCTTTGTTCAATAAAAGGGTTCTTGACCCTCATCCTTTTAAAAAAAATATTCTTATTCACTTGGTAGAATCTGGACTAAGTATTTTTTCCTTTATTCAATATGTATTCTGACATTTTTTTCATTAAATAAAGATCAATGAAAGATGTAAAAAAATTAAATGAAAAATAGATTGCTTCAAATTTTTTGGTTATCTAGTTAGAGATACCTTTTTTATGTTAACTAAAACAAAATATTTTTTCTTTTGTTTTTTAATTAACTAATAATTATTCATCCATTTATTTTTCATTCTATATTTCATTTGTATATAAGTTATTTGGTTTAATATGGACCTATAAGGTGCATTGTAATGATGAAGCTCTCAAGCACATTTGATAAAATGTTTTCATTGTAGTATAGTTGGTATATACTTTTGTTCATTACATTATAAATGTTAAAAACTTTCTATTTTAACCAAACTGGTATATTTATTGTCCATTATTATAGTATAGTTAGTTTATTAATAGTTTTGTGTGGAATTTTAAATCGATTTATTTAACTTGGTTTAATTTTCTTAAAACAACTGTACATTTTAGTTCCATTTAATAACTCTTAATTATGAGTGTGTTAAATGATTATACCATGAAAATGTGCAGGTTAGATACTAGTTTAATAAAAACACTATTCATTATTTTCTTTTTATAAATGTTTAAAAAATAATTTATATCAACATTTACGTTAAATTTAATCAACTGTTTATTTTTGTTTCTAGAAAAATCTGGGAAACATTTTTATATTGATGTGGTTTGTTAGAGAAGGATTCGGACATGGAATACACGTGAAACGGAAACCCATAAAATGAATGGATGTTAATTTCATTGTAATTTTTTAAAATTGTTGATCAATAATAATAATAAATAGTAACAGTTCAACCTAGCCATTAGGACCAGTCTGACAACCATTATGATGACTCCAGCCCCTCTCAAATCACGAGATACATAATTAATTTGAGATTATATCTAGAAGTTTTATTTTTTAAATTTATTAATTCTATATTATGATAAATAAGTTTTAAAGAATATATTTTTGGTAATTATTTTTAAATTTATGACTTCACTATAAAAAAACATAAACCATGTTATATTAAAATGTTAAAAAATATTAATAATGTGATATATCTATTCTATCCACTATAAAATAATTCAAGTTTAAAAAAAAAAATTTATAAATATGAAAAACATATGTTTTATTATAAAAATAAACATAATATAGTATTTTATTAAAATAAAAATTAAGAATAATTTAATTTATAAGAAATAATATTAGTGGTAAAATAAAACATAATTCTAATAATGATAAATTACCAAGAAACAATTTATGTACAACTTTTTTGAACCTATATCATAAGTTCATTTATGTATTTTATGTAATGTAACTAATTTTTTAATATATATTTTTAATTATGTATATAATAATAATATATAAAAATAATAATATTATTGTTGTCATTTTTTGACATTTTTTACACACCTCAATGAATTTTTTATGAGTCCCACCCATGCCTTGTCGATGTTTGACAGTTTTCTAGGGGTCAGAATCCATAGTGGAGCTAGATGTCTCCATTGTGTGGTTCTTCTTAGAGGAAAAAGGAGAAATATAGGAGTGAAAATAGGAAAATTAAGGGATTTGAGTTTTAAATATGCATAAAAACAATGGTTCATGATGATAAATAACTAAATATATGTTAAGGATGAAGTGGCAGTTAAGACAGTTGTACTATCTACCATTAGTTCAGTCACCGAACAATTGACCACCATCATGCTTGGTATTTTTCAGCAATTTCTTGCATAAGAAGAAAAATTATTTTCATTTTATTATTGATTAATCATATTATTTTATTATTTTTTATATAATAATATACATAAAGGATGTTAATAATCTGATATATTATATATATATATATATAAGCATATGCTCTTGCGCAAGTGAAGAGCTCTAATGTGGATTACATTTTCTATCAACAAGAAAGGTTTCCATGATTTTGTAAAGTTTTTAGTATGTGTTAAAAGAATATGAAGGGATTATAAAGGTGGTTTCATCATAAATGGAAATGTTTAATTTGAGCTCATGCTACATAGAACATCTGACTTCAGATGTTTATGGATCATCCCATAAATGTCATGATTGTGGATCTGATCATCAAGCTAATGAAAATGCATGATGGATGAGAAATGGTACTAACAAAAATATTTTTGGTTGAATTAAAATGAATTTGGGTATAGGGGATATTGAATAATTATTGTCAAGGAAGAAATATATTAGCTAAAGTTGTGAGAAAGTGGAGAAACCATCGATGGAAGAAATAAGTATGCAAGCTGATGTACTAGTTGATGAAGACTCTTTGGATGATAATTTGAGATAAGTTGAAGTGACTTAGAATGCCTTGGGATCAGGGGAAGAGGTTAGATTTTTTTTAAATATGGAATTTTAAGCTAAAGTAGAAAATAGTGAAGTACAAACCATAGAAGAGTACTATCTGGTCATTGGAAGAGTCAATTGGGTCTTTGGAAGTTTAAATCCTAACAACAAAATAGTAAATTATGTGTTTGGAAGTGTAACTCTCAACTTTGGACTAGTCTCCAACTTTAGAAGAGAAACAAGGGAGTTTTAAAAAGTAAATGTGGACTTTAAAAGCGTAAGTTACTTTGTGATATTTTGATATATTTATAAATCATAAAAAATGAGATATTTAGAATATAATATTTTGAATAAAATAATATTAAATTCATAAAATATTGATTTCTTGTTCTTCAGGTTTTAAATATCATAATCACATTAAAATTATTATGATTCATACCAATATTAAATTGGGACTAGGTTTGAAAGTTTTTGGATTCTGAGAATGATTTCCACACTGTATGAGTGTCACATCACAGTGTAATTCACATGTGGTGGATTTAATCTAATCTAATGGATTGAATTTCCTTGAAAATTAAGAGTTTGAAACAACTCGAGTCTTTTTGAATAATTGAATGAGAATTTAAATGAGTTTTAATGAGAATTGAAACTAAAAATTATCATTAATATTGGATTGATAAATTCACCTCCATACATTTATTTAGGTGCTTCAAAATAAAATATGGAAATAAAAACTACCAAATATTTTGAAAATATAAAAAGAGAATGATGGGAACATGATAATGTGCTTTAACATTTTTATATCCAGAAGAAACACATCCAATAAAAGAACTGAGAAAACCCAATAATGTACCTACATGAAATACACCTCTTTGTATCAAGGTCTAAGGAAGAGGATGAAGATAATGAGTCATAAGATACAATAGTATTGTATAATGTGATAAATTGAGGTCTTCTAAAGAATATTGAGAGGGAGTGAAATTTTTGCATGTTCCCCACCAAGAAGTGGGAGAAATAAAAGTCCTACTAAATGGTTCATGAAAGGATCTATTTATAAATTGTGTGAGGTAGAAAATATATTATTGTGGGGATTGAGTTTTGGGAGATACCAAGAACCTGTGAGAATCATGTAACTGTGAGATGCAGTGTAAAGACCATATAGTGGGACCATGGAACAAACAATGATATATCATGTAAGCATGGTGGGAGACTATGTTTCGTGACTAGTAATGTTAATATTTTATGAATTCTTGGTTTGGGGGATTAACTAATCTTGATAAGAAGCTGGATTTTAGGGATGGACCTTGTAAATCCTTTTTTTGTTTTGTTTTTATTTATTGCATAATCTGGGTGAGTCTGAGAGAAAAAAATATAATAGGATGAGACTTTGATTAGTCCAGGAGATTGAATTAAATTGGAATAGTTTGTAAAAATATATCACCAATTCACCCCCTCTTGTCAATTCACCAAACACAGGAAATTCAATTAGTATTAGAGCTAATCCATGTTCCTTATGAAAAGATCCAACCGTAACTGTAAATTTCAATATGTCATTATCATAGAACATGGAAGTTTGTTCTGTTAGTAGCAACATTAATTTTTCAATGAAAACTTGAAAAAAAAGTGGGAAAGAAGTAAAGGAATAATTTAAAGAAGAATTAAGGGACACCACTACCTGACAAACAACAAAGTGGTAAGAATCCATCCAAATTAGTTTATCATTATTCTTCTAATGAGTCATGTTTTGATTGTGACGATTTTGTAGTTATAAAATCACATATTAATTTTTAATTTGAGATTAAAATTTATTTTAAGATGATTTATACTGAGCTTATTGTATATATATAGGGGTTTGTCAAAAGACTATAGGATGAGAAGTCACAGTTGGAGTAGGAGGCTGAAACCATGGAAAAATCTGTGGTTTGAAAATTATAACAATGAAAGGACATCATCAAATATGTGAAATCCAAATAACATGACATTTTTTTTCACAAATCGAAGAAAACATTGGCTGAAAAAACCCTAAAAATAGAAACTAATGAAAAGGATAAAGAATTCGAGATTATAAATGATAGAATCCATGTGGGGAAAGAAATTCAAAAAGATAATATTGGTGTAAATGATATCCATTCAGATACCAAAGATAAAGGATTAATTATCATGATAGTACACTACAAGAAAGTATAAACTTAGATGAGGATATAATTTAGAAGGCAAATAGAAAGTGGTAATAATTCATTAGATTTTATTAGGATGAGAATAACTCTATGAATGTGAAGTTCCTTTAATAAGAAGTCAAAATAATGAACATAGAGTTAGCACAAATTATAACTTCCTAATTTGTGAAGAATAAAGATACTTCCACACAAGTGTTTATAGAGATTTATGGAAATAAAAAGACTCACATTAGTGGAAATAAGATCATAGATTCATTCCTTGATCAACTAACAACAACCTCTTTGCGAAATTAACTATCCAAGTCAAATTATTGTACTTAATATGTTTTTCTATGAAGTGTATGTTTTAAAAAAAACTATAAAAATATAGATGATAAAAAATAATGATTAAATTAACACTATTTTTATGGAGGATAGAAGAGTTTGTTTGAATAATGGGTTCCCCAAGGGATCCCAAACAACTGATAAGAATTCCAAAAAATAAAAAGGTATCAAATCTATTCAGAAAACATCTATAACAAAAAGAAAAAGACTTGTGGGTTACGGTTAATGTTTTTGGAAGTTCATGAATCGGTTCATATAGTCTTGTAAAAATTTCTCAACCTCTATAGAAAATAGAATGCCTGGATTGAGGGGGTAGATATTAAGGATAAAAAAACTACTGAGCAAGAGAAGATATCACATAAAAGATATTATCTACATACTATAAAGATATTCAATTGACTATAATAATTAGATTATTATAACTATGAAAGTGGTCACTATGAAGGAGTGTGCTAGTACAAATAAATTCAATACAAATCATGTGAAAATGTGAAGAGAATTTCATAATAGAAAAGGAGAAAAGTGATGAAAGAAAATAATTCAACCTTAAGGAGAGAAAAGAAGAAGAAAATCAAGAAACAATATCCTATGAAATCAAAAAAGGGGACAAATATGAGGATATAATCTTTTATGAGGAAGCAATGAAACTAGAAATTAATATAAATTTGATGGATGTTGAAAATAGATTTCATGTAATGTGAAAGGTTCAATGAAATAAATCCAACATGAGATTTATATGGATTCTTAGATAGTAGGAGTTATTTAATATTGAAAATAAATCACTAGAATATTTATATTCTCTAAATTGTACTATGAAAACTTTGTTTCATACATCAAGAAAAATGAGGATGAAATGTATTCTAGGTTGAGGCTCAAGTCTCAGGCTCATTTCTCTAATTAAAAGAGTAAGGTATCCCTATTTATTCTCTTATTTGTTGTTTAATGGTGATAACATGTAGGGAACTAAAGGCGTTAGAATATTATATCACTACTGGATAACAAAAATATATTTCCATTGATGGAGTGCTACAGTATTCGTGAAAAAATTGTTAGTTAGTGAATTCCATACGGGGGATAAATCGTTGGGTGTAGATTTCAAAACATCACTATCTCTATGAATCTGGAATTTTTAGACATCCCTATAAGATATGGAATTTATTTATTTCAATCACACTTAATTACCTTGTTTTTATTGTTTAAAACATATTTATAAAGGGGGAGTGTTGTTGACGGTTTAGCAAAGAGATATGGAGAGTTTTATAAATTTTACTTGAACAATTTTAATGGGTTCCTTGAATATGATTGTAAGACATAATTCATGAAAAATATATTTTTAACATCTCCATTATGAGAAATTGAGAATGGTATCACATGATGAATTATTTTATGGAAACCATGATATCTTGGTAAAATCACTCATGTTTTCAACACCGATTCAGCCTAAATAGATTTAGAGTTTACTAGATTAAAGTATACTGAAAAAAAAACATGAGGATCCATTTTTATCTCACTAAATGTGGATCAAGCTAAAATTATGAAAAAGAAAGGAAGAAGAATCATTGTTTGAAATAAAGTTAACTATAACACCCCGACCCTAGTTACCTAGAGTCGGTGCATTATTACATAACATTGGCATGATCACAAGAAATATCAAATCTCGAAAGACCGATTGGTTTAGTAGCCTTGGAAACACTAGATATATTCATAAGTCTTACATTACATCATAAAGTGAAAAACTATTACAACAACATATTTTCTCCATATTCCACACTCATATCCCCACATAATATCCCTGTAGGTCATTTATAATTTACTTCTTCACTTCCTGGGAAAAATAAAACATAGAAAAGGGGTGAGCTCAAATGCCCAGTAAGGATAACAATATAGCTAAAACATTCAAAAATACACATAAACATTTAAGGCAATGTATAACTAAAACAAAAGCCTTTTAAACTTGAACGTCAACATAGTATGGAAAAAGTAAAATGAAATAATGCCATTTACTTATTCACATGGATATTCTACTAATCGAATAATCACATGCAATATCAATAACCACTTTCATAATGATGGAATGCATAATGCCAGACTATCATAACCACATAGCCAAGGCCTCGTGCCAAGACTACAAATAAGATTTTGTCAAGGCCTTGTGCCAAGACACTAGTTTTTCTCATGAGACCTACCGATGCATCAAGGAGCTATAGCGGGCTCCACCCATCACATATTAAGTTACATTCCCATATGAAAAGGTTTAAACATAACACAAACATGCGTATTAAAACTAGCATAAAAAATGTCAATAATTTCACCATAAACTATGAATGGTATAAAAATAGCACATCCACAGTCAAAAATATCACAAAACCTTCAATATAATATATATGTTTTGTATCATAATAAATCTACTTCAAATAAGCGTAAAATCCATCAAAGGATGTTGACATAGATGAAATCAAAACTCTTTTTAGAGAAATATCTCTTTCTATTTTTGAAATAATTTAAGAGTCATATATTTATAAAATAAAACATTTTCTTTGAAAATATTATTATAAGATTGTAAGGGAAGCTTCGACGATTTTATAATGGCGGAAAATAGCTGCACCCGCCGTATAAGTTAAAAAAACATTCTTACCATAATTTTGTCGAAAAGGTTAAAAAGCACCCTGTTTGGAAAATGACAGAAAGATTCCTTTATAATTCTATTATAAAAAGTCAAACAAGGGTATAAATTACTTTAACCCATATTCTAGTAAAAAGTAAAAATGTTTTGAAATTCATTTTTAAGAAACATGGATGTTGATGATAAAGAGATCCCAGTAGATTATTACGTATAAACAACCTCAGATAATGAAGAGATTGTGAAATAACCCTTACCCTGTACTTTTCCTTGGTTGGGGTAGGTTAACCTCTGGTATAATAGTGAAATAATTGTTATTAAATTATACAAGAATCATATACATTCATATGATATCATATATGATCTTTTAACATTGCTTTGTTAATAATATCTTAGTATTATCGTCGTTTCGGGTGTTAACTTACTCATTTTATTTTATATGTTTTGTTAAATAAGCCTTGTTTGTCATGGATAGGTTGTATATTATTCATATACAGAATTATATCAAGTCCTTAAAAATTATTTTTAAATCATCAAATGATAATTATACTTGAATGGATACGATGGAGAATGAATCGCATCACGTTCGTGGAGACAGTAGTCCGTACGTACGCACGAGCGACAATATCATTCTTTTGATTTTAAAATAATATATAAATGGATGGTATATCATATATACATAATAATTAACATATTATATTTATTATTTACATGAGTTACACATCATTATTATACCCATCAAAATAATAATATATTGAATAACAATTACACCACGACGTGGAGACGGTAAGCCGTACATACACACGTATGGTGACATGTTATTCAAAGGGTGGATAGAATACTGAATATGGTTGTACCATATTTATAATAACATTACAGTATATATATGATACTGGAGTTATTATTTTATAATGGTAATAACAAAGGAAGAAGAAGTGGAAGAAGAAAGGAACTTGGAAAAGGGTGGTGAAATCATTACCTCCTCTTCGGGTTCTTCCTTTTGATTTGATCAAAAGGGCTCTTTATATTGGCATTCTGATCAAACTAAGGCCTCTAGGTTGTATTGAGGGCAGTTGGGAGAGTATTTGGGTAGAGATTGTCCGAACCAAAATGCTTTTAATGTGTGAATTAATGAGAAGGAGGAGTGCCTTTTTATAAGAGGGGTGAGGGGCACCTTTGGAAAAGCTAGAAATATTAATTTATAATAAATTCATATTCGGTGTCTAATGGCTCCAAATTTTATTATTTAAATTTTAAGGTGGGGATAGGTCGAAAACCATTCAACCAATATAATTTAGACAGGTTTGGGTTACTATATTAACCATATCTTTAAGTATTAACTCTTAGATAATTAGTTTGACATTTACCATGTCACTTTGTATTTTTATATTATATAGTTAATAAAATTACTATGTACATCCAAGAGACCCTCAAGTGGTCCATTAATGATACAAATATCATTATATAAGTCTCTTGGCCTAACCTTATATTTTTATGAATTTAATATCAATTAATAATATAATATTTGTTTTAAAAACTCTTTTATTTCAATTTTGACACTATTCAATAGTTGATTTTTGTCAAACTCATACCAGAATGATTACTTCGAAAAAATTTAATTTAATAATTCCTAACATGTCATATTAACTTATAAAATTAGTGTAATTCATAAAAAGTCTCAAAATTGTATTTATTTGTGTATTTATAATATCAATTATTTTAATTTTTCACTATTATGGTTATTACTGCATCATCATTGTGTCATAAATAAATTAAATTAGTTAATGTATAAAAATTATAAATAAAATATAATTATGTAGGAAATCTTTTTATATTTCTAATGAATATTTACAATCGAATTTATCTTATGTATAACCCTATATTAAAAATGTTTTAGTAAATAAACTTTGATTTTAACTCTTTTAACTCTTCTTTGAATTAAATAATAATAAATGTCCTAATCTAATCCAAGTGGACCTAAATGATAATATTTTATTCCTAAGGTTGTTTTTGGTCAAGATACACTTGTACAATAGAATTAGGACATGTGTTAGGGTAATAATAATATCATTTTTACCCTTAATTACCCTATTTATTTTTAACCGTGGTAAATAAAAGTAAAAAAGTTATTATTCACCAAAAATTATTTTCATCTCATTGAACCACATTTTACTTCTTGATATTAACCGTGTCTCTCGGATTTTGAAAATTCCATTCACAGAAGTGGTAAAATTAAGTTTTATGAAAAAATTCAGTTTTTTTTAACTACCACTTAGTAGTTTCATTATTCATCAAAAATTGAAGTTTTTCAGAACAATGCCAAAATTTCACCCTAAGCTATAATTGATATTCTGAATTCAAAAATGATGTCGATTTTACAAAATTGCAAAAATATAAGTTGCATTAATTAATTTTATAATTAACTCCCGCTGTTACAACAAATAGCGTGTTTTTAAGAAACAATATATATCAAAAGATTGACAATTGTTTATGTCCAATTTCAAAGTGAAATTAATTATAATGAACACCATTGGATAAAATGGTAAAAATATATTCTAAATATACTATAAAACCACTAAATAATATAATTTATCACTATAAATTATTTTGATTAAAAAATTTGTTTTTAAATATTTTTCACTATTCATAAAAATTGGATGTTCTCAGAAAAATTCAACTTAGGATAATTTCGATATTCTGAATCCAAAAATGAAGTTCATTTTGAAATATAATATATATATAATTTCAAAACGTATGTATTACTATTCATAATGGCTAGTTTGATTGGTTGTGGTGTGTTAGAACTCGATGTTGCGTACAACACACGTTATCGCATTATTCAAAGAGAAGCCTACCGTAGAAGCTTGGGGTGTTACATTCTCCCCTCCTTCAAAAAATTTCGTCCTCGAAATTTCTAGAATATTATCGCATGAAAAGACTCGGGTGGTTCTTCATCATAAGTTCCTTGGGTTTCCACGTTGCCTCTTCCATCTTATGGTATCTCCCCAAAACTTTTACCAGACGTGTCGTCCGGTTTTTCAGTACTTGTTCTCTCGTATCAAGAATCCTGATGGGCTCTTTGCAATAAGACAGATCGGGTTCCAGTTCTAATTCCTCATAGGTGAGTACATGCGTCGGGTCAGGCATGTATTTCCTCAATAGAGATATGTGGAACACGTCGTGAACTTTGGAGAGACTTGGCGGCATTACCAATCGGTAAGCTACAGCCCCAATTCGTTCTAGAATTTCGAAAGGTCCGATGTACCTGGGACACAATTTACCTTTCTTACCAAAACGTATGACTCCCTTCCATGGAGATACCTTTAGGAAAACATGATCACTGACTTGAAATTCCAAATCCTTCCTTCGATTATCGGCATATCTCTTCTGCCTACTTTGATCTGCTTTGATGTGATTTTGGATTACCTTCACCTTTTCCATCGTTTCAACCACCAGTTCTGGGCCTAGAAGTTTTCTTTCACTAAAGTCATCCCAACAGGTTGGTGTACGAAATCTCTTTCCGTATAACGCTTCATACGGTTCCATCTGAATACTTTAATGGAAGCTATTGTTATATGAAAATTTTTCCAGAGGTAAATATTGATCCCACATACCCTGAAATCCAAGTGAGCAAGATCTCAAAATGTCTTCTAAGGTTTGAATAGTCTGTTCTGATTGTTCGTCTATCTGAGGGTGGTAAGCAGTGCTCAAATGAAGTTCAGTATCCAGGGATTTCTGAAGACTTTCCCAGAATCTTGAAGTAAAATGGGGATCACAATCAGAAACAATCGATAAGGGTACTCCATGAAGTCTCACAACTTTATTAATATATAGTCTTACTAGACGTTCCAGGGGTAGATCTTCTCTTATAGCAAGAAAATGTGCTGAATTGGTAAGACGATCAACAATAACCCATATTGCATCATTCCTTCTAGGATTCTTTGGTAGTCCCATGACAAAGTCCATCTTAATATTGTCCCATTTCCACTCCGGTATGGGAAGAGGTTGCATGACTCCTCCAGGCTGCTGCCTTCCAGCTTTCACTTGTTGACAAACCATACATCTTGACACAAAATCAGCAATATCCCTCTTCATGTTGTCCCACCAAAAATGTTCCTTCAAATATCTATACATTTTGGTGCTCCCAGGATGTATAGAGAAATTGGAACTATGAGCATCATCCAGCAATTCCCTTTTTAGATCAGGTATATCGAGAACACAAAGTCTCTTCCCGAATTTCAAAATTCTCTCTTCATACACAAAGTCTCCCAATATCCCATCATTCACAGCTTTAATCTTCTTTTAAAATTCTTCATCATCGGTCTGAGAACTCTTAATCCGTTCTAAAAAAGATGGTTTGGAAACCATTTGAAAAATAATTGATGTTTCGGCTTCCCTGGTTATTCCCATGTCCTTCTTCACTAGATCCATGAAAATTAGATCCCTTTCAATTCTCATATTGTTCAAAACTCCATGGTCTTTTCTGCTCAAATAATCTTCCACCCTGTTTTCCTTCCCTGTGTGGTAGTGTATCGTGCAATCATAATCCTTGAGTAATTCAAGCCATCTCCTTTTCCTCATGTTTAGTTCTTTTTGTGAGAAAATATACTTCAAACTCTTGTGACCAGTATAAATCTCACATTTTCACCATAGAGGTAGTGCCTTCATATCTTCAAAGTAAAGATCACAGCTGCTAACTCGAGATCATGAGTAGGATAGTTTTGGTCATGAATTTTCAACTGTCGTGATGCATAGGCAATAACTCTATCATTCTACATAAGGACACAACCAAGGCCTTTCTTCTATGCATCACTATAAATAACGTACCCATCATTTGCCGATGGTAGATTCAATATAGGAGCATTGACTAATCTTCTCTTCAGTTCTTCGAAACATTCTTCACACTCTTTTTTCCAAACAAATTTAACCCCTTTACGTGTGATCTTCGTTAATGGGTTATCCAATCGGGCAAAATTCTGGACGAATCGTCGATAATAACCTGCCAAACCAATAAAACTACGTACCTCAGTTATACTCGTAGGTGCTGGCCATTCTTGGATTGCCTTGGTCTTAGAAGGATCAATAGAGATTACATCTTTAGAGATAATATGGCCAAGAAAAGAAATCTCATGAAGCTAGAATTCACACTTGCTAAACTTCCCATATAATTCAAGTCTTCTCAGAGTCTTTAGGATAATGCGCAAGTGATTCTCATGATCTTCATAGATTTTGAATTATACCAAGATATCATCAATAAATACCACCACAAATTCATTGAGATACTCCTTGAAAACTCTATTCCTCAGATCCATGAATACAGAGGGTGCATTAGTCAATCCAAATGGCATTATAGTAAACTGGTAATGCCCATACCTAGTTCGAAATGCTGTCTTCGGAATGTCTTCCTTCTTCACACACAACTGATGGTATCTAGATCGAAGTTCAATCTTTGAAAAGTATTGAGATCTATGCAGTTGGTCAAATAAATCATCAATTCGAGGTAGGGGATACATGTTCTTTATTGTTATAGCATGGATCTCCCTGTAGTCGATACATAACCTCATAGATCCATCTTTCTTTTTAACAAAAAGAACAGGGGCTCCCCATGGAGAAACAATAGGGCAAATAAATCCCTTATTACTCAATTCCTCTAGTTGTTTCTTTAGTTCAACTAATTCTATAGTGGCCATTCTATAAGGGGTCTTCGATATAGTCTTTGATCCAGGAATTAAATCAATGGAAAACTCAACTTCTCGTTCTGGAGGATGTCTAGGTAAATCTTCCGGAAATACATCTACATATTTTTTCATAATAGGTACATCCTCTATTTGAACATACCTTTCCTCACCCACAGTTATTTCATTCTCTTCCTCCCCAATAATTGAATTTAGTTGAACTACTGGGGTGGATCTAGATAAGAATTAGGTGGTGACGATTCTGCTCTAAAGATAAGGTGTTCCTTATCATCATCATCAGAAATCGTAATCTCTTTCTTCTTACAATAAATCTTCACATCATAGTCTGATAGACTGTCCATGCTGAGGATTATATCAAACTCAATCATAGGTATGACGATGAGATAATCAGATAAAGAACATTTATGTTCTCTAATGGGGACTGATTCACAAAACATTGTTGCAATGATACTTCCCTTAGGAGTTTTAACTGACAACTCCCTTGTTAAATCAAATTGGAAATATCTAATTTTCTTAGCAAACTGGGAAGATATGAAATAATGCGATGATCCAAAATCAAATAATGCATTTTCTAAACTTGAGGAAACCATTAAATTACCTGCCACCACGTCTTTCAGAGCTTCTACCTCAGTAGTAGTGATAGCATAATCTTGGCCTTGATCCCTTGGCCTTTTCTGAGGTAAGTTCTCCTGATGCTTAGGACATTCATTTGAATAATGCCCCTTCTCCCTGCAATTGTAGCACTGAACTTTGGTGGCTTCCTTCTTCCCCTTGCAATCACGAGCTTGGTGGCCTTTTTCACCACACTTGTAACAGACTCTCGTTCCCTTCGAGAAAGTACCGGGGTGTTTCTTCCAACATTTACCACTGGATGGATATTCAACCTTTCCTTCTTCCCCTTATTTCCATTCCCAGATTGATCATCAGGTCTCTTCTTCTCTTGTTTTTCTTTAAAGTCATAAGACTTAGAGAATTCCTTTTGGGTCTTGATAGCACATGAGACAATGTCTTTGTACGACGAGAAGGATTGTGAGACTAATGCTCGACAGAGAAATGGTTTTAACCCATCAAAGAAACGATCAATCTTACTTCTTGGGTTACGTATATAATCTCCTGCATACCTTGCTAACATTGTAAAGTTAGTCTCATACTTTGCGACATTCTCATCCTCCTTCTGTCTCAGACTCATAAATTGCCTTTCTATATCTGCTCGGTGGTCACGAGGAAAGTATTTTTCTAAAAATAGATTTTTGAACTCCCTCCATTCCATATTTTATACTTCATCATCTTCCTTCGTTTTTTGAATCAATGACCACCATTGATCAGCATCTCTAGTGAGTCGGTAAACTGCCATGATAACTTTTTCCCTTTCACTACTCCCCAAATCCTGAAATATTTTCTATAGGGAATTTATCCATTTCTTAGCTACTAAGGGATTTGTACTCCCATTGAATGTTGGTGGTTGTTGCCTCATGAATAGATCTAAGATTGATCCTCCACGCTGTGGATCAGGGTGCTCCATACGGGTAAGGTTATTATTCATAACCTGAGTAAGTTGTCCCAGTATGGTGATTAGCTGATCGGCACCAGTTGCATCACCAGCTCCACTATAATGATCTTGAGCAGGAGGGAAATACCTACATGGATTGTGTGCATTGATATGGTTTCCATTTCTTCCACTAAATGCCATTCCTAAATAATGGAATAAACTAGATCAGTTTATGAATCAAAATACATAATCCCATACTTACAAAACACTTAACATAAATTGAACAATTTATGGATATAATCCATAATCATAAGAATGTTTTCTTTGAGGAAGTATATACTCATAAACCCTTCATAATTATTTGTAAAGAAAATGAGATTTATCCTAAGCATATCCCCTGAGAGTGTCATAACCAAGAGTGCAGCAAGGCCTGTTGTCGTGCAACAGTTCTCGTTCGAGTATAGCTCAAAGCGGTGTTTTCGGGTTTTAACCCTAGGTACATCTGTGCCAGAGCCGCATCTACCTGCTCGTATCTAGACAGGGATGTATTGCTCGGAAAACTCACAAAATCTCTAGAATACAAAAATTCTAGGAAGTTCTTCTATACTAATACTCAAAGTTCATCTTAGGTCTACGTGCTCTAATCAAAGTTTATCTAAATCTAGCTTCCAAGGTTTGTACTAAACCTCCTCTGATACTAACTATAATTCCCTGACCCAAGTTACCTAGAGTTGGTGCATTATTACATAACATTGGCATGATCACAAGAAAGATCAAATCTCGAAAGACCAATTGGTTTAGTATCCTTGGAAACACTAGATATATTCATAAGTCTTACTTTACATCATAAAGTGAAAAACTACTAAAAAACATATTGTCTCCATATTCCACACTCATATCCCCACATAATATCCCTGCATGTCATTTATAATTTACTTCTTCACTTCCTGGAAAAAATAAAATATAGAAAAGGGGTGAGCTCAAATGCCCAGTAAGGATAACAATATAGCAGAAACTTTCAAAAATAAGCATAAACATTTAATGAAATGTATAACTAAAACAAAATCCTTTTAAACTTGAACTTCAACATAGTATGTCAAAAGTAAAATGAAATGATTCCATTTACTTATTCACATGGATATTCTATTAATCGAATAATCACATGCAATATCAATAACCACTTTCATAATGATGGAATGCATAATGTCATACTATCATAACCACATAGCCAAGGCCTCGTGCCAAGACTACAAATAAGATTTTTTCAAGGCCTTATGCCAAGACACTAGTTTGTCTTGTGAGACCTACCAATGCATAGAGGAGCTATATAGGGCTCCACCCATCACATATTAAGTCCAATGCATTCCCATATGAAAAGGTTTAAACATAACATAAACATTCATTTTAAAACTAGCATAAAAAATGTCAATAATTTCACCATAAACTATGAATGGTATAAAAATAGTACATCCACAGTCAAAAATATCACAAAACCTTCAATACAATATATAAGTTTTGTATCATAATAAATCAACTTCAAATAAGCGTAAAATCCATCAAAGGATGTTGACATAGATGAAATCAAAACTCTTTTTAGAGAAATATCTCTTTCTATTTTTGAAATCATTTAAGAGTCATAAATTTATAAAATAAAACATTTTCTTTTAAAATGTTCTTATAAGCTTGTAAGGGAATCTTCGACGATTTTATAACGGCGGAAAATAGCTGCACCCACCGTATAAGTTAAAAAAAACATTCTTACCTTAATTTTGTCGAAAAGGTTAAAAAGCACCTTGTTTGGAAAACGACGGAATTATTCCTTTATAAACCACTTATAAAAAGACAAAAAAGGGAATAAATGACTTTAACCCATATTCTAGTAAAAATTAAAAATGTTTTGAAATTCATTTTTAAGAAAACATGGATGTGGATGAGAAAGAGATCCTAGTAGATTATTACATATAAACAACCTCGGATAATGAAGAGATTGTGAAATAACCCTTACCTTGTACTTTTCCTTGGTTGGGGTAGGTTAACCTCCTGTATAATAGTGAAATAATTGTCATTAAATTATACAAGAATCACATACATTCATATGATATCATATATGATCTTTTAACATTGCTTTGTTAATAACATCTTAGTATTATCGTCGTTTCGGGTGTTAACTTACTCGTTTTCTTTTATATGTTTTGTTACATAAGCCATGTTTTTCATGGATAGGTTGTATATTATTCATATACATAATGATATCAAGTCCTTAAACATTATTTTTAAATCATAAAATGATAATTATACTTGAATGGATACGATGGAGAATGAATCTCATCGCGTTCGTGGAGACGGTAGTCCGTACGTACACACGAGCGACAATATCATTCTTTTGATATTAAAATAATATATAAATGGATGGTATATCATATATACATAATCATTAACATGTTATATTTTTTATTTACGTGAGTTACACATCATTATTATACCCATCCAAATAATAATATATTGAAAAACAATTACACCACGATGTGGAGACGGTAAGTCGTACGTACGCACCTATGGTGACATGTTATTCAAAGGGTGGATAGAATACTGAATATGGTTTTACCATATTTATAATAACATCACAGTATACATATGATACTGGATTTATTATTTTATAATGGTAATAACAAAGGAAGAAGAAGTGGAAGAAGAAAGGAACTTGGAAAAGGGTGGTGAAATCATTACCTCTTCTTCGAGTTCTTCCTTTTGATTTGATCAAAAGGGCTCCTTAGGTTGGCTTTATGATCAAAATAAGGCCTCTAGGTTGTAGTGAGGGAATATGGGAGAGTATTTGGGCAGAGTTTGGCCGAACAAAAAGGCTTTCAAGGTGTGAAGAAATTAGAAGGAGGAGTGCCTTTTTATAAGAGGGGTGAGGGGCACCTTTGGAAAAGCTAGAAATATTAATTTATAATAAATTCATATTCAGTTTCTAGTGGCTCCAAAGTTGATTATTTAAATTTTAAGGTGGGAATAGGTCGAAAACCATTCAACCAATATAATTTAGACCGGTTTGGGTTACTATATTAACCTTATCTTTAAATATTAACTCTTAGTTAATTAGTTTGACATTTACCATGTCACTTTGTATTTTTATATTATATAGTTAATAAACATACTATATACATCCAAGCGACTCCCAAGTGGTCCATTAATGCTACAACTATCATGATATAAGTCTCTTGGCCGAACCGTATATTTTTAGGAATTTAATATCAATTAATAATATAATATTTGTTTTAAAAACTCTTTTATGTCAATTTTGACACTATTCAATAGTTAATTTTTGTGAAACTCATAACAGAATGATTACTTCGAAAAAATTTAATTAAATAATTCCTAACATGTCATATTAACTTATAAAATTAGTTTAATTCCTAAAAAGTCTAAAATTATATTTATTTGTGTATTTATAATATCAATTATTTTAATTTTTCACTATTATGGTAATTACTTCATCATCATTGTGTCATAAATAAATTAAATTATTTAATGTCTAAAAATTATAAATAAAATATCATTATGTAGGAAATATTTTTATATTTCTAATGAATATTTACAATCGAATTTATCTTATGTATAACCTAATATTAAAAATATTTTAGTAAATAAACTTTGATTTTAACTCTTTTAACTCTTCTTTGAATTAAATAATAATTAATGTCCTAATCTAATCCAAGTGGACCTAAATGATAATATTTTATTCCTAATGTTGTTTTTGGTCGAGATACACTTTTCCAATAGAATTAGGACATGTGTTAGGGGAATATTAATATCATTTTTACCCTTAATTACCCTATTTACTTTTAACCATGGTAAATAAAAGTAAAAAAGCTACTATTCACCAAAAATTATTTTCATCTCATTGAACCACATTTTAATTCTTGATATTAACCATGTCTCTTGGATTTTCGAAATTCCATTCACAGAAGCGGTAAAATTAAGTTTTATGAAAAAATTCAGTTTTTTTAACTACCACTTAGTAGATTCACTATTCATCAAAAATTGAAGTTTTTCAGAACAATGCCAAAATTTCACCCTAAGCTATAATTGGTATTCCAAATTCAAAAATGATGTCCATTTTACAAAATTCCAAACATATAAGTTGTGTTAATTAATTTTATAATTAATTCCCGATGTTACAACCAATAGCGTGTTTTTAAGAAACAATATATATCAAAAGATTGACAATTGTTTATGTCCAATTTTAAAGTGAAATTAATTATAATCAACACCATTGCATAAAATGGTAAAAATATATTCTAGTTATTCTATAAAACCACTAAATAATATAATTTATCACTATAAATTATTTTGATTAAAAAAGTTGTTTTTAAGTATTTTTCACTATTCATAAAAATTGGACGTTCTCAGAAAAATTCAACTTAGGATAATTTTGATATTCTGAATCCAAAAATGAAGTTCATTTTGAAATATAATATATATATAATTTCAAAAATTAGGTATTACTATTCATAACGGCTAGTTTGATTGGTTGTGGTGTGTTAGAACTCAATGTTGCGTACAACACTCGCTATCACATTATTCAAAGAGAAGCGTACCGTAGAATATGGGGTGTTACATAAACAGTGATGAGAAAACTATCCCTAAATTCAATGGGATCAACAAGAAAGAGAAGAAAATTCCATGTACATTTATTGACAATAATAGGTGAAGAGATTAGTTCATTAAAGAACACATTTTAACCAAGAAGTGTGAGAGAATTTATAAAAAATATAAAGGGAGATATTGAAGAGCCCATTTGTGGATTTCATTTGTTGAAAAAATTTCAACCTATACCTTTATAGTAAAATTATTTTTGGTTTTAGTCACAATTTATTTATTTTAAATTTATTTTTAATTTCCTAGTGATACTCAAGTTTAATGTAACAAAATCTTCTATATTCTTCTATAATATATCTTCATGCATCCACTATTCTTCTTCTTTTTCAATTTTTCTCCAACTCACCTTTTTTACATACTATAATATTTCTATTATTTTTATTAAAAATGTTACTCATGAGCATGTAAATTCTATCTATCACGTTAAAGAATTTTTTAATGATTCCAACTATGTTATCATCCAATACATGGGATAATTAAGATCACTACATGTACTTATTTTACTTAAAATGATGTTTTTATTTAGTGGATTATCCACAAATTTTTTACCAACTACACCATAGTATTCTTTTCTCATGTGAGATAATGTAGCTTCTTCTTTATTGAGGATAAAAATTAATATTTTTCTTCACATTTTCTTCTTCATGTTCTTTAATGTTTAACTAGAAAAACTATCCAAGTTCTCAATAGATGTATATTTAATATATATTTTGTATAGTTTATTAAAAATTGACTTTATATTTACACTAAATTAGTTGATATGAGTAATATATATAAATATTAATATATGAAAACCAATAATGACTTCATAAATCATAATTGTGTGATAACATCAAATGATAGAAGAATAACTATATTTAATGAGATAAATTACTAGAAACATGCTCAATGAACTATATTGAAGTAAATTACAAATAACCAATTTATTTTTCTCCTTTACATTGATGTAAAATATGATAATCAATGTAATTCAACAATGATTATAGAAATTAATAACTTCAAGGATAAAACTCAAGATAAGAAATCTAAAAAAGTAAGTTGGGTAGCTGATACCAATTATGCATCCCACTAGATTTGATTTGACCATTGAGGTTAAATTAGCGGTCATGGTCCTTTTAAAACATTTCAAAAAAGTAAATTACTATATAGATGGTTCTTATAATCAGTTAATGTGTAATCACCATCATTGTTTTCTTATATAATCTTCACTCACATATGCGATAGAATAATGGGTAGTAGATAAAACAATTGATTTACAAGGTTCACCACTCTTGAGGGATTTCGATGTCCTTGGTATAAAGTCATAAATAACCCATTTCACATGTTTCTCTTATTATTTTCAAAGATAATCCCTCAGAAAATAGATATTTTCCTGATCCTTGATATAATAAATGTGTCATCCTAATACTACAATGGGTTCTCAATATCACTTTTCTAATAAAGAATTGTAGTGTGATGGATTATGCTAGTTGGGATGTATATACCTATTTCAATATTAAGAAATCATTCCACCTATGTTCTATTAGAATGTACGCTCTATTCTACTCATGCATATTTGATTAGATTCTTAGGATTGATGATATGTCAAATTGAACTTCTAGATATATAGAATATGCATTAGTGTTAGAGTGATTATCATGACATATGTTTTATTTTAATTTTTTTTAATGCCTATAGTGTTATCACTATGAAATATTACTCACATATGTACCTTCAAGGATTACTTAAAATATTTAATTTATTGATCATGATAATATAATGATTCATCCACAACCTTCTTCCTCTTCTTTTGTGAAAATAGTCTTCAATATGAGTACTAAAAAATTTGAGAATTATTCAATATTTATGAAGATGAATATTGGAATACAATAGAAACAAATCCCCATTTATATTTCTTCTTGTAGGAATTACTATATTCTATATGTTACAAATAAGTTTATGCCTTCCTCAATATCTACTAAAAATTAAGTTAGGTCCACTAGGTCTAATACCCTAAGAGGGGGGTGAATCAGGGTATCTGTAGAACCCCTAGTTTGAGGTATGTAGACTTTATTTATTTTTAATGTGTTTAAAGTTAATGGGATGAGTTGGGAAGATGTTGGGAGAGTTTGGAATGGTTGGGAAGAAGTTTGGAGGCTTTTATATGGGCACACGGTTTGAGCACAATTAGGGTAAACCATACAGGTGCTCCAAGAAACTGTGTAGGGGGGACAAAAGGCTTCTCATGACCTGTGTATGGTTTTCCAAATTGTGCGAGGAAACCATGTGGACCCCCTCTCTCGAGTCAGTGGATTTCACATGATTGGAACACGGTTTTCCAAACCATGCGGACTAACCATACGTTCCCTTAAATATAGAGTTTTAAAACATAGGTCCACTAGAGATTTCCTCATTTCTCTCCAAATCCACTCCCTCCCGAGCCTCACTTAGGATTTTCAGTTCTCAAGGGTTGGAGGGTCTTTCCCACATGTTTTGGAAGAAAATATAAGGGGTTTCTTGGTGTAATGAAGGTGATTCTCCGGGTTAAGTCTCTCCTCTTGTATTCTTTTGGTTTCTCTCTAGATCTACTCTTCCCTATTTCTTGGTTTTCAAGATCTACATCTATTTCAGGTAGATCAAGGGTTTTGGTTTCCTTGAGTGTTAATTTTAAGGATTTTTGATGTTAGGTAGGGTGATCTATAGTGGTTTTCGTGAAGCATTTTCCTGTACTAGGGTTCTGTTTCTTTTGGGTCGATTTTTTTAGAACACTAAAGGTAGGTGGCTTCTCTCTCGACTCCACCTTGCTAGAACTTGATGTTTGGTTACAATTAATTTGTGTTTCTTAAAATTAAATGTGTTTTTTATGTGAAAAATTAGTTGGAAATCCCTTTGGTGATTTTTTAGAGATTTTTTGGAAAAAAAGGGGTGTTCTTGTGAAATGCTCTTGATGGGGATTTTAAAATTGAGATTTTAAAATGGTTTGTTGAGATTTATTTTTGAAAATGGTTGATGAAAAATGGTGTTCAATAAAGATTTTGTTTTATTGAAATGTTTTTTGTCATGAAAAATGATTAAAGGGTGTTTTCAATAAATGGGTGATTTATTGAAATGAATTGGCATGTGTTGGAAATGGTTGTGTGCTTATTATGTAGCCTTTGATGATTTGTGCTTATTGGTTGATTGAATGTTATGGATTGTGTTGGTTATGTGGAATTGGGTAGGAATTATCACTATAAAAGGTGAGGTATAGTGGTCGGAAGAACCACCATTATGGGTAGTGGTCAGGAAGTACCGCTAGTTGAGAATGGGGTGAACGAGATGGGCGGAAGTCCCATCATTTTGGTTGTCTTGTTGTGCATTGCTTTGCAAGATGGAAATTATTGTGATATTGTTAAATGGTGAGATGCCTAATGGCATTATTTTTTGGCTTTCCCTTGGGTTTCTTGGTTTGGGTGAGGTGTCTTGGTAAGGGTATGTTTGGATTATGGTAATGGTTTCACTTGTGATTATTTTATATAAACTACTTTATATAAATTAGCTAATGGTTTTATCATAGTGGCGTGTGTAGGAAAGTCATTTAAGGAAAACCTATTGAGTATTAGTACTCACCACCTGATTTTTCACTTGGGTGGTTTTGTATATTTCGTATTCTAGGACACAGGTAAAGGTAAAGCATCTCATTGCTAGTGTCTTGTGGTGATGCTTATGAGATGTTTTGGTGCTTAGAGCATGTAGCTTGGTGTAGAGCTATAGAGTGTGTATTTGTTTATTTTGGGGTCTCTTGTTTAGTATTCCACATAGTACTCAGATATTTTGGTTGGTTGTATTAGTTTTGGGTTGTATTGTGAAGAAACTTGGTTGTATTTTGGTAATACATGCTAGAATATTTTATTGACATGCATCATATAGTTGTTGTTAGTGGATGGTTTGGTTGGTTTTTCCATAAGGGAAAATCATTCCCCAATTGGTTCTCGAAGACCTCGACATTTATTACCATCCTTTGGCACCTTGGGAATGTCTCTTAAGGCCAAGTATAATTCCTCTACCCTCTCAAGCCAATGATATGGGGCATTATATATCAAGTGGTATCAGATTGTTCAGTCCATGGCCTTTAATTGAGAACAGTTGTTTGATCTCTTGGCATTGATTGTAGGTCTTGGTGTTGGCATTCGTTCTCAGTTTATTCCTTGAGTTGGGATGGTATCAAGTCATAGGATTTTCATAACATGGAATGTATAGCGTAAAAGGACATAAATTATCCTTTTCTGATAAACATCATGTTATCAGGGGTTGGGTACATATGTGTTTGGAGACACGTATAGGCATTGGATATATCATTTTCATGGGTGTAGCCAATGAGATGAGAATGGAATTCATGGTTGAAATGACTTCCCACTAGGATTCATATTTCATTGGGCTATAATGATCTATGGTATGATATGAATGTGCTGATTTGAGAAATATGAATTGGGTTTCAAAATGGAAGGATTTAAAATAAGGAAAACTCGTGGTATTTTGAAAATGGGTTGATTTTTAAAACACGGTGTATTTTTTAAAATGGTGAAATATGGGAAATGTAAAATAGGGGAAATCATAGTTGTGATAGTGTTAGTGTAACGGAACTGAATATTGTGAATCAACTGCTACTAAAATAGAAGGAATCGTGGTTGTTTTAGTATAAATAGAAATGGAATCATGTAGGCGTCATAGAGACCAACCGGAGGAGGCTGCTGAAAATGTGGTTGCACTGAGCCTCAGGTGAACCAGCACCTACTACAAAGTATAGTGAAATAATTCCAAGTTGTGTAAAGTTTAAATAAAGTGGATGAACCAAGGCACATGGATCATGCAGTTTAGTTTCAAAAGCATAATCCACCCATCTTTAGGGGTGATTCAGATCTAGAAAGGGTCAAAACATGCTTGAATAGAATGAACAAGATCTTTTAATTCTTGGGAACATCGGTAGATTTGAAAGTGATGTTAGCTACATATATGTTGTAAGATCATTCCCTTCAGTGGTGGGATTTGGCAGTCCAAGGTAGAATGGACCATGGTTTGACATGGGATGGACTTGAGGAATTGTTTAATAAACAATTCTACCCTCATACATTCAGAATTAAATGTACAATGGATTAATTCAGTTTGAAGCAAGGGAACATGGTATCGATGGAATATGTGACTATTTTTATGAACATAGTGCGGGTTTTACATAAGGTGGCGAGTAATACATCATTGAAAGATCTTGTCATCGAAGCAGATTTGAGGAAGGATATTTGGTCCAAAATAGCAGTGCTGTGTATAGCTGATTATATAGAGATGGTGAATAGATCCTCGGTTGCTAAAAGGGATCTCTTGGGGGTCGTGAGCGGAGGAAGTGTATTATTTCTCTTGGATAATAGTGGTAACATGAACATTGGGTTCAAGAGGAATAGGGAAACTTATTTCTAGGGTGGGAGTATGACTTAGAATCTGACTACAGGATTAGTGAATATTCCCCCAAATCCTCAGAGTATGTTTGGATGTTTTTAGTGTGGTTATATGAGCCACATCAAGTGGGATTATAGGGAAAAACCTCGATCATGTCATAATTGTAAGTAGATAGGGCATCTGCAGCGTTATTGTCGGAATGCTCCAAGGTCGGGTGTTTGTGACCCTCCTCTTAGGTCGCAAGGGTCTTATGAATCGATGGGACAGGGGCAGAAACATACCCATTGGAAGTAGAGTAAAGTGGGTCAGGTTTATTCTTATAATACCACAATAGGTCAGCTGGGAAATAAAGAGTAGATTTTGGAATGTAAGAAGTTGTTTGGAGCTGAGTGGGTGGTGATGGATGATCAGTCGGGACCATCCATGGTGTGAGGTACAGTTCTTTTAAATTTAACGTTGATGCAAAATTTATTTGATAAGGCTTATTCTCATTATTTTATGGCCTCTCGCATCGTTGATTTTTGGGGATTAATGGTGGAAATGATGCATGTTGTTTTGAAACTAAAAACTCTTCTGGGTCAAAGAGAGTGTTGAGATTTTTTCTATAGTGCATGTTTCTTAGTTGTGGACGACATTGAATTGATATCAGATTTATCAATTCTTGATATGGATGCATATGATATAATCATGTGAATGGATTGGTTGGAGATGTTTAATGCTCACATCAATTACTATGTGTGAACAGTTAGTTTTATTATAGAGTATGGGGTTGAAAATCTCTTTAGAGGGGAGAAGAATGAAAAGTTTGGTGTAACAGATTTGTTGGCACCAACTGTTGGCACGATATCATAATAGTTAGAGGCCTTGTCATTGGAATCGATGGAAGGTGTTGAGAAGAGTGTTCTTCTAATAGTTGTAGATCATTTTATGTATGTATTTACTGAAGAATTCATAGAGCTTCCACTCGTGAGAGAAGTTGATTTTACAATTTATCTCTTTTCAGGGAAAACGCCTATCTCGCTTCTATCTTAAATAATAGAACTAGCATAATTACAGGAATTAAAGGTGCAGTTAGAAGAGTTAGAAAACAAAAGGTTCATCTGGACGAGCACGTGTCTCTGGGAAGCACCTATTTTTTTGTTAAAAAGGTGGATGGAACCTTGTAGCTCTGTATTAATTATCGTAGACTTAATCTGGTTATGATAAATAACTGATATCCACTTCAACGCATTGATGATTTTTTTGACCAGTTGTGGGGAGCTCAGTTGTTCTCCAAGACTAACTTGAGGTCAGCATATCACTAATTGTTGGTGAGGAAAGAGGATATCCCAAAAACAGCTTTCAAAAGTAGATATGGCCATTACCATTATGTGGTTATGCCCTTTGGTCTAACGAATGCACCAGCGGTGTTCATGGTATTGATGAATTGAATATTTTAGAGATATATGGATTCTTTTGTGGTGGTATTTGTTAATGATATGATAGTGTATTCGAGGACAAGGGTGGACCATGAACAACACTTGGTGATAGTGTTGGGGATCCTGAGGGATCATCAGTTGTATAACAAATTGTCAAAGTGTGACATTGGGATACATGAGGTTCACTTCCTTGGAAATGTTATTTCTGAGAAGGGTGTTTTAGTTGATCTGGAAAAGATAGGGGTTGTTATCTCATGGAAACCACCAAAGAATGTATTTTAGATAAGGATGTTCCTTATTCTAGCTGGTTACTATCGACGTTTTGTTCATGATTTTTCACCATTGGCTTCACCGATGACATATTTGACAAGGAATAATATCATGTTTCAATGAGATGAGTAGTGCTATAAATGATTTGAAGAGTTAAATGGTCGCCCTACATCAGCACCAGTCGTGGTTTTTCTAGAACCAAGGAAAGGGTGTGTGGTGTATTGTGATGCATTGGGATCAGGGTTAGGGTGTGTTCTCATGCAATGGGATCATGTGGTTACGTATGTGTGACACCCCAAAATTAATCTCTCTTGTAATAATAATATTATGGTTTTATTTGCATGTTATCCAAACAAATTTGAAAACTATAAATACCAGAGTTTCCATTTAAATAAAACACTAAAGTGATTACATTACAACAAGGTCAAATGAAACCACACTGACCAAAAATACATATTAAATGTCCTATTATAATTACAGGGAGACCACCCAAAACAATATAAACCCCAAAAAGAAAATATGGGTCCTTTGGATCCGTCACAACGAACATTAGTATGGATAGAGCCACTATAACATAATCAAGCATCACCGGAATAATGTGCACCATATTATTCAATTTTCATGAGTTTAAGACACCCTAATGTATGGTTTCATAATGCATTGACCTGACTATTACCCCTTTGGTGACTGTTGGAGATGCTTGTGACCGTTGTTTTTCTTTTATGGTAGGTTGAATTTAAAAAAAGTGACCGTTTGTAACTTGACAAACCAAAATAAATTTAATTTGAAAATATAATGATACATTGAATATAATTTCATAAAACTATACATATTAAGAATAATTACTATTTTGATGCATTTAACATATCTTAAGTGGAATCTTTAACATCACAGTTTTAAATTAATGAGCGTGCTTTATAAAATTAAGTATGATTCCAAAACGTAGGTAGGATTTGAAAATACTTTTTAAATGTTTCAAACATTTTAAATATTGTATGGTGTTACTCCATATTCTATAAATTTAGTGTATTAGATTTTATAAATAAACATTCAAACTGTATTTTGTAAGCATATAAAAATTATATATATTTTTTACAAGTAACTTTGGTATAAAAGAATCTTGATTGTTTTTGGTAAAAGTGTACTCTATTTTTCCCATGAAACCATGTTTTATAAAATTGATTACTTTCATTTTCTTTTATAAAGTTGTTCTATTAAAAAAATACCCCCGCAAGGGCCATCCCTATAACCGGGCAGAGGGAGGCATCACGCGCTAGGCGGCCGAGCCTAGGCCTTTGCATTAGCATAGGTCGTCCTGTGGGCTTCTGTGCATATAGAGTGCATGCTAGGTCTAGTGATTAGGAGGCATAGCTACCCCAAAGGGAACACAGGAGCAGATCGCACCACCGTGTAGGGTAGCACAGTGGTGTGGGTGGGCGCAGGAGCATGCCTGTAGAACTCGGTACGCGGCGGTACCAAGAGGGGGGAGGGAGAATTCTGAGTCATTGCTTAGATATCTTAGGTTATAAAGGGCCTAAAAACATCCCTTTGTTTTTATGTGGGACAAGGTAATTTGTCCAGGATCGAATCTAGGATGTTGGATCATGTCACACACAATTTGGGCCACTTATTTCATTTTGGACTCGACCCCTTGCAGCCATGGAATCCTCCACATTTTTTGTGTGTTGTCTGATCTAACGCGAGTCTAATCCTGACGGTCCATTTATTTTAATCACTACATCATCCATGGTCATCCGATCTTCTACGCTTTTAATATCCACCGTCCATTATTTCCCTAGTTTTTCTCCACTGCGTTATCTTCTTCTTCCTCCCACCTATGCTGGAATAGTAACCCCTACCTCCCTTTCTCTTTTTTCCACACCCATGACTCCTCCCATCACCATCTGAGGCCTCTCTTTCCATCCCTTTCAAGTAGTATTATGGATGTAAGGGAATTATGTTGAGGTGTATACATTTATAGATACATATTTATACTCATTTACATAAGAATATATATTTACGAATTGGGTTAAAAGCCGCATATACCTGATCCTAGGACTTATTGATTTTGGGTTATGAGGTATTTTTAAACTTGAAGTTTTTTTTTCTCATGTAATATATATACACCTTATATACTCGATTATATATGTACATATATATATATATATATATTACCATGCTGTTTTAAATGAACCTATTTTATGTTTTGTTTCAATACCTCTATACTTTGAGGTTCAAAGATGAGGTAGAATTTGGTTTTGAACATACAGAATTATATTTTCATATATATATATATAGTATACATGGTCAGGTATAATGATACAATTTAAAAAATTCAACCTCTGGACTAGTTTTAAGTCTTTTAACATTGAACTTCTATGATTAATTTATGTTTTTGATAAATAAGTAAGTGTCAATTAACTTTGGTGTAGGACTCGGTTATACATAAGAGTTACATATGATTACATAAAAATTTATGTAAGTTTGTTTAATAAATAACCCTTTTAAAATTTATATTATGAAATAAGATTTAGGGACCCGTGTTCATTTATGTGACTATTATATTAAATTCATATGGATGACATTTGATTTTTGGTTTAAAAGCTTTTGATACATAAGGTATATTCACATATGTGAATATATGTTTTGATTTTAAAATTTACTTAAAATTTTCAAAGGATTGCAAAGAAAGAGTAAAACATGTTGTTTTCGAAATACGATTGTTCTATTGTAAAATAATACTCTTTATATACTCCCTGGTGTATAAATATATTTACACACACTAAACTATAATTTTGGACGTTCCAAATATTATACTTTTGATGTGATTAGTAGTTGTGGAGAGTTCATGAGTATAATATCAGGGGTTTGCAACTCTTTTATTCATATGTATAAATAACTTATATATATATATATATATTGAATGGTAATATTTATTATTGAATTTCATTCTTTTAATGTTTAAAATAATGTGTACCTTGTGATATGTTAAACATAATCATACCATAAATGAAAGTTTGGGAAATTATATGATTAATACCCCCTTTTGAAATACATGGTTTATCCTTTAATTAATTAATCACCCAATCCAGGATGAAATTCCAATGTGTAATTTATCAGAATTTTTTTTAGCATTTATGGTTATCATTTTATGTAACAAAATTTGTATTTCTTTTAGTGCATTAGTTGTCATCACATATGTCATAATCTTCATATCATACTCATCATTCAATGACATAATCATGCAGTTGATAGTTTTGTAATTAATACTTATATGCCTGATTCACTTTATATATATTTAAATTATAATGAATGTAATTAAAAATCTTATGAAATTTTATGGAATTATTAATTAAATTATTCAAAGTGGAATGGGACACATTGAATAATATGAAATGAGAAATTAAATATAAAAAGTGGTATGGGAAAATTTGAATATTTGACCCTATTTGGAATATGAGTAATGTAATAGACTCGGTATAACGGGTTGGGGACTGGTTAATGAAAATCCCTTGAGGCATCGATGGTTCTGATGAGACAATCAGTTCATGGCACGAGGCCATTGAAATTTCAGGCCTTGACATGAGGTCTTGATTGGGTCTGATATTATACGTTCCCTCATTCTGTTTATGATAATTAATTAACCAAGTATATATTCGACTTATAGAATATCCATGGTTAAGAGCCAGTACTTATGAGTATCAGAATAAGTAAATGCATATAGCATGATGTTTATTTTTCACTTAGTTATTTTTAGCCATTGTATGCTTCACAGTAGTAATGAATGAAATTGAATTTGTTACCTTTATGTGAAAATCTTATTTTATATCACTCTTAGTTGTTAAATCTTTACTTTCATATTATTATGTCATACTTATTTAGAATTTCTTTTACTTACTACTCTGAATGAGGATGCCTATAATTGAATCATGTTCCTTTTTAATTCTATTTGTATGCTTTTAATTGTGCACTTTTATTTCTTAGACAATTGTTATGATATGTTACATATGTTACTAAATTTATTAAGAAATTGTTCTATGGAAAATTTTGAATAATTTTTTCAAAAGTTATAATTGGTATATTATGTTATTTTAAAACCCCTTATTGTGGAATTTTATGCTCACCCGATGTTTTTTAAATAAAATTTGCAGGTGTTATTTTTTAGCTGAAGAAGCATGTAAGAAGTAGATGGTTTCCCAGAACCTAAACTAAATCGATCCTCTGTATGGGACATGATGTGTAAAATATCTATGCATGTATTTGTTAAAAATTACACATCATGTTTTAAGGCACTGACTCCGAGCAGTCTGGGGTCAGGCTGTCATATTTGGTATCAGAGTATTTGGTTTAAATAACTCTGGAAGACCAGAACTGAATAAAGAAAAATTTACTTAAGCATTACTAAGTATAATCTTTTTTTATTTTTTAGATGGAAAATGAAAATATAAGACTTTTGTCTCTTTCTATTGAGCCCCTTGAAACCATAGTTTCCATAGAGATCCATAACAAATTTGAAAATTATGCACACATTTGTATGATATGTAAAAACCTCTATGATGTGTCAAACTATCCTTGTGTATTTCTACTCCACCTATGAGTGGGTTTGGACTTCCTATTTATGATTCAAACCAAATTTCCATCATACGCAAATTGTGAAAAATACTTTGAGGGACTTTTTTGATGCTTCACCATAGTAGAAGGAAACCAGTCCCTCATGGATTTCTAGGAAGCTGTAGTAGCGGGTGACCTCCGTGCAGTATATATGTGCCAAGTCTTGTCCCATCGCCATTATGGTCAAGTAATGGACTTTTATATTCTTTAATTTTAGGCCTCTCATTCTGTGTACAGACATCAAGTACATACTAATGTAGCTCAGATTTATACCCCTCATGTCACACTCTGGAGACACCATAAGTGTACCCATGAGATTGAACCAGACTGCTCGAGTTTCATTTGGTTCAGGGATATCGGGTGTTGCCAAATTGTTTTGGGAATTCAGGTAACTAGGAACTAGAGAAACCATTAGTCCTGGGTGTGATGTACCATTTATTTTATGAAAATACCATTTTTTGTTTCTTCTTTTTTCTATCCTTTCAGTGTGTTGTGATTTTAAGTGAATGTTACAGATAGGACTTTCATGAAAAATTTTATTTTCACGTGGAAGGAAAAATTCATATCTCATCTCTCCCCATTGAGGTACTAAAGGCCATTATGGTCAGATCTAGTATAGAAGTATACATTCCTGTCGTAAATCTGTGAAGAATGTGAAAACTTCATTATGGGGTATCAAACAGTCTGGACATTCTCTTATCCTGCCAAGGTAATGCCTACATCTACCACCGCATAGCCACTACCCAACTCGCTGAGTATAAGTGAAGGGTAAAGTACCGTGAAGGTCTTTTCCTATTCTTCACACTTTCCTGAAACTTCACAGCTAGGGTAATGTTTCAAGTGGATTCCTTGTAAGGGGACCTTCACGCAGCCTATATGCACCAAATCCTATGTTTTAGTTTGTACGACCACATCTACAACATTGATGTTCTTGGACAAGAGGCAGTTTGATGAGTTCTTAGAGAGTTTTTCCATTTGGACATCTCTGAACTCTCTACCATTCAAGCCTCCCTCTGGTAGCTCGAGTGTAAACTACATGAGATTAACCCATACTATTCAAGGTGTTTCTGTCTAGGGAAGTAGAAGATTTGAACACCAATTTGGGTATTCAGGTGGACACACATAAAGATCCTCCACGATGGAGGATGTGGTGAAGAACATCAGAGAGTTTCTTTTTGGCACGGTTATATGAAATGAATTGAGAGGACACAATTCATTATAGAGGGCAATAATGTGACACCCTAAAACTAATATATCTTGTAATAGTAATATTATGGTTTTATTTTCATGTTATATAAACAAATTTGCAAAATATAAATACTAAACATTTCATTTAAATAAAATAATGAGGTGATTAAATTACAACAATGTCAAAGGAAAACCATACTAACAAAAAATACCTATTAAAATACCTATTATAATTCTAGGGAGACCACCAAAAAAACTAAACCTCAAGAAGATAATATGGGTCTGTCAGATCCCTCACAATGAACATTACTATGGCTGGAGCCACTGTAGTAACACAGAGAATCATTGGAATAATGTGCACTATATTCTTCAATTTTCTTAAGTTTAGGACACCATAATGTATGGTTTTATAAGGAATCTACCAAACTGTTACCCCTTGGGTGACCGTTAGAGATGTTTTCGACCATTGTTTTTCTTTTAGGGTAGCTTGAATTTAAAAATAAGTGACCGTTAGTAACTTGACAATCCAAAATAAATTTAAGTGGAAAATTTAAATATACATTGAATAAAATTTCACAAAACTATAGCGCCTAAGAATAATATCTATTTTTATGTCTTCAACATATCTTAAGTATCATCTTTAACATCACAGTTTTAAATTAAATAGCGTACATTATAAAACTAAGTATGATTTCAAAACTGGTGTAGGATTTGAAAATAATTTTAAAATGTTTAAAACATTTTAAATATATTATGGTGTTACTCTAGATTATATAAATTTAATGTATTTTGTTTTATAAAACAACTTTCAAAGGTTATGTTAAACTTTATTTTGTAAGCATATAAAAGTATATATATTTTTTACTAGTAACTTTGGAATAAATGTATATTGAGTGTTTTAGGTAAAAGTGTACCTTAATTTTCCCAAGAAATATTGTTTTCTAAAATTGAATAATTTTATTTTCTTTAAGAAATATGTTCTATTAAAATAAATACCCACAGAAGGGCCAGCCCTCTAGCTGGTCTAAAGGAGGCAGCACGTGCTAGGAGGACGTGTTTGGCCCTTAACATCAATACACGCTGGCATGTGGGCTTGTGTGCATGCACAGTGTGTGATAGGTCTAGTGGTCCAGGGGAATATCAACCCTGAAGGGTGCATGGGAGTTGAGTGCACCACTATGCAGGGTGGCACGATGGTGTGGGTGGGCGCAACACCGCGCCCACAGAACCTGGTATGGGGAGGTTCTAGAAGGGGGAGGGAGAATTATGAGATGTTTCTCAGAGCTTCTGGGTTATAAAGGTCCGTGAAACTTCCCTCTGTTTTGATGTGGGATAAAAAAGTTTGGACAGGATTGAATCCAGGCCATTGGATCGCATTGTGCGTGATATGAGCTATCTATTCCGATGTGGCACTCGACTCCTAGCAGTCGTGGAATCCTCCACATTTTTTGTGCATCGTCTGATCCAACGCGAATATAAATATGACTGTCCATTTCTTTTAATTTCCACATTATCCAGGGCCATCTGATCATCTCCACATTTAATCTCCACCATCCCTTCTTTCCCTGGATTTTCTACACTACATTGTCTTATTCTTCCTCCCTCATGTGCTGGACTAATAACCCCTACCCTCCATTTATCTTTTTTTCAACACCCTTGACTCCTCCCATAACAATCAGAGGCCTCCCTTGCCCTCCATTTTTTCCAAAAATACATCCCTCGATCTTTTAATATATTGAGTAGGCCTCGGTTTTCCAACAGTAGCATTAAATATTATGTATATTTTATACATAATATTGTTAAAAACCAATTTGTTTCACATCATTCCCTCAGTTTTTCCTCTTCTCCTCAAACCTCCAGCAAGATCCCACAAGCCTTTCCTGAGCCTCTCCTCCTTCTCAATCTAGGTAAGGGACATGTTGTATTGTGATGTTATTTTTTATGGTATATACATATATATGTATTCTCAGAAAAAAAATATTTATAACCTTTCTATTTTGATAATGCTTTTATTTATGTCAATCCTAGGTCTTCTGGTTTTCGAGTTCAATTAGTTTTATGGATGTAATGGAATTATTTTGAGGTGTATACATTTATAAATACATATTTTTACTCATTTACATAAGTATATATATTTTTCGTTTGGGTGAAAAACTGCATATACCTTATCCTAGGACTTAAGGATTTTGGGTTATAAAGTATTTTTAAACTTAAATGATTATTTTTCTCATGCAATATATATACACCTTATATATTTTATTATATATGTACATATATATATATAACCATATTGTTTTAAATGAACCTCTTTTATGTTCTCTTTCAAGACCTCTAAACGTTGAGTTTCAAAGAAGATGTAGAAATTGGTTTGAAACGTAAGGAATTATATTTTCAGGTTTATAGTATACACATACATGTATAATGATACATTATATATAACTCACCCACTGGAACAGTTTTAATTCTTTTAACATTGAACTTATATGATTAATTTATGTTTTCGATAAATAAGTAATTGTCAATTAACTTTAGTGTAGGTCTCGGTTATACATATAAGTTATAAATGTTTATGTAAATATTTATGTAAGTTTGTTTAATAAATAACCCTTTTAAAATTTATATTTTGATTTAAGATTTAGGGACTCTTATTCATTTATGAGACTAATATATTAAATTCATATGGGTGACATTATATTTTTGGTTTAAACCCTTTTGATACATAAGTTATATTTGGATATGTGAATATATGTTTTGATTCTCAATTTTGCTTAGAATTTTCCAAGGTTTGCAATGAAACAGTAAAACATGTTCTTTTAGAAATATGAATGTTCTATTTTAAAATACTACTCTTAATATACACCCTTTTGTATAAACAGATTTACACACACTAAACCCTGATTTTGGATATTCCAAATATTATACTTTTGTTGTGATTAGTAGTTGTGGAGAGTTCAGGAGTATAATATCAGGGGTTTGTAACTCTTATATTCATATGTATGAATTTATTATATATATATATATTGAATGGTATTAGTTATGGTTGAATTTCATGCTTTTCATGTTTAACATTATGTGTACCTTGTGATATGTTAAACATAAGCATACCAGAAATGAGAGTTTGGGAATTTATGTGTTTAAAGCCCCCATTTGAAATACTTGGTTTATCATTTAATTAATTAAGCACCCAATCCATGATGAAATTATAATTTGTAATTTATTACTTAATATTTCAGCTTTTAGGTTTATCATTTTATGTAACAAAACTTTTTTTTCTGTTAGTGCATTAGTTGTCATCACCTATGCCATAATCTACTTATCATACGCACCATTCAATGACATAACCATGAATTTGATATTTTTGTAATTAATACTTATATGCCTGATTCACTTTATATATATGTAAATTCTAATGAATGTAATTAAAACTCTTATGACCTTTTATGAAATTATTAATTAAATTATTCAAAGTGGTATGAGACATCTTGAATAATATTAAATTAGAAATTAAATATTCAAAGTGCTATGGGACACTTTGAATATACGACCCTATTTGGCATATGAGGAATGTTATAGGCTAGTTATAATGGGTTAGAGACCGGTTAATGAAAGTCACTTGATGCATCAATAGTTCTCATGAGACAATCAGGTCATGGCATGAGGCCATTGACATTTTAGGTCTTGACATGAGGTCTTGACAGGGTCTAATATTATATGTTCCCTCATTATGTTTATGATAATTAATTAACCATGTGGATATTCAACTATTAGAGTATCCATGGTTAAGATACAATTCTTATGTGTATGAGAAAAAGTAAATTCTTATAGCATGACATTTTATTTTCACTCAGTGATTGTTAGCCAGTGTATGTTTCACAGTAGTAATGAATGAAATTGAAGTTATTACCTTTATGTGCAACTCTGATTATGTATCAATATTTGTTATTAAATTTTTACTTTCATATTTTAATTTCACACCTATTTAGAATGTTGTTTACTTAATACTATAAATGAGCATGCCTGTAATTGAATCTTGTTCTATTGTAATTCTGTTTGTATGCTTTTAATTGTGCACTTTTATTTCTTATAAAATTGTTATGATATGTTACATATGTTACTACATTACTTAAGAAAATGTTTTATGGAAAATTTTAAAGAATGTTTAAAAAAAATATATAATTGGTATATTATGTTATTTTAAAACCACTTATTGGGTATTCGTATGCTCACCCTACGTTTTTGAAATAGATTTTTCAGGTATTAGTTTTTAGCCGAAGAAGTATGTCAGAAGTAGCCAGTTTCTCAGAACCTGAACCGAATCGATCCTCGGTATGGGAAACGATGTGTGAAATATTTTTCCATGTTTTTGTTAAAAATTACACATCTTGTTTTAAGGAACCGGCTCCGAGCAGTCTTCGATCGGGCTGTCATGGGTGGTATCAAAGGAATTCGTTTAGATAACTCTAGAAAACTAGAACTGAATAAAGACAAATTTACTTAATCATTACTAAGTATAATGTTTTCCTAATTTTTATATGGAAAATGAAAATACTGGCCTTTTTCTCTTCCTATTGAGGCCCTATATACCATAGTTTCCATAACTAGCCACGAAAACATTGTAAATTATGCACACATTCATATGATATGAAAAAACCTCTACGACGTGTCAAACTATCCCGGTGTACTTCAACATACCTGAGGAGCGGGTTTGGACTACCTCTTTATGATGAAAACCCAATTTTCATCATACATATGTTAGGGAAAATACTTCAAGGGACTTTTTAGATGCTTCGCCACAGCAAAAGTCATCCAGTACCTCATGGATTTCCAGGAAGTTGCAGGAGCAGGTGAACTTTGAGAAACATATATGTGCCAAATATTTTTCTATGTTCATTATGTTCAAGTAATTGACTTTGAAATTCTTGAATTTGAGGCCTCTCATTATGTGTACAGACATCAAGTACATATTGATGTCTTTCAACTTTATACCCCTTATGTCACACTCCAGAGACACCATAAGTGTACCCACGAGATTGAACCAGACTTCTTGAGTTGCATTTGGTTCAGGGAGATTGAGAGTTTTGAAATTGTTTTGGGAATTATTGTAACTGGGAACTAGGGAAACCATTATTCCTGGGTGTTGTTTACTGGTTATTTTATGAAAATACAATTTGTTGTTTCTTCTTTTTTTATACTTTCAGAGTTTGTTCTTTTAAGTGAATTTCACTAAATGGACTTTCATGAAAAAAATTATTTTTAGATGAAAGGAAAAACTCATATCTTATCTCTCCTTGTTGAGGTACTAGAGGCCATTATGTTCAATAGTTGTACAGAAGAATACCTTCCCTTCGCAAATCTAAGAAGAACATACAGACATCTTTATGGTTTACTAGTCCGGACATTATTCTCTCCTGCCAAGGGAATTCCTACATCTACGACCACATAGCCATTTCCCAAATCGCTGAGTATAGGTGAAGGGGAAAGTACCATAAATTTATTTTCCTATGCTTCACACTTTCCCAAAACTTCATAGCCAGGGTAAGGTTTCAGGAGTCTTCTTTGGAAGGGGACCTTCATGCAACCTATATACATAAAATCCTGAGTTTCAGTTTATACAACTACATCTACAACATCGACATTCTTGGACAAGAGGTAGTCCGATGAGTTCTTAGAGACTTTTTCCATTCAGACATCTCTGAAATCTTTACCATTCGAGACTCCCTATGGAAGCTTGACTGTACACTGCATGAGTTTAACCCCTACTTTTCAAGGTGTGTCTGGGACATGGAAGCAGAAGAGTTGAACACCAATTAGGGTATTCAACTAGACACACCTGAAGATCGTCCACGATGGATTATGTGGTGAATAATGTCAAAGAGTTTCTTTTTGTCCTGGTTATAATAAATTAATTTCAAGGACGCGATTATTTGAAGAGGGTAATAATGTGATGCCCCAAAACTAATCTCTCTTTTAATAGTAATATTATGGTTTTATTTTCATGTTATCAAAACAAATTTGAAAACTATAAATACCATAAATTACATTCAAATAAAACACATAAGTTATTACATTACAACAAGGTCAAAGTAAAACCATAATAACCAAAAATACCTATTAAATAACCTATTAGAATTATAGGGAGAGCACCCAAAATAGAAAATAAACCCAAGAAGAAAATGTGGGTCCTTTAGATATGTCACAACGAACATTACTATGGCTAGAGCCACTACAATAGAATTGAGAGTCATTGGAATAATGTGCACCATCTTCTTCAATTTTCTTTAGTTTAGGAAACCATAATGTATGGTTTTATAAGGCATCTACCCAATCATTACCCATTGGGTGACCGTTGGAGATGATTGCGACCGTTGTTTTTTAAGGGTAGCTTAAATTTAAAAATATGTGACAATTAGTAACTTGAAAAACCAAAATAAATTTAAGTGGAAAATTTAAAGATACATTGAATAGAATTTCATAAAACTATACAGCTTAAGAATAATAGCTATTTTAATGCATTTAACATATATTAATTATCATCTTTAACATCATGGTTTTAAATTAAAGAGTGTACTTTATAAAACTAAGTATGAATTCAAAACGTAGACAGGATTTGAAAATACATTTTAAATTTTTCAAAAGTTTTAAATATTGTATGGTGTTACTCTAGATTTTATTAATTTAGTGTATTCGACTTTATAAATCAACTTTCAAAGGTTATTTTAAACATTCTTTTGTAAGAAGATAAATATATATATATGTATTTTACTAGTAACAATGGTATAAAGTCATCTCGAGTGTTTTAGGTAAAATTGTACTTTAATTTTTTTAAGAAATCATGTTTTATAAAATTGATTTCTTTTATTTTCTTTTAGAATTTTGTTCTATTAAAATATACCCCCATAAGGTACATCCCTCTAGTCAGGCCGAGGGAGGCAGCACGCGCTAGGTGATTGAGCCTAGCCCTTAGCCTCAACACAGGCCGGCCTATGGGATTTTTTGAACACATAGTGTGTACTAGGTATAGCGATCAGGGGGAATAGCTACCCCAAAGGGCGCACAGGAGCAGAGCGCACCACCTTGCAAGGAGGCACATCGGCGTGGGTGGGCACAGGAGCATGCCCGCAGAACCCGATAAGGGGCTGTACTGGGAGGGGTGAGGGATAATTCTTGATTCATTTCTTAGAGATCCTAGGTTATAAAGGGCCACAAAACTTCCCTATGTTTCTATTTGGGATGAGGAAATTTGTCCCGGATCGAATCCAAGCCATTGGATCACATCGCGCGTGATCTGGGCCGTCTATTTTGATCTGGTGCTCTACTCCTAGCAGCCACAGAATCCTCCACATTTTTTGTGCATCATCTGATCCAACACAAATCTAATCATGACCGTTGATTTATTTTAATTTCCACATCATCCGTTTTCATTTGATATTCTCCACATTTAATCTCTGTTGTCCATTTTTTCCTCGGTTTTCTCCCATGCACTATCTTCTTTTTTCACCCACCTATAATGGACCAGTAACCCCTACCCTCCTTTTCTCTTTTTTTCACACCCGTGACCCCTCTCATCACCATCCAAGGCCTCCCTTACCCTCCCTTTTTTCCACAATGAATTCCCCTGGTCTTTTAATATAACGACTAGGCCTTAGTTTTCCAACAGTAGCATTAATTATTCTATATATTTTATACATAATATAGTTTAAAAAACTATGTTGGACCACATTCCCTCAGTTGTTCCTCCTCTCCTAAAACCTCCAGAAAGCTCCCATGAGCCTTTCCCGAGCCACTCCTCCTTCTCAAGATAGGTAAGTGACATGGTGTCTTGTGATGTTTTTTTTGAGGGTATATACATATATATTTTTGCTCATAAAAAAAATATTTATATCCTTTTGGTTTAGTTAAAATTTTCTTTTATGCCAATCATAGGTATTCTAGTTTTCCAGTTCAAGTAGTATTCTAAGGATAAGAGAATTATGTTAAGGTGTATAAATTTATACATACATATGTATAGGCATTTACATAAGCATATATCTTTGTGATTTGGGTAAAAACTTGCATATACCCGATCCTAGGACTTATGGATTTTGGGTTATGAGGTATTTTTAAACTTGAAGGATTATTTTTCTCATGCAATATATATACATCTTATATATTAAATTATATATGTACATATATATATATATAACCATACTGTTTTAAATGAACCGCTTTTATGTTCTGTTTCAAGACCTCTAAACTTTGAGTTTCAAAGATGAGGTAGAATTTGGTTTTAAACATAAGTAATTATATTTTCATATATATATATATAGTATAAATGGTCATCTATAATAATAGTGTTTATATAACTCACCTCTGGACCGGTTTTAAGTCTTTTAACATTGAACTTCTATGATTGATTTATTTTTTTGATAAATAAGTAATTTTCAATTAACTTTTTTGTAGGACTCTGTTATACATATAAGTTATATATGTTTACATAAACATTTATGTAAGTTTGTTTAATAAATAACCCTTTTAAAATTTATATTATGATTTAATATTTAGGGACTCTTATTCATTTATGTGACTAATATATTAAAATCATATGGGTGAAATTATATTTTTGGTTTAAACCCGTTTGATACATAAGGTATATTCGGATATTTGAATATATGTTTTAATTCTCAATTTTACTTAGAATTTTACAAGGATTTCAAAGAAAGAGTAAAACGTGTTGTTTTTGAAATATGAATGATCTATTTTAAAATACGACTATTTATATACACCCTTGTGTATAAATAGATTTACACACACAAAACCCTAATTTTGGATATTCCAAATATTATACTTTTGATGTGATTTGTAGTTTTGGAGAGTTCATGAGAATAATATAAGGGGTTTGCAACTCTTATATTCATATGCATGAATCATTTATATATATATATATATATATATTGAATGGTATTAGTTATGGTTTAATTTCATGCTTTTCATGTTTACCATTATGTGTACCTTGTGACATGTTAAACATAAGCATACTAGATATGAAAGTTTGGGCATTTATGTGTTTAATTCCCCCTTTTGAAATACTTGTTTTATCTTTTAATTAATTAATCACCCAATACATGATGAAATTACAATGGGTAATTTATCAATAATGATTTTAGAATTTAGGATTATTATTTTAGGTAAAAAAACCTGTACATATTTTAGTGCATTAGTTGTCATCACATATGCCATTATTTAATTATCAGACTCACCATTCAATGGCATAACCATGCAGTTGATTGTTTTTTAATTAATATTTATATGCTTGATTTACTTTATATATCTGTAAATGCTAATGAATGTAATTAAAACTCTTATTTCCTTTTATGGAATTATGAATTAAATGATTCAAAGTGGTATGGGATACCTTGAATAATATGAAATGAGAAATTAAATATTCAAAGTGGTTTGGGACACTTTGAATATACAACCTTATTTGGAATATGAGGAATGTAATAGACTCAGTATGATAGGTTTGGGACTGGTTAATGAAATCCCCTGGATGCATCGACAGTTTTCATGATACAATCAGGTCAAGGCATGAGGCAATTGACATTTCAGGTCTTGACATGAGGTCTTGACAAGGTCTGATATTATACGTTCCCTCGTTATGTTTAAGAAAACTTAATTAACCAAGTGGATATTCGACTAGTAGAATATACATGGTTAATATCCAATACTTATGAGTATCAAAAGAAGTAAATTCATATAGCATGAAGTTTATTTTACACTCAATGATTTTTAACCGATGTATGTTTCACAGTAGTAATGAATGAAGTTGAAGTTATTACCTTTATGCGGAACTCTGATTATGTATCACTCCTAGTTGTTAAATTTTTACATCCATATTCTTATGTCATACTTATTTAGAATTTTTTTTACTTACTACTATAAATGAGCATTCCTATAATTGAATCACGTTCCTTTGTAATTCTGTTAGTATGATTTTAATTGTGCACTTCTATTTCTTAGACAATTGTTATGATATGTTACAATTGTTAATACATTTATTAAGAAAATGTTTTAGGGAAAATTTTAACGAATTTTTTCAAAAGTTATAATTAGTATATTATGTTATTTTAAAACCCCTTACTAGGCTTCGTATGCTCACCCTACATTTTTGAAGTAAATTTTTCAGGTATCGTTTTTTAGCCGAAGAAACGTGTCCGAAGTATCTGGTTTCTCAGAACCTGAACTGAATCGATCCTATGTATGGGACATGATGTGAGAAATATTTGTGCATGTTTTTGTTAAAAATTGCACAACATTTTTTTAAGGCACTGACTTTGAGTAGTCTGGGGTCGGGCTATCAAAGTATGGCTCACGGTAGTTGATGTTGCATGAGAAGAAGTACTCAAGACATGATTTGGAGTTGGTGGTAGTGGTTCATTCTTTAATGATGTGGCATCATTATCTATTTGGTGAGAAATTTATGGTTTTTACCGATTAAAAGAGATTAAATAATATCTTTTCACAAAGAGATTTGAACTTGAGGAAAATGAGACGGATGAAATATCTCCAGATGTTTGATTTTGATGTAATGTACACACCGGGTAAGGGAAATTCGGTGGTTGATTCATTAAGTAGGAAATCATCTGCTCAAGTGATGAAGCATGTATCATATCAGTGGCAGTTGATGTTGTTCATAGCCGACATGTGGTTGGAATGTGAAGAACAGGGTGACAGGGCGGTCTTCTTTCCTATATCATTGGTTTCTGACATGGCTAGTTTGGTTAAAGAGGCACAAACATCTGATTTAGATTGTATTTTGATGAGGTCTAAACTCAATAGTGTGGAGACCATTGAGAAAAAGGAAATAAATGGGAATTTAGTCTTGTCTTTTCAGAATCAGATGGTGGTACCAGTGGCTTCTCAGGAGGATGTTCCCAGGTCATATCACCATTACAGGTGGGATATCCATCCTAGAATTCAAAAAATGTATAATGCATTGAAGGCATAGTTTTGGTGGGCTAGTATGAAAAGTGATTTTCTTGGGTTTGTCTCGAGTTTCTTGACTTTCCAGCAAGTCTAGGTAGAGCATCAGTGGCTAGCAGGCATGTTGTGGTCTTTACCTATACCAGTGTGGAAATGGGTGCAGATATAAATGGATTTTGTGATAGGTCTCCCAAGAATGGTCCGAAAACACGATTCCATATGGGTGATTTTGGATCAGTTCACAAAGTCGGCCCATTTCATATCAATTCAAGAATCTCTTACGGTGGAGTATTTGTCCAAAATCTATATCCGAGAGGTGGTGAAGAGGCATGTTGTTCTAATTTCGATTGTATCAGATAGAGATATGAGGTTCACAATAAGTTTTTAGAAATCCTTGTATAAAGCCCCAGGGACATAGTTGACTATGATCACGGCATATCATCCTCAGACGGATGTCCAATCCTAGAGGATGATACAAACCCTAGAGGATATGTTAAGGGCTTGTGTGATGTATTTTTCTGGTTAAAGGGAGGATCACTTACTATTGGTGGAGTTCTCTTATAAAAATATTTATCAGGATTCGAAACAAATGGATCCATTTTAGGCTTTATATGGGCATCCTTGTCGTTCTCTACTATGTTTTGTGGAAAGAGGCTAGTCTTCGAAGATCAAACTGAGCCTTGTCCAAGAGACTATAGAGAAAATAAAGTTGATAATGAATAGGATGAAGACAGATCAATATCATCAAAAATCGTTTGTGGACCATCATCGATGACCGTTTTCATTTGAGGTGGGAGATCATGTGTTTTTGAGTGTATCTCCTAGGTTAGGACATCATCGGTTTGGGAAGAAAGGCAAGTTATCTCCGATGTATATTGGGAATTTTGATATACTTGACTGGATTAGAGAGGTGGCTTATCATTTGGATTTTACACCACAGTTTAGTGTGGTGCACAATGTGTTTCATGTGTCGTGGTTGAAAAAGTGGTAGCCAGGTCATGGCCATGTGATTCGTTGGGATCATGTTGAGCTAGAACTGGATGCTTCCTTGGTGCACATGCCAGTGTAGATTGTGGATAGGCAAGAGAATGTCTTGCATGATAAAAAATTGGTTTAGTTCAGGTTTTGTGGTATCATGGTTATATTCAAGAGTAGACTTGGTATCATGAGAAGGATATGGCCAAGTAATGTCCCAATCTCTTTCTTCAAAGCAATGGTTCCTTACTTTTTGAGGATCGAAATTCCAATGGTGGGGAGAATGTAAAAATCCCAGTTTCAGATATGTAGCCTTTTTTATGCCTTTTTATGTGTTTAAAGTGCATTGGATGAGTTTATAAGAGGTTGGGAGAGTTTGAAATGGTTTTGAATAAGTTTGGAGGCTTTTCTAAGGGTGCATATTTTGAGCACGACTAGGGGAAACTGTGCAGGTGATCCAGGAAATCGTGTAGGGGAAGAAAGTAGGCTTTGCATGACCTGCACATGGTTTTCCAAACCGTGCAAGGAAACTGTGTGGACCCCCTCTCTCGAGGTAGTGGCATGCACATAGTTAGAACATAGTTTTCGAAACCATGCAGACTAATCGTGCGACCACATAAAAATAGGGTTTTAAAACCCGGGATCACTCAGGCTTGACTCATTTCTATCCAAATACTCTCCAACTCGAGCCTCACTTGGGATTTTTGATTCTCAAGGGTTATATGGGATCTTCCACACATTTTGAAAGAAAATGGAAGGGGTTTCTTGGTGGATTTATGTTGTTTTCTCCTGGGTAAGTCTCTCCTCTTGGCTTCTTTTGGTTTCTCTCTAGATCTAGTCTTCCCTCTTTCTTGTTTTTCAAGATCTACACCCATTGCATGTAGATCTATGGTTTTGATTGCCTTGGGTGTTAATTTTAAGGCATTTGGATGTTATGGAAGGGGATCTAGAGCAGTTTTTGTAAAGCGTTTTCCCAGTTTGGGGTGTGGTTGCTTGTGGGTCAATTTCACTGAAACCCTAAAGGTTGGTGGCTTCTCTCTCGACTCCACTTTTCTAGAACATGAATATTGGTTAAAATTATTTTTTTTTCTTAAAATTAATTGTGTTTTTGATGTGAAAAATTGGTTGGAAATCCCTTTGGTGATGTTTCGGACATTTTTGGGGAAAAAAGGGTGTTGTGGTGAAATGATCTTGTTGTGGATTTTAAAATAGATATTTTAAAATGGGTTGCCGAGATTTATTTTTGAAAATTGTTGATGAAAAATGGTGTTCCATAAATATTTAGTTTTATTGAAATGTTTTTTGGCATGGAAAAAGAATAAAGGGTGTTTTCAAGAAATGTGTGATTTATTGAAGTGAATTGGCATGTGTTGGAAATGGTTGTGTGCTTATTATGCGGCCTTAGATGATTTGTGGTTATTGGTTGATTGAGTGTTATAGTTTGTGTTGGTTGTGTAGAAATGGGCAGGAAGTCTCACTATAAAAGGTGATGGATAGTGGTCATAAGAACCACCATTATGGGTAGTGGTCGAGAATTACCGCTAGTTGAGAATGGGGTGAATGAGATGGGCGGAAGTCCAATCGCTTTGGTTGTCTTGTTGTGCATTTCTTTACAAGATGGAAATTTTTTTTCTATTGTTAAATGGTGATATGGATTATGGCATGATTGTTTGTCTTTCACTTGGGTTTCTTTGTTTGGGGGAGGTGTCTTGGTAAGGGTATGTTTGGATTATGGTAATGGTTTCACTTGTTATTATTTAATATAAACTACATTATATAAATTTCTTAATGGTTTTATCCTAGTGTCATGTATAGGGAAGTCATTTGGCAAAAACCTAATGAGTATTAGTAACCAACCCCTAATTTGGAACTTGGGTGATTTTGCAAATGTTGTATTCCGGGACAAAGGTAAAGGTAAAGCATCTCATTATTAGTGGCGTGTGGAGATGATTGGGAAATGTGTTGGTTCTTGGAACATGGATCTTGGGGTGGAGATGAGGAGTGTTTCTTGCATTATTTTGGGGTCTCTTGTTTTGTATTCCTCATAGTACTCTAATATTGTGGTTGGTTGTATTGGTTTTGGGTTGTATTGTGAAGCAACTTGGTTGTCTTTTGGTAATACATGCTTTAATGGTTTATTGACATGCATCATATAGTTGTTGTTAGTGGATGGTTTGGTTGGTTTTGTATTAAGGAAAAAAAATTCCCCAATTTGTTCTCAAAGCCCTTAGAATTTTTTTCTGTCTTTCGCACCTTGGGAATGTCTCTTAAGGCCTATTAGCATGACTCCACCCTCTGAAGCCAACGAGATGGGGCGGGATGTAACAGTATGACAGATTAAAATTTCTTCACCATAGTATCTTGTTTCATTGTTAAAAAATATTTTCTTTCTCATTATAATTTCAACATATGAACAGAATTTAAATCAGGCACAAGACACAATAATTTTTACATGGTTCACCCTTATTGCGCTACATCCAAGGAGCATAAAACGGTGGTGTGCCTATGTACCAAATTCACTCAGGCTCACTTCCAATAATGGGTAAAATGTTTGGGCTAGATCTTCTATGCCCAAACTCATTGACTTTGTAAGGTTTATGGTATTATCACTGCATTCCCAAGGGTCACTCTCTATGCCTCTTTCTCTGGATCACTACTGGTGGAAAGGGTCACTATCTTCCTCTTCCTTCACTCATAGCTCCTAAAAAAGAATCCACTCACAATTTATAGACTTGTAGGTCAAACAAAATTTATGGACATGTAGGTCCCTTAATTTTCATGAAGGCCACATCCTAATTTATAGGTATATTCTCTTTTGAATTCCTTTTTTCACCCATATATGAAATCCACATTTCCGTGTACTGTTAGGTAATGGAAGTGACTTTCACAAACTGACTTGAAGATTTTTCAAGATTCCTTGAGTGTTCTACAAACCACCTGATCATCATATGTACTGTGTATTGGGTATGGAAATAGGAACACCTCCTCCAATTATCACTATGGATTCCGCAAACCTCACTTCTTCTGTGGACTCCACTACCTTTGTTGTTGCGTATTGCCTCCACATAGTGACATTGTGAACCACCTTTATGAACCACCCTTTGTCCATGAACTATTATTTGTTCCTAGAATTCCTTTGATTTCATGTACCAGAGCTCCCCCTCTACATACCATGTTCTTATTCTGTGTATTTTCTTCCTTTGTGTCCTAAAACGCCCTATAAAAACCTTCAGCAAAATTCCTTCTGCACGAACCACTTTTACCTTCATGAAATTCTATGTTTCGAACTTCATTTGGACTTTGCTGGATTCCCAAATCAAAGAGATGTTTTCTAATGATATTTTCTCTCTCATATAATTGGTTGGATTATATATCCTTATATAGGAAGATATATCCTCTTAATCTTCTAAATCAAGATTTACTTAATCTTTTATTGAGCATCGTCGTCACTATGTACCACTTCTGCCACCGTGAACCGCAAGACTTATAGTGAACCATTTTTCATATATATTCCACGTACATCAATTACTTATATATGGCCCCCATTCTCTTCCTCTATCCTATGAACTATCATTCCTTCCTCATACTTTACACCCTTCACCGCAAACCGTTGTCGTGAACCGTTTTCACCACTACGCGTATTGTTCCCACTACTTGGTATGCCGCCACAAACCATTCCCAAACAAGGTATGTGAACAATGTTCTGAGGTTGGAAGTTCCCTTATTTAGATATTTTTATTTGCAGTTCTTCATACCATTTACTCCCATGATGAAAATTTCCTTTTCCAAACACAAACTCTTAATAGTGAGGCCCAAAAATTTGGCAAACACTGGGAAACTATGTCACCTTAAAAACCTATCTTTGGAAAATACCAACCATACAGATTCATGGACTTTTGGCATTGTCAAAAAACACAATCACACCCAAGACATACCACGAGGACACCTTGAGGGATTTTTTCCAAACAATATCCCCCTTTGGGTTTGTTGACAACTCTTCTCATAACAATTATTCACATTTTGATACCTCGATAAAACACCTTCCATCTCTAACTGACATTCGCTTCATGCGATTAATATAGAGATCAAATATTTACTCAACACATACTCTAAGCACACATGATCCCTTCTCATCATGAGAAACTAGATTATAATGAAAATTTCATCAATGAATCACTTCTTTCCTAACACCAAATCCTGAAACCAATCAAATACTTTCATCATGAACCTCAACTGTCGGGATGTGTAATATTTGATTGATCACTTATAGCGTCATCAGATTCAATAATCCCCCGATATGTTTTCTTCTCCAAATATCTACCTCTCATATTCAACTCCCCCTATCTCTCTACCCCACTTAACAACTTCTCCACCATGTATTTTCTCCCTCCAAACTAGTCACACTGTCTCCCCCTTTGTCAACGAACCCGAAGGGCACTTCAAGGTTGTCTGCAACAGGGTAAAGAACACATATAACCACATTAGGGAAAGCCACATCATACCATGGTGAGAGGGAGTTCCGCATACACAAATTTTATGTACGGGGCATCGACTGGACACCCAAAGCTAGTCTATGCCTTTCGAATGCTTATTTGGGTAAGGCCTTTGTAAAAATATCTTCAACTTATTGTTCTGTAGGAATATACTCCAACTTCACTAGCCATTTATCTACCTTCTCCTTGATTAAATGATATTTTATTTCAATTTGCTTTATCATTTAGTGATGAATTATATTTTTTCTCAGATTAATATCCCCTGAATTATCACAATGGATTCTGATTAGAGACTTTACTTCAACTCCCATATCATCAAGACTGATAAAAAAGCACCTTCAGATGTTGATTTCCTATCATATATTGATTTGTATCAATCTACATCTTTATATCCTATTAACTATAGATGAGATTTTTCATAATACATTAAACCAAAATCCATTGTGCCCTTGATATACCAAAGTATTTTTTCACTTCAGTCATGTGGCTCTCCTTGGGATTCCTTTGATATCTCGCTGCTTCGCATGTGGAAAATAAAATATCAGGCCTTTTCACTGTCATGTATAATATACTTCTTAGGATTTTCTTATATTCTATGATATTAAATGTATTACCTTCACTATCACATGAAAGTTTCAACCGGGTAGCAACCAGAGTCTTCATCTTTTTAGAACTATCCATTCAAAACATTCTCAAAACTTCCTTGTCATATTTATATTGAGAAATTAATGTGTCATTCTTTCCTTGTGTTACCTGTAAACCTAGAAAAAATCTCAGTTCACCAATCATTGATATTTCAAACTCACTTTTCATGAATTTGGAAAACATTCTACATTGTGCTTTATCTGATCCACCAAATATTATGTCATCAATACAAACCAGCACCATCATCCTTTGATTACTTCCATTGTTGAAATACAGATTGTAATCAAATCCACCATGCTAGAAACCGAGGTTCTTCAAAAACTGGTCAAGCCTTGAATACCATGATCATGGTGCTTTCTTTAAACCATATAAATCTTTCTTCATCAGAAAAACTCTATTCTAATCTTCATGAATGAGAAAATCATATGGATTCTCTATGTCAACTTCTTCTATTAGTACTCCATTTAGAAATGATGACATGACGTCCTTCTGGAAAAACTTGAATTTTCTTTGCACTACTATTTCTAATAATAATATGACTTTCTCTTTCCATGATACATGTGAAAATTTTTCGTCAACATCAATACCCTCTATTTTAGAGTACCATTTGCACACTAGGCATGCTTTTTTTTGAATCAAAACACCATCTTCATTCATTTTTCTATGAAAGACCCATTTTTTCTTGATGAAATTATTATCTATTAGCCATGAAATAATTTCACACCTCTGATTATTCTGAATTTTTTCAAGATCTTCATTCATTTTCGAAAAACAATTCTCATCTTCGGTGAATTCACTAAAATATTTAGGCTCTACTTATGATAATTATTCTTCTTGTTGTAGATTCTTCATTCTTCTTGTCTGCACTAGTACCATTTGATCACCAATTTTGTTGTGCCTATCAATTCCATCTCTTCTGTTCTATCTTTTTATAGAAACTGAATCATTATCATCTTTCTCATCAATTAGGTCTTTTCTGAATCAACCTATGGAACTGGAGCATCTCCTGATCTGCTTAGATCTTCATCACAATCCTCCTGAGGCTTATCTTGTATTTGCTAAATATTATTCTCATTATCCACTATGGTTAGATAATGACATTCAACAATATTTCCTATCCATTTATTTAAGCACTTATATGCTTTTCTTCTCTTTGAGTAGCTAAGAAATATCCCTTCATCTCCATGAGATTCAAACTTCCCATGTTTATCCTTATTGAGGATGAAACACTTACTACTAAAGATTTGAAAGTACTTAAATGATGGATTCATTCCATACCATAGCTCATATGGATTATTCTATTATTTTTGACATAATAAGGATTTTTTTGATGTGTATATTGTTGACATCACTACTTCTTTCCAAATATTCTCTGGAAGATATTTCCCAATGAGTATTTTTTGATCCATGTTGTTGATAATATGATTTCTTTTCTTGGCTCCTTCATTATTCTATAGAGTTCCTACCACTAAAACATGATTCCTTATCCCATTTTTTTCAAGATAATATTCTACTTGGCTGTGTGTGAACTCTGTTCCATTATCTATTAGAATCATCCAGATTTTCTGACCAAGCATCTTTTCACCTTCCTGTCGATATCTTGTAATGAAACTAAACACTTTTGATTTGTGAGTGATTATTGAAACCCATGCCATTATACAATAATCATAAATTAAGAGTGCATAATATCTCCTTCCACCAATATATCTTGGGGAAATTGGCACACACACAATAATATACACCTACTCAATCAATATTTTCGACTTTTGTTCCTTTGGCTTATATGTCTTTCGAATGATCTTCCCTTTTTGGAAGGCATCACATGTATGAGTGTGATCACATGATAATCTTGGTAGATTTAGAGTAGAATCATATTTCACTATATGTTCCAAGAAAATTTGGCTTGTGTGGCCAAGACCCTTATTCCATAACATGTTTTCTCCATCCTTGGACATAAAGAACATATCTTCTTCTTCACTCGTGAGGTAGAGATTCGATTTTTTATTCTTTACTTGAAACACAATAGCTCCATCCTTTTCCATTATGATAAATAATTTCATGGAAAAACATATGCCATGACCTGAGTCACATAATTGACTGACACTAAGCAATTTGTGACTAAGCCCTTCAACAACCAAGACATCTGCTCGTCTCATGTCTTTTACTCCAAACATGGATTTTCCTTAACCAATAATTTTAAGGCCCCCATCATTACCAAATCTTACGATTCCTTTTTTATTGAATCTTATTCTGGTCACTAGATCCTTATTTCCCATCATACGGGAAGTTTATCCACAATCAATGATTCATATCCCAGTGCAATATGATGCCTTGAACGCAATTTATGCAACCAATTCTTGCTCAGCTCTTTTCCTTTTGAACCAAGTCTTTGACTTCATACCTGATATAGAATGACAATGTAGATCTTCCTTAGTATATTTTGGACCACATTCATCTTCATCTAATATAGAACCAATGACATTCAAACTTTCTCTTGGATACTTATTTTTAGGTCCACTAGGTCGAATACCCTGAGAGGGGGTGAATTAGGGTATGAAAGATTAAAATTTATTCACCTTTGAGTCTTGTTTCATCGTTAAATAAAACACTATTCTCACCTGTTATCATTGAAACGTATGAAAAAAATTTAAATCATGCACAAGACACGAGGATTTTTATTTGGTTCCCCCTCATTGGTTTATGTCCAAGGAACATACCACGACGGTGTGCTGATGTACCAAATTTATTAAGGCTCACTGATAATAATAAATACAATGTTCATTCTAGATCTTATATGCCCAGGATCACTAATTTTACCAGTTTTAGGTTCTTCTCACTCTATTCCCAAGGGTCACTCCCTATGACTCTTTCTCTATCTCATTGTCGGTGGAAAGGGTCACCATCTTCCTCTTCCTTCACCCATTACTCCTAGAAAGGAATCCACTCACAATTTATAGACTTATAGTTCAAACATAGTTTATAGACAGGTAGGTCCCTTTATTTTCATGAATGTCACATCCTCAACTAAGGTTATATTCTTTGTTGAAGTCCATTTTTCACCCATATATTAAATCCTTCTTTTCATGTACTGTTAGGTAACGAAAATTACTTTCACAAAATGACTTGAAGCTTTTTCAAGTTTCCTTGAGTGTTCTGCGAACCACCTTCTCCTCCCACAATCTATGTACAAGGTATAGTATGTGGAACACCTCTTCCACATACCGCTTCCACTTCTACAAACCACCCTTTTTCCATAGACTCCTCTATATTCATTTTTATGTACTGCCTCTACGTAGCGACTTCGCGAACCTCGTCTAAAAATCACCCTATATGCGTGAACTATTCTTTGTTTGTGGACTACCATTGATTCTGTGTACCAGATCTACCCCTCTGCATACCATTTTCTTCTTTTGCAGATGTTCTTCCTCTTCGGCCTATAACGCCTCACAAAAAACTTTGGCAGAATTCCTTCAGCATGAACCACTTTAGACTTCGTATAATTCTCCCTTATGAAAACCCTTCAGACATTGCAGAATTTCCAGAGAAAATATTTTTTCACTAATAATATTTTATCCCTCTTCTAATTGGTTTTATTATCTCTCATTATATAGAAAATATATCCACTTAATCCCTTAAATCAATATTTACCAAATCATTGATTTAGTGCTGCCTTCACTGCATACCGCTTCTGCCACCATGAACTGAAAGCCTTCTAGTGAACCATTTTTCATATGTGGTCTGCATACTAAATTTTTTTCTACATGACACCATTCTCTTCCACCATCCTAATAACCATCACAAATTTTCTATATTGAATTCCCTTCACCACAAATAGTTTTGATAAACCATTTCTGCCGCTCTGTGTACCATTCCCGATAACTGGTATGCCGCCATGAACCATTCTCAAACATGGTATTCATACCATGTTAGAAGGTACATGGTTACCTTATTTTTCTTATTTTCTTCACATTTCTTAATTCCATTTACTCCTACAATAAAAACCTCCCTTTTATAAACACAAACTCCCAATTTTAAGGCCCAAAAATTTGGCAAACATTTGGAAACTGTGCCACCTTAAAAACCTATCTTCAGAAAATACAAATCATACTCATTCACGGTCATCTGGCCTTGTCAACTAACACAATCACCCCAAAATATATATAGAGGACACCTTGATAGATTGTTTACCAATAAATTCTTCAGTAACCCAGTAATGAAACACATTTCATATTTCATTTTGCGAGAGTGAGTCTTCAAAAATGATATAGACACTCTCTTCCTCTCCCCAAAACCCATTTCTCAATCTCTGATCCTTGTACACACCTTCACTTTAAAAACTCCATTAAAACATTAAGGGAGAATAATTAAGACATCCATGGCCCACCTAATATAAAGAATTATATATGTTATTCAGAAACATTGTTCAATGATTCCTACCATGCTACATTAATGAATTCAGTTTCCTTTAAGTGGGTAAATGGTTTTTATTGACCTCTTTAGACGGAAAAGATAGGCCTGAGTTAAACAAATCACCCCCAACACAAAATATTTCATGTGATACATATTTTTAGATGATGAAAAATATATCTCATCATAATCTTACTAGTATTCATTGAATATCTTCTAGTACTCAAGTAAAAAAACAAATTACATGGTTTTTCATTCAAATGTTAATAACTTTTGACCCATACCTTCAATTGAAATGATTTAATTTTCATTGAAATCTAACTCCTATGGGATAATTTTTATATTTTTAACATAAATGTAAATCAATATATTTGATTCTTTAAAAATTATATATTTAAGCTTGAAAAATAATTTCTACTATAAAACACATTTTATAAAAAAATATGTTATTCCTTTAAACTCAAAATATTTATAGGAGTGATAATTTTCACCTCATATGTCTCTGGTAAGACATGGACACCTCAAAATGAATTTTACCTTCAAAACTACTCATTAAACACCCATAGAATTAATTTTATATTTGTTATTGTAGGATATGTTATCAACCTATATCGCTTTATCTCAGGAGGATTACCTCATAAATTGGTTTTTTTTCTCTATGCACTAGGTCATTGTATGATTAATAATTCCATAGAATATTAATGTCATTAAAGGGGAAAATCATTGCTCCCTCTCAATATATTTTCATATTTGGAGTATCTTCTTGACTGGTTGGGTAATATTGGTGATTTATTGATTTTACAACTTTCTTCATTCCATTATCTTTCATATTATCCCCTTCTTCCTTGGATATCCCAGCTTTACATTTGATCACACTCTTACCCATAGGCCTTGGTATGTGCTTATTTATGATTTTCCAACAGTCATTGTACCATTTCCTACTCTTTATTTTATCTTCTTATAAATGGACTTCTTAAATTTTAGTATTTTTCTTATCACTATAAAATTTTTCTTTCGCTTAAATATTTTTTCACAATTAAATAAATTTTTCATTATGTGATTCAACCATATTTATTTTTCCTTCCAACTAGGTATTGATATAATCAATAATGTTTTCATTCACTTACATTTCTACCTATAAATCATTCACTTCTTTATATGTTTCTGGAGAAGCCTCAAGATTATTCACTAACTTCTTTAATAGAGTAATTTTGGCTTTATATTGACTAAAATATAATATTTATTCCTTCATAAAACCACTCATATTTCATTTTTTTCTTTTATTTAGTGTCTAATTTTTTAAGATATCCTTTATGTTTGAATTTCAAATCAAAAAATCCTTCACGTTGATCTTATTCCTCCTATTTAATCATGTTTATTTCAACTTCTTAATCATAACATATTCCACATTTGAAATAAACTAAAATTCATAATATTCAAGGAACCTTTCATCATCATCTTTTACTTTACTCAATAGGTTTTTCCATTGTAACTTATTTCTAGTTGAAATTTTAGATTTAAAGTTTCATCTTAGAGTATTATTTCTCTATTGTTTCGATACTATTGGAATGATGTGTCCCAATACATTAAATGATGTTGGGAATAATTACTGGTGGCATGTTCTATAAAATGGTTTTTGATGCTCATGATTCACCCAGAAGAAAATATACTATAGTATTTATGACTAACTATATCATACCTGACCAACAACACAAACATCACATACTATAGTAGTGTAAAACTTATTGAAATGGTAATGTAGTACCAAGGACTTTACTAGTATGAATATTATGGATTTTTGGGCTTATATGTATCATTACTCTATCACAGTGGACATAGTTTATAGATTTGGAACTGTATATATGTGAATTATTGTAGAAATCCATTTCTTTATAAGCTCATTTTAAACTAGGGTTTTTGTACTCTATGTATGTGCCATATAATTTTATTTAAAGTATATTAAATGTATTCTACTTCTCCATGAACGTATGGATTATTCTTAAACCATATTAATTCTTTGTTCTTGTTCTTATTCTTTATTTTATATATATATTATTTTACTATTATTTAGAAAATCTGTGTTTTAGTTCTCTTAGAATTATCATAATTGATGTTGTATCATCTTTGACATTATTTTCTACATTCCTTGGAAATATTTATGTTATATTCAAAACATTTCCACAATTAAACCAGGAAAATGGTAATTTTATTTCATGCCTTCCTTTCCCTTGATTGAATCTTATTACAAAAAGTGAATGAAATTGATCACTAACATCTTCATTATTGACTATACCTCTATATATCTCGATATTCTCCATAGATTTGAAATAAATTTCTTTTAAGGATCATCCATAGAAGCATTTTAATTTTCACATGCACCACCTATGACACCAGCTTACTGTGAAGATAACAAAGAGTCATATATGTGAGATCTTGTTCTCCAAGAGTTGAAAATATTAAATTGTACAAGGGTGGAAGTATTTTGAGAATATTTTTCATTATATCCAAAAAAAATTATCTGATCACAAATACCATGAATGGATCCCATAACTCTAATGATATGATTATATAAGACATCAATATTTTAATTTAGGATCATTTTCAAGTCCTCAAAATTATTGTGTAACACTTGAAATTTATAATATCTTACTTTATCACCCCCTTTATAAATATTGGTAAATGTTTCCTAGATAACTTTTACCAAAGTGTAGTGTAAATTTATTATATATATTTTGTTTGAAAAAGTTCTGGATAAGTTACTTTTTCATTTTCATTGGCAATGAGTTGTTACTTATTAGCACCAGTCATTAGCATTCTTGTAGAATTTTTGACTTGTATTCCATGTATTATAATGATGAAAATATCAAGTCTAAGAGATTATAAGTGAGATCTAATATGATTCTTACAAGTCTGAAAATTATATCCATTAAACAAATGGACCCTTTTTTATTAACCATTGACACCATATCATAAATATTATAGAGATATATTTGGCGTGTAATAACATTGTAGCTTTGATACTAATTTTTACACCCATTGGCTCAATGAACCCTCATATGGGGTGAATTAGTGTGTTCAATTTTGCTTTTTATTTCATTGGATTTGGTTCTCATGTTATCAATAAGACCTCAAACCTATGAAATTTTTTAGCATAAAAAAATCTCTAGATCTAGAATTTAATTAAAAAGAAACACTGATTTTACTTGGTTCCCTAAAAAGGGATAGTCCAATGAGCATAAACTTGTGATGTGTTTATTTACTAGGGATTAACACCATGAAATTAAAGCGTTACACTAGTTTTTATAATGATTCATTATCAAACGTAGGGGAACTATCTCTTCATATTTATTTTAACACATTTTTGCAAAAATAAATACAAAATATTTGATATGATTATCACATACAATGATACTTCAAGAAAATAATATCATAAATCCTATGAGGATGTCATCAATGGGATTTTTTCCCTTCTTCATGTCCTAGTATTCAATTAAATTCTTTCCTCAATGGTCTTACCATCCACTACTTCCTAGATCTTTCAATATTATTTTCACTCTATAATTCTCCAAATATCTAAAAAAAATAAACTATTCTTCATGTGTTTCTCCTCCTATCTATTCTCATTTAAATTATAGAATCATTTCTCCAAAATCATGAGCCATCAATTTTCCACCTATGCATACTTAATTGGTCTTCAATACTACTCATTAAACACCCATATGGTCTAACAAATCAACTAAATTTCTAATAATTTTCGATTGAATTTTATCTGATAAATTTTTTTTTACATGCCTCATTAACGGTGTGTCCTCGTTGATTAGAGTATGATCATTGTAAAAAACCCCAATATGAGGTATGTTTCCCTATAAACTATAGTGTGACATATTTCCAATAGGTACTTATTTCCTATAGCTATATCCATATTTTCTGACTGAATCTCACATTTAAAACATTGAGAGGTCACAAAACGATCACCTCCTAAATATTTTTAATGGTCATACTCATTTTAGTAAAAACCTCTTCTATGGTGTTGATGTCAACAAATCTCTAGATCAACTAAAATTAACTTATTATTCCTTTATATAATCGTTTAAATCTCAGGGCATAGTCATCCTTCTCTCCAATCAAATTACATAGAAACTCTCTCCTTTGTGTAAAACTCTTCCAATTAGTGGAACCACTAAAAAATACCAATCATCATTTATGCTGTAAAGATTGTGTTGTAGTGTGCAACAGGAAATAATAAATTTGGAAAATTAATAAATCTTATGCAAGAATCAAGTGTCCTGTATATAATTTTTTCTTTACTCTTATGCAACACTCGAGTAAAACAATATAACACACGCATGTGACACATGCCTGTCGTGGGGCATGGCAAAAAAATATTTTATTTACCTAAGTATAGTATAGCAGTTGATCCTAGGTATTCTCTCGAAGAGGAGTGCACACAAAACAAGGTTGTCATTTTTTTTGGTTTTCTGAAAAATATTGGTTTTAATTAATTTGAATGACTATGAGAGGGACAAACAGCTGAAATTGATTGATTTTAACAAATGATAAAGACGGTGATCAGATTAGGTTCGGATAGACCTAGTGTTGTGCAATCATGGTTTCCAAATTTAATATCTTCTACTTCCTTAAATTGGTAAGAGAGAGATTCATCTACCGAGTCCTCTCTCTCCCTTGGTCAGATAGATGTGATGAGAATTTTCCTTTATAAAACTGTAGATTGGTCTATCCTCCTTCCAATGTGTTTAGGGTTGTAGAAGGTCTCTTGATTAATTAGAGCAATCCCAGACCTGGAATTGTTGTTCCCTAATAAACCAAGATTTCGACATACAATCCTACACACGTGCTTGAAAACCGCCGAGAAATCACCACCCAACCCTAATCTTGTTCTACCATATACAGATTAGAATTGGGTGGAGGGAGATGTGATCATTGACCAAAGTAATTTATAATTTCAAAATCAAAACCTAACACTACCGCATTTGGAATTTAATACTAAATTAAGAATTGAAACCTGAATATGAAAGAAGACATTTTATTCATTTCAAGCAATAGAACTAAAACACAACACATAGGTCCAGCCTCCCCTCTTTCTGATCACTCAAATGAAACTACCCCTATATGGATGGGGTAAGTGAGATGATGCAGGAGAGGAGAGACATTTTAATGTAAAGAAAAATAAAAGAAAGAAACAGAATGATGCTGAAGGAGAACTTCCCTGAGTGTACCTTGGCTTCCTCCCATCTCTGATTTTGATTTCCAACTCCTCTCTCTACGTGGGTGAACTCCTCTTTATATAGGCCAAGGGGGTGCCGTCCTCTGGTCTTCAAATTTAAGATCTTCATAATTCCTCTTTATGATTTCCAGCAGATTCTATCCACTGAAAGTTTGACCATGTTAGGCCAATTTAGTGGCCGAATTTTGCAATTATGTATTCTGTAAAGATATTCAAAAGTATTTTTTTAAGTTTCATCAAAAAATTTCAGATTTATCCTCCATGTAGAAAATGAGATATGGGCAATTAATATAAATAATTTATTCTATAGGAATGTTTCCTTTTTTCCTTCCCCATAATTTTTTCATCCATGGGTCACCTTAATGGTGGAAAATCTTCAATACCTTAAACATCCAAACGTCCCATTTAATAGTCATTCAAATCCAATTGGAATAACCCAAATTGGAGGTCTGTAGACCGAGTTGTGATTTATTCATTGAGGTGGGGTCCACGCGTTCATCCAAAATATTTCTCCACATTGATTGAATTTTTAGGAACTATTCATGGCTGAATTAAATTCTTGGTCCAAAAACAAAAGATGAAGAAAATAAATATATGAATCGAATAAAAAAATCACATTAATTGAATTTGTATTTTAAAAGATATATGTGAATTAAAAAAGTGATTGAAATCTGTTAATATTTCCAAATTAAGCAGTTTTCCAGTTTTAGCCCAAAACACATCATAAATCAGATATTGATGTAATTAACTTAACTTGTTCAATTTTTAGGGATTAAAACATTGAATTATACATAATAAATGATGAAAATATTATATCTATCACTATGTTTCCATCATTTTCATGAGGGTACTAAACACTCTAATGTATTAAGGGGATAACATTTTTCAGAATCTAAACACTAGTCATAGCATGGACATCATAGTCACATGTGGTTTGTGTCTAAGACTTTAAAACCACTCCAATATCCCAAAAAAACTTCATTGATCTAATGAATATATAGTTGCAAAAAAACCCCACAAATAAAACTTGTGGTTGAAAAAATATATTTATGAAACATAAAAAATTCAATAATATACAAAACATGTATGTATAAGATACATAACAAATGGATATAGGTAAAACATGAAACAAATAAATAACTCAAAACACAAAACAGATAAATATGTAACACGTAACACATAAAACTCAATACACACACACATATGAAATAACATATATATATATATATTACACAAAAAATTTATATACATGTAAATCACATAGCATATATAAATACAAATAACAAAACATATATAAATATAAAATGCATAACATTTATGTTATGTATTTTTTGAACTATAATTTTTCTGTTCTATATTTTTTATGTTATATATTTTATATGTTTTATTATTTAAATTTTATTAACATTATATCCTTTGTGAAACATTTTCAGTTTATAAATATAGATATAAATTAAAATTAATATATAATTTTACCAATAAATATATAAAAATATAAATATAGAAAAAATAAATATTTTTTAAAAATTATTTATTTTTTTATTTTTTTAATTTTATTTGTTAAATATTTTATTCATTATGTGTTTCTTATGTTTTTTATTTTCTATTTTCTATTTTTTTATGTTATATATATGTCTTGTTATATATGTTCTACTATAGGAAAGTTTCTTATTTTGATTATATATGTTTTCAATGTTATATAAGTGTTATGATTTTAATGTTTTTATATGTTCTTTTGTATACATAAGCATGAAAATGATATACTTATATGTCAGTTTTATATTTATTTATTTATTTATCTATATGTGCATGAGATTAAATTTTAATATACATTTTTTCTTATGTATATATATCTATGTGTTCATTTTTGTGTGTGAATAAATTATTTTATGTGTGTGTGTGTGTGTGTGTGTGTATATTTGTGTTATACACACACACTCACACTAATGTCTGTATAATATGTTTTTAATACTTTTGGATTGAAAAAAATGATAATAAAATATAACTATTCCTCAGGATATTATATTTCCAGAGTATGTGCTTCATCTACTGATGTGACCTTGGCTCCTTTATAAGAGCCATCATTATATTATAATCACACCATAGTGTAATGGGTTTATTTATTTTTTTGAACCAAAACAAGATCTTAGATGAAGTTTTATATCTAAACATTTTATTTAGCTATATCAGAATCCAAAATATACTCATATTTTACTATGGAATTAGTTTTCATGGATTTATTTGGGATTTTGTATCTTACAGCACCTCCATTGAGAGTGAAATTTGTGATTTCAGATCATATTGATATTTTTGGAAACTAGAATTTGTATATAACATAATAAATAGTTGTTCATATCCTCTATAAACAATAATTATAACCTTTTTACACCTCTATTTCCCCTGAAGATATTTATTTGTGTGTTCGCTCGATGTTTGATTTCAGGGGTTTGAGTTTTGTGCAATCATTTACACCAAAGTCACTATTTCCAAACAATTTCTAGTGGGTTTATTCATGGAACTGAAAACACCTGATGGTTCAATATCTAGTAAGGATCTACATTTTAAATGTTGGAACTCATTGGTATGTTTGGCCAATGATGCTTAATAACTCTCATTGGTTTAGAGGATGGAAGGTCGGGGTCATAACACCCTTTTGGGAGGAATTATTGCTTACTCTAAGACACTCTAATAGATTTAATATATGTTTGTGAATCCTTCATTAATTCCCATGTATGATATGGTTCACCCTAGAATTAATAATCAATTATTAACATTTATGGAATTTTGAATCATCTATATGTAAAATAATCAAAACACATCCCTCACCTGCACTATAAATAACATCTATCACCACCCCTTCTTCTCACACCTCCAAATCCTTGAATCTAGTATAAATTCTTATAAATCCTATACCAAGCCTCACCCCCCATGTCAGGATCCTTTTCTCTCAAAAAAACCCCAAACCCATTTCCTTAATAAGGTTCTCAACGAGGATAAATTTAAGAGGTAAAATTACCTTCCGTTCTATTTTAATTTCTTTTATTTTTATTTATTTTCTTATTCACTCCACACCTACCCTTATCTATGTGACATGATAACTCCAGTATATTTTATATACTATAATTTTATTTTTTTAAGGGATTAACCCATCATTTTTTATTTTCCCATCACTTTTTTTACTAAAAATGAAAACATCATCCATAATGTGTGGATTTATAACATTCAAGGTTGATGAGTTTTCAATTTCCATTAATACATTAAACGCTTGTCATAAAACCATTTTTATGGTTAAAATAGATTATAATATATTTATTATAGCCTATGTGATTTTTTTCAACCATTATATATTCATGATATTAATTAATAAAACCAAACTTGTTCATTAAGGTCAAAAAACATCAAAATAGTCTAAATGATTATCATTAACATTTTACATAATGAATCAGCCTAAAATATGAAAAAAAATTCTATATAAGAAAATTTAATATTATATAAGTTCATTAATAACATATAATTTCAATTTTGGACAACCATTCTCATTTTACATGATTCTCTATACTTGTATAAGAGTAAATCGATCATGAAAACCAAGGAAATGAACACTACCAAATGATAAAATTATATAAAATAACTCCTCAAAAACACCATAAATGAACTTAATAAAATTATAATAAATAAAATACTTGTAGAAAATGTTATTTATTAATTAATTAATGGATCTAATCTGATTATCCCAGACATTAATTTCAAGTGCATAATACTTTCGGACATACGGTAAGTGATTCTTTTTGAACCTCCATTTTTCCTTTGGGTTTCGCTTACTCTCTCTTTACCCCAATGTAATTCATATATATTTTTATATAATTTTTATAAACTATATGTATGTATTCCAAAATTATTTATCCAAATCATGTCATCCATCCCTTTTTGAGGATATACATGTTTTAAAAAGTTTCCCTTATCAATTCTTCCCGATAAGCAAGCTCGGTTAAAGGGAACTTCCCAATTTATTACCAGTTTTCAAGTGTAATACATTATCTATTTTAATCCACCATTATTTTTATAAAATTTCTCAATTTATCATAAAAAAATATCTTGTTTTCTTTAATGTTTTTATATAAAATATTTTCCCTTTTCTTATTTAAATGTTATTTACCATTTTATTTTTATCACACTAAAATGGTTTTCTTCTAAAGTTTATTAAACACTCGTGTACAAGTTTTAACTTCAGTTAGACATAAATTATCTTTTTTTAAGATCATTTTTCCCTATTAATGTCTATGTAAGATTTAAATACATTATTTTATGGAATCTTTTATAATACACCCAATTTTTGTGCTTTATGATATGATTATGATACCCATTTCTTTATTTGGGTAACCTTAATGTTTATCCTTCATGTATAATTCTTCTTGTGGAACACATATTCATGAACATGTTATAATGGGTGCACCAAGATATCTCTCTAATTCATTGGGTAATGTTTAGTCTCATGAGACATCATGTGCAATGGTCTTGGTGGTAAGCATTGACTCATACTCCTCCATGTGTAATTGTCTTTGTAGTTAGCCTTGAATCATACTCCTCCTTGTGTCATGGTATTGGATGTTATCCTTAACTCATGATTATGCTTCATTGTATGTTTTTTCCACAATTTTATGATTCCATGATTAGATGTTGGCATGTTTTATATGATATGCTTACATTTGTTTATTCATGTTACCTAATTTTTTATGTCATCATGTTATGACTTCTAACCCATGTGCTATTATTTTATCATATACTTAGTCAGTTACTAGGCTTTTAGATCACCCCTTTGTTCATGTATTCCCTCGATTACCCTATACAGATGTTAGAGCTCACTGGGAGTTAGGTGCTCATTATGGAGTTTAAATAAAATATGTTTTATTTTGGTTTCATGATTTTAATTTTATCTACATAATACTCAAAAGAAACTAGAATTTATGGTCCTTAGTTTGTATTTAATGGTAAATGTTTCTTAAAATCATGTAATAATATGGGTAAAAGTCTAGGGCTATAATATTTGGTATCAAAGGCATGGTCAAGTTATTTTTCGATATTAGGTCTAGAGCACTTAAGTAATAGCACTAGTAATTATATCACCACAGATAACCTAGATTGAAACATAGGGAATCAGAAGTCAGGATATGATTTTCATTTAAAAGTTTATCCCTCTGTTTTAAAAGTTTCCTTTTATTATTCTTATTAACTAAATATTCAATCCCCCTAATTTTAATTTCTCTTTCTTAGTTAATGGCTGAAAATAGAAGAACTTGACCCAAAAATCAATGTAATATAAAATAAGATGATTTCCCTAATGATATGACAAATATGATGGTAACGGGTGCTCAAAACGTCATGATAGTACTTGCTCAACTAGATCAAGTTATGAATAATAACTCGAATCATATGGGGCACCCTTATTCTCTTAAGAAAGATTAAGTGGTAGTTGAATCCTTTATGAGGAAAATACCTCCCATGTTTAGTAGATCTTCTAATCCCCTCCACCTAGAAAAATGGATTAACTATATTAAGAAGATATTCTCTTTCCTACAGTGCTCAAAAGAAGAGAATGTTATTCTAGCAGTTTATCATTTCACAGAGAAGATGATCAGCGGTGGGTAGTGATCAAGAACACAAAGTCTAAGGTGGAAATTGATTCCATAGAATGGTAAGATTTCAAGAAAATATTTTTCAAAAAATATTTTCCCCAAACCCTCTATCTTAATATGGTAATGGAGTTCCTTAGACTGAAGAAAAATAAATATGATTCTATTGAGGAATATGAATCAGACTTCAGAAGGCTTGAATGATATGCCTCTGACTTTTTCATTTTCACTGAAATCAAAGTGGATCACTTGTTTAGTGTACTAATGTCGAGTCTAAGAAAATAGTTGGTGATTTGAAACTTTGAGAGCTATGAAGAGATTTTACATTGTGTCCATAAGGTTGAAATGGATATCAGATACTCTTAGTGGTCTCATGGGACCTAGTAAAAAAGAGGAATATTGAGTTTAATATGGGATGATAAATATATAAATCTCATTATGGAATGAAAAAACAACATCCCACATGTTTAAGTTGTGGGAAGAAGAATCATGGGAACTATCTGAAGGAAACTGGGAGATGCTTCGAATGTTGAAGAATGGGGAATCTGGATAATAACTATTTAAGATATATGAAGAATCTCAGTAATGTGGAAGAAGACAAAAAGGTTCAGATCAACACTCATCCTGTAATTCAGTGTTTCAACTATAAGGAACATTGGAATTATGTAAACCATTTATCAAATCCAAGGGTTCTTGGAGGAAATCAATAAAAACAACCTCCAAGGCAGCAAAGAAAGGCATATTCTATCACTTTTTCAAAGGTGGATCCCAAAAATGATGTGGTGATATTTACACTAGTTATTCATTCATGAATTGTAAATATATTATTTGATTCTGGTTTTACACATTCTTTCATATCTTGAAACTTTAGTAGGTTTATTTAAGAACCACATCAAAATATGGTGGTTGAGTTATCTATGAGAACAAAAAATGGGGAAATTATTTCATCATAAGTATATAACTCCTCCCTGCTAATGTTTCTGGACTAAAACTCCCAGAAAATCTCATATTACTTCCTTTGGTTGAGTTTGATGCTATAATGGGAAATTATTGGATGTCTTTATACAAAGACAAAATCAATTGTCAGGAAAGTTAGATCACTCTTCACATCCCAAAGAATCCTAGAATTCTTTACAAGTGTAAGTAGGAGTATTAATCTTCTTTAGAGTCATTGTATAAAGTGTGGATATTATTGTCTTATGAGTAAGAATATCTGGCTAAAATTATTGAGACAGAGGATAGAATCTTTCTTGAAGGCATTACCATTGTGAGAAACAACACTGATGTGTTCTCTGAATAATTTCATGGTATTCCTCCTTATTGAGAGGTTGAGTTATCAATTGAACATATTCTTGGATATCTTCCAATATCAAAGAAAACATATAGAATATCCACCCTAGAGTTGTAGGAATTGAGGAAGTAGTTATTGTAGAATCTGGACAAGGGTTTCATATGACTGAGTACTTCACCATGAGGTGCACCAATGCTCTTTATCAAGAATATGGATGGATAAATGTGTTGTTTCATTGATTATCATGAGCTCAATAAAATCCTGATAAAGAAAAAGTATCTTTATCCAGGGATAGATGACTTGTTCGATCAAATGCATAGGTTCAAGTATTTATCTATGGTGGAACTTAAGTTAGGATATCACTAATTAAAGGTGAGGAAGGAATATATTTCCAAGACTTCATTTCAAATGAGGTATGGACACTTTGAGTTCATTGTTATTCCCTTCATACACACTAATGCTCTGATAATATTCATGGATTTAATGAATAAATATTTAGTGATTACCTCAAAACATTTATGGTAGTCTGTAGGGATGATATTTTGAAATAATCCAAGAGAAAGGAGGAACATGAAGAGAATTTGAATACTATGCTAGAAACTTTTCAAATGTAGAAACTATATACAAAGTATATTAAATTAGAGTTCTAGATGAAGTAAGTATGATTCTTGGGGCATGTTATCCCCAATAAAGGAATATCTATGGACCCTTCCAAGAAAAAGGAAATTGATTAGTGTACCAAGACAACATATATAAGTGAGATCCAAAGTCAATTTGGTCTACTTAGGTATTACTAAATATCATTGAAGAACTTCTCATAATTTTCAAAACCACTAACAAAGATGACTCAAAAGGGAGTAAAGATTATTTGGACTAGTGAATATGACGACTGCTTCAAAGAGTTGAAAAAGGCTAATCACTTCACTATTACTTACTCTTATGATAATTAAGGAACTCTTTGTGGTATACAGTGATGCTTAAAAGAAGTAAAATAGGTTGTGTGTTGTTGTAAAATGATAAAGTGATAGCCTTCACCTCAAGGAAGTTGAAAATTTATGAGAAAAACTATCCCACAAAAGATTTGGAGTTGACGGTTGAGGTATTTGTCTTGAAAATATAAAGGCATTATCTCTATATGGAAAAGTTTTAAATATATACTGATCATTAAAGCATCATGTATATATTCACACGGAAGGAGATTAATATGCGCTAGTGAAGATGGTTAAATCTCCACAAGAATACCTTAAGGATAAAATAAAGGATGCTCAAATAAATGATTTATAAATTTAGTAAAAGGTGGAAGCTATCAGAAATGAGAAATACTTAGAGTTAAAATAGATAAATCAGTTTTGAGATTTGGGTCATGACTATGTGTACCATCCAATATAGAGATAACGAAAGAGCTTCTAAATTATTCACATAACTCAACCTTCTTCATTCACTAAGTGAGCACAAATATGTATCGAGATCTCTGAGAGAACTATTAATGGGACAATATAAAGGAGGATATTGTTAAATATACATCAAAGTGCTTGGTATTTCAGAAAGTTAAGGATGAAATAAAAAAAATTGAAGGGGATGATGCAACTATTACCCATACGAACATAAAAGTAGGAAAACATAACCATAGACATTGTCACTAGACATCCAAATACATCCAGAGGAATGAATTCTATATGGTTCATTGTATATGATCTTACAAACATAGATCACTTTATTGAAATTCGAGAGTACTTTTCACTCAACCAACATGCATAGATTTACATTATAGAAGTGCTGAGGATTCATGGAGTATTACTATTGATTTTATCTGGACAGGATCTGAGATTTAACTCTATGTTCTGCAGAAGTATCCAACATTATCTAAGAATTAAGATAAATTTTATTACATCCTATCATCTTTAAACTGATGGATAATATGAGTGGACTATTCAGACACTAGATCTCATGTTGAGATCATGTTCTATAGACTTCAAAGGAGGATGGGACCAGCATCTACCTTTGGTCAAGTTCTCATACAATGACAGTTTCCACTTGAGCATCCAAATGACTCTATATGAAGCCCTTTATGTGAAAAATGTAGTACACTGGCATGTTGGGATGTGGTCGGTGAACTTAATCGATTAGGACCTAAAATGGTTGAAGGAATGGTGAAAAAGGTGAAAACCATTCAGCATCACATTAAGGAATCCCAAAGTCAACAGATGATATATATAGACAATCATAAATGGGACATGTATTTTATGGTTGGAGTCATGGTATTCCTCCACATATCTCCATAGAATATTATTTTGATATTTGGAAAGAAATTAAAGCTAAGTCGCAGGTACATTAGAAACTTCGATATTCTTGATCGTGTTGGAGTTGTAACATATCAACTAGCACTCCCACCTACCATGTCTCAGCTACATGATGTATCTATGTATCTTTCTTGAGGAAGTACATACCGAATCCAACACATGTATTGAACTAAGAGGTGGTAAAGTTGGAAAATGATCTCTCTTATGCGGATCAGTTGGTAAAAATCATGGACCATAAAGAAAAAGTTCTACGCTACAAGAATACTCACCTGGTAAATGTACTATGGAGGAAACATAAGTACGATGATAAAAAATGGGGACCAGATGAAGCGATTAAGGAGAAATACCCCAACCTGATTTCACCTTAAAATGTAAAAAAAATCGAGGGAAAAAATTCATAAGGGGGGATGAATGTAACGACCCATAATTCTATCAATGAAATTTTTCTACTTATAATTATGTCACATAATATAAATCACATAAAGAACCTATACTAATGAAATTTCCCTTACAAAGAAATTTCCCTTCTTATAATTGTGTAATATAGTATAAAATCACATAAATAACACAAAACAATCTTTATAAATGAAGAATGAATGAAATAAGAATATTTTTTTATAAATTAAAGAACCACTACCAATGGAATAGTAACTTTGCCTTTGGAATAATAATGTGACCCTTGTGATTTGTAAATCAACCAATAAAATAGTAAACTCACTAATGAAAGTATAAATAAAATTTATGCATCTTAGAAATGAAAATATTATATAATTATATCACAGTAATTAAATGTTTTGAAAATGATAAATTTGTTATTAGTGTTCTTGTGAAACATAAATATTTATTTATAATTTCATAAATAATATAATGACTTATAAGAATTTTTTTTGATAATATATATTCATAAATTAATATTTTTTATTAGTATAAGAAAATTTTATGAGACCTTAATTAATTTTTCAAAGTTTCATAAAATCTTTTTTAATTTTTAAATTGGCATTTCTCGAATAAATGATGATTTTAATTAAGAATTAAATTTTTCATATTTATAAAATTATTTTAATAAAAAAATTTACAATTTTTAATTATACACATCAATAAATTGTTTGGGTGATTTTTGGGAATTTTTTTGAAATATTTGAATTTTGTGAATAGTGAAATACGGTAATTTACAGTATATGAAAAATACCTAATTTATATAACCATGATAGATGTATGGATAATATACACACCTTTTTTAGAAATAAAATGCAATAGTTAATATAATTATTCATAATAATCCACACTATTCATTTTCTTGATCCAAAATAATAAACTAATGTGTAAAATAATAAAAAAAACACCCCTCACCTCCACTATTAATATCACCCCTCACCACCCCTTCTCCTCATACCTCTAACTCCGTGAAGCTAATCTAAATTTTGCATAACCATATCCTAATACTCTACCCCAATGTCCAAGATCCTTTAGTGTCAAAAAAATACCAAACCAATTTTCTTAAGGACGTTCTCAAGGTGGAGAAATTCAAGATGTAAAATCCTCTTCCATTCTCTTTAATTTATCTTTTTTTTATTTTTTTTATTATATATTCATATAACCTTATCCAAGTGACATGAAAAATATAGTAACTTTTATATAATAGAATTTTATATGACCATTTAATATTTTTTAAGTTCATTAATAATATATAATTTCAATTCTGGATAACTATTCTCATTTTACATGATTTTCTATATGTGTATACAAGTAAACCAATCATGAAAACCAAGGAAACGAATGCTCTTGAACAATATAATTGTATCATATAACTCATCAAAAAGAAAATAAATGAATATAATGAAATTATAATAAATTAAATACATGTATAAAAAGATTCTAAATTAATTAGTTAATGGATTTAATCTCATTATCTAGGACATTAAGTGAACATTCAGAACAATTTTAGACATAAGGTAAGGGATTCATTTTGAACATCTATTTTTTCCTTCAGGTTATAATTACTCTCTATTTACCCCAATTTAGTTATTATTTATTATTATATACTTATTCTAAATTCTTTTTATATCTTCCAAACTCATATATCCATATCATTTCATTCTTCTTTTTTGGGATATACATGTTTTAAAAAGGATCTCTTCTCAATTTGTCCAAATAAGAAAGCCTGATTAAATGGAAATTCATAATTTATTATATATTTTCAAATTAACTCCATGTTTCATCAGTATTCTTGGTTTTTAATGGGTTTCACTCGATGGTTTGGTTGAGGGGGAGTCTTAGGGTCTTTCTTAATTTCTTGCATCTGGTTTTCTATTTGTCCTACCTTTCCTAGAAACTCCCAATGGTTCCATCATTTGTAACTGGGTACTGACCTTATTTCAAAAAGATAGTGATCATTAGGTTTTTTAGGCCTACCAACTTTTGGGGACTCGCATTGGTCGATAGGATGGGAGGTCGGGATCATCACATCCTTTTTGGTGGAATTGTTGTCTACTTTTGGACTCTCTTATAGATTTAAGATATGTTCGTGAATCTCTTCATATTCCCATTACAATATCGCTTACCCTAAAAAAATGACTATAGGTTGATTCTCTTTCATGTTAAATAGACAGAGTTCTCTCAAGTGGATCCATCTGTATGTATCCCAGTTTCTCCATCTTTTTTTAGTAATAGGAGGATGGTTACGTGTTGAATTCATACAATCAAGTGTTGCCATGTAAAGAGGAAGTTAATATTTTTAGGATGACATTAAGTCATTATGAGGCATCCTACATATTTTAGTTATTTAAGGTATCAAAACCCACATAGTCCATTCGACCTTTACAGTTTAACATCCCACAAAAATTAATTATAAGGGTGCTCTTAGGCACCAGATATTCATGCTCGAGTTCCAGAGGGATGTCCTACGTATCCTAAGTATAGCGAGAATCATAGTTTTCATAGTTAATTTGGTCAAGGATTATATATTGAGGTTATCACTTTCATTATAGAGTCCCATTGTGTAGATGATATGATTATTATAACTCCCTAAGCTCATGTGAGCCATGCTTGGTGTGTGAAACAAGGGACGGAAAATTATCGTTTCACAACTCATGATGTGGGACTTATGTGCTTGGACATCCCAAGATTATTTATCATTGAACTTGAGTCTCAGAAAGAAATCATACATATCTAGGTTGTGGAATGAATTAAAATTATCATAGTTTAATTTATATTAGGTCTTACACACTAAGGCTTCTCATACCATCATGGAGGCTTATAGTGTATATTTTTTAATCATTGGTACTCCCTAATCCCACATGATCCATGCTCATTGTGAGAAACAAGGGATAGAAAGTAATCAATTACATTTCTTTGAATAAGGGACTTAGATGCTGGGATTTACATGGATAGTCAATATAGAGTTTGAACCTCAAGAGAGGTGGCCTATGTATCCAAAATATAGTAGGAATCAGAGTCGTCGTAGTTCCCTTTATATTGGGTCGTATACACTAAGGTTGCCCATATATCCTAGTCTGCTTGTCTTGAGGGTGTTGCATGACCCATTTTACTTGTCTAGAGGACATCTCAAGATCTAGATGGTTTTTTCTGAGAGACATTTCATTACCTGGATGGATTTCCTAGGAGGTGACATACGATCATGTTAACGTGCCATGGTGTCATTCGCAAGAGTTGGTTTGACACATATAGAGGGAACCACAAGAGGTAGTTAGAAAAGTCTTAGATGATTTTTTGTATCTTGTCTAACATCCTTGGTGGTCATTGTGAAACCTGGATGACATGTGTGGAGGGCATCATGGGTCTCGGCTGACTTGCCCAAAGGATATCATGAGATATTGGTTGTCATGCCCAGGTGCAACTGCGAGACATGACTGACATGATCATGCACTATTATATGAGTCAGGTGATGTATCTAAAGGACATAAATAGTTTCAATTGATAGGTCCATGGGGTTTCTTGAGACCAAAGTTGTGTTCCCCATAGGATCTTACGACTTTCTTTGACATGCCGAATATATTTTTCTTGCCCCAAATAGCATTCTAAAGGAGTATCATGAGATCTAGGTGACGTGTCCTAGTACCATCGTGTGACTTTAGATGACTTATGTGAAGCACATTAGGGCCATAAGACATGTATTTCACTTAGTTCTTCCCATTTTAATCTTGGTTCTAGCCCTTTTATCATGAATACCTTAGGTTTGTTCAATATCAATTTATCTTGAGTCTTGTGTGATTTAGGGGATATGTGGTATGTTATTTTTACACCATTCCAATAGCCTTTCATGTAATATATGAATGATCATGAGAAGTACCTTATGTATGGTGCATGATTTCTAGGGTTGTTCACTGGTATATTACCCGATGAAAGACTTTTCGGCCATGAGATCAACCGCTCCAAGAAGTATGTTGTAGCCCTTATGCCTGAGAATCTAGAGGTTGAGAGTCGAATTGTTTAGATTTCATCCCTTTTTTATGTTGGGGTGGGGGATTTATAACCATCACCACCACAGTTGTTCACTGGTTTGTGCGGTGTATATAGCATGAATCCAGGATAGAGTTGACTAAAGGCTCTGGTGCCACATGGCTTCGCGAGTCATTACTTTAGACCGCTCTAAGGGCGTCACCTGGTTATTAGTGACAGTGAGTCCCTCTCATCAATTCCTCCATTATTGGAATATTTTAAATTAATGGGGACTCATTTGATCGCTTGGACATGTATAATAACTTCCTTGTTTTCAAATTGATATGTTAGAGGTCCTTCCTGAGATCTATGTTCCTTTTTAAAGGTATCTGCAAGATCCTAGATGACTTGTATGAGGCTTTCGGCAAGACAAGGAAGGGTTGTCTGGGGGGCTCATGGGATTGTGTGGAGGAATTCCATAACATTTCATGTTAATTTTATGATTGAAAGTTCCCTCTGCATCCTCCCTATTTTATTTCCTTTGTTTTATGTAACAAAGGTTTGGATTCATGTGAAATTTCATGAGTAATGTCAAGGAAAAATACTCTATTTTTTGTGATGCATCGTGTGACCAATATGGATCATATGGGGGTGCACAATCATTTTGTGGACAATTCTATCTTTTTCCTCTAGTGTTACAAAGGGAAACGTATGGTCACCTGAACATACCTGGATATTTTTGTGTGATGAGGCTTGAAAAGTTAATGGGACTTAGGGAGAGGTGGTGGACATGTATCCAAGGACTCGTAGCATCTTACGGATTTCTATGGGTGTTCTTCTTGATTTTTAGTGACCGTAAGTAGCTCCCACCTCTAACATTTTTATTTCCTTTGTTTTATTTCACAAAGGTTCATAGGTCTTGAGAATTTTCTTGGATGTTGTCAAGAATAATTACCCTTCTCATCGATGATAAGTTGTGCGGAAATTATGACCACTAGGGTATTCCACCTTTTGGGCATCCTTCCTCCCATTTTTAGAGTATTTTCAAGTTGGATTGCCAGGTCCTTGATTTCGGCAACCTGTGTGGCCTAGGGAACCACAACTGGATGCCACCTACATGGTTACTGGTTGTTTGGAGAACCTTTGAAAAAGTAAAGGGACTCATCAATAAGGGGGATCCATGAGATCCTCTGTAAGTTATATGATATGCACAGAGACTTCACGTGACCTTATAATGGTCATGCGATCATGAGTATCTTAAGGGTTCCTACGGTCTGCAGGTATCAACCATCTTCCTATTCCTTTTCTTTTGCAGAGGATATAATAACCATATTCAATTATTTCTTCCCTTTTGAATTTTATAATTATTATTTGGTGGGAATAAACAAATTCCCCCCTCAAGAGTGATGTATACTTGAACGTGTACTCAGTTATGAGGAAAGTAAATACACCCCAGAGTCTTTGGTAGTGTTGCAAATCAGTGCCTCAGGTGAAGTTTGGTCTATTGGGTGATGCTTGGTATTCCTTGAAATAACCTATATGTAGGAGGGGTGGATAGAAATTCATTCCACCAGCCACCACTTATCTAGAGTTATCTGTCCTTTGTTTATGTCACACGCCTCCGACCGTGTCATGGATCCTGATCGAGAGACCCTATTCACAAGCCTTTGATATGGGATTTGTCCCACAAGACCTGCTTCTACTTAGGCCCTCAACCAATCTGAACATGAACCCTAACTTGATAATTATTTTTTAACTTCGGCCATGAGGTACTGCGATGGTTTTGAGGGTTTCACAGGATGCAATGGTTCAATCATTCAATTTGACTAATTCACATGACCATGCTTATGTCACATAATCACGATTCTTAAAAGGGGTCACACGATCAAGTAATTACATTCAAGGATTATACAACCATGAGTCCTTTGGATATCAAGTGATTCATACATCATTTATAAGATTCAAAAATTCCTTGTTGATTTATGTGATGCATATGACGCCACTAGGACTTTCATGATTCTATTTTTTATAATATCTTATATTCTCTTTTTCTAAAATTTGCCACTTACTTATTTTCAAATAGATTCTGTTTTCTCATCAAGGTTCCTCAAATGTGGCCAATACAAGGGCCATGATTTCATGTAATAACAATGTCTGTCCCCGATATTTCATACATATTGATAACAAAACCCTAAAGATGTTTCTTTCATCCAATATCCATAATTATCTCTTATATCATCAAATTTATATATACGGGTTTGGTTTGTGGGATGATGCTACCATTCCTCCATATTTTAATCTATTTTTCTATTCGGTGTTTGATTCTCTCGACTGCATTCAAACAAAAAATATCGAGGATGGTTGGTTGGTTACATCTCATACTCGTGGTTTGTCTTATCTGTTGGCCCACTCTTAATTGAGTATAGACGGCCATGATTTCTCCTAGAAACATATATCCCAGAGATATTTGAGTATACTCACCTATTCATTGAATAATATATAAATTAGATGATAGTTGGAATAGGGTTTGCTATCCCAGAGGCAATTTTTCTGATGAGTGGGCATGGCCTTTCTGGGTTAGGTAAAGCTGTTTCGAGTTCATTGATGACTTGTGTGGGGTTTACCTTTATGAAGCTGTATGGATAGAAAAATTTATCATTTATTATCATCCCAAACTCCTTTGAGAGATTATCAGCCATTGGTGTCCTGGTACCAACACATTTCACATACCTTATTTTGAAGTGGGCATCAGCCTATGGGACAACTTTCAGTTGGGCTGGATTCTTCCCCTTGGAGAAATGTATGTCGAATTCCACACTACTACATATGTCCGAGATGATCTTAAGTAGGCCCCAATTTTGGTAAGGGAGATTATTATTACTGTAAGGGAGAAATATAGGAAAAACCTAAAAAATTACTCACTTATTTATTTTAAGTATTGGATCAATATTATCCTCTATAGCAGCGGAGTTAGACTAGCCGTTATTCACCCACATAGGTGCCCCTCCCAATAAGTTTGTGATGGTGACAAATCATATTGGTCGTCTTGGAGGATGGAGATCATAACTCATGTGGATATTTTTTGAACTTTTAGATCCCAGCAAACTTAAAACTGGTAAGTTTTATAGCCATGTTCTTGAATGGGTGGTTATTTCCTGCCGGGGACATAAGTTTAGGAATTTGTGTTATCCCATTGGTGATGGTGGAGTGACTGGTAGAAGGGTGGTGTCTTAACTTGTAGGTACAATTCCTTGCATTCCTTTACCAAATTTTAGTTCATATTCAATGTGGTATCACCCCTTATAGGATCATTGGTCCTCTACAGTATATATTTGGATGGATAGAGTAGAATTTCCATTGATGTAAATATTATAATGCATCATGGATCCCAGAAGCCATATCCCATCCTAGATTATTGAACATCTTTGGGACCTTCGATATGTATCTAATACCTACTGAGGATGGGGACATGATATTCCATCCTAAAAACTTTGATTTTACCCACTTTCATGCACCAGATGGGAAGATCATTGATGATGTCAGCTACTCTCTTGATGAAAGATCTTACATGATCTCACAGCTTGGGTGGATGAGCTCGTCATCCATAATCCTTATACCCCATATTGATTTTATCATCATTTTGGATATACTGTCTCCCCCTTCCTTTGTTAAATGTTTTAGGGCAGAAACATTTTTGGGTTATCTTCCAATTTTGGAAGATGCTAACATGTGAAGACATCGAGGCTGAGGTTATTCTTCTGCCTACTGATGCTTCTTCTACTTTCCTTACCCAAGATTATTCCTAGTCTTAGGTAACATCTTATCTATATAGTGTACTGGGAAAGTTATTCCATGAAGTGGACATGCCTTTTTTCCTTTCCAATTCCTTTATTAGAGGAAATGATGGAATTGATTAAAGATCTAGAAAATACATCAGAAAAGATACCTTGTTCGGGTGACAACTACTTGGATGGTAAAACATATTCTATTGAAGAATTTTATCCTTCAACATAGTCTATGGATGATGTTTCTTTTGAGATAAGGGAATAATAGGCTTCTTCTCTTGTTTTAGAACTGATTCGGCTGGTTATTCATCCTTCTTTCTCACCCACCTCATTAGTTGTAGAGGCTCAGACACATCTTAGGCTGATCTTGGAATAGATTCACATCATGATTATTGAAACCCCCTTGGAAATACTATACGAACAAAGGAACACCTTCACTAGTTATTTCATGACTTGGGGGCATGCAACTTAGATTGAAAACCTTTGTATGAAATTATATAAGAAATTTTCTTGGCCTAAAGAGACTTGGCCATGAACTAAAGGGAACTTCACAATCTTGTGAATGAGTCTTTCCTTGTTAATAAAATCATGGAGATGGTGGAGGCATTAGAGTAGGGTCATCAGTTGTTATCTGAACTGAACGATCATATGAGTGCTTGGACTTCACATATATAGAGATATGAAGAGATGATGGCTCATTTGAGATATAAAATTTTAACATCATAATTTTCATTGGCCACTACTCAGAGGGGGTTGAAGAGTTGAATAATCTACTCAAGGATCTCTGTCCTGAGGTAAAATTAGAATAAGTGAGGAGAAAGTAACTTCAATGTATAATTGATGCCTCTCTCCATACTCTTGCAGATCTTGCCACCGTAGCCGACCATTTATTATCATGACTCGAATTTTTTACTGCAATGCATTTTTATATGATGCTTCAAAGAGACTCTAGATATGGATATTCCCCCTTATTTTCATATTGTGAATGAATGGTTTTTTTAAATCCATTATAATACTATTCTATTTTCTTCCATTAATGATGTGTATGATATCTCTCCACTCTAAAATTTTGGAAATCACCACCAACACCCAGTCCTTGATTTATATCTTAATGAACATGAATTCCTAGAACTGAATTTTAAAATTCTAATAGATACCTTATTATAGATAGTTGTGAATTCCCATCATCATGAGATTATTTATTGAAAATCTATTCCAGCTATCTTGATATAACCAAAATTTAAAAGGTATCTTCTGTGTAGGACATATGTCCTATAGGGTAAGTGCATTGTATATTTTATGAAAGTGATAATATTTTGGATAGAGTAGCTCAAACATGTTAAGAATGTGTTTTGAGCCTCATAAGGTTTCACTGGCAAGATAATTTCCGTTCTCCTTAGTTTATGTATTTTTTTCTCAAAACTTATATTTATTTAGTTTAAGTTTGTTTAGCTCAAAACTTTTGCCACATTAGTTTAAGGTTATTTAGATCAGACCTTTGGTTTGCTGTAATTTAGGATCTTTAATCTTAGAACTTCAGTGTGTTGTAATTTAGGGTATTTGAGCATGAATGTTTGATGTGATGTAATTTAGGGTCTTTGAGCTTGAACCTTTGGTGTGCTTTAATTAAGGGTCATTAAGGTTAGACCTTTGGTTTATGGGTCTGGAAGTCTCGGGATGACTCAAAACTCTATGGGGTGCTGAGTTACACCTTGGAATCACTAGGGCTCACGAGGATTTGAGTTCCTTTCTTACAAGGATTAGATTCCTTTATTCATTGGGTTAAATCCCTTACATGTCACTAGCATGGCCAAGAAAAGATAGTATCTACTCTTTTCCAAGGGATGTGGAAGATTTATGGAAGGGAATATGGATGAGGGAGAATATTAGGGATACTAGGAATACCTAGATAATTGAACTGTGTGTGATATAAATCATAACCAAAAAGCTTGATTCTGGTAATGTGGAATGGGATAGACTTGATGGGCATATCCAATACCACTATGAGGTGTCAATTTATCCCTCAGGGCCATCGGGGCTCACCGGGATTGAATCTCTTGTCTTGAAAAGAGAATATTCCTTTAGTTGGTGGGTCTAAGCCCTTATGAATCAATAGCATGGCCAAGAAAAGCTGATCTCAACTTCTCTTTAAGGATCGTGAAAGATTTTCAAAGACTCAAATGTCTATATGATTAATTTTGGTATGTAAAGAAGGATATCCAGGAAGGCATCTGGAACCCTAGGGTAATTTAGATCTTAATGTGAAGCTCGATCTCTACGACCTATGGTTTCAAATAATGAGGTGTGGGCTATAAAAGTTTCCGGAACAAAGATTCACATTCCAGCCTTGATAAAGGGTACAAAACATGGTGAGACAATGTCAACAATATCAAATACTCTTTAATAGTCTGATATGGAGACTGTAAATCATAGTCCAAAGTACTCAGGTCATGAGGAGGTTATGGGTCAGTCACACTAATGATATCTTAAAACACTATTGGTTTATCAATTCTTTCGTAATGATTCTAGTGTCATAGGAATAAAAAGACCTTTATATCGGACAAAGATTTCTCTATTTGGTGGGTCTAATCCCTTATAGATCGATAGCAAGGTCAAGCAAAGATATCTCTTTTCTTTTTCTGGGGAATTGAATGGTTTACAATTACCCAAGGAACTTTTAATCAGGAAGTGTAATTTATGGAAAATGTAAGATCCAAGAAGGGTTCGAGCACCCTAAAAGTTGTGCTACCACCTAATGAACATATTCTCATAGTAAAGAAATGTGAAAAATCATTGATATAATTTTTTCCTAAACCAGTGGGTCTAGTGATCACAACGTGGATTTTACTAGGGTTCTAGAGAAGACCCTATGAGCTTTATACCTTTTATATTAACCCTAATTTTTTCCTAAACTCTAGAGATGGAGAGTTTAGTGAGTGAAGACTTGACATTTTCTCAGGAATCCCTTTACAAGTTTCCAACCTAAAAAGGTTTGTGTCTTTTTGTCTATTAGTTTAAGGTATTGTAATTTAGACTATTATAGGAAAAAATTTAAGGTTGTGCAACTTTGACCAAAGTGCAGGTAGTTTAAGGTCTTGACTTATGTGAACCTAATATGGGAGATGTTACACAATATCCTAATTAGGATACCCGGGGTCAATATTTCCCCAATATCCTTTTGAGAAGGAGTTGTAAATGTTGTAAATCAAATCTCAAGTTCTTTAGGTCATGAGAAATGATACGGGTCAGTCATTCCGAGTTTGTCCAGTAACACCCTAATATGTTTGGTTCCACCTCGGTGACGTTAGTCTCACTAGAATCATAAGGACCTTTATATTGTACCAATATGTTGTTGGTTGGTGGGTATAAATCCCTTCTACGTCAATAGCATTTCCATGTGAGAGATATATTATTCCCTTTTCAAGGTAAATGAAAGGCATACGGCAACGTGATGCATACAATATGTGAAGTGTGGTATATGGATTGATATTATTTTAAAATATGGAAGAAGCACCCCATACTCTAGTTCAAAGATGTAATTATCTTGAAGTCCTTTGATAAGGAATGAAAAATTGTAGATGGTATGTGAAGTTTATCATCATTTAGTGGGAATGTATGTCATATAGTTTTAATGTCATGTGACCAAGACATTTTCCTTATTGTTTAATGTCATGTGATAAGGGCATATTCCCAGGTAGTTTATTATAATGTCAAAAGGATTCATTTGTTGTGAAGTTTTAATGACATGTGATCAAGAAATTTTTCTTGAATTTTAACATCATACGGTAAGGATTTACTTTCGTTCAGTTTATTGTCATATAGTAAGGATGTTTTCCTTGTATTTTAACATCATGAGCTAAGGAAATAATTCCATGCTGTTTATCGTCATGCAATAAGGATGTAGGAACCAATTTGAACAGTTGGAAATGTTGTGGTCTGGACTAAGGTTGAATGTATAGGCGTCACTACGTATCTCATGAAAATGAGAATCAGACCACATGTAGTTCTTGATATCCATGTAGTTTAACATCATACAGTGAGGACATTGATCCCCCGACATGAAAAGGTATAATTTTTACTAGGACCATGAATGGAATTATGGGTATCACTACGTATCCCATGGTGATGGGAATCAATCCATATGTATTTCCCAAATGAGAAACTCTCTCTTCACCATTCTGGCTCGTACGAAGAGGTAGTCATTATTTCCATTGATTGTTGTAGGTTGGCCTACGATTAGAGGTCTAGGCGTCACTATGTATCCTGTAATGATAGGAATCAAGACACACATAGTTCTTTAAGGGATCGTGCATTTTAGCATCATGAAAAAAGGATGAATATGGAATGACGTGAAAAGTGGTAATATTTCAGCTGGTCCCAAAGATAGATGTTTTGGCATCTCTATGTATCTCATGAAAAATGAGAATCAATCCATATACAGTATTTGAAATCCCATGTAGTTTAATTTCATGCGGTGAGGATGAAATAAAACTGATGTGAATTGATGGGAATATTGAAGTTGGTCCCAAGGGTGGAAGTCATGGCATCACTATATTTCTCATGAGAATGCGAATCAAACCACACATAGATCTGAGGAGTCATTAAGTTTAACCTATTATGGTGAGGACGGATGGTATGCCTTTTATGGTCTTGTAATTAGAACCAAGAAAAATCTATCGAAGCAGATATGCCTTGTTCATATGGGGAACCCCATGCTGAAATTATTAATTCCACGTGAGCTATGCTTAGTCTGAGAAACAAGGAACAACAGGGATCCCACGTAGAGGCCTTAAAGTGTAGGACAAGGGCATTTTGTATCATGTGGCAACAGGACCAATGTATAGGATGAAGGAATCCCTATATATCTCATTGAAAATGAGAATCAAACCATACATAATTCTATATATCAATGTATTTTAACATCATGCAGTAAGGATGTGGGTAACATGGCATGAATGAAGATGGAAATTATGGATCCATACAGTTTTATGTCATATGGTAAGGACATTGGGCCACCTGTCATCAAGGGAGAGTTCTATATCCATACATTTTTGTGTCATGTGGTAAGGAAATGATAGAAAATTAATCCTATGGATGGGCCCATGAATAAGGATTTGAGCATCACTATGTATCTTGTGAGAGCAGAAATCAAAACATACATAGTTCTAAAGAAACTATATAGTTTAATTTCATATAACCAAGATGATCATTGTACAATTTAATGCCATGTAGTTAGGAAATTCTCTATATAGTTTAACATCATGTGCTCTGGATGATCTTTATACAGCTTAACATCATGTGTTCAGGAAAAATTATGGGGCTTACTCTGATGTGTATTCCCTTGATTATGATAGCTTATGCAAAAAAATTCTTGAAAAATATCACATTGTTGGGTGGTTTGACACTTTACTCATCCATGGAGGCCGATTAATAGGCTCCATTATGATAAACATTATGTACTACATAGGGTCCTTCCCACATCGGTTCTAAATTCATGATCTTAAATCCTGGTATCATTGGGGTTCGGAGAGCCAACAATAGTTCTCCTTGGAGTAATGAATGAAGGTGGAGCATTTTATTAATGTTCCATGCTATCTAATTCTGATGGACCTCCAGGTTGGGAAATGTGTGAAATCTATTCTAATCCTGTTATTCCAATTCATCCATCCGCTTTTGTGACTAATCATCATCTGAAATCTTCCCACAAATGGATATTTTGAGTGAAGGAAACTAGAATTCAATGGTTAATACATCCTCGATCCCATAATCCAATGATTATGGTGTTTCTAATGTGGTGGTACCCATGGGGGTACAGTAGGTCCATAAATCATGGAGGATTTTATCCAGCCAAGAATTATTATCCTTGTTCAAAATATTATGGAATGTGATCGATAGAGTCTTATTAAAGGCCTCTATCTATCCATTTATCACTGCATGATGGTGGTATGAGTGATTGGACTCGATATTGTTCTCTTGGTATAGCTTCTTTAACTCCATGGAATAGAATTTGGCATCATTGTAAATCAATATTGTGTAAGGGACTCTGAACATTATGATGATATGGGAATTCAATATGTTGATAATATTATTCATCCTAACTTCTATGAGGGGTATTGCCTCAACCCATTTGGAAAATAATTTAGTAGCAGTAAGGATGTACTTGAACTGCTTAACTTTGGCTGGGGGATATGGCCCCCCAACATCCATCCCCCAAACAAAAAATGGACAAAAATATTTAGTTGTATGTAGAAATTCTAGGGGTTTATGGATGAAGTTTTCATGAATCTAGAATGTATGACATTTCCATGTGAATCCCACATAGTCTTGTATCATGGTTTTCTAGTAGTATCTGAATCTCCATATTTGGTGGGAGAGCCTAGTTCCAGATTGATGGTTGTCGCAGGAGCCTGCTTGAACTTCTTCTATGATGGAAACTATTCATCTAAGGAGAATTCTATCAATTTTGTGTTTATAGAGGACTTTTTTCTCATTTGGACCATCTTGAAGAGTGAATTTTGTTGATTGGTGTTGAATCTGTTTCCTTTCAGGATAATCTATTGGGAGAATCTTATTTTGGAGATAACAAAGTATGGGCCCCATCAATCCAGGATTGGTCATTGGTTCTTCACACTCTATGGTGTTGTTGACCTGATTTATTTCTTCTGTATCACATATGAAGATTGATGAGACCATTATTCGATGTTTGATATGAAATATTTCTTCTTTCTAATCAGGTTTTTCTAGGATGGTGGATGAACTAACCAGTGCATCAGAACGAGAATTCTGTGATTAGGGAACGTGATGAAATGTGGGATCAAAAAAGGATCCATCCATCAATCCCCTGACATAGCTAGTGATGTGGGTCAGTTATTCCTTTTTAATAGAATATTCACCATATGATATGATTTATCACTAATTATTAATACCCCTTGATATTTTGGTAGGTTATGTGCAGCTATAGGGATAGTTCCAACCCAATGATGAGGGCTTTGAATTATGCCTCATTATTAGTGAAGCCTTCAGACAGTGAGAAAAATTAACCCAAAACTGCTTTTTCTAGAGAGACAAATAAAATCCCCATACCTACCTTCCTGAGCTTAAGGGTTCACATTATTGTTCCTACATTACTATGAGAGGAACTATCAAAATACATCTACCATGTCTAGGGAGTTTCATGGGCATATAATACCTCTTAATCTAAGAGCTTGGTGTCTTCGGGTTCATTTTTCGGGGCAGGATGTGATGCAAGGAAATTTTTCAGGGCATGCCCTTTCATTGAATTCTCTAATATGAACTGGATTTTATATTTCTACATAATGACTTCCTATCAGCCCAAGATCCTAGTCAATATAGGGTGGACAAGGATATACTTGAGCAGATCAATATGAGAGACTAGGTGGACATCATGATGTCGTAATTAGTGACTCATCTTTTACATTATAAATATGAGTATAGGGAAGTTCTTTTTGACATTAGAATATGTGGTCTCAGTGCCTAGAATCAACTGGTTGATGTAGTAGAGACTTTTCTTGCTCCCCACATCATTTTTCTATGCGAGTAGGTTGCCCAATGTGCATTCTATGGTAACTACATATAAGATGAGTGACCTAGCTTCTATCGAAGGCATCAAAAATGGTGGGTGGAGAAAGTATTGCTTCAGATTATCGAAGGATTTTTAACATTCATCTTTTTTTTGTAGGCGATTTCCTTTTTCATTATCCTATTTAAGGGGATATCTTTCTCAAACAAATTAGATATGAAACAAAAAATTAGGAGAGGGATCCCCCTTAGTTCTTTGAGATTTATGGGGGGGACATTACTAAGATAAAACTAGTCTTTTCTAGGTTGATCTCAATGTTGTGGTGGCGTACCACAAAGCCAAGGAATTTTACTAAAGTTACATCAAAATCACACTTCATTGGATTAATCTTTAGACATTGTTGTCACATCTTGTCGAAGATTTTTCAGAGATCCATGAAGTGATCACATCACTATTGGGATTTAACAAACAGGTTGTCAACATAATAATCAGCTATAATCTATAACAATGTATTAAAGATATGGTGTATGGGGTATTGATATATGGTGCCAACATTATTTAATCTAAAGGAACTGATAGTAGGAGATAGCATGAGGTTCTCTAAAGGTGGTAGTTTCCACATATTTGGGGGCCATCTTGATCTGATTGTACCCCGAGTACCTATCCATAATGGAAAGGGCTTAAAAGCCAATAGTTTCATCGATCAATAGCTCTGTTATCGGAAATGGGAATTCATTCTTCAGGCAATACTGATTAAGGTCTCTAAAATCAATGAAACCCCTAATATGACCATTCTTTTTTTATGGGGATAATGATGAAAATCCATATTGTGTATTTCACTTCTCATATAAGGTGTCTTTTATCAACATGTCAACTTCTGCCTCAACATTGGTGGCATGAGAGGGGTTCATCCTTCTATTTTTCTGTTTGAAGCCTTGATTCTCATCAAGAAGTCTGAGATGGTGCATTTCCACATCTGGATTCAATTAGGGAATTTCTGTATAGTTCCATGAAAACACATATTAATGCTACTTTTGAAATGAAATGTATATCTCTTGATATGTGGGGGTATGAAAATGCTAATAAAAGTAAGGCAAGGGTCTTCTTTTATTCCCATATTTATCTATTGGATCTCGTCTATGGTGGTAAAGACACGTTCCTCAAATTATGGAGGGGTGTTCTTGTGTTCATCCTCATCCTCATCCATTTCTAAGTCTGTGGAGACATTCTTAGGTGAATATGAAAATATGGGGACTTCTCTATCACTGTCAATGTGAGGGAGGCTATTAGAAGAGACATCATCATCCCTTGTTATCTGATTCATTGCAGAGAGATGTCGGAGATTATTGTATATTACATTGTTGCTGATGAAAGGAGGAGCTTGGATCTCGAGGATTGGATTTGTTACTTTGACCATGTTTATAGGGAGCACATAATCATCATTGATCATACTCTAGGGGTTTACAGGGGTGGTCCCCAAGCCATTGGGTGCTATAACCTGTATATTATCGTCCACCATTAGTTACTTACCTTCTTTTTGTAGATATCTACTTCAGCATATGTGGCTCCACGTGTTTTAAAGGGAACACTATCACCATGTATTATGATGACCTTTCTATTGATGGGGTACTTCAAAAATTGATGGAAAGTGGATGGTACCACCAAGTCAGTATGGAGCTAGGGCCTTCCAAGTAGATCATTACATGTGGTTTCTTTCCAGATAAGCATGAAAAGAGTGTTAGATGTGAGTTCCCTAAATTGATCTTTGAGTTTGATCTTCCCAAGAGGTTTTTAATCATGTTTATCATTCCCCTAAATTTGAAATGTTTTGGGGGATAAATCCCTTTCACTATATCCCAAAATTAAAAGAGTTCAAAATGGGATGAGATAAATCTCAGATCCATCATCAATCATCACACTTTGGTCATTAACATTATTGAGTCTATTTGAAACATATAAGGGCCTGATGTTCCCTTGGATGGCCTATTCCTGATCTTGATTAGTGAATGATATGGAAACATGAAACTCTAAAGACATAGTCTCCACTCGATAGACCTCAGTTGTAACTAATTCTATCTCGAATTCCCATGGGATTCATAGGGATTCAAAAAGTGCCTCCTTGAGTTTTTTTTAAAGGAGGAAAAAATTGAGCATTCAGATATTGGATACGACTATAGCTATCTATTTCAGAACATCATATTTTTATGTCATAGGTTGGCTCTTCCTGACATGGGGCTGATTCCAGGCATGCAATTCAGGATATGAAGTATCTGAGGTAGATGGACCTGGTATTTGCATAGAAGTTGAGGGAGTATCTGCTTCGAGTGGTGAAGGTCACGCCAACCTTCAAATTTGTCTAGGTTGATTAGTTTGAACTCCTGCTAAGTGTTCATGAAGGACAATCAAGTGTAGGAGACTTCTATAGGGATCTATGTTGTCCCATGTATCCTTGGTTTTGGTGCATGAAGCCTCTTATTCCCTGATTATGTGTTGAAAGACCATATTTATGAGCATATTCGTAATTGAAAAAAAAATTTTCTAAATGTATAACATTGAAATATCAAAATATGAGCTCTTTAACTAATGAGAATTCCATTTTGTTGGGTGTTGCTTATCCTTCAGATGTTGTAAGGAAGAAATCAGCAAGATTTAGGGCTTCCTTTGTAGCAGAATATGGCTCTTCATACTTGGCCTCTTTCAATTTCTAGTGGTTGGTCCCATCTTTGAGAGTCACATTTGATGTATCTTTCTAAGGTGGTGGATCCATTGTGGGTCTGCACAACTATGGTTTCAGATAAGTGTGAGCTAGATCAACTGTTTCTCAATTCATCTAGTTGTAAAACTTTTGCACACGCTTGGCCAGAACTTTCTTCAAATCATCCTCTTATTTTGACCATATGATGGTTATACAATCCACATGATCTGGGGAGTTATCTAGTATCACATATCTAGAGTCATCCATTCATTGAAGGATTTATTTGAAGATAGATAAATCCTGAATACTATTACCCAACCTTGAATGGTAATGGAAGTATTCAGGAAGATCGGTGAGGTTAACATCCTTAGGATTTATAGGATATAGAATTTTGAGTAGGTTATTATACATGGATACTAAGAAATAACTAGGGACTTGTTCATTGTGGAAGGAGTATACTTTTTCCATCCATTACTAATATCATGGGAGACCTTGATTTCACTATGCTTCTGGCTGAGGGAGAATTTGTAGTTGTCGCTACTTGATAAGAGGTACTAGGTGGTTCAAAACCTACTTGGGTGCTTATATGGGTATCGTTTTATGTTTGAGACTAACAGCTACAGCATATGATCAACTTGGCTTTTTCCACTATGTTGCGAGCATGAGTCTAGACTTAGATCGGGTTCACTGAATAGCCTCTTCCAATTTTGGATCCATTTCAACAAACTCTCATAACCCACTAGGATATTTCATGGGGATTAGGGGCATCTGAAAATCATACCTAAGATTTTTAGCATATAGATAAATTAGTTTCTCTTTTGAGAGGGGGATGCTAAGTGAATAGGTTGAACATTTCCACCTTTCCATGAAATTAGACACCCTGTCATTCTCACATTGATTGCAGCTCATTAGATTGATGATCACTGTTTTTCTTAGTGTTGGAATAAAATGATAAAAGAACTAACGATGAAGGTATTCCCATTATATAAAAAATCCTACCAGTAGACTATTATACCATAAAAAGGATGGCCCCATCAGAGTCTAGATGAAACACCTCATCTTTGTTACCTCCTATTGATCTCAAGGGACCATCATCATCCGACATTGGGATATTAAGTGTGTGAGATGTTGTTCAGGGCCACCTTCACCATCAAAGGTAGATAAGGTGGGGTTACTGAAGTTTGGTGGTTATGGAGTATCATCTAGCCATTTTGGATATGGGTTCCTTTTAGGCTTCAAAGGATCCATCCACCCTTCCATAGATTCCATTCAAATAGCTAGGGACTCAATGACGTTAAGAAACTCTGGATGAATAGATATTGGAGACACCTCCCATCTATGGGGAGTGGGTGGGGTTGATGAGGTGTTCCCACATTTATCTCACGCTAATTCTTAATTAGTTATATGACTATATGATTACCCTGATGAGGGAGAGGCTAACACTATAAAGTATGGAATTCATGATCATTTTTTAGTTCCTCATTTATGTAGATGGGATGCCTGGACCTAGATCCATTCTGATTATCAGATACTACTCTTACTAGAAGATCATCATTGGGAAGGTGAATATTCATATCTGGTTGTAGATGATACCCGAAAAGAATATTTCCTCAGAGTATCTCCTCATTAAGATTCTATATAACTCATATTTCACTTTTATATTGTGAGGATTATTCTTCTAGGGATGGAACTTTGGTTCTTATGGGAGATGATTAGGAAGTATCCATACCTTTCCCTTTTTCATTGGCAGTATTCCACCGAGGATGTGGTAACCTGTTATTTGGTGGTGCCAAATTTTGAATCCTTTTTTGGTTCTAGGTGCACAAAACCTCATTTGCTGTGTCCAAATCACCCTCCTCCTTGGGTATATTTTCCATGTTGTATCCCCCTGTGTTTTAATATTGATCGATGTTTTCCATGTTGATAGTGACAAAATTCACAGAGGAATATCGAACAATGGAGGTTGTAACATTACTTTCAATACAACAGGATGATTTTTCACAACCATTGTTAGGGCCATTATTTAAACCATTGGACATTTTGGACTGTTATGGCTTATGACCACAGCAGAGTCTGATTGCCTTTGTCGTACGCTCCTACCATATCAGCCTATGAATAATGAATTTGAGTGAGTTTTTTATTGTGGCTATAATATGGGCATCGACTAGAAAATGTTTTTCTTACGGTCGGAGGAATAGGTGGGACGTTGACTTTTGATTTTTACCTCATAACCTAGAGAATATTTATTCTCTCTATAGTGATAATGATGATGGAAATCCCCCCATCCTTCTGGGGTGAGGGTAATTTGGGTTCATCATTCGCATTGATTGGTCTTGTTGTTGAGGAATCAATGACTCCAGTCAGGGACTTGATGATTCCCAAGATGGACATGAAGATATAAATTCCCCCAGACTAGTGGGGTAGGGGTGATCTGGAATCAAAAATTATTATTATAGGACAATCTTAGGGGATGATGAACCTATAGATAGTGATTTAAATATAATTTTCCCCACCCCCATAGGATGGGGGTTTTCTAAGATTACTGAGGGTATGTTCTGAATCCTCTTGGTAATTGATGATCTGATAGGTGGAGGTGGTGGTAGATATTCTCCGGACCTAGGGGTCGAGTCTGCTTGTATATGGTTTCTATGGAAGCTACTATTATGGCCCATTCAATGTGGAATATTTATTCTCATGTGGGTGTTGGGTGAAATGAAAACCCATGGAGAGATTTATTTTTCATGAGAAGCTATCTGGATGATTCAAAATTCATTATGCAGTTAAAAACTTATTTTCATTGCTTCAAGCGAACCATTGTTATGTCCCATTGTCTATCATATTCCTCCATTCATGATGTCTATGAATCATTGAATTGGGTTCAATCTATTTCATTGACCAACTCACCTGAGCGTTTCCAAGTCCCCTAATTTTGTTGGAGGCTATAACATTATAGGATGCCAAATATAAGGGTTTCTATTATTATATGGTTTTGGAAAAGTGTAAACCTTCATACTATCCCCATCCTCAAATACAGATGCATGACGTGGCTTCAATGATCAGCTACCATTGTGTCATCATGCAATTTCAACAATCATGTTGTACATTTGTGTTGTGTTGTTCTGGTTTTGGATCTCGGACCATGGAGATAGCAGTTAGGTTAAGCTGATAGTAGAGTATCTTGATTTTCTAAAAGTGGCACTAATAACTTGGATAAATGAGATATCAATACTTTAGTTTTTTATTATTTGCCCTCATATTTTGGTGTAAGTAAGGAATGAACTCCTTTTCTAGCTAATTTGGGACCTCATAGATAGAAGTAGAGAGGAGCCAGAACAATATGTGGAGGTTTTTTATAGATAACTCTCTATGTACATCAATTTAAACTTCCTCATCAGAACTACATGCCCCAATCTGGTCAAACCATAGTAGATGTCTCTGATGGTCACCTACTGAAAGGAATGGAGTTCTGTTGGAATTTGAAGGGGAACTATATACAATTGATCCCATTTTTTTAACACATTTATAAATAAATGTGTCATAGTTTTTGAAACCTCACTATATGGAGGTTTCTAGTAAATGGGAAGATTTCATTATCCATGGGAGATATTTTCATGGTTAGGTTGACTCATGGGGATTTGGGGGTTTGGTTCAGGGCTTACTCATGATGAAGTTTTCCATGGATGAGTTTGGAGATATGATTGGGGCTTACTCCTGAAAAGGATGCATAGGGATGAGGTGTTGGGGATTATATCAAGTACAAGGCCCATTGAATCATATGACTAGGGATTACTTTTGAGGAGGATGCCCATGGGATAGTGTGACTAAGGATTACTCCTGAAAAGGATTCCCATGGATGATATTTCAAGGCTTACTCCTAAATTTGTTGACTTGACGATAATATGATTGGGGATTACTCCTAAAAATTAATTCCATTAGATTGGGAATCACGTGGATGTCATGAAAACCATATACCTCAAATCCCATGTGATTCATGCTCGGTTGGAGAAATAAGAGGAATCTGAAATTCTGAAAAACCACAAGATCTATTTTTTTACTAAAGTTGGATGCATATCATTGAGGAACCATGACTATGGGGGCACTCTGAAGGAAGGTTGAAGGAAGATTAAAAGAATGATCCATTTCAAAAACATGCATCCAAGTGGGTGAGTTCCACAATCATGGATATCGCCTATGTCCACATGAGTTAGGATGAGTCATGATTCAATGTTATTGGAAAGGGATAGTGGAAGATCCAGAAAACCACACACTTCTCCTCCTATGCTAATGTAAGAGGATGAGGGTAAGAGAGAGGAGGTTGTAACTCTAGTTACCATCCCCTTTCTGACCTGGTGGTAAGAGGTAGAGATAAGTAACAGTGAAACCTCCCTCATGAAAGGCTAGGGCAAAACTCAAAGAAAGATTCCCAAAAATCAGTTCCATAGAATGGGAGGAGGATCTAATACCATTTTGAATAGAAAATCAAGAATAATCCTTACCCTCCTTGCTAATAACTAGAGACTCCAGTTCTTAGAGATGATAAGGGTAGGATATATTACTAACCCTAGTATCTAAGACTAGGAGAATCCCATCATTATCCCCAGGGTCAGGGTCCTCATGAGAAATGGAATGAAAAACCACATGCACCATGAGGACCCTAACCTTTTGGTAATATAATTATGTGAAACCTATGAATTAAGAAATGAAAATCCAAATTGGAGACATTATGGTGTTCCCCACTGCATGGTTTTTCAATTCTAGAGGATTTTATAGAGGTTCCATCATAGTCCCTTTAAGACAAGGGGAATAAAGAAAATATAGTCCCTACCATGGATGGATTTGAAGAGGATAAAAATAGAGGATCACACATGATAGAGGCTAGGGAGATCCAAAGGAGTGGTAATGAAAGTAGGCTTGATCAAGCTAATTAAGTCTCACACAGGGGATAATTTTCTCAGGAGGACCTAGGAAAGTTGATGGTACCCTGGGTAATGGACCACCTGGGTAACATCACTTAGGAGATAATTTCCTCAAGCCTTCAAGAGTCTCCAAACGTGTTCCAAAAAAGTGGCTCACATGGGTCCCTGGTTAAGGAAGGGGACCTCAGGATAGTATTCATCTATCGTTAGTGAGTGGATGACCCACGTAGGTGTTGTTTATTTTAAACCTTATGAGGACTTTAGTTTCACTATACCCTATTAATTCCCTCTTCTTTACGTTTTATAGGACTACTTAGAAGGTTTTAGAGGGATTAAGTAAAGGAATAGGGTGAGAAGAGAATTTGGAGGCCTTCGAGAAATTTCTTCAGTATAAATGAAGACCCTAGGATCCTATTTATATGAAAATATGGGACTTTGGGTGAACAGGATATTTCACTTAGGGGTACCGCATAGGTATATCGCATAGGCTCTCACTCATACTAATTACATTGTTGATGTGCAGGTACCGTGAGCACCAACACTTCTTTGGGGTACCTGTAAAAATGGCCTTTAGAGGACATTTCAATCCTTGGCCTTCTTCATTTCTACTCTTCACTTCTTCTGAAGTTATTTCTTTTTGACGACTTTTCATCCATGGGAAAAAATGAAGTGTCTAACCTCATATACTTAAAAATGGTCATGACTTCCATCCAATGGAAGTCACCTGTGTTAGCTTGATAACTACCTACTACACTTATGGGGTAGGATATATCTATCTTGGTATATAGAATTTCATACATGACTATCCCAAATGCTAATTCTTGTGGATTTTTTTATCCTCTATCTTTCCTCATGTTCCTGAGGAGAAATTTTCTTTGAAAGAAGAATGCCATGTGGCATTAACAACGATCCCCTCCTATATTGTTCCGTAATGAATCTATTTATTATCATGTCAATATATGTACCTATATTGTTTCCAATAAGGCTCTTAGATCTACCATGATGGATCTTGATCCCAATAATGTATACTTCTTCTCCTAAGTCTTTCATAGAGAACCATGAATTTAACCAAGTCTGAATGGTTTGTAAGACTGGTATCTTTTTTATGACCAGTAATAAATCATCAATATATAATATCATGAAAATGATTTCACACCCAGTAAATATCTTATAGACACAATGCTTGCATTAATTATTTATGAAACCAAATTTCATTATGTATTTATCAAAGTGAATATTCCAGAAATATTACACTTTATTCAATCCATAAAAGGTACTCTATAGCTTAAATACCCTATTGGAATTATTTATAGTTACAAACCCTTTTATTTGTTCATATATATATCTTCTTGAAGGTTCCCATTTAGGAAAGTTATTTTAACATCCATCTTTCAAATCTCATAGTCATGGTAAGCTACTATGATGTGTAGAATTATAATTGATCTAAGAACATAAATTGGATAAAATGTTTCGTTGTAATATATGAATTGATGTTATTTAAAACCTTTTTCAAACATTCTATAATTATTTGTACTAAATTATCCATCCATGTATAGTTTCTTCTTGAATAGCCATTTAAAACTATAGTGATTTACATCCATAGGAGGATATAACAAAATTCATTCATGGTTTTGGCACATGAAATCCATTTTAGAATTCATGAATTCTTTCCACTTGATATCCTCTAAGACACTTAATACTTATTCATATCTAACAAGATCATTATTATTAAATAATAATGATTCACCATCTTTGGGGACTAGAAAATAATATATTGTTGGTTTTATAGACTCTCTTGTACTTCTACATGGTACTTGTATCTCTAGAACATACTCATCCATGGGTAGTTTTGGAATATTTTCATGTTCCAACTCATTTATATCTTGAACCATGACTTCATTAAAGTCAATCTCACTCTCACTGTATCTTTTAGATATGTGCTCCCCCTCAAGAAAGACAAGAAAAGTTTTAACCATAGTTATCTTATTTTTTGAGTCATATATGTAATATCCTTTATTATTTTTTGGATATCCAATAAAGATACACTTAGTGCCTTGGGGGTTAAATTTATATCCAAAAATATCCATAAAAAATTATTTACAACCCCATAATCATATGTGAGACCATACGAGTTTACTCTCATACTAAGGTTGGAATGGAGCAATATTTTTCACTTTAGTTAGAACTTTATTTAGTATGTGTGCCACTTTATATAATAAATATACACAAAAGGATAATAGAATCTTTCTATGAATCTTCATTGATCTCACTATGTTGAGCCAGGTGTGGTTCCTCTTTTCACTAAAATCATTCCATTGTGGTGTGTAAGGAGGAGTGAGTTTAGATATAATCTCATACTCCCATATATAATCAATGAATTATTGGTTATGACATTCTCTACCATGGTATGAGAAACTTTTCCTTATTTTTTCCCACATTGGTTCTCATCTTCATTCTTTTATTCCTTGGATTTTTCAAATGAATCCCAATTATACCACATTTAGTAGACATATCCAAATTTAATGAATTCATTAGTAAAAGTTATGAAGTATGGGTATCTTCCCCTTTCTTCATCTAGAAGAGGTCAACATACATCATTATGAACCAATTTAAGAAGCATAATGGTCCATTCACCTTCTCCAATAAATGGGTATTTCGTCATTTATCCTTGAAAACAAGTATGTAATGAGTTAAGGGGTTTTAGTTAAAGAGAATCTAAATATTCATCATGGCATAATTTAGTCAACACTCTTCATTTATATCCAGTAGTCGGTGATACAATAGTTGGGTCTGATATGATTCATAAAAACTAGATTCATTATTGATTACTATTACATGGTATGTGTAATCAAACATATAAAGACCATTATTTAGATTTTACATACCCAAACATATGTTATCTTTATAAAATAAATAAAATGTCTACCCAAATTGGAAAATAAATCGATCCATATCAATACTAGACACATAAATAATGTTTTTCGTAATTGATTAAATGCAATATAATTATTTAAAACCAAGAATATTCTATTTCTAAATGTGAGGTGGTAATATTAAATGGTTATTACAGTGATTCTTACTCCTTTAATCACTTATATATCCACTTAACCTTGTGAAACTTTTATGAATCTTCTTGGTTCCTATAATTGGATACCAATGTGATAACAAAAAGCTACATCTAATAACAAATTTATAGAAATACATAGATTGTACTTGATAATAAATGCACATGATGTTTCCTCTTTCTTCTTAGTGGCAGTGTAGTTCTTCTTCCAGTGGCCTTTCTTACAATAGAAAAAATAAATGAAATATTATTCTATTGATTTCTCCTTGATAATCATTCTCTTATAAAGGAATTTCAAATAATACATAGAATTTGTGATATTATTTGGGATTTTCTCTTTTCCATTCCTATTTTTCACCATAATAATAGAAGTATTTTCATGATTCATGTCCTTATTGACTTGTAAAATAATAACAATGAGATCTAGGATAGACTTAAAAATTTCGTTCATGATAATATTTAAAATAAAGGATGAGAAGATTCGATGGGGTGATGAAATAATGATATCAGTGCACAATTTGTTAGGTACTTTAAACCCTATAATCATTAAATACTCAATATACCTAATAAGCTTGACTATGTGAGGCCCAACTAGTGCACCTTATCCAAGTATTATCATGAAGAGTGACTTGGAGATTTAAAACCACTATTATGTACATATCTCTTGATAAATATCAAAGGGGTTTTTGAGCATTATATATACATCCATGTTCTTATATGACTTCGTGAGTTTACTGAACATGGATGATAACATTAAAAACTAGATATCTAGTGCATCAACTATTAGGATGCCAACCCTAGTAGCCCAGAGCCAGTGTCTTCTTTATTATATTTGAATAGATAAATGGTGTTAAATCCCAAAGGACTGATTAGTTTAGAAGTTTTAGAGAACCAAATACATACATGATACCCATTTTACATTGGGAATAGAATATAAAACATAATACATAATAAAATAAAATGAACTTCTTCCTTGAAAAATCATTCAAAAAATTCTTCTATATATCATGGGTAAAGGAAAAAAATAAGAGTGATCTTACATGATCAATAAGGTTTATTTATGGTGAAAACTATCATGAATCAACAAGAATAATCAACATGGAAAGGTAAATTACAGAACACACATTCTATTTAAATTACTTGACTATCAGGATAAGATAAGGCATTATCAATATGAAAAGGTAAAAAATAGAAAACACATGGCATTTAATCAATAACTAAGAATGAAATTCATTTAGAGATAATACCCCAGCAAAAATATCAAGGATAATAATAATTACAATATTCCCAATGAATTAAATTCTTAATTATTTGTTATCATGATACCAAGAATCATGGTACCTCTACTACCAAGACATTTCATAAGAAAGTTTAAACTATACTTAAACACTATATATAAATATGGTGTGCAGTTTAAGAAATAATCATATCCATAATAAAATAATATTTATATTTATGATAATTTTATTTTCCAATGAAAATTTATCACAATAAATTGATTGTTTCGAGAGAAAGTTAACAATCAGAAAATAAAGTGAGATTGTACAATAACTTTTACCACTTGGAAATTTTCAATTCAAATCCCATTAAATAAAATAATTCAAACAAAAACATAAAATACCATGAATTATAAATGAATTATGATATTACAAGTCAATGGGGTGTTATATACACCATATAAAATAAATTAAGATCATAACATTATAATATGCCTCGATGAAGGGAAATTGAGATGAAGTCTCTTACCTTGAGCCTGAATCGTCACATAAGTTCTTTAAATTCTTGAATAATGAACTTATGTTAATTATTTACATTCTTAAAAACATTTTTAATGTTATTATACATTTAATATTAGTTATTACCATGTTATATATCATTTCTTAATTAATTATGTTTATGATGGATGTTTCAATGATATTGGGATTATGTGACATAAATGACTTTGGGTAGGTTGACTATGGTCAAATAGGTCATTATTTAAAAATCTATTGAAAAATAATAATGAAATAGTTATCATATTTATACATATATTATAATTTTAAAACCAATCATTAAATATATTTATGAGAAATGAAGTATGTTACGATCCTTGAGACTGTAGGTCGTAGGCTCACATGAGTAACGTTTCCATTTTTCAACCATCATTATGGAAAGGAGGTAAGTAATATTTTATTCTTTTAGAATGATAATAATATCATAAATACCATATGAATTATTTAAATATACTTATATATATCATCCATGTTGTGTGGTTATGAAAAGAGATTCACGTCGCTTTGTGAAAGCGGTGGTCCACACATACATGAATGACGTTATCATCTTTCAATGAGTGAAAAGGTAAGAAATAAAATGATATATTTTGTTTTAATAATGATAAATATTTAATTATTATAATTATTATTTCATTTATATTATATATAATCACTTAATTTATCCTTATCACCTTCCATGTAAAGCATTAGTGAAAAACGAATGACACCGCTTCGTGATGTAGTTGTCCACCGTACACACTAGCGACGTCGTCATATCCTTTATAGAATGGAAAGTAAAATGATACATATGATATAATTACTCAAATTTTATAATTATGATAAAAATATCATATATATACTTTATATCCATCATCATACCCAACCGTGAGTGGTGGTAATGGAAAAATGAATAACATCGGTTCATGAGGCTGTAGTCTACCATACACATGAATAGGGATTTTGTAACCCATTTGATGGAAGTGGGGATGGTTTTGGGCCATTAAATTAACAAAAAACATCTAATTTTAGTGAATATATTTAATTTTTTATATCATCATGGTTTAATAATAATTTAACAATGTGGAGGAAGAGATAAAATAGAAGCGTTCTTGGAAGATCATTACCTCTTCTTCGTGTAACCTCCTTAGGTTTGCACTAATGCCTTACTAGGTTGGATTTATAATCAAAATAAGGATTCTAGAATGATGGAATGTAATTTGGGTAGTGATGTTGGTAGATATTTTCCAAACCAAAATGGTTTTAAGGTGTAAAAAAGAGTGGAGAGGGGGAGTCCTTTTATAAGTGAGGTAAGTGACATACTTGTAATTTTTGGAAATAAAAAGGTGTACCCACATTTTTCATATGCCAAAATGGTAAAAAATATATTATAATTAAAAATTATAAATTATTGGGTATAAATATTGTCATAAAATATATTTTACAATAGTATTTAGGTTATTTTAACTCCTATATTTTCATTTTACCCCTACTACTTTAACTATAATAAATATTTTTTACTGTATCTCTATTCATTATGGTAAAAATTTAATTTTACCTTATTAGATAATAAAAATTATTATTATTTAAAATATGGAATCTAATTTTACAAATTAAATTCTCATAAGTGGAAAATTTTAATTTAAAATTAATCTTGTAGATGTAATGAAAAGGCATATTTTTAATGAGAAAATGGTCAAAAGTTTACAAGGTTTTTATATCGAAATTAAATATTAAAAGGATTACAATGAACTAAATTGGATTAATAGATATATAATTTTACTAATTTTACATTAAAATAAATTGAAAATATAATTTATCTTTGTAAATAATATAAACAAAAAGACACTTTTTAATTAATATTCAGTGTATTTTACTATTCTTCAAAAAATATAAAATTTTAGAAAATCTCAAAAAATCACCATAAGATAATTTTGATATTATGATTTAAAAAATTAATCTAATTTTATGAAATAAATTTTTTAAATGTGATAAAAGTTAATTTAAAATTTTGGGCGTGAAGTGCGTCTTACCGAACCTTATAACACCCTTCCAAAGTGATACTTTCAAGAAAACATGATCTCCCACTTGAAATTCCAAATATTTCCTCTAATTATTGGAATTAGTATTTTTTTTACTTTGAGATGATTTATTGTGAGCCTGAATAGACGTTACCTTTGTTTTTTTCTCTTTAACAATTTATAGTTCTATGAGTTTCCATTCACTAACTTCATCTCAACAAATTGGATTCCAGCATATCTTTCCATATAATGCTTTATATGGTGCCTTTTGAATACTTGAATGGGGACTATTGTTATAAGAAAACTCTATAAAAGTTAAATAATTGTCCCAAATACCATTAAATTTAATCCATGATGAAATCAACATTTCATATATTGCCCTAATATTTCTTTTAGGTTGTTCATAAGTTTGAGGAGGAGGAAATTACTCAAATGAAGCACGTTATCAAGATCCACATAAAAATATTTCCAGAATTTCGATTTAAAATAGGGATTTGGATCAAACACAATTTAAATAGTTTCACCATGAATTTTTACAAATTTATTAGTATATATGATTATGAGTCACTCAAGAGGTAAATATTCTCTTATAGTAAGGAAGTGTGTAGATTTGGTTAGTCGATCAATGATAACCCATGGTGAATCACTATTTCATGGAGTCTTTGGTATTGCTAAGTCTATATTAATGTCATCCCATTTCCACATAGTAATAATAATATCATGACACCTCTATTATTCTATCCCATAGGATTCACATTTTGAAAAACCAAATATCTGGACACATAATCAGAAATTTACCACTTCGTGTTACCCAAAAAAAATATTCCCTCAAATCCCTATAAATATTTGTTCGAATTTGGTGTATAGAGAAATTAAATCTTTAAACATCATTAAAAAGTTACCTTTTTATATTAGGTATAGAAGGAACTCATATTCTCTTTCAAAATTACAGAACACCATCTTTATAAATGAAGTATAATAATTTCACATCATTCACAAATTTAATTTTCTTCTAAAAGTAATCATCATCAAGATTGATAATTTTTTTATCTTTTATAACAAAGGTGGTTTTTCAATCATTTTAAAATTAGTGATGTATCACCTTCCTTAATAATTCCCATATCTATATTTACTATATACATGAACATATAATTCCTCTCATTCCGCATTTCAATTATAATTTTATGATATTTTTTACTCAATTCATCCTCTACCTTATTTGATTTCCCTAGGTGGTAGTGTATTGATAAATCATAATCCTTAAGTAGTTCCAACCATCACATTTTCCTCATGTTGAGTTATTTCTATGAAAATATACACTTTATCCTTTTATGATCCATGTATATCTCACATTTTTCACAATAGTGATCATTTGTACATATCTTCAAAGAAAATATTACAGCTTCCAAATCAATATCATGGGTTGGATATTTATGCTCATGAGATGTAAATTTCCATGATGTACAAGAAAATACTTTATCATTTTGCATTACGACATGACCAAGACCATTATTTAATGTGTAACTATATATCACAATCATATCATTTCTAAATGGTAGATTCAAAATCATAGCATTGAAAAATATCCTCTTTAGTTAATCAAAACATTCTTTACATTCCTTTTTCCAAACAAACTTAACCCCTTTACATGTAATCTTGGTTGATAGGTTATCTAATTGGGAAAAAATCTGATTGAATCACTGATAGTAACCTACCAAACCAATGAAACTATATGCCTCAGTTATTTTCCTTGGTATATGACATTATATAACTACATTTGTCTTTATAGGATCAACTGATATTTTATCCTTAGAGAAAATATGGCCAAGAAAATAAACTTCTTAAATCCATAAATCACACTTACTAAATTTACCATATAAATATTTCCTTATAATATTTTTTGGAATAATCTGAAAGTGAATCTCATAATCCTTAGAGCATTTAGAATACACAATTATATCATCAATGAATACCATAAAAAATCATTAAGATATTCCTTAAATACTCTATTCATTAGATTCTTAAAAATAGAGGGTTCATTAATCAGTCCAATGACGTTACTATAAACTCATAATGTCCATAACCCATTCAGAAAATTATCATCATAATGTGTTCCTTCTTTACATTCAATTGATGATATCCAGAATGAAATAAAATCATTGAAAATTATTAGGCTCCATGAAGTTGATCAAATAATTCATCAATACAAGACATGGGATACTTTTTATTTATAGTACTAACATTGATTTCTCTATAATCAATTCATAGTCTCATGGATCTATCTTTCTTCTTAACGAATAGAATAGAGGCTCCTCATGGTGAAACACTTGGGTGAATAAATCCATTATCACCCAACATATCTAGTTGTTTTGTTAACACCACTAGTTTTATAGTGTCCATTCTATTGGGATTCATTATTATTGTTCATGTGGAAGGGATTAAATAAATATAAAACTCAACTTCACGCTCTCGGGGGTGTCCAAGTAATTCATTTGGAAATACATCATTGTGTTCCTATATAATAGGTACATTTTAAATTTGAAAATTACCTTCCACATCCATATATTGTTTACCTCTTCTTCCCAAGAATATCATTCAGTAGAGTTATTATGGGTGGATATAGATATGAATTAGATGATGAATTCTCTACTCTAAAGATAAGTAATTCTATATCCTCCTCAAAAATAAAAATTTCCTTCTAATTTCAGTTAAAATTTTCATTATATTATAAAATCATATCCATACCAAGGATTATATTGAAGTCAATAATAGGCATGATAATAAGGTCGGAAAAATAGAACACATTTAGGGGTCATAATGGGGACTGCCTGACACATCTTTATTGTAGTGAAAATTCCCCTAAAAGTTTTGACTAATAACTTATTTCTTAAATTAAAAGGGAAATATCAAATTTTATTTAAAAACTAGATATATATGTATGACTGATAGGATCCAAAATCAAATAATTCATTAGCTAAATTTGTGTATAGGATTAATGAACCTCACACCACATCATTGGGTACTTCCACCTTACCTATAGGGATCACATAATCTTGGTCTTCTTCCCTTGGCCTCTTTTGTTATAGATTCCATTGATTCTTTGGAAAATGGTGGAATAATACCCCATTTATTAATAGCTAAATCCCAGGAAATCAATGATTTGTTTCTTTCCCTTTCATTCATTATCCTGATTCCCATTATTGCCACACTTATAGAAAACTATCATACCATTCAAGAACTTCCCAGGATTATTATTTCCTCAATATTCACATGATGGAAATTCTAGTATTTTATTCTACTTCATTGGTGAATTCACTTTTTCATGGTGTTTGGATAACCTATTAATCTCTTTATTTCCCTTAAATAAGTAAGATCTAGATAATTCCTTCTCCATTTTGGTGGAACCTAAAACTATATCATCATATGAAAAAAAAAAGTTCTAGAGAATAGAACCCTTCAGATACTTGGATTAATCCCTTCAAAGAAATGGTCAATATGACACTCTGTGTTGTGTATATAATCTATAGAATACTTATCTATACTTATAAAGGTATATTAATACCATGAAACACTTTATTATTCCTTTTTTTAAGATAAGTACCTTTTTTCATTTCAGTTTGTTTATCAAGACGGAAATATTTTTCCAATAATGTATCCTCAAAAGATTTCCATTCCATTAGTTATATTTCCTCTTCTGCCCTAGTATTCTAGATCGACAAACACTATTGTTCCGGGTCACCTTAGAGACAATACACTAAAAGTATAACATTTTCCTTTTTAGTGCATCTCAATACAGTAAATATCCTATCTATAGACTTAATTCATTGCTTGGCTACCATTGGATTAGTAGTCCAACCAAATGATAGGGGATTTTGTCACTTAAAGTGATCTAACATAGAAGAATATCACTCTGTAATATGTTTCTCCATATGGTAATGGTTATTTTTAATAACTTGATTAATCTACCTAAATATATCCATAATTTTCTCAGTTCCAATAATAGCTGTATTAGATTCCTCAATAGGGAAATCTCTACATTAAGAATGAGTATTGATACCCTTCTTCCTTCCAGACACTATTTCTAAATAGTGGCATATACTAGATTATATCATAAAATTATGAATTTTAAATCATAATGTATAATTTTCAATATGATATAACACTTAACATAAATTTAAAATTTATGCACCTCATAATTATAAACTATTTTTTGGGATATATTTATTTTCAAATCCTTTATAATAGTTTTTAAAGAAAATGTGAATTATCCTAAGCATATACTTAGGGTGTGTCAAATGAGGTGTATAGTAATTCTTGTTCTCGTGAATTAGGTGATGATCAGGTTAATCCTAATGCACTATTTTAAGAGTTATTACCCCTAGGTACCTGTGTACTAGAACCATGTCCACTTTTATTATTATCATAGGGATGTATTACTAGGAAAACCACATAATCTATTCCTTACCAAAACATTAGGATGTTATTCCATAATTATCCTCAAATTAAATCATAGGTTTATGTTCAAAAAATTATTTTTTCTTTAATATAGTTCCCAATGTTTCTACTAAACTTCCTTTAATACCAACTGTAAGGAATCCAACCCTCGTTTTCTAGATCCAGTTTCTGGTTTATTACATTTTCATATATACAAGGCATAAAATCCCAAAGGAACAATCAGTTTAGTAGTTTTGGAGAACCAGATACATACATAATACCCATTTTATATTGAGAATAGAAAATTAAACCTAATACATAACAATATCAAATGAACTAAATCATTGAAAAATCATTCTAGGAATTCTTCTTCATATCCCGGGGAAACGAAACAAAATATGGCTGAGCTCAAATGATCAGTAAGGGTTAAGTACAGTGGAAGATATCATGAATAAACAAGAATAATCATTATGGAATGGTAAATAACTGAACACACGTTGCATTTAAATAATTTTTCTACTCTGATAAGATAAGGAATAATGAACATGGAAAGGTAAATAACTAAAACCACATTCCATTTAATCAATAATTGAGAATGAAATGCATCCAGAGATAATATCCTAGAGAAAATATCATAGAAAATAATAACAATTGAATTATATATTAATTAAATTATTAATTATTGGACATCATAATCTTAAAAATAAATATACCTCTACCATCAAGACCTTTCACAAGACAGGTTAAACTATAGATGTAAACCCATTTAATTTGGCCAACTGATTTGTCTCATGAGACATGTCGATGCATATAGGGGATATCTATAACTGTTAACCACCCATAACATCATATACAAATAATTCCTCATATATGTAATAATTTATTTAATACATTAATCAATATACCTCATCATCAAATATCCATATTGTGTAAATGATACATATTTATCAATATTTCCCCAGTTAATCAAATAACTTTCAATAAACCCCCATATGTAAAAATGGTATATGGTTTAGTAAATAATCATATCCATTATAAAAGAAATTTATATTTAATATAATATAATTTCTAATAAAAATAATCACAATTACGCGATTTTTTCAAGATAAAGTTAACAACTATAAAATAAAATGAGATTGTATAATAACTTTTACTACATGTAAATTTTCAAGTCAAACCCCCTTGGAAGAAATAATTCAAATTTAATCACAAAAAAATGAAATATGAATGAATTGTGATATTACATATCAAATGGGTAGTATATTCACCATATAAAATAAATTAGGTGCATAACATTACAGTATGCCCCAATGAATAGAAATTGAGACAAAGTCTCTTACCTTGAGTCTGACTCGTCACGTACGTTCTTTATCTTCCTGAATAATAAAGTTATGTTAATTATTTACTTTCTTAAGAAAAATTTTCAAGTTTATTATTCCTTTTATTTTAATTATTACCATTTTATATATGATTACTTAATAAATTATGCTTATGTTGGATGTTCCAATGATATTTGGCTTATGTGTCAAAAATGACTTTGGGTAGGTTGAATGTGGTGAAATAGGCCATTATTTAAACATATAAATGATAATAATAATTACATAATTATAATATTTATACATAAATTATAGTTTTAAAATAAATCATTAAATAATTTTATGATAAATGAAGTATCTTATGATCATAATGATGGAAGGCTATATGTACGCATTAGTAACATTTCCATTTTTTAAGGATCATTATGGAAAAGAGGTAAATAATAATTTATCCTTAAATAATTATAATAATTTCATAAATACCATATTAATTATTGAAATATACTTATATATATCATCCATGTTTTCTAGGGATGAAAAGATGGTCTCAGCGCTTCGTAAAGGCAGTAGTCCACACATAAACGAATGACGTTATCATCTTAGAGTGGGTGAAAAGGTAATAAATAAAATGATATATTATCTTTTTAAAATAATAAATTTGTAATTAATATCAAAATTATGTCATTTATAAAAAATATAATCAATAACTCTCTCCTTATCACCTTCTACATAAATGATTAGTGAAAGAAGAATCACATCGCTTTGCGAGGTGGTAGTCCTCCACACACATGAGTGATGTCATCGTATCCCATGTGGAATGAAAAGTAAAAAACTTATATATTATATAATGAATAAATTGGTATAAATATGTTAAAAATATCATATATATACTTTATATCCATCATAATATCCAACTGTGAGAGGTGGTAATGGGAAAACAAATGACATCGGTTGGTGAGGCAGTAGTCCACCGTACACACGAATGAGGATTTCATAACCCATTTGATGGGAGTTGGGTTGGTTGTAGGCAATTCACTTAATATAAAAAATATTAGTATATTTAAGATATTGTGTTTATAATATTAGTATGATTTAATACTTATTTAAGTATGTGGATGAATAAATAAAATAAAATCACTCATTGAAGAATGTTACCTCTTCTTCGAGTAACCTCCTTAGGTTTTCACCAAACCCCTTCCTAGGTTGGATTTATGCCCAAAATAAGGATTATAGGATGAGGTAATTGAATTTTGGTAGTGATTTTGGCATGTAATTTCTAAACCAATTTTTTTTAAGGTTTTAAGAAGAGTAGAGAGTGGTGGCCTTTTATAAGTGAGGTGAGTGGCAAACTTGTAATTTTAGTAAAGAAAAAGATGTACCCACGTTTTTCACATGAAACAAATTTAAAAAATATAGTATTCTCTATAATTATACATGATATGGTTTAATATAGTTATAAAATAGATTTTACAAAAGTTTTTAGGTCATTATAACCCTTATCAATTGTTTAACCCCCGATAAACCTTTTTTTACCTTAACTACGGTAAATAAGTTGTATTATTTTTACTTTTCATTAAGGTCAAAAATTAATTTGACCATATTAGATGATATAAATTATTTTGATTCCAAATGCGGAGTCCATTGTTTTAAATTTAATTAATTTAATTGTCAAATTTTAATTGAAAATTAATCTCGTAGACACAACAAGAAAGCGAGTTCTTAAAGAAAGAAGGTTCAAAAGTTTACAAAATTTTCATCTCAAAATTCAATATGAAAATGATTCTAATTAACTAAGTTGGATTAATAGATATTTAATTGAACTAATTTTCTATTAAAATCAATTCAATATATAATGTAAATTAAAAATAATTTAAACGAAAAGGTAGTTTTCAATTAAAATTCAGTATTTTCACTATTCATCGAAAAATGAAACATTTCAGAAAAGCTGCAGAAATTCATACTAATAAAATTTTGAAATTATTATTTGAAAATTTAAGTTCATTTTATCAAATAAAATTTCTAAAAGTGGTAAAAAAATTAAATTATGTGGGTGAAGTGGGACTAAACCCTCTTTTAGAAAAAATACAGACTTTTTAGGAAATATTTATTTTCCTTTTAAATGATTCTTATTTTTATTTATTATCAATATATAAAAAATGAACATGTGTAAAATATATATTCTTCATAATTTAGTTATCTTTATCCAAACCGGATAATTTAACGTCTAGGTTATAATGGTCATGTTTAAATAGTATTTTAATAGAATATCACGTTATATTTAAACATGGTGTTGTGTGCATCACAGGCTATCTATGAATTTAAATTTATTATAAAAGAAATATATTGTAAAGACATGCGGTGTTACATCATCCTAGTGTTTTTTCATATATAATCATCCCCCCCCCCATCAATTACTTCCTTTGTAGGCGGATCATGAATTAGGACCTCTAGCATGTAAAGTTTTTGTTTATTGTGTAATACAATGTATAAGTTCCTATACCATTCCTAGAACTTAAATATAATAATAAGATAGTATTTATCTAGAATTTATCATAGGGATAACATGGTTGATTAATGTTTTATTTTATTACAACAATATAAATCAAATTATTAGTACTTTATTTGACTAGTAAAACATGTACAATAAAATAATTTAGTTTTTATTATTAGTCTCCTGCTATTTTTTCAAGTTCTAATAACCCTCACCATTAGAGTTGGAATGTCTATTCATGTTGAAGTTATAGTAATAAGGATCCATATTTCCCATCTCAAAACTCATGCTATAACCATGATAACTATAATAAGGCTTTTAGATAGGTGGTCCTGTCAACCGCAAACATACATTTCCTTGATTTTCATAGACGAATCCCCATTATTGAAATTTTTAAATGTATTTTCAGAAATCATTTTTGTAAAAATTTATTTAATAGAATATGGGTATTACACTCAATACAATTTATATTAATCCAAATCATCATCTTTGTTTTTACTCTCAATTAGTAAAAAGTGTCATAGATTATGGCCCAATGGACACTTTAACTTTGGTTTTATATTAACTATAATAATGGAAGACTTAGTTTAATATAATATTTCATTGAATGATTTTTTATTATGTATATATTTCCTTATTATATCATTTTACATGTCTTTTTAATATTAAGTGGATTTTACATAAGTGGTTAACCATGTGTCAATAAAATATTTCCACATAGTCCTTTTATTTGATTATCTCTAAGAATGTGTGTTAATTAATTCATTTATTTATGTGATCGTGATATAGAATACATAAAAAACAATAAATAACCATGAAAAAACATCATAAAATATGTTTAATGATCATGATCTGTATCCACTGGTTTTTTTATTGATCGAAAAAACAAATTGTTGACCTTACGGTAAAAACTCCATGACTCGGTCTTGGCTAGAGTTGGATCATTCCACCTCAGTCTTGTGTATCATTTGGGTTTATTTCACCTCATATACATCTTGAACCACATATAATCACCTATTATTTTCATCCTTACATATGATTTACTCACAAACATGTGAGGGGAACCATTATAATGGTTATAGGGTTTACATAAAAGAAAATGTGAACATACAGGTCCTTATATAATAAGAGGAGGGGACGACTCACATACCATTATATTAATTTAATAATAATTATTATAAAACCACCCATGAAATGATTAAATTTAAATAAATCCAAAGCATGCATAGGTATGTCAAGATTATGGTCATCTATATGTGAAATGAATATTCATTTAATAAAATATCATTCATTTTAATAATTCTTAATTATGATAAAATATAATCAAATTAATTATTTATATTAATTCATTAAATAATTTATATATATTAATTTCCATCCAAACAATCCTTGATACTTCCATAAATTTTAATTTTAAACCAATTAAATAAATTAAATTTATTTAAAAGGAATCAAGTAAATAAAATGTACTATGAGGCAACATGGCATGTACCTGTTTGAACTATCTAACATTATATTTTTAAATTATTTTTTACTAACATGGATTATATAATATATTTAGTGTTATATAATTACATGGAATATACTATCAATAAATGGAACAGAGACACAAGTTAATTACATGTCATGTAAAGCTTTTGATGTGTGTGAAGGTCACGGTGTTTAAGTTCCATACTCAACGTGTAGTGCTAAATTCTAATAGGGAAATTAATTAATCTTTTAATACATATAAAACCTATCACGTGAAAGATACTATTATTAAATGACACAAAAACACATGTTTATTTAGTTTAATAAATTAATTTTTTTTTATTTTATTTTTTCGGCATAAATAGGCAGGATGCATGGCATGTATAAGCCAGCTACATGTTGTGTTTATCACTTCACAATTTTCCAATGAAACATGCCTAGGGATTGGTTGTGTATGTTCGATATAGAAATTTATGAGGTACACGATGTGTTTGAGATATACACAATGTGTGACCTTTGAGATGCATGGTTTTAAATCACACATGTTGTGTAATAATACAAGATGCATCATTGAATACATGTTTTCACCATGAAAACATGTGGAATATACTACATGAATGCAACTCACACAACATGTAGTTTGAAGAACCATGTGTTATCCTATTTTTATTAACGTGTGTTTTTTAATGACACTATGTATTCATCCACATAACCAATCATGTTTTTCACTAATTTGACTTGGTTTAATGAATATGGGTACACAATGAGTAACTTAGGGTCCCATGCTGTATAGTCCCATGTTATCCCCCCATAGGTAGCTGAGTGGTAAGGGGGTTGGGGTGTGGGGTTCCAGTCATGGGGTCTCATCCTTAGGTCATCTTCTTTTTAGCACACCTGTAATAAGAGACCCATCTATTAAAGTTGAATGAAGAAGGTAAAGAATTGATCTCAATGTTTTGATTAAAAAAATGATTTTCGCAAAATGAAAAACTAATGGTAAATTCATATAAAGATCAACCACTAATAAATAATTATAAATTTAAACAAGACCTCTCTAATACCACTTGAAGGTTTTGGACAAAATAGAAGATCCTATTGGTTTGTGGATAACTCATCTTTTACCAGTTTCGATGAATAATTTATAATGTACATGTTGATAAACATCCCAAGTAATGAATCAAATTTTATGATATCTGAAAAAGATCTTCATAACCAAGAGATATTGTTTTGAGGTTAAATTTATAATTAATTCAATTAAGAGAATTTCCTTGGTATTTGGAATTCTTTCTTCAATGAAGTTGTTGGCCGTACAAAACCTTATTAAATTGTACTATCATTTCATCGATGAAATCCAACATAGAATACCTCTAGCTATGATCCATATTTTCTCCTATGATCCTGATGTGTCTTCAATGGTACTTAGGGTGAAAGCATGATGGTACTGGTCATCTTATGTTGTTCCCTTTTATCCTCACACAATACATCAAAGTTGAATTATTGATTGTTATTCTCTCATTCTTGAGAAGATGATGAAGGTGGAGGAACTCGGTTCTTGATGGATTTCAAGAGACATTTCTCTCTAGGGTTTAGATAATCTATAGAGGGGATGCATTATGTGAAACAATATCTGAATATATAAAATGATATAATTTGGTATTTATAAATATAGGTTTTAGAATAAATAATTACAAAAAATCCCTTAGTTATTCTCATAATCCTAAGAAAACCCCATGAATAAATAACAAAATTGTTATTATTGTTATTATTTACTTGACATGTTCTAAACTCATGGATAAAATATATATCATTTATTTAAATAAAAAAATATTTATTTAAATGATAATTTAATATATCATTCCCATTGAACCTGATAACTCAGTTCACACTTCCCTTGCATTTATCAAAACTCGAATAATAAATATTATTCAATCGATAAATTAATAAATATTGTTAATATTCATGTTATTTTCAGTAAATATTTATTTTAATATTCAAGTCACACATAAACATATTTATTGAATATTTTTTATCAGTAAATACGGAATACATAATATCCCACAAACTAGATAATAATTTATATTTGTATAATTAAATTTAGATATAATTTAATTGAGATCAATAGAAACACTAAGTGTGTGACAATCTAGGATTCTTCCTTAATAGAATTAAATAGGTTTTACTAAAGTCCAATATTAGTGTTCAGCAATGCATAAAGGCATTCAAGAGAAAGTAGTTAATGTCAGGACATTAACAGTCATAATGTAATTCCCACTAGGTAATATTATATCTTTGTATCAATATCTAATAAGTAAAGTATCTTCTCATGTCATTAACCTATATGCTTAATACATATTTATTTCACTCCTAGAAATGACCCATACATACACCTTGAACATGGAATTTAGTTCAATAATTTCATTTCAATCAATGGACAAGGTATGAACTTTCAAAAATATGGAAGGAAAAATTCCTTACACAACTTATTCACTAATAAAATATCATTCTTAATGCATCTAATATATCCAAATTTACCACGAACATATATCATCATGGTTTAAGTCAAAACATATAAGTATGCGAGTCATAACATGTCTCAATAATAATCTTAAATTCTAAGTAGCATGAAAAATGTTCCCAGATAGGAGTATCCAATGACATGGAAATATATAGATTCCCTACTAGTGGGTTTTTTATTATTATCTCTCACCTTAGATATTACAATGTGTGAATTTCATATGATAAAGTCTCATCCATTTATGAATACTCATGCCTAATAGTCTCCATCATTTTTGTCCTATCAAATGACATCATATGACTATATGACTATGTATAAGAATATCTTCACAAAAATTCAAGGTTCACTCCATAGTGAGGAAATACATATAACCATTTTAATGTGATAAATATTCCATGACATTACCAAATTAAATTCATGTTGAAGAAGAATCAATATGTGATAATAGTTTTTATAGATATTCAAATATTTGAATATATATGCATTCTAAAGTAAAAAGAAGCTGGTTCTAGGATACCAACTCTAGAATAAGAATATGCAATGAGTGTACCTTGGTTGTTATTATTTTTAAATGAATAAAATAAATTTACAAGCTATATCCCAAATACAATCCAAACCATTGATCGCTAACTTAGTTAAAATGTTAATTTAGTCAAACTTGTATCTAAATATCTAAATAATATAAATACTCTTACACAACCCATCAAGATATTCTTACATAACTTGGTTACTGGATAAAATGAAATAAAATAAAAATTACAATAATAAGAACATGTTTCTCTATCCCCCACTTATTGGTGTTTTCTTATTCTCTCTGATCTCCTACTCATATTAATAATGGTTGATTCAGAGTAGAAATAATAGGTGAATTAATGAACTCACATATTGTTGAAGAAGATGTGGTGCCCCATGTTAATGATGAGTTGTTCTTGTATATGCCAAGTGAAATAATGATTGACTTGTTAACCAAAAAGGTAGGGAAATGTGATGCCCATCTTTTAAACCCAAAATGTTAGGTGGAATGATGCTCATCATGTGAACCCAAATGGACAATTTATACAGTGCTTGATTTTACATGCATAAAATGTTGGATGAAATAACATCTGATTTTGAAATCCCAAAAGGTCAAGTTATATAGAACTTAATTTTCCAGGTCTAGAAGGATGGGTGATACAACACATGATTTTGTGAGCCCAAAAGATTAGGTGATATGCCACTCAATTTTTCATACCCAATATTACCTTATTGTGATTCTGGTGTTAGAAAGGTGATCTGAACAGTGATGAAGAAACACAATAGTGATTCATAAAACTCTACAGTGATATGAGAAATGAATAAGTATCTTGATGTTGATCTAAGAAACTTGACGATGATATGAGAAACAATGAAAAATACAGATTCCGATTTTTGAATCTTGAAGGTAATCTAGTTAATTATGATTGTTGTAGCTAATCTACAATAGTGATTGTCTAGCAATAAAAAGGCCCAATAGAGATATGGGATGTAAAAAAAGAGACTTGGTATAGATTTTCCCTAATATTTACATGATATATCTATCATTATAATGAGGCAATGTTGCATGGAGGTAGCCACACAATTTCCCTAAGACACTAAAGTTAAGAAGGTGGTTGGGGTGACACATGAAACCTTATGGGTGATTATTATTATGGTTGTTGTTTTGGGGATGGCACCCCCTGTTAGTGAATCTCATATGGTTTTTTTCAAGGACTTGGGGAATCTACATTGAGGAAAATATCCATAATTGTTCCTTTAAGTGATGTTCATTTATTATTATTTATAGATGAATAAAATTATGTTCCATGTTCAAGTCAACCCATTGACCATTAATTCCAACGAAGCATCAATCTAGTAAAATTATTATCTAAATATCTATATATTCTAGATAATATAACATGAAATATTTTTTATTATTTTATATAGTAAAATATTATGTTTATTAAATAAATGTGAATATATATAGATAATGGAGAGAAATTTTTGAAGAAATGAGGTGTGCCCCCATGAACTTTTTTTAAAATGGAATGACCATAAAGTATTTCAATCTTTGTAATTATTAATCAACTAACATAGAAAGAATATATTTTAAACAATATTGAGAATTTAAATACATCGAATTAGTTATTTTTAACAATAATGATAATTTAAATACAACCAATTAAGGATCAGTTCGCTGACCATTATGACGACTCCATCCCCTCTCGAATCACGCGTAACATAATTTATTTGAGATGATATCTAGAATTATTTTTAAATTATTAATTCTATATTGTGATAAATAAGTTTAAAAATAGATTTATTGGTAATTATTTTTAAATTTACGACTTCTCTATAAAAAAATACATAAACCACATTATATTACAAATTAAAATATAAAAACAAAAAATAATAACATGATATATATTCTGTCCACTATAAAATAATTAAAGTTTAAAACTATTTTTTTTAATATTAAAAACACATGTTTCTTTAAAAAAAGAAACATAATATAGTTATTTTTTTGAAATTATAAATTGGGTAGAATTTAATTTATATGAAAAGTTATAGTGATCAAATAAAAACAATTAATAAAGATAAATGACCAAGAAAATATTTATATACAACATTATTGAACCACTATCATAGGTTCATTTATGTATTTTTATGAATCTAATAATTTTTTAATATAATTTTTTTATTATGAATATTATAATAATATATGAAAATAATATAATTATTTTTTTGTTTTTGGAGAGTTTTGAACACCACTATAAATTTTTTATGAGACCCATCCATACCTCATGGATGAGTGAGAGTTGTCTATGGGTCATCAAGCCATAGTGGAGCCAGATGCCTCCACTACATGGGGTTTCTGAAAGAATCACGGATAAATAAAGGAGTGATAAGAGGGAAATCAAGGGATTTGAGTTTCAAATCTATATAATGAAAATGGTTCAAGATGATAAATATCAAAATACATGTCAAGGATGAAGAGGCTGTTAAAATGGTTGTACTATTGACCAATAGTTCATTCACAGACCAATTAACCACCACCATGCTTTGTAGTTTTTAGAATGGTCTTACATGACCATAAAGATGTTTTTTATTTTATCATTCTTTAATATTATTATTTTATTCATTTTCTGAAATAAAATACATAAATAATGTTGATCATCTCATTTATTATATATATATATATATATATATATGCTCTGGTATGGGTGAATCTCTCATATGTGGATTATATTTGTTGTCAATGAGGAAGGTTTTAATGATTTTGAGAAGATGATAATATCTGTTGAGAGACTAAGAAGGGATGATAAAGGTGGTGCCATCATAATTGGAAGAGTAGAAGTTGAGCCGATGCTACTTGGAAAATCTGCCTTCACGGTTTTAAAGAGAAACTCTTAAATTTCATTATTGTGAAGTCAATAATTAAGTTATTTAAAGAGTATGACGACGGAGAAATGGTACAGAAAACAAAAATTTTGGTTGAATTCCCATGAATTTGGATGTAGGGGAGATTGAAGAATTAGTGGCAATGAAGAAATAGGCTAGAAAAAGTTGTAGGAAAGTGGAGAAACAATCAATAGAAGCATCAAGTATGAAAGATACTATATTGGATGATGAAGACTATTTGGATGATGATTTGAGATAAGTTCAAGTGATTAAAAATGTCTCGAGATTAGTGGAAGAGGTTATGATTTTTTTTAATCTATAATTTGAAGCTAAAGTATAAAATTTTTATGTCCAAATCACAGAAGAGTCATGTATAGACTTTATAAGAGTCGATGGGGACTTTTTAAGAGTAAATCATAACATTAGAATTGTAAAGAATGAGTTTGGAAGAGTAACTCTCAACTTCAGAAGGGTAACAAGGGAGTTTAAAAAAGTAAATGTAGACTTTAGAATCATAAGTTCCTTCATGAAATCTTGAGATATTTCTAAATCCTAAAAATGAGGTATTTAGAATAATATATTCTAAATAAAATGAGACTAAATTTAGAAAATTTTGTTTCCATTTTATTCATGATTTAAATATAATAATCATGTTAAAATGATTTTGATTCATTCCAATTTTGAAGTGGGACTAGTTTCAAATGTTGTTGGATTCTGAGAATGAGTTCCACACTGCGGGAATGTCATGTCATAGTGTCATCCACATGTAGAGGATTTAAATTAATGTTATGTATCAAATTTCATGGAGAATTAAAAGTTGTAAACAACCCAAGTCTTTTGGGAGAATTTATTGAGAATTTAAATAAATTTGAATGAGAATTGGAACTAAAAAGTATCTTTCAGATTCGATTGACCAAATTTGTTGCATCTATTTATTGAAGTGTTTCCAAATAAAATATGGAAATAAAAAAATTACTCCTTATTCTGCAAATATAAAAAGAGAGCGAGGGGAAAATATGGTGTTCTATAACATTATTATTTCCCAAATAAACACATCCAATCAAAGAAGTGAGATAACCCAATACTATAACTACATGAAGAAAACATCTTGGTATCTTGGTAAAAGTAGGAGGAGGATTAGGCCTAAGATACAGTAGTATCATACAATGGGATCAGTTGAGATTTTCCAATGAAGATTGGGAGGAAGAGAAAGGTTGGTGTGTTCCACACCAAGAAGAGGGATCATCAAATTCATACTCTATGGTTTATGAAAGAATACATTTATGGATTGTGCAAGGTATTCACTATCTTGTTGTGATGATCAAATTGTGGGAGAAAAAAAAGAACCAATGAGAATATCGTAGCATTGAGATAGAGTGTAAAGACAATCTAGTGGGGCCTTGGAACACATGATGATATTTCATGTAAGTATGGTGGGATACTATGTCATGTGACCACTCATGTTAATATTAGAATAATTCATGGTTGGGGGATTAACCAATCATGCTAAGGAGTAGGATTTCAAGGTTGAATCTTGTAAATACTTGTGTTCTTGTGTTGTTATTTAATTCATAATATGGGTGAGTCTAGAAGACACAAAAATAAGATTATGTATGGCCTAGACCTCATTTGTCCATTACTGTGTCAAAATTTAGTATGCATGGTGTTCTCGGAGGCAATGATGGCTCATTTCAAGTGTTTTCGAAATTTCAAGTTTTTTCATCAGTGAGTCGTGTCAGTATCTCAACATCAGTGGGTTGGCATTGGCAGCTCAGCATCGGTGACTCATGGTGTCAATAGGTCAAGGTGTTGGAAGGTTGAGGATTTGGTAGGTTGAGGCTTCAGTAGGTCGAGGTGTTGGTTGGTCAAGGCGTCGTTGAGTAGGGGCGTCGGTAGGTCGAGCGTCATTGAGTCATGTGTCGGTGAGTTGTGTCGATGGATCAGCATCAGTGGCTTATCTGTTAGTCATTCAGGTGTCGGTGAATCAATTCATTGACTTGCGTTAGTGACTAACCCATCGGTGAATCATTTCCAGTTTTTCCAGTTTTTCCCTTTGACGTTTCCTTTGATGTTAAATGAGTTAAATTTCCTATTTAAGGAATTTTTGGGCCATTTATAATGGTATTTATCTCCTAAAAAACTTAATCTTCCTTTAACTCATAAACCACATGGTCATGATTGGGATCCCATTACAATGTCCTTTGAAACAGTTTCCCCCGTAGATTTAGGATTTGGCCTTTCTAAAATCTGAGATCCTTTCTTCCATTGAACCCTTACATTTTCTCTTGGTGTGCCTATAAACTTTCTTCTCTAAGGATACTTGCACTGGTGTTGTAGTAGATTATTCATTTTCCCCTTGGATTCTTTCCTTCTACTCATGCGACCCCCATGTTTTTACGCAATAAAGAATTATTGATCATATGTTTTTCCAAGTATGGATTCCTTTGTCTCTCTTTCATTTGTGCATTATGAGGGGTGAGTGAACTTATGTCCCCTTATGAATATAGTTGAAACCAATTTAACAAATATAATAAGAATTAATAAATTAGGGGTTGTGATTATGATTATGATGATCACTTTATTTTATATGGTATCCTGGATTCATGTTGTGAATTTTATGGGTTGTATTATTCTAAAAATCATGGTCGTTGGTGGTCTATATTTCCACACCTATATGAATCCTGAATTACTGCTATATGAATTGAACTCTAGTTAATCACATATATTCAGTTAAATAAATGGATTCCCTAGGATCGAATTTTTTCAATGATAACCACTATTTTATCAAGTGGAATTAAATAATGAGAGCTGCTAAATATGAATGAACTTTGCCTTGTTGGTGTGGATGTGCGTCATGTGTGGTTCTGTTAGGCCTTGTGTCTGTGGGGTTCATGTGGTGTCTGTGGTTGGTAGTGTGGTTTCGAGTATGGGTTGGTACAGGTGGTGTGATGGAATTTCAAGTTTAGAGATTGATTGATTCTAGAATGGATGAAATTTTTATGCAGTGGAACTGTATCTGTGTAGTGGTTGAGTAGTAGGGTTGCAAGACTAGGTTGTTTCATGTTCATGTTTATGGGTGTGTTGGGTGTGGTGTTGTTGTATGGAAGGGCTACTGAGTGTGGTAGTAAGGAGGTGTTTTGGGGTTTTTCTTTTTTAGATGAAGTATATAATGTAATGAATTTGAATAATGATGGTGGCAGTGGTTGAATGGGTGTTCAAGAGAGGTGAGTGTGTAGTGGGAATACAAGCTATGTGAGTTTTGTTTTGCTTAATGTGGTGTGTCCCGTGAATCAGGCCTCTCGACTATGGTTTAGGTGGGATGAATCTGAAGAAGGATGGTTTTATCTTGAATGGTCTTTTCTCCAGGATCTTCTATGGGTTGTTATTTTTATGAATGGGTGTTAGAATAGATTCTTTTACCTTGTCCCTTATTTCCTTGTTTGGATTTGGAAATGATTGGTATGGTTGCTTCACCTTATAATTTTTGCAGTGTTTTTCAGTTTCCCAGGTAGGGATGGAATAAATAAATCAATGAATTGGATGGGAGTATGTATCAAGTTGTGTATTATATTGGAGCAGTGATAATTTATCAAATTGGGAAGTGATCATCATTCATTTTGATATGTGCATTTAGAGGTGACAATAAGGGAAGTTGTTTGTGGTAAAGTTATTGTTCTGAAACCCATATGTTAGGTTGAGTTTTTGGTGTGTATATATATATATACATACATGTAGTTCCTTGTGATTTATGTATGCACCCCACCTATGTTGAGCACTATGTGTTGAACACCCCCAATGTTATGGGAGAGAGTTTCTTTTCTCAAAATCCTAGTGGGAGGATGTATGGATGGTTATTTTGTCCTCTCTACTCCCTCTTCAAGCCATTGGTATCCCTAGACACTCCGGGCATGTTGTGGTGCGGTTGTGAGGCCTAGGTGTATGCGTGTGAGGCGTGCTTCCCAGATGTCTTGAGGATGAGTTGTGTGGTGATTCCCAGGTGTCTTCGGAATGGGGTTGTGGTTTGTGGCCTAGGTATTTATGGGAAATATGTAATGTGGTATGTTTCTGATGTCTGTGTGGATAGTTTTTAACAGTGGGGCTTGTGCAAGAGCATGGTAGTGTTGGGACATTCGTCATTAGGGATGAGCAGTTAACTAGTTGGAAGTGGTGTGGGGTACCTAAATATCACGGTGATTACTACTTTACTTGACTTGACTTGTGTTATTTGGTGAGTGTGCCTAAATAAGGTTGGGGTTGATATTATAACCCATTATGTGATCTTGAGTTTCTGTTGTTTTCTCATAGGGTTATTAGTATGCTTATCCAACTTGTGCATAGGTTAATTTGGTTTTTCACTATTGAGTATAATTTTATGCTCACCCTACATATATATAATGGTTTTTAGTTTTCCAAGGAGATTATGCGGACCATGTTAGACCTCATTAGATTAGATGTTGGGGATGGTTAATATGTCACTACATAGTTTTATTTTGGTACTAAATTTGGAGTTTTCTTTGTATTTCTAGCAGTTTTACTTGAAAGATGCATGTGGGATGAATTTTGGTTTCATTATATATATGTTTCTTGGATTTTATTGAGGTTTATACATCTTATCTACCAATCATGGTTACCATAAAAAGGGTAATTCCTTCCATTTTTTGTGAGATTTCTATACCCATGGTGTTGGTCACCACCCCGGTGCCTAATGGGGGTGGAACTCGGGGGTCATTATCTCTCCTTAATCTTGTTGAAGCAAGGTCTCAACATATTTCTATCCCTTACCTCATTTTGAAGAAGGCAGGTTATGATAGAATCATATGAGGAGATGATGGTTGAGAGATAGGATGGAGTCTGGAGTTTGGCATAATGAGGATTGTAAGGGTTGGTATGGCAATAGTGTTAGGTGATCTTGGTATATGACATAATGCAAGGAATATTTTCTAGGAAATGGGATTTTAGGGCCCCCCATGATCTGATGCAAGTACTCTAAGCTTACCAAACTACCAAGTGAGGCTACATCGATTGCAGGGTAGAGACACTAGGAAAGGTTCATGCATCATGATGAATTTTTTTCTTCTTTGTTTTTGGAATATTCATGAAATTAAAATAAAAAATTGGTTAAAATGAATCCTAAATAAATTCCATACCACTCGAGCTTAGGAGTTCCTTGTTTCCCTTTGTGCTATGGTACATGGACATCAACTGCGTGTGGTATGAGAAGTGTAGTTTCAACAGGCTGACCCAGACGAACGACAGAGGGTTGACCAAGTGGAGGAGGATGACCAATGGTAGAAGGCCCTTCGTTCTTTCCAGAGATAGAATTTGGAAAAGTATTAGGGAAGTGTCTTAGACATGGAGACGGAGGGTTGGCTCAAGGAGATGGCGATCACTTTCAGATTGATTCGGGCACCAAAAAAGTATTGGGTTCCTCTGGAAGTGAGCCACATGAGGGATGTAGTACGTCAGCGGTGGATGATTTACCTTAGGGGGAGTAAGGAGACCTATGTTTTGTGGGATGGCTTTGATAATGGGTTCTAAGTGTAATTCTTCTCTTTGATGATGAAGAATGAGAAGCGAAAAGAACTAATCTCCATCCAGCAGGGGAGTATGTGAGTATAGGAGTCGGAGATCATGTTCAAGTATCTACATCACTTTTCTCAGGATCACTTTCTAGATGAGGAGTCTCGTGAGAGATGTTTTTAGGAGGCACTTCATCCTTCCCTCCAGTATGAGGTTACTCCCTTCACCCTACTAACATACCTAGATGTTCTGAAGAAGGATAAGTTAGTGGAAAGGATGCAGTTATGAGGAGGTATACTGTAATAGGGGAGCCAGTCGAGTTCTTCAAAGGGGAAGGCTATCAGTAGCAGATCTCCAATGTTAGGACCCTCCAAGTTTTGGTTGGCGGGGATCCATCCCCAACAGTTTCAGTTCTGAGATTATGGTCCATGTCCTTTTCCCATAGGCTTGGGACTGTTGTTTTTTTTCTTGTAGTGGTCGAGGTCAATTTCAGAGTCATCTCCTAGTTCAAACTCGTTATAGTGGAGGTAGGTAGGTCTAGCACCTACCTCAACAGTAGTTTTCGGCTAGGTCATTTCAGCAGTAGGGATAGCAGGATCCTACTCTATCGAGGGGACACAGAGTAGGCAGAGGTTGACCTAAGAGAATTCCATAGGGACCTTGACCCAAGCATGGTTGTGGAGGTGGCTGATAATAGATGGGAATAGGAGCCGGGTGTGGTTAGTTACACACCATATAGGTCGAAGTTCCAACAGGGCTGGAGATCATTCGAGGTAGGATAAATTTATTTAGTACTCTTGTTTTCACCTTGTTTGATTTAGGAGATTCACACTACTTTTTTGTAACCAGTCTATTCTATTCCCTAAGACTGGACATAGACATACTTTCCATGCCCCTAGTGTTGAGTGCACCAGTCAGAGGTCAGACCAGCTTCATTGATGTTTATTGGAGATGTAGACTGATGTTGGGGCCGCATCATCCCGGTGGGTATCTCTTTCTTCTACAGATACATCCATATGTTTTTTCCCAGGAATGGACTAGTTTTACTCTAGGAGTTCTTTTATTGACTTCTTCCAAAGAAGATTCATGTTTTCCGAATTGGGTGGTCAGTGTATAGCTTTTTTGGGGAGTAGTGTTTTCATTTGAGAATTAGGTGTGTGGAGCCTTTCATTTTCTTGTTTGATAAAGTGTTAGTGGAATTAGTGGCTGCTTATATAGTGGAGCTCTTAGGAGTTTTTAGGTAGCTCTTGGATTTTTTTCCTGATAAGGTTGTGAATCTACCCCCTTGATGTGACATTGAGTTCAGGATAGACTTACAACCCAGTGCTAGTCCGATGTTGATGGATCATTAATAGATGGTGCTTTATGAGATGTGGGAGTTACGGATATAGGTTGTTGATCTAATGAAGAATGGATTTATCCATCCCAGTGTGTCATCGTGGGGTGCTCCGATCTTGTTTTCAAAGAAGATGGATGGAGGTCTGAGGCTGAGTATAGACTACCGGAGGTTGAATCAGGTAATATTCAAGAACTCTTACCCACTCCTAAGGATAGATTATATTTTTGACCGGCTGAGGGGAGAAAGTTGGTTTTATATGGTTGATCTATGGTATAGGTATCACTAGTTGAGGGTGAATGATGGTGACATCCTGAAGGCTACTTTCAGGTGCAGGTATGGGGACTTCGAGTTTTTGGTTACTCTTTTCGATGTTACAAATTCACCATATGTGTTCATGGGGATTATTAACTCTATATTTCAGGATTTCTTGGACTATTTAATCATCATATTCATTGATGACATCCTGATCTACTCAAAGTTGAAGGAGGAGTATACCAAGCATCTTAGGACTATCTTAAAGGTCCTTCAACACCACCATCTCTACGGAAAGTTGTTCAAGTGAATGTTCTAAACATGGTAGGTACACTTACATGGAAATGTGGTGTCTTAGTAGGGTGTAGTAGTAGAACTTTCGAAGGACTAAGCTATTTTTTCTTTGTTATAACCCAAGAATGTGGCATAAGTTTTCATTTTTCTTGGTCTGTCTGGATATTACTAAATATTTTTACCTAATTTCTCTCGATTAGCAGCTCCATTGATGGATATGACAAGAAGAAGAACAATATTTTGTGTGGAGTTAGTAGTCCCAAGAAGCCTTCAACAATCTGAAATGGAATTTAGTTAGTGCCTCAGTGCTCATGTTTCCAAAGGAAGGGGCGATGTTTAAGGTGTTTTCTAATGCTTCCTATCTGGGATTAGGGTGTATGATGATGCAGAAAATAGGAGTGGTCTCTTATGGGTCTAGGAAATTACTTCCTCATGAAATTAACTATTTCACCCATTATCTAGAGATATAATTAGTCATGTTTTCACGAAATTTGTGGTGATATTGCCTCATTGGGGAGGGCATTGTGGTTTTCACGGATCCCAAGATCTTGTGGTACATCTTTTCCCAGTGAGATTTGAACTTGCGGTAGGATAGGTGGATGGAGTTTCCCTAGAATTAAAATTTTGATATCTCCTTCACCTTAGGGAAGGTAAATTTTGTTGTCAATGATTTGATCAAGAAGTTGTAGAAGGAAATGGTTTGTGAATCTTTGGATGCTTAGAGAGAAATGGAGGAGTTTGCTGCCTTGCACTTAGATGCAGGAATGGATGGTGGAAGAGGTTTTCTATTTAATATGATGGTGTATTAATCTTTAAGGAAATAGGTGGAGGAGTCTCAGTGGGGATACTCAGTGGTAGAGGTAATGTGTGATCTCTTTGACCAGGGTGACGCTCCATAGGGATGGTCGGAGGATGGTCAGAATCAGATGTTGTTCCATGAGAAGCTATTTGTTCCCGTGGCGATACATGAGGGAGTTCTCCAAGAGTTTCATATCTCACCCCTAGTGGTACACCTGGAACATTCCAATAAGTATAGTGGCTTGAGGGAAAAATTCTGGTGGCTCGGGATGAAGCGGGCAGTGGCAGAGTTTGTGGGAAAGTGCTTGGGGTGCCAGAAAGTGAAGGCTAGGAACCTTGTTCCCGGTGGTTGATTTCATCCCTTAGATGTCCCCAAGTGGAAGTGTGATGAAATATCAATGGATTTCATCACAGTATTACCCAATTCACGGGGAGGGTGCGATGCAATCTGGGTAGTAGTGGCTCAGTTGGTGAAATCTGCTCACTTATTAGCGATTAAGGAGTTGATACCAGTTGATGCCTTAGTATAGAGGTATTTGGATGAGTTAGTACAACTTCATGGGGTTTGAAGATCCATCATCTAGGATCAGGATATTGATTTTAACTCACAATTCTGGAAGGGGTTTCATCATTATTTTGGAACTCAGTTACACCTTAGCACTGCCTTCCACCATTAGAGAGATTGGCAGAAATAATAGACCATCATTAAATTGGAGGACATGTTGTGAGTATGCATCTTGCACATTGGTGGGTCTTGGGTGAAATATTTTCCCATGGTATATTTTTCTTATGATAATAGTTATCACTCTTCCATTGGCATGGATATGTTTGAAGCTTTTTTCAGAAGACCATTTCGTTCACCCTTGTGTTGGACAGAAGTTGGGGAGGTTACTGTTCTTGGTTTGGACATGGTGCAGAGTATCAAAAATAATGTATAGATTTTACATGAGAGGATGAAGGCATCAAATTATTGAAAGAAGTCTTATGCTAATTGTAGGAGGATCTCCTTGTAGTTTGAGTTTGGGGACTATGTATTCTTGAGTTTTTTTCCTCGACGTGGGCATCAAAGGTTCGGTAAAGGGAGTCAGCTTTATCCTAGGTTCATTATACCCTTAGAGGTGTTGGGACGAGTTAGTGAGGTGGAATACCAGTTTCAATTTCCACCATAGTTGAGAAGGATCCACTACATCTTTCATGTCTCCCAGCTTCGTTGGTATCTCCCCGAGGACTCCCATGTCATTGATTTATGAGAGTTGCTTATCAAGGACAACACAACATTCATGGAGTGTTCAGTAGATATCAATGATCCTTGGGATAAGGTGCTATGTGGACAGACCATTCCCTTGGTTCATTTGTTTTGGAGGCACAGTGTCTTAGAGGATAGTACTTGGGAAAGGGAGACGCATATGCATGCCTAGTACCCAGATTGTTTTTGAGTTTTAATTGTGTGTTTTTCTTTTTGATGTAGTTATTGAACCATTTTTGTTATAAGATGGGTTTTTTCCTTTTTCTGTAGTGTATGATGAAGTCTTTACATGTAAAAATGGGGGTACTTTACTCCTAATTGAGACGCATTAATTGAGATTCGATTAAACCCATGCGGGTGAGTCAGTGCTAGCCAGAGCAGATAGTATCTTGACATGGAGGATGGAATTCCCTAATTCATATGTCTAGTTAGTTAGTGCTTCTATGGGGTATCTTACAGATTTTTTGGTTATCATATGTGGGAGGATGAGTTCTTGGATGAAGAGGTTTCAATCTAGCCTTTGATCAACACATGTTGGTTTATCCTTGAATGGTATCTTATGGGGTGGTTGTTTGGACCCCTCTTTCTTCAGAGTTTGGTTTTTAATTATGGAGGGAAATAATAGTTTGAGAGGTATTTGATGTAATGACCTGGACCTCCCTTGTTTTTTACTTTGTCAAAAACCAATGTTTGGGGTGTTCTAGGAGGCAATAGTGGCTCATTTAAAGAGTTTTTCAAATTTCCAGTTTTTCTATCAGTGAGTCATGTTGGTAGCTTAACATCAGTGGGTTGGAATGGGTAGATGAGCATCAGTGACTCATGGAATCAGTAATTTGAAGTATCGGTAGGTCGAGGCATCGGTAGGTCGAGGTGTCATTAGGTCGAGGTGTCGGTAGATTTAGGCGTCAGTAGGTCGAGGCATCAGTGAGTCGGTGCATCAGTAGTTCAGGCATCAGTGAGTCAAGTGTTAGTTAGTTGCATCAGTGGATCAGCATCGGTGGCTCAGCCATCAGTGATTTAGGTGTTGGTGACTCATTTCGGTGACTCACCCATTAGTGAGTCATTACCACTTTTTCCCAATTTTTCTAGTTTCACCCCTTTGAAATTTCCATTGATATTAAATGAGTTAAATGTTGTATTTAATGAGTTATTGGGCCATTTCAAATGGTATTTATCTCCTAAAAACATGAATCTTACTTTGAATCCTAAAAAATGGGGTCTTGATAAGGATTTGGCTATAATGGCCTTCGAAATAGTTTCCCCCCATAGATTTAGGATATGGCCTTTCTAAAATATGAGATCCTCTCCTCTTTTGAACCCTTATGTTTTATTTTAGTGCTCATACATCCTTTCTTCCCCAAGGAGTTGTGTTCTTGTCCTTTAGTATCCTATTCATTTTTTCCCTGGAGTATTTCCTACTACTCATGTGACCCCTATTTTTGACAAAAGGAAGAATTTTTGATCATCTTTTGCTCCATGTTGGGAATTTTTTCGTCTCTATTTCTATTGTGCAACATGAGGGGTGGGTGTACTTATGTCCCCTTGTGAATATAGTTGAAACCAATTTAACAAAGATAATAAGATGTAATAAATGATGGGTTATGAGTATGATGATGATTATCTCTTTTTTCTATATGTTATCCTTGATTCATGTTGTGAATTGTATGGGTTGTACTATTCTGAAAATCAGGGTTGTTGGTGGTCTCTATTTTCACACCTGTATGAATTGTGAATCACTGTTGAAATAATTAGAATCTAGTTAATCACATATATTTAGTTAAATAAATGGATACCTTAGGATCGAACTTGTTTTTTGATAACCCCTATTTTATCAAGTGGAATTAAAGAACAAGATATGCTAATTATGAATGAACCTTTCCTTATTGGTGTGGATGTGTGGTTCTATTCGGCCTTGTTTCTATGGTGTTTGGGTGGTGTTTGTGGTTGGGAGTATGGTTTCGAGTATGGGGTGGTATGGGTTGTGTGATGGAATCTCATGTTGAGATATTGATTGATTGTGGAATGGATGAACTTGTTTTGTAGTGGGACTACATCTGGGTAGTGGTTGGCCAGCAGGGCTGCAATACTGGGTTGTGTCGTGTTCATGTTTATGGGTGTGCTGGGCATGGTGTTGTGGTATGGTGGGGCTAACGAGTGTGGTAGTAATTATGTTTTTTTTTGTTTTACTTATTGATAATAAGGACAAGGCAACATGATTTTGAAGAATGGTGGTGGCCCTGGTTGAATGGGTGTTCAAGAGAGGGGAGTGTGCAATGGGACTGCAAGCTGGGTGAGTTTTTTTTTTGTTGAATATGGGGCATCTCATGTAGAGGGGCCGCTGTGGATGGTTTTGGAGTGATGAATTTGATTAAGGATGGGGTTAACATGAGTGGTCCTTTCACTCAAAATTTCTAGAGGATGTTATTTTTATGAATGGGTGTTTGAATGGATTCTTTTACCTTGGCCCTTCTTTCCTTGTTTGGCTTTGGCAGTGGTTGGTATGGTTGCTTCACCTTATAATGTTTGTAGTATTTTGTAGTCTCTTGGGTGGGGATGGAATAAATAAATGAATGAATTGGTTGGGGGTATTTTTTGATTTGTGTCTTGTAGTGGAGTGGAGTTCATTTATCAAATTGGGAAGGGACTATCATTCCTTTTGATATGTGCATTTAGAGGCGGTAGCAAGGGCAGTTTGGTGTGGGATGGTTGTTTTTCTGAAAACCTGTTGGTTGGGATGAGTGTTTTATACCTATATATATATATGTGTGTGTGTGTGTGTGGTTATTTATGATTTCTATACTCACCCAACCCATGTTGAGCACTACATTCCGAACACCCCCATTGTTATGGGGAAGGGTGTCCTTTCCCAACATCCTGGTGGAAAGATGGATGGCTAGTTATTGGTTCTTCTTTTCTCCCTCTTCTAGACATTGGTTGCCCCAGACTCTTCAGGCGGGTTGTGGTGTGGTTGTGAGGCCTAGGTGGTTATGGGAAAGGTGTGCTTCACAGGTGTCTTTGGGATGAGTTGTGTGGTGATTCCCAGGTGTCCTTAGGATGGGGTTGTGGTTTGTGGCCCATGTGTTTGTGGTTGATATGTGATGTGGTATTTGGCCCAAGTGTGTGAGGGTAGGTTGTGATAGTTGGGCTTGTGGAAGACCATGGTAGTTTCAGAACGTTCTTCATTAGTGATGAGTAGTTATACATTGGTAAGTGGTGTGGGGTACCCAAATATCGATGTGATTAGTACTAAACTATAATTTACTTGCATTATTATGTGATCATTCCTTAGTGAGGTTGGGGTGGATAGTATAACTTTTCAGGTAATTTTTAGTTTCATATTTTTTCTCACAGAGAAATTAGTATGATTCTCCCACTTGTGCATGGGTGACTTTGGTTTTTCCCTACAGAGTATACCTGTATGCTCACCCTATGTATATAAATGTTTTTCAGGTTTTTATAGAGACTATGTGGACCATGCTAGACCTTACTAGCTCATTCAGTGGGGATTTTTTTTGTGGTTCTTCTTAGTTATATTTTTGTACTTTTGAGTTTTCTTTGTATTTCTAGTAGTTTTACTTTAAACATGCATGTGGGATGGATTTTGTTTTCTTTATATATATGTGCCTTGGAGTTTTTTAGGTTGATACATATTATCTCCCGATATTGGTTAATATAAAAAGGGAAATGATTCCCATTTTTGTGAGATTTTTATACCCTTTGTGTCGGTCGTCACCATACGTCCTATTAGAGGCAGGATTCCGGGGTCATTAACTTTTATTAATCTTAAGGAAGGTCTCAGTAAATTTTTTTCCTTTCCCTCATCTTGAAGAAGGTAGTTTGTGATAGAGGATGAGACTTTTATGTGTATAAGAGATTTAATTAAATTGGAAAATGTTTTAAAAATATATCACCAATTCACCCCAACCACCCACCCCAGCGATCCACCAAACTCAAGAACTTCAATTGGAATCAAAGGTAATCCATGTTTCTTCTAAAAAGATCCAACTGTAACTAGAGATTTCAACATGCCTTCATCATAGAACGTGGATGTTTTTTCAATTATTAGTAACATTAATTTTTCAACCAAAACATGGAAAAAAATAAATAGGGAAAGAAGTTAAGGAAGAATTTAAAGAATGAATAAGGGACTCCACTACCTAATGAATGAAAAAGTTGTGAGAATTAATTTAAATTAGTTAATCATGATTCTTATATAGAGTCGTGTTTTGATTACAATTATTTTGTAGTTATAAAATCACTTAATAATTTATACTTTGAGATTAAATATTATTTTAATATGGTTCATGTTGAGTTTATTGTATATATATTGGGGTTTGTCAAAATACCATAGGATGAGAACTCACAGTTAGAGAAGGAGGCTAAAACCGTGGATAAATCCATTGTTTGAAAATTATAACAACAAAAAGATGTCATTAAATATGTGAAAACAAAGGAACATGAAATTTTGTTTCACAAATCGAAGAACACTTTTGCTGAAAAACGTGAAAATAGAAATTGATGAGAAGGATGAAGAATTCAGGATTAGTTAAAAGAGAATATATGTTGTGGAAGAAAGTAAAAAAGTTATTATTGGTGTCAAGGATGCCCAATCGGATACTGAAGCTAAAGTACTAAGGATCTTGATAGTACACTACAAGAAAGTAGAAACATACATGAGGATAACACTACTGGAAAAACAGCCTATACCCACGTTTCAAAACCGTGGGTATAGCCCTCAAAACCGTGGGTATAGCCTATATGCACAGTTTTGGGAACCGTGGGATGGAACGGCGTCAGGATAGGTCCCCAGCCTATACCCACAGTTTTCCAAAACGGTGGGTATAGGTGTCCTACCACCATGTCACTAAAACATATCCAATTGTCACGGTGTCAATGGATTTTACCCACGGTTTCAAAACCGTGGGTATAGGTCCTAAAATAATGCAGGCACCGAGTTTCGATCTCGAGACCTCTCCGCTGCAAACACCGTGTCTAAACACTACCCTAACATCACCTATATGTATATATATATATATATATATATATTTAGTTAAATATATTTATAAAAATCGTGGGTATAGAGGGAAGAACTGTGGGTATAGGATTCCCGCCAAAAAAAATTTCTTTCCCGCGGGAAAAAAAATTTTCCCGCACACACAAAAGTGACCTATCCCCACGGTTTTACCCAAAACTGTGGGGATAGGTACCCCTATACCCACAATTTTGGGAAACTGTGGGTATAGGTCACTTTTCAGAACCTATCCCCACGGTTTGGGAAAACCGTGGGGATAGACCCCCCTATACCCACGGTTTTGGAAAACTGTGGGTATAGGTCTTCAATAGACACCTATACCCACGGTTTTCCAAAACCTTGGGTATAGGGGGGGTCTATCCCCATGGTTTTCTCCAAAACCGTGGGGATAGGTCCATTTTCCAGTAGTGTAAAATTAAGATGGTTAATAGAAAGTGGGAATAATTCCTTATATTTTTGGAGGATGAAAAGAACTCGTTGAACATGAAGTACCTTGAATTAGAAGTCAAATTAAATAACCTAGATTTGACAAAAATTAGAACATCCTAATTTCTGAAGAATAAAGATACTTAAACAAAAGTATTTATGGATATTTATGACTCTAAGATTACTACATTAGTGGAAAGAAGATCTTAGAGTGAATCCTAGATCAACCAATAAAAATCTATTAGAAAAAGCTACCAAACATATGTATTGATTATACTAAATATGTTTTTCTAGGCATCCCATGTTTTAAATAAGAATCTATAAAAATATGGATGATGAAAAATAATAATTAGATTACCACTATGATAATCTTGGATATTAGAGTATGTATGAAATCAGGTTCCATTAGAGGATCCCAAAAAACTGAGAATGATTGCAAAAAATATAAAGGTATCAACTCTGTTCAGAAAAAATCTACAAGAAAAAGAGAAATACTTGTGGGTTACTGTTGGTGTTATTGGAATTTCATGTATAGGTCCATATAATCTTGGAATAATTTCTCAACCTTTGTAGAAAATAGAATGCCTATTTTTAGGATGATTAGATCCAAAGGAGAAAGAAAATCGACTAAACAAAAGTAGATATAACATTAAATATATTATCTTCCCACTATGAACATACTCAATTGCATAGAATAATTCAATATCTACAAATATAAAAGTGGTCATGATGAATTATTGTGCTATTATAGATTAATTAAACACAAATAATATGAAAAAGTGAAGATAATATCACAATAGAAAATGAAAAAAGTGATGAAATAAAATAATTCATCCTTATAGAGGGAAAATAAGTAGAAAATCATGAAAAAAACTTCTATGAAATCAAAAAAGGAGGAAAAATATGATGTTATCATCTTTTATGAAGAGGTAGTGAAACTGTCAGTTAATGAAAATTTTAAGGCCATTGAAAATAATTTGTGTGTAATGTGAAAGGTTCCATGAAATAAAGCTAACAAGTTCTTTATATGGATTCCTAGATAGTTGGAGTTGATTAAGAGTAAAAATAAATCACTATAATCTTCATATTCCATAAGGGCTAATGTGAAAATGGTGTTTCACACATCAATAAAACTGAGGTTGAAATGCAGTCTGGGTTGAGACTCAAGTCTCAACCTCATTTATCTAATTAAAATAGAAAGTTAACCCTATTTATTCTTTTATTTATTATTTAATTGTGATAACATATAGGGAACTGAATGAGTTAGATTAGGATATCTCTATTGGAAAGAAAAATAAGTTTCCCTTCATGTACTGTTATAGTATCAATGAAAAAGAGGAAGATAGTGAATTTCTTTATGGGGAATAAATCATCAGGTGTAGATTTCAAAACATCAATATTTGTGTGAATTTATAATTTTTAGACATCCCTATAAGATACATAATTAATGTATGTCAATCACACTTACTTCACTTGTTTTGATTTTATAAAACATATTTATAAAGGGGGTTCTTGTTGATGAGATTGAAAGAGATAAGAAGAGTTTTATAAATTTTACTTGAACTACTTCGATGGATTTATTGAAGATGAGTGTAAGTTATACTTCATGATAAATCTATTTCAAACATCCCTATTATGAGAAAATGAGAATGGTATCACATGATGAATTGGTTTATGGAAAACATTTATGTCTTGGTAAAATCACTCATATTCTTAACACTGAGTTATCCTAAATAGATTTAGAGATTACTAGATAACATATCATTGAAAAGAAAACATGTAAATCCATAATTCTCTCACTAAGTGTGGATAAAGATAAAATTTTGAAAAATAAAGAAATAAGAAGCATTATTTTAAATAAATTCAACTATGATGAGAAAATTATTCCTTAGATTTATGTTATCAATAAGGAAGATAAGAATATTCCCTTTATATTTATTGACAACAAGGGGTGAAGAAATTATTTCATTAAATAACACATATTGACCAATAAGAGTGATGGAATTTCTAATAAATACAAAGGTAGATATTGAAGATCCCATTTTTGGATTTTATTTGTTATCAATTTTTCACCCTATACCTTGATAATAAGATTATTTTTTGATTTAGTAACAATTTATTTATTTTAAATTTATTTTTATTTACTAGTTAGATTCTTGTTTAAAGTAAAAAAAATCTTCTATCTTCTTCTATAATATCTCTTCATGCATCCATTATTCTTCTTTTTCTTCCAAGTATTTCCCCAATTCATCTTTATGACACACCCTCAAATTTTTATTGTTTTTATTAATAATGTTACCCGTGAAAATGTAAATTCCTTCTGTCAAGTTAAATAATTGATTAATATTTCTAGATAAGTTATCATCATAATACATGGGAGAATTAAGATCACTACATGTACTATATTTAGTTTAAAATATATTTTTATTTAGTGGATAATCCACCGATTTTCTACCAACTACACCAGAGTATTCATTTCTCATGTTAGATAATGTAGTTGGTTCTTTGTTGAGGATAAAATTCCAATTTGTCTTCACGTTTTTATTCATTATATTCTTCAATTTTTTACAAGAAAAACTATCTACATTCTCAATATAATTATATTTAATATATTTTTTGGATTTTTCGTTAAAAATTGACTTTATCTTTAAACCAAATTTGTTTATATGAGTAACATATAGAAAGATAAATAGATTAAAACCAATAATTAATTCATAAATCATAAATTGTAGATAATGTCAAATGATATAAGACTAACAATATTTAATGAGAGAAATTACTAGAAACATGCTCAAGGAAATATCTTGAAGGAAAGTACAAATAACCAAAGTATTTTCCTCATTTACTATGATGTCAAAGATGAGAATCAATGTAATTCAAAAAAAAATATAATAGTAAATAACTTCAAGGATAAAACTCAAGATTATAAATATAAAATGGTAAGTTGTGTATTTAATACTAATTCTGGGTCCCGCTAGAGATGATTTGACCACTGAGGGTAAATTAGTGGTATTGGGCCTTATAAAACTTTTCAAAAAAGTAAAGTCCAGTATAAATAGTTTACCTTATAGTGGGTTAATTCTTAGTCACACTCATTGTTTTCTGGTATAATATTCACTCATATATGTGCTAGAATAATGGTTAGTAGATAAAAAATTTTATTTACAATGTTTTCCACTCTTTAGGGGTTTCAAATTCCTTGGTATAAAGTGGGGGATAAACCATTTTGCATGGTTATCTTATTATTTTCAAATATAAACCCTTGGGAACAAGATATTTCCCTAAAAATGATATAATAAATGTGTCATCTTGACACTATAATGTGTTCTTAATATCACTTTTTAAACAAAGAATTGCATTGTGATGGTTATAGTAGTTGAGATACCTATAACTATTGCAATATTTAGAACTCCTTCCACCTGAGTTCCATTAGGATGTACACTCTCTTCTACTCATGCTTTGTTGATCAAAGTCTCATGATTGATGATGTTTTAAAGTGAGCTTCAAGATATATGGAATATGAATTACTGTTACCATGATTATCATAACATATGTTGTCTTTTACCTTATTCTTTTTAATTTCAAAAATGATGTCACTAATGAACATTACCCACATATGTACAATAAAATATTACTTCAACTATTTAATGTATTTATCTTGATAATATAATGATGTGTACAAAAAATTATTCCTCTTCTTTTTTGAATATAGTCTTTAATATGAGTGCTAAAAAATTGAGTATTCTTTAGTAGTTATGATGATGAATATTGTAAACCCATAAAAACAAATCCCAATTTCTTTTACTTCTTGTATGTGTTACTATATTCAGTATGTTAAACATAAGTTCATGCCTTCTTCAATATCTAATAAAAAATCTTCATTAACCCATTAATAAAACACCTTTCTTATTTATTTTTATGAGAGTGAGTCTTCAAAAATGATATAGACACACTCTCTTCCTCTCCCCAAAACCTATTTCTCAATCTTTGATCCTTGTACACACATTAACATTAAAAAATTAATTAAAATGTAAATGGGGAATCATTAAGACATCAATGACCCACCTAATATAAATAATACTATATATTCTTCAGCAACATTGGTCAATGATTCTTGTCATGCGTCCTTAATGAATTTTGCGGCCTTTAAGTGGGTGAATGTTCATTTATTAACCCATTTGGATGTAAAAGATAGGTATGGGTTAAACAAATCACCCCTAACAAAAAATATTTCTAGTGAGAAGTATTTTTAGATGACTAAAAATAGATATAATCATTATCCTACTAGTATTAATTGAATATCCTATAGAAATAAAGTAAACAAATTACATGTTTTTTCATTCAAATAGTAATAAATTTTTACTCATACTTTCCATTTAGATGATTCAATTTTCATTGAAATATAACTCATGTGGGATCATTGTTATAGTTTTAACAAAAACCTAAATCAATATATTTGATTCTTTAAAAATTAAATCTTTACACCATAAAAATAATTTCTACTACAAAACACATCTCATACTAAAAATATTTTCTTTATTTAAACTCAAATATCTATAAGAGTGGTCATTTTCACCTCATATGTTTCTGCTAAAACATGTACACCACAAATAGATGTTTTATATATTCATCCATGTATATTCAAAAAAATTTGCATCTTCATCAAAAAAAAATAGAATTATTCCATAACCACCTTAGGATGATGGTCACTAACTAAATTTTATTTCAACTCAAGTGGAATGATCTTCATGAATTCATAAATACCATTTACAAAACCTATAAAAATATTCATTAGTTATACTCACTTACTTATTCTTTCTTGTGCATGTAAAGCACACGAGGAATGTGTTTCTTCAGTCACTTTATCTCAACTCATAGCATCATACTTCTTTAACTCAAGTAGTTTTCCTCCTATATGTGAAAATAAAACAAGAAATGGACAACCCCTTTGTTTATTTGGAGTGAAAGTGAACTCCAAGTAAACTCAAGTGAAAAATAACTCAACAAATTATTCCTCAAAGTTTATCTTCATGATCCTTCATATATATTCATTCAGTGTTATTCATCCACATCTATAAACTCCATCTACCTTCTATTCACAACACAAAACATGTTTGAAAAATAGTCCAAATAAATTTCATGTTTTAATACAATTTTACTTATCCTTATTAATGAACTAGGTATGATATATTCCCTTTATTATATTCTGATGTTGACATTTAATAAACTATTGTATATAAATACTTATAATAAACTAGAGTTAATTTACCATGATATTGAATGATTTGGATAGAATTATTCATAAGAAGGATTACATAGCCAACGTCCAAAGGGAGTCACTCACCACCACATCACTGGTTTAGGTGATGTTTTTTAGGAATTTTCATTCCTCGGTGTTCATGACTTTGGGTGACTAATTGAAACCTCCCTTTGATCTTATAATGGGGTGCACTATGAATTTTATTTATCTTTTCTTATAATTTCCTCTTCATTATCATAACATGTTTTCTTCTCTATTCTCATGGGATGTGATATATGCCTCTTCTTCGTGATGCTCATGATGAAAAATAATCACCTTCAACTCATGGAAGGCGATACTTTTCTTTATACTCGTGATGATCACCATGCAAGGATTATATTTATTTTCTTTACCCTTTATAAGCTAGGATATTCATACAATATTGAAAATAAATCCAACATTGAAATCATGGTGTCTTTATTTTTTGTAGATATTATAAAATTGTATTTAAAATTATTATTAGTAATAATAAAATTTAAAATTTGAAATGGTTTACAGTTAAATTAATAATCATTTTTAAAAATAATAATTATTTATAACTTCAAGATGTGACCATGATAAATTTTAACTTATTTTATCAATTTAATAATATGCTCCTAAAATTAATATTGAATTTCTAAGAAATATTAAAAATAATTTTTTTCCATTTTTAATTGATCTTTAGTTATAAAGCTTTTTTTAATCATTTTAATGTAAATATATTTTACTTATTCCATTTTCCCTTAAAATTTTAATTTTCTAGATCTTTTAATTGATAGTTTAAATATTAAAAAATATTATATAAAAATATGTTAGTATTTATAAACCATATAATAAATATAATAATTATAATATATTAAACACAATAAATATATATAACACATGTATGAAACAAAAAATACCATAAAAAAATTAAAATATTATTTCACCCATATCCCTAATACTCCATAAGAGGGGATGAATCAGGGTGTTCAATTTTTCTTTTTCTTTTACTGGATCTTGTTCACATGTTAGCAAGAATACCTTGAACTTGTCAAAACATAGAGGACGCATGAATATATAGAAGCATAATTTAAATACAAGGAGACCTATATTTTACTTGGTTCACCACAAAAGGATATTCAAGTGAGCATACTTCGGTAGTGTGTCAACATACTAGGGAATAACAATATGAACTATAAGTTTTACGATTGTTTTATTAAATCTACATCATCAATCCTAGGTGCACTGTCTCTTATTATCTATTTGTGAACTATTTTTAGACATTGTGGTATGATTATAAGTTACAATGAAACTTCATAAAAAGTATAACACCATTCTAATGAGGGTGGAATCAATGTGCTTTAGTTTTTTATTTAAGTTCTAATATTTAAAGGAATTGTTTCCTTTGTAGTCTTCCTTTACACTACTTTCAAGATTTTCTTTTATTATTCTTCACTCACTATAATTATATAGATATATCAAAAATAATACACTACTATTCATGTGATTCTCATCTTGTTGATTTTATTTTAAATTAGGGAATCATTTATAAAAAATCATTTCATCAATTTACCACCAGCAGTCACTTAATCGGTCTTAAAAACTTCGCATTAAACACCCATATGGTCATCCAATTCAATTGAATTTCCCCTGAATTTGAAATGAAATTCATCTTCAAAACTAATCATTAAAACCCATAAAATAAATTTTATATTTTTAATTTAGGATATTTTATCATCCTGTGTTGCTGAATCCAATGAGTTTTACTTATTAAATAGGTTTTTTCCTTTATACACTAGGTCATTGTATGATTAAAAATGCCACATATTTGGTATTTCATTTAATGGTAAAAAAATTATTATTCATTCTCAATTTATTTACATATTTGGAGTATCTTCTTGACTGGTTGGGTAACCCTAATTATTGATAAATTTTACAACTTTCTAATTTTTATTATCTTACATAGTTTCCCTTCCTTCCTTGGATGTCTCTGCTTCACATTTGATCCCTCTCTTACCTATAGGCCTTGGTCTATGATCATTTATGATTTTTCAATATTCATTGTACATTTTAATACTCTTTATTTTATCTCCCTATTAATGAACTTCATGGATTTCATCATTTTATTATCACCATAAACTTTTTCTTTAGCTTCAAGATTTTTTCACAAATAAATAACCTTTTATTTAAGTGATTAAACCATATTAATTTTTTCTTCCATCTAGGTATTGATAACATCAATCATTTTTTTATCTAATATTTATAACTAGGATTCAATCACTTCTTTACATATTTCTTGAGAAGCCTTATGTTCTTCCACTACCTTCTCTAACAGTAATTTTTTCATAATATTGACTAACATATACTAATTATTCCTTCAAAATATCACCCATATTCCATGTTTTCTTATATTGAGTGTCTAAATCTATAAGAAATCCTTCAAGTAGAAATTTTAAGTCAAAAAATAATTTAGGTTGATCTTCTTACTCTTATTTAATATTTTTTATTTAAATTTCTTTATCATAACATCTTTCACATTTGAAATAAACTAAAATTTATCATACTCAAGGAACCTTTAATCATTTTCTTTTACTTTTCTCAATAGGTTTTTCCATTGGAACTTTTTTCCAATTGAAATTTTATATTTAAAGTTTCATCTTTGAGGAACATTTCTCTATTATGTTGATACTATTGGAATGGTGTGGCCTAATCCATTAAATGTTGTGGGGATTAATTACTAGTGGCATATTCCATAAAATTGGTTTTAACCCTCATGATTAAACCAAAAGAGGTTATACTGTAGTAATTATAAATAACTATAGTAGAGCTGACCAGCAACACAAAAATCACATAATGTAGCAGTTTAGAACTTATTGAAATGGAAATGTAGTAACAAGGACTTTACTGATATGAATACTATATATTTTTGGATTACATGTACTATTACTCTATCATAGTGTACATCCGTTATAGATTTTTAACTGTATTAGTGTGGATTACTATAACACTGTATTTCTTTATAAGATCATTTCGAACTAGGGATTTTGTAATCTATTTTTGTGCCCTATAATTTTCATTCAAACATATTTAATGTGTTCTACTTCTCTATTCATGAATGGATTTTTCTAAAACCATATAAATTCTATGTTTTTGTTCTTATTCTTCAATTTATATTTTTTTTTCTATACTCTTCTAATGAAATTTACTATTTTTAGTTCTCTTAGAATTTCCATAATAGATTTCATTTCATCTTCAACTCTACCTTCCTTAGGAATATTTCTGTGATATTCTCAACATTTCAACAATTAAAGCAAGAAAATTGTAGTTTTCCTACACACATTCCTTTTACTTGCTTGAATCTTCTTACATCAAGACAATAAAATTCATCACTAACATCATCATCATTGATTATAGCTCTATGGATATCAATATTATCTGTGTATTTGAAAGAAATTTATTTTAACAACCATCCATATATGCTTTTTTTATTTTCACATGCACCACCTATGACACCAACTTACAATACAGATCATCAATAATATTATATGTGAGATCTTATTCATAAAGACCTAACACCATTAAATTGTAAAAGGGTGGTAGTATTTTGAGAATATTTTTAATTATATCAATATTTTTCATCCAGTCACCAATACCATGAATGGATCCAATAACTCCAATGAGATGATTAAATAAGACATCCATATTTTCATTTAGGATCATCTTCAAGTAATCAAACTTGTTGTGTAACACTTAAAAATTAGTCACCTTTAACTTTACACCCCCTTTATAAATATTGGTCAATTTTTCCAATATGGATTTTACTAGAGTGCAGTCAATATTTATTTTATTTGATTTTTTTTGAGAAATTTATGGATAACTCATTTTTTCCTTTTCATTGGAGTTAAGTTTTTACTTATTTTATTCACTCATAAATATTCTTGTAGCATCATTGGCTGGTATTCCATGTATTTTAATGATGATGATTTCAAGTATATGACATCATAAGTGATATCTCGTATGATTCTTCCAAGAATGAAAATTATATCCATTAAACAAAAGAACCATTTTTTATTAACCATGGTCACCATATCATAAATATTATAGTAATAGATTTGGTGTAAAAAAATTTGTGTCTTTGATACTACTTGTTACACCCATATACTCAATGGAACCTAAGAGGTGGTGAATTAGGGTGTTCAATTTTTCTCTTTCTTTCACTGTATTTTTTCCCCATGTTAGCAAGAACACCTCAAACCTATGAAAATATTTACCTTACAAAAATATCATGATATAGAATTTAAATTCAAGGAAAAAAGATTTTAATTGATTCACCACAAAGGGATAGTCCAAGGAGCATAATATTGTGATGTGTTGATTTAGTAGGGATTAACACTATGCACTTCAAGTTTTATAATATTTTTTAGACTGACGCATTATCGAACCTAGGAGAACTCTCACTTCATATCTATTTCAAAACATTTTTGGAAAAATAAATACAAAATATGTGATATGATTATCACTTACAATGATACTTTAAGAAAATAATATCACTTGTGTTGTGAGGGTGTCATCAATGTGATTTAGTTTCATCTTTAATTCCTAGTCTTCAATGAAATTATTTCCTCTATGGTATTCCCATCACCTATTTCCTAGATTTCTCAATATTCTTTAATCTCTATAATTCTCTAAATATCACAAAATATTTCACTTTTCATCATTTATTTCTCCTCTTATCAATTCCCATTTAAATTAGAGAATAATTTATCCAAAAACATGTGCCATAAATTTTCAACCTGTGGTTACTTAATGGGTATTCAATATTTATATTTAAACATCCATATGGTCAACCAAATAAACTAAATTTCCATTAAATTTGCAATAAATTTGATCAGATAAAAAATTATATACCTCATTAATGGTGTTTCCTCCCTGATTAAAGTATGATGATTGTAAAAACACTAAATACATGATATGGTTCCCTATACACTATAGTGTAACATATTTCCAATGGATTGATCCACATTTTCTGATTGAATATCACATTTAAAACATTGATATGTCACAACACTGTCACCTCCTAAATATTTTTAAAGCCCATAATCATTTTTTTACAAACATATTTTATGGTGTTGATGTCACCAAATATGTAGAACAACTAAAATTCACTTATTATTCCCACATAGCATGGTTTAAATCTTAGTTCATAGTCATCCTTTTCTACAATCAAATTACAGAGAAACTATCTCCTCCAATGTAAAACTATTTTAATTAGTGGAACCACTAAAAACTGCCAATCATCCTTTGCAACGTGGACACTATCATGTATTGTGTAACATGAAAATATAAATTTGTAAAATTAATAAATTTTATGTAAAAAACAAGTGTCCTAGATGTGATTTTTTATTTACTCTTATGCAACACTCAAGTAACCCATATGTAATATTTACTTTACTCTTATGCATTTCATCACTTACACTTCACTATGTGGCCATCATTTTCATGAGGCAACTAAATCATTTTCTTTATTAAGAAATTACCAATTTTTAGACTCTAAAAACTATTCATAGAATTTCCATCATAGTCACAGTGTGGTTTGTTTCCGAAACATTAAAGCCCCTCCAATTATCCCAAACATCATTCTTATTCCAATGAATATCTAGTTGACAAAAAATACAACCAATAAAACTCATCATTAAAAAAATATAAAATGAGATATTAAAAATTGAAACATATATGAAACATGTTTGTATAAAATACATAAAAATTTGATATAGGTAAAACATGAAACATATCTATAACTCAAAACAAAAAAAAGATAAATATGTAACACATAACATATAAAACTCAATACACACACATATAAAATAACATATATATATATAACATATAACATGTATATGAATTATATCATATATAAATATAAATAACAAAACATATAAAAATATAAAATTCATAACATTTATTTTATGTATTTTTTGAACTAAGTGTTTTGTGTTCAACATTTTGTATGTTATGAATTTTATATGTTTGATTATTTATATGTCATTTATATTATATGTTTTGTGCCACATGTTCAATTTAGAAATATATATATAAATTAAAATGGATTTTTAAATTTACTAGGAAATATAGTAAAATATAAAAGATAAAAAATAAATTTTTTGTTTTTTATTTTTTATATTTTATATTTTTTAATTTTATTTTTTCTTTATTTTATTAATTATGTGATTCTTATGTTATATATTTTATATGTTCTATTTTTTTATATTTTTTATATATGTCATGTTATATATGTTTTGTTAAAGACAAGTTTCTTATTTTTATTATATATATTGTTGATGTTATATATGTGTTATGATTTTTTATGTTTTTTATATGTTTTTTTCTATACATAAGCACAAAAATGATATACTTATATGTTATGTTTCTATATGTGTGTGTGTTTGTTCATGAGATTAAATGTTAATATACATTTATTTCATATGTACGTATATCTATGTGTTTTTTTTTTGAGTGTGAATATATTCTTTTATATGTATTCATATATATATATATATATATTTGTGTTATACACAAACACACACACTAATGTCTATACAATAAATTTTTAACACTTTTAGATTAAAATGTAAAGAAAAATAACCTATATATATTCCTCAAGAGATGATATTTTCAGAGTTTTTGATTCATCTACTAATGTGACCTTAGCTCCTTTATAAGATCCACCATTGTATTATTATCACAGTATAGTGTGATGGGGGTATTTACTGTTATGAACCACATCAATATCTTGGATGAATTTTCATATCCAAACCTTTTCTTTAGCTATATCAGAATCCAAAATATACTCGGATTCCATTATAGAATCAGTTCCATGGATTTCTTTTAGATTTGCTATCTCACGACACCTCTATTGAGAGTGAAAATTGTGATTTCAGATCATCTTTATATATTTTTAAACTAGAATTTGTATATCCCATAATGAAAATTTCTTCATATCCTCTATAAACTAGAAATATATTCTTTATACACCTCTATTTTCTTTGAAGATATTATTTTATGTGTTCTCCCAATGGTTTATTGTAGGGGTTTGAGTTTTTTGAAATCATTTACGCTTAGTTCGCTATTTCCAAATAGTTTCTAGTGGGTTTATTTGTGGAACCAAAAATGCCCAACTGTTCAATATCCAAGAGGGACCTACTTTCCATAGGATGGCTCTCATTGGGATGTTTGGCCAACGATGCTTAAGAACTCACATTGGTGAATAGGATGGTAGGTCGGGCTCATCATACCCTTTTTCTGGGAATTATTTCTTACTCTAAATCTCTCTTATAGACTTAAGATATATTTATGAATCCTTAATAATTCAAAAGTATGATATGAGTCACCCATGAATTAATAATCAATTATTAACATGTATAGAATTTAGAATCATATGTATGTATCTGAGGGTCTTTATCAGTGTAGAAATTTGTATGTATGTGAGGTTCCCCATCGATGGTATCCTCTTATAAACTAATTAGAGATTCTTTGGTCGTTATTACAATGATGCTCATTTTCTATCCACGCAGTGGGGTTCTCTAGAGTGTGTAGTCATCCGGGGAGATGAGGGTCATTTCAATGTTGGGATCAGAATCACGGATGGGCTTCCTATATATCCTTGTGAAAGTAATCATAACCCATGTAGTTCAGTTCCACTTAAAGGGGCACATCATACCTTTTAAGGTCATGTGATAAGGACCAAACCATGCAGTTTAATGCCATGTGGCAAGACCTCTAAAAAAAGGTGCCCTGTAACAACCTAAAATTATATCAATAAATTTTACCTTCTTATAATTATTTCATATAGTATAAATCATATAAAATCACATAAATAACACACACAAAACATTATAAATGAATAATCAATAAAATAAGAGGATTTTTTGGAAACTAAAAAACCTGTACCGATTGAATAGTAACATGACCTTTGGAATAGTAATATGAACCTTATGAATAGTAAACCATCCAACAGAATAGTAAAAAAACCAAATAAAGTATAAATAAAATTTATAAATCATATAAATGAAAAATATGATAAAATTGCTATTATATTCAATAAATTTTTTGAAAATGTTGAATTAAGTATTGTTATTCTTTTAAAACATAAATGTTTATTTACCATTTTATAATTAATATAATGATTTAAAAGAAAAATTATTTTCATAAAATATATTCATAAATTAATTTTTTTTCATAGGATTATAAGATAATTTTATGAGTCCTTAATTAATTTTTCAATGTGTTATAACATCAGTTATAATTTTAAAATTTCTATATTTTGAATAAATGATTATTTTAATTAAAAGTTAAATTTATCATATTTAGAAAATTATTTTCATAAAATGTAATCAATTTTTGAACTATACACGCTGATAAATATTTAGGGTTAATTCTTTGGATTTTTCTAAAACAGTTTAATTTTTTGTGAATAGTGAAATATAGAAATTTATAGTATAAGAGAAATACATGAATTATTGATTCATGGTTTATTTATGGAAGATTTAAGAACCATTGGTTTGAAAACGCATGCACTAGTTACTATAATTATTCCCATGAATCCACACTATACAATTTCTTGAGCCAAAATTATAAACTAATGAGTAAAATAATCAAAAAACACCCCTCTCCTCCACTATAAATATCACACGTCACCACCCCTTATCATCACACCTATAAATTCTTGAATCTTGTCCAAATTATACATAATACTATCCCAAGAATATCCCAACATTATCAAGAGTCTTCAGTCTCAACAAAATACCAAACCCATTTCCTTTACAAGGTTCTCAAGGAGAATAAATTCCATAGGTAAATTCTCTTCTGTTCTCTTTTAATTTATTTTATTTTTCTTTATTTTTTTATTACCACCGCACCAATAATGACCCATACTTTATATACATGTTTATTATTTCAAAATTTAAGCATACTTATTACAACATATAACAAAACCATGAAAGGACCGTATAGGTATAGTGTCTTTAGAAACTGGGAAACATAAACAACTGGTTCATAAAGCATCTACAATGTCTCCCATTTATTTCATCATATCGAGAGTCTCTTTTGGCACATACTACTTAATATCCTTCTTCCTGACCTAGGGAAAATAAAACATACAAAAGGGTGATCTCAAATTCTCAAAAAGTGTAAACAAAATAAATATCAAACATATCCTATTCATAAGAACATAACATTTTGGAAATCATACACGGCAGAAGAAATCATAATTTCATAACATGGGATAAATCATAGAAGTGAAATGTAATCCCAATAATCATAACATAAAACATGAATCTTTGTGTCATACACACATAATCATAGAGAATCATTTCTTATTAGTCAATACTCATTGCCAAGACTATCTTAGCGGACAATGTCCATTTCTGAACCGAGTTCACTCCTCATTTTAGTCCTGTTTCACTAAACCGGTTTAACCTGCCATTCCACCCATGTCTATCTCATGAGATATAAATAATTACCAAATCCATTGGAGGGAGATATAGTTCCCACCCATCTCATAATGATACCATTCTTATGTGTGCCACAAAATCATAAACCATACATCATAGCATAACCCATGTAATAAAAATGGGATTCTTAAACATCGTGACATCATAAATACATTCATATAAGATAAAGGAATTCATAAAAATAATTCCATAACAACATAATAAAATCAATGTAATAAAAGGTATAGAAACAGAACCCTATATTATATTAGATGGGAAATAATTTTGAAAAAACACTTGAACTCCATTCTTGAGGAAAATATCCTTTCTACTTCAAAAACACTTTTCCATTCTTAACATTTCATAATGTTTTAAACTAAAAGAAGTTGATTAAAAATAAACTTGAACACTTTTAAAAGAATCTTCTTTGAAATAATGTTCTAAAAATCCATTCATTCCGTATAAGTTAAAAAAACATTCTTCCCATACTTTGGCTGGAAAAGTCAAAAAGTACCTCGTACGAAAAATGAAAAAAGATTCCTTTCATATCTTTTAATAAAAACTCACCGAAGGGTAAAATTGGATTTAAAAAATTGTAGGTGGATGGAAATAATATTACATATTGATGAAACATGGATTTGGATGATAAATATTCCCCAGTAAATTCTGAAGTATAAACAATCTCGGATAAAAATGAGATTGTGAGATTTTCCCTTACCTTAGATCTGATTTGCTTCGTAAGTTTCTGAACCTCCTGTATAATGATTTAAATAATGTCATTGATTTATTCCATAATAATACTTATTTTATGATATCATATATGGTTATATTCTTAGCTTCTTATTAGTAATATTTCACTACTACTGGTTATTCGGGTGTTTATTACTTTTTGTTCTTATGCGTGTTTTGTCGAATAAATTCTTATTCTCATTTTTAGGTTATAGATACCTCATTTACAGAATGGTATTAGTGTAATATATATCATATTAATTCATTAAATTCATTTATATAATCATTATTCAATGAAGATCATGTAGAACGAGTCGCATCACATCATGGAGATGGTATTCCGTACGTACGCATGAGCGATGATATGATTCCCATGATCATGGGATTGTATTGGAGTGTATGTATACAATTTAAGAATAAATATAACTTTACAATAATCATATATAGTTATTATTTACACCATTATACCCATCCAAGTAAGGTGGTGGTGGAAAATAGATTACACCACGGCGTGGAGATGGTATTCTGTACTTACGCATGCACGGTGATTTCGTTTTCCGTAGGATGGATAGATGGAGAAATAGGGTTGTTTAATACATATAATAACATATCATTATATGAGTGATACTTATTTTATTACTTCATAATGAAACAACTAAAGAATAATAAGTGGAAGAAGAAATAAAGTTGAAAGAATCGGTAACAGACATTACCTCTTCTTTGAAGAGCCTCTTTGAGACCTCCTTTTAGGGCACTAAAATTGGTCTTTTAAGAAGACCAGGACCTCTAGGTTATTTATAGGGAAGTGGATAAGATAATTTGGCAGGTTTTGGTCGAGATTTAAGGCTAAAAGTGGTGTGAGGAAGAGAGGGAGGAGGTTCCCTTTTATAGGGGAGGAGAGGGGCACCTTTCGAAATATAAGAAATATTAGTTTATATTAAATCCAAACCCCACATAAAAACCTCAAAAATGACTCATATCCAAATATTAGATGAGATAGGGTTTTAATCTCATCAAGAAATAAAATTTATCCACCTTAGGAATTTATTTTAAATATTATCAACTTGATTTATCCTTATTTACCAATTTCATTTTATTTGTGGTAATAATATTCTAAATTTTAAATTATTATAAATAATTACATATGTGTTGTAAATTTTACATAATTTGACACTTTATGAAATTTTAGACCATGAAAATTTTAATTTATAATTTTTAAATATTTTTGTGATTTTTAAACAATTTTATAATATGTTATTTTTATAAAATAACAATAGTGTCAATTTTGACACAATTCATTTATTTGAATTTAAATAAAATATATACAGAATCTATGTTCGAACTAAAAGCTTTAATAGATTTATAAAATGTCATATGTTTCTAGAAAAGTATTTTAGAACATTAAATAGTTCATATAATATTTATTTTAATATTTTTAAAACCATTTATTTGATATTCTAATTAATAAAATAATTTCAACATCACTATTGTGTCATAATTAATGATAATTATTTAATCCTTAAAAATTCTAAATAAATTCATATGATTTAGATAATTTTATTATAATTTTTTATACTATTCACGTTCGAAGTTTCATTAAGTGTATCACTAAATTAAAATTATTATACTTATAATATTTAAGAAAGTGACATGTTGTCACTTTCTTTGGTTTTAATAATAATTAAATTATTTTCATGGAAAAAATTCCATTAAATGAATCTAATCTGACCCTTAGGTGATATGGGTCGACTTTTAGTCATCCAATAAGATTTTGGCAGGTGTTAGGGTAATTTTATAATCTTATATTTACACTTAATTACCCGATTTACCTTTAACTATGGTAAATAAAATTAAACTTATTTACTATTCATAATGCCCAAAAATAAAAAGTGGCCTATTAACATAATTTGGACACAATTATTCCAAATATTGAATCCATTTTTCAAAATTCAAAACACATAAGTTGCAGTAATTAATTTAAAATTAATCTCGTTGTTAAGAAATCGGGTTTTAGATTTAAAACATTGCCATAGATTGAAATGTTTTTACATATGAATTAAATGTGAAATTAATGATAATAACATACATTATATTAAATGGTAAAAATATATTCTATTTATACTTTAAAACAATTCAATATTATAATTTAACCATATAAATTATCTCAATTAAAAAAGTTGTTTTTAATTAAAAATTAGCGTATTTTTACTGTTCATCAAAATATGAAAGGTATCAGAAAAATATCAAAAAATTATACAAAGTAAATTTTTATATCCTGATTCCAAAGAAGAATTTTATTTTTTAAAATTGAACTTATAAAAATGTCAAAAACTAGATTTAATGTGGGTGTTCTATCAAAAGGCGGTAAAACTGCATTTTTTTGAAAAATACTTGTTTTACCCGAAAATTTTATTGTGTTCTCTTATCATGTTCTAGAAAATGTGTAAGATGAATAATAATGTTATAAAATTCAAAATGTAGTTAATAGTATTCATAATGGCTAGTCCATAATAATATATCGTTGTTTAGTAAACTCGGTATTGCGTACTACACACGCTATCGAGGAAGGTCGTGATAGCGTGTAATGTAATCCAAGTCTGTATTATGTGCTGTGAATGATTCCTTTGGTGTTGTATATAACATAAAAACATAATATTTCTCATAAAAGTCTCGGGTATTACATTATAACCCCCTTAAAAAATAATTTTGCTCTCGAAATTCGTCACTTTGTAACAAATAGATGAGGATCCCTCTCCCTCATCATATCCTCAAGCTCCCATGTAGCTTCTTCAAATTGGTTGTTCCTCCATAAAACTTTCACCAAGAGAGTGGAATTGTTCCGTAGGATGTTTTTGCTATGATCCAGAATCTATATCGGCTGTTCTTTGTAAGAAAGATCTTGCTCTAGCGGTACAACTTCTGAGCTGAGTACATGTGAAGGATCAGGTATGTACTTTCTCAGAAGAGATACATGGAACACATCGTGAACTTGGGAGAGATTTGGTGGAAGCGCCAATCGGTAAGCTACCTTACCAACACGATCCAGTATTTCTAAAGGACCGATATATCTAGGGCTCAACTTTCCCTTCTTTTCAAATCTCTTGACCCTATTCTAGGGAGATATTCGTAAGAACACTTTATCACCCACTTCAAAATATAGGTCTTTTCTTCGGTTGTCGGCATAACTTTTATGTCGACTCTGTGCTACTCTTATGTGTTGTTGAATAGATCTGACCTTTTCTGCCATCTCATCAACAAGATCAGGTCCTAATAGCTTTCTTTCCCCAACTTCATCCCAGCAAGTTGGAGTCCTGCATTTCGTTCCATAGAGAGAATCATAAGGAGGCATCTGAATATTGGAGTGAAAGCTATTATTATAAGAAAATTACACCAAAGGTAGGTGTGGATACCAACCACCTTTGAAATCCATAGAGCAAGCTCTCAACATATCTTCTAGAGTTTGAATTGTCCTCTTAGACTAACCATTTGTCTGAGGATGATAAGCAGTGCTGAAACTCAACTCTGTACCCAGAGTATGCGGAAGACTTCGCCCAAACTTTGAGGTAAACCTCGAATTCCGATCAGATATAATAAAATGTGGTACTCCATGCAATCTTACCACTTCCTTTACATATATCCTAAAAATCTGATCTAGAGAGAAATCTTCTCTAATATCAATGAAGTGTTCAGACTTTGTAAGATGATCAACTATGACCCAGATAGCATTATTGCCTTTGGATGTTTCAGGAAGTCCGGTGAAAAATTTCATAGTGATGTTTTCCCATTTCCATTCGGGTATGGGTAATGGTTGTAACATCCCCTTATACTTTTGTCTCTCAGCTTTAACTTGTTGACAAACCATGCATCGAGAGACATATTCAGCAACATCTCTTTTCATGCCATCCCACCAGAAGTACTCTTTCAGGTCCCTATACATCTTCGTGCTTCCAGGATAAATAGAGAATGAAGAACTATGAGCCTCATCCAGTAACTCCTTCGTTAATTCAGGGATGGGAGGAACACAAACCCGATTCCTAAACCTTATTATCCCATCACAATCAAGGTTGAATTAAGGAACATTTCTCACCTTCTTTTGTAACTCTACATCTTCTTTTTGTGCCTCTTTAATCTTCACATGTATAGATGGTTGAACATTCATTTGAGAAAGATAAGATTTTTCCCCTTCCATTATAATTCCAAGATCTATCCTTTGTAAATCCATAAATATTGGATCTTTTGTGATCCTCATCATGGACAAGCTAGCATGGTCTTGTCGACTTAATGCATCTTCCACCTTGTTTGCTTTCCCAGGGTGGTAATGAATTGAGCAGTCGTAATCCTTAATCACCTCCATCCATCTTCTTTGGCACATATTCGGCTCCTTTTGTGTGAAAATATACTTTAAACTTTTATGATCAGTATAAATGTCACACCATTCTCCATAAATATAATGCCTCCAAATATTTATTGCAAAGATTACCGCAGCTAACTCCAAATCATGAGTTGGGTAATTTTGCTCATTGATTTTCAACTGTTGTGAGGCATAAGCTATCACCATATCATTTTGCATAAGAACACAGCACAACCCCTTCTTGGATGCATCACTTTAGATCAAAAACCTTTCTCCACTACAAGGAAGTGTGAGTATAGGTGAATTGGATAACCTTCTTTTCAACTCCTTGAAATTCTCTTCACATTCCTCTGTCCAAAAAAACTTAACTCATTTCTGATTCAACTTGGTGAGTGGATTAGATAATCGTGAAAAATCTTTCACAAAATGTCGATAATATCCAGCCAAACCAAGATAACTTCGGATCTCAGTTACTGTTGTTGGTCTCGACCATCTTTTGATAACCTCTGTTTTTGCTGGATCCACAGATATCCCCTCTTTTGAGATTATGTGACCCAAAAATACAACTTTTTGAAGCCAAAATTCACACTTGGTAAATTTGTCATAAAGCTTATCCTTTCTTAGGGTCTTTAATAAAATTCTCAAGTGATCTTCATGTTATTTATTGATCTGTGAATAGACAAGAATATCGTCTATAAATACTACCAAAAACTGATCAAGATAGTCTCTAAAGACTCTATTCATCAGATCCATGAAGATAGCAGGGGCATTAGTATGACCAAATGACATCACTATAAATTCATAGTGTCTATACCTTGTACTGAAATACGTCTTTGGTATATCCTCCCTTTTGACCCTTAATTGATGATACCCTAAATGAAGATCAATCTTGGAAAAGTATTGATCTCCACGTAGTTGGTCAAATTGGTCATCAAGGCGTGGGAGAGGATATTTGTTCTTGATAGTGATCTTGTTATGTTCTTGATAATCAATGCAGAGTCTCATTGATCCATCTTTATTCTTAACAAACAGAATAGGTTCTCCCCAAGGTGACGCACTAGGGCATATGAATCCTTCATCAAGATTCTCTTGGAGTTGCTTCTTCAATTCCTACAACTCAATTGGGTCCATTCTATAAGGTGTCTTTGAAATAGGCAAAGCACCCGGTACGAGTTCTATTGAAAACTCAACTTCATGATTTGGTGGAAGACCTGGAAATTCCTCCAGAAAGATATCATGAAATTCTCGTTCAATGGGCATATTATTAATCATGAGTTTCTCTCCAACCATTTGAGATAAATAACCTTCATTTAATGGAATCAAGACCCATAAGATAGAAGAAATTTCCACTGGAATGTTATGTTCATCCTTGCATCTATAGATGATCATAGATTGATATGGAATATGAAATGTGACTTCCCTTATTTGGAAATTGATTTGAGCTCCATATAAAGATATCCAATCCATGAAAAGAATCACATCATATTCCACTATAGGAAGGATCACAAGATTTGCAGGAAGCACTTTCCCACAAACCTCAATCGGAGAAGAATTGTAAAATTTTGATGCGACTGTTGTGCCATTAGGAGTTGTCACATCCAACTCAACATCTAATTGTTGAGGTAATATGGTAATACTCTTTGAAAATTCTTCAGATTTAAAAGACTGGGTGGATCCAGAATCAAATAAAACATTTGCTACTTTAGAGTGGATGGTAAGTGTACCTCTCACCAAATCGTTGTCATACTCCACATCGCCGATAGTAATTGCATGTGACTTTCCTTTGTCTTTGGCCTTAAGAGTTTGTTGACGTCGATCATCATCATCAACCCTTGGATTTGGGCATTGATTGGAATAATGCCCCATCTCCTTACACTTGAAACATTGAATTTTAGTAGGTTCATTCTGTGTATCCCTTCCTTTGTTTGCATCATTAGACATTTTCTTCCCATTATTTCGACATTCAATTGCCCGATGACCATCTTTTCACCACTTATAACATTTTCTTATACCGTTATGACAATTTCACCCATGTTTCTTTCCACACTTTGAGCATAAGGGAAAACTCATCTTCTTTTCAGTGTGGTCTTTAGATTTTCCTTTGAAATCCATTTTCCTCTTCTTATCAAACCCATGTGACTGATGGGTTACACCAATCTACATATCAACCATGAGAGCACATCGAACAATTGCCTCGTAGCCATTGAAGTCCCTTATGGATAACGCCCTTCGAATACTTGGTTTTAAGCCACTAAAGAATCGACCGATCTTACTCTCGGGTTGGATAATAATCCCAGAGGTGTACCTTGAAAGTCTTGTAAAATTTTCTTCATAGGTACCAAAAGATTCATCATCCTTTTGGTTTAGTTCAAGAAACTCCTTCTCCATCTTTGTTCGGAGAATACATGGGATGTACTTATTGAAAAATAAGTTCTTGAACTCATCCCATTCCATTGACTCAATTTCATCCCTTTTTCTCATATTCTTAATAAGATTCCACCATTGATCAGCATCACCTTCCAAACGATACACTATAATATGACTTTATCATGTTCAGAACATTGAAGAACTGAAAATATCTTTTAAGTAGTAATAATCCATTATTCAGCAACTAATGGATCAGAAGACCCACTGAATGAAGGTGGACGCTGCCTCATGAAGGATTAAAGATAATGTTTCTCCTTCCTTTGCTAGTTTGGAAGTCATGCATGATTCATAGCTTGAGAAAGTTGTGTGATCATGGCTACAAGATTTTACATTCACTCTCCCATAACATTTGGTTTCTCAGGGGGACAATCATTGCATTGCCCAACGCATTCCGCATTAACACAGTTCTTTCGGGTTCTAGCCATTGACTAAAACCAAAAAGAATAGTGTCAGCAACACTAATGATAATAGGAAAACCACATAATCAAGAATAATATTTCACACTTATGGTCTTATCATAGGTTGTTCATGTCTATTTCTAAAACACTAAAATTGTGTTCTATGCTTAGACATATTCTTAGGTTTCTTACTAAGGCTTTCACATCCTAGTTTCCAAAGGTTGACTATACCTTTCCTCTGATACCAACTATAATGACCCATACTTTACATACATGGTTATTACTTCAAACATTAAGCATACTTATTACAACATATAACAAAACCATGAAAGGACCGTATAGGTATAGTGTCTTTAGAAATTGGGAAACATAAACAACTAGTTCATAAAGCATCTACACTGTCTCCAATTTATTTCATAATATCTAGAGTCCATTTTGGCATATCCTACTTAATATACTTCTTCCTGACCTGGGGAAAAAACATACGAAAGGGTGAGCTAAAATGCTCAGTAAGGGTAAATAAAAGAAATATCAAACATATAATATTCATAAGAACATAACATTTTGGAAATCTTACCCTGCAGAAGAAATCATAATTTCATAACATGGGATAAATCATAGAAGTGAAATGTAATCCCAATAATCATAACATAAAACATGAAGCTTTTTGTCATACACACATAATCATATAGAATCATTTTTTAGTAGTCAAGACTCATTTCCAAGACTGTCTTAGCGGACAATGTCCATTTCTGAACCGAGTTCACTCCTCGTTTCAGTCCTGTTTCACTGAACCAGTTTACCTTTCCATTCCAGCCATGTCTATATCATGAGATATAAATCTTTACCCAATGCATTGTAGGGAGATATAGGTCCCACCCATCTCATAATGATACCATTCTTTTGTGTGCCACAAAATCATAAACCATACATCATAGCATAACCCATGTAATAAAAATGGGATTCTTAAACATCGTGACATCATAAAACAATTCATATAAGATAAAGGAATTCATAAAAATAATTCCATCACAACATAATCAAATCAATGTAATAATAGGGATAGAAACAAAACCCTATATTATCTTAGATGGAAAATAATTTTGATAAAACACTTGAACACCATTCTTGAGGAAAATATCCTTTCTACTTCAAATACACTTTTCCTTTCTTAAGATGTCATAAAATTTTAAACTAAAAGAAGTTGATTAAAAATAAACTTGAACACTTGTAATGGACGCTTCTTTGAAATAATTTTCTAAAAATCCATTCATGCCTTATAAGTTAAAAAAACATTCTTCCGGTACTTTGGCCGGAAAAGTCAAAAAGTACCTCGTACGAAAAACAAAAAAAGATTCCTTTCATATCATTTACTAAAAACTCACCGAAGGGTAAAATTGGATTTAACAAATTGTAGGTGGATGGAAATAATATTACATATTGAGGAAACATGTATGTGGATGATAAATATTCCCCAGTAAATTCTAAAGTATAAACAATCTCGGATGAAAATGAGATTCTGAGATTTTCCCTTACCTTAGGTTTGATTTGCTTTGTAAGTGTACAAACCTCCTCTATAATGATATAAATAATGTAATTTATTTATTCCAGAATCATACTTATTTCTATGATATCATATATGGTTATATTCTTAGCTTCTTATTAGTAATATTTCATTACTACTTGTTATTCGGGTGTTTATTACTTTTTATTCTTATGCGTGTTTTGTCGAATAAATTCTTATTCTTCTTTTCAGGTTATAGATACCTCATTTACAGAATGGTATTGGTGTAATATATATCATATTCATTCATTCAATTCATTTATATAATCATTATGAAATGAAGATCATGTAGAACGAGTCGCATCACATCATGGAGACAGTATTCCGTACGTACGCACAAGCGATGATATCGTTCCCATGATCGTGGAATTGTATTGGAGTGTATGTATACTATTTTAGAATCAATCTCACATTAAAATAATCATATATAGTTATTATTTAAACCATTATACCCATCCAAGTAAGGTGGTGGTGGAAAATAGATTACAACACGGCATGGATACGTTATTCCGTACGTACGCACGCGCGGTGATTTCATTTTCCGTAGGATGGATAGATGGTGAAATAGGGTTGTTTCATACTTATAATAATATATAATTATATTATTAACACTGATGTTATTACTTAATAATGAAACAACTAAAGAACAATAAGTGGAAGAAGAAATAAAGTTGAAAATCAGTAACGGACATTACCTCTTCTTTGAAAGGCCTCTTTGAGACCTCCTTTTATGGCTAAAATTGGTCTTTGAAGAAGACCAGGACCTCTAGGTTGTTTCTAGGGAAGTGGAGAAGAGAATTTGGAAGGGGTTGGATGATCATGAAGGCTAAAAGTGGTGTGAGGAAGAGAGGGAGGAGGTTCCCTTTTTTAGGGGAGGAGAGAGGCACCTTTCGAAATATAAGAAATATCTGTTTATATTAATTCCCAACCCCACATAAAAACATCCCAAATGACTCATATCAAAATATTAGATGAGATAGGGTTGTAATATAATCAATAAATAAAATTTAGACATGTTAGGAATTTATTTTAAACATTATCAACTTGATTTATCCTTATTTACCAATTTTATTTTATTTGTGGTAATAATATTCTAAATATTAAATTATTATAAATAATTACATATGTGTTGTGAATTTTCCATAATTTGACTCTTTATGAAATTTTAGACCATATAAATTTTAATCTATAATTTTTAAATATTTTTTTGATTTTTAAAGAATTTTATAATATGTTATTTTTATAAAATAACAATAGTGTCAATTTTGACACTATTCATTTATTTGAATTTAAATAAAATATATACAGAAGAAATGTTAGAAATAAAAGATTTAATAGATTCATAAAATGTAATATGTATCTATAAAAGTAGTGGATCACATTAAATAGTTCATATAATATTTATTTTAATATTTTTAAAACCATTTATTTGATATTTTAATTAATAAAATAATTTCAACATCACTACTGTGTCATAATTAATGATAATTATTTAATCCCTAAAAATTATAAATAAATTCCTATTATGTAGATAATTGTATTAGATTTCTGTAGACCATTCATGTTTAGAGTTTTATTAAGTTTATCACTAAAGTATAATTATTATACTTATAAGATTTAAGAAAGTGACATGTTGTCACTTTCTTTGGTTTTAATAATAATTAAATTATTATAATTAACAAAAATGTCCATTAAAAGAATCTAATCCGACCCTTAGGTGATATGGGTCGACTTTTAGTCATCCAATAGGATTTTTGCAGGTGTTAGGGTAATTTTATAATCTTATATTTACCCTTAATTACCTGATTTATCTTTAACTATTGTAAATAAAATTTACCATAGTTACTATTCATAATGCCCAAAAATAAAAAGTTCCCTATTAACATAATTTAGACCCAATGATTCCAAATATTGAATCCATTTTTAAAAATTCAAAACACATAAGTTTCCGTAATTAATTTAAAATTAATCCCGTTGTTAAGAAAATGGGTTTTAGATTTCAAACATTGCCAAAGATTGAAATGTTTTTACCTATTAATTCAATGTGAAATTAATGCTAATGACATACATTATATTAAAGGGTAAAAATATATTCTATTTATACTTTAAAACCATTCAATATTATAATTTAACCATATAAATTGTCTCAATGAAAAAAGTTGTTTTTAATTAAAAATTAGCGTGTTTTTACTATTCATCAAAATATGAAAGCTATCAGAAAAATATCAAAAAATTATCCAAATTAAATTTTTATATCTTGATTCCAAATAAGAATTTTATTTTTTCAAATTGAACTTATAAACATGTCAAAAACTAGATTTAATGTGGGTGCGCCATCATAAGGTGACAACACAGCATTTTTTTTAAAATACTTATTTTACCCGAAAAAATTATTTTGTTCTATTACCATGTTCTAGAAAATGTGTAAGATTAATAATAATGTTATAAAATTAAAAATTTAGTTAATAAAACTAATAATGGATAGTCCATAATAATATATCGTTGTTTAGGGACACCCGGTATTGCGTATTACACACGCTATCGAGGAAGGTTGCGATTGCGTGTAATGCAATCCACGTCTGTATTGTATGCTGTGAAAGATTCCTATGGTGTTGTATATAACATAAAAACAAAATATTTCTCATAAAATTCTCGGGTATTACAGCACCTCACCTTATACAAGTGACATGATAAAAATCTAATATCTTATATATACTGGAATTTTATTTTATTTTTTTAATGGAAAAACCCATCATAGTTTCTCTTTCCCTCTCATTTTGTACTAAAAATGAAAACATCATCTGTGATGTGTTGACTTATTGCATTCAAGGACGAAGAGTTATCACTTTCCATTACCAAATTCAATGATGGTCATAAAACAATATTAATGGTTAAACCATATTATAATATATGTATTACACCCTATTTTATTTTCTATAACAATTATATATACATGATATTAATTAATAAAACAAAACTAATTCATGTTGATTAAAAAACACCAAAATAATATAAATGGTTATCATTGACATTTTATCTTTTTAATCGTCCTAACATACGGAAAAAATTATATATAAGACCATTTAATATTTTTTATGTTCATTAATAACATAAAATTTCAATTTTGGACAACTATTCTCATTTTACATGATTTTCCATACATGTATACAAGTAAACCGATCATGAAAAAAAAGTAAACAAACGCATCCAAATGATAGAATTATATATTATAACTCATCAACAAGGCCATAAATGAACTTAATAAAATTATAATAAATAAAATAATTGTATACAAGGTTCATGATTAATTAATTAATGTGTCTAATTTTATTATCCAGGACATTAAGTTCAAGTGAAGAACACTTTTGGACATAAGTAAAGGGATTCTTTCTAAACCTCCATTTTTTCCTTCGGGTTATGCTTTCTCTCTCATTACCCCAATGTAATTATTATTTATTTTTATATAATTCTCCTAAATTATGTGTATATTTTTCAAAATAATGTATCAATATCATTTTATCCTTATTTTTTAGGGTTGTATGTGTTTAAAAAATGTCCCCTTATCAATTCTTCCCGACTAGCAAGTCTGATTAAAGTGAAATTTCTGATTTCTTACCCATTTTCAAGTGTACTCCATAATATATTTGAAGACACCATTATTTTTATAAAATAACTAATTTTTTCATGAAAAAAATATCTTAATTTATTTCTAGATTTATATAAAATATTTTTTCTTTTCCGCTTTAAATACCCTTTAATAGTTTCCTTAAACAGCACTAAAATTTTTTATTTCTAAAGATTCTTAAACACTCTTTTACATTTTTTCACTTAATTTGAAATAACTTACCCTCTTTTATTCTCATTTCTCCTATGAATATACATTTATGATTTAAATCAATTATTTCTTGGAAAACAGTATGATACACCCATTTTTTATGCTTTATGATATGATTATGATACACATTTATTTCCATGGGTAACCCTTATGTTTATTACTTATGTATGATTATTCATGTGGCACACATATTCCTGAACATGTTATGATTAGTTCACCTAGATATCACTCCAATACATTGGGTAATATTTAGTCACATGAGACATCATGTGCAATGATCTTGGCCATTAGCCTTGACTCATACTCCTCTATGTGAAATTTCCTTAGTGTTTAGCCTTAACCTGTGCTCCTCCATGTGTAATGGACTTGGAAATTAGCCTTGACTCATGATTATGTCATGTAGTATGTTATTTCCACATTTCTGTGTTTATATGATTACATGATCCCATGTTCTATATGTTATTCTTCCATATGTCTATTCATGTTACATTCCTTTTTATGATATCATTTCATGACTTCTAACCCATGTTTTATGTTTTATTCCTATGTTTATTCCCATACTAGGATTTTAGCTCATCTGTTTGTTCATTTATTCCCTATATTACCCTAAGAAGATGTTAGATCTCAATGGGAGTTAGGATCTCATTAGGGAGTTTAAATAAAAATTGTTTTCATTTTGGTTTCATGTTTTAATTTTTATGTACCTAATACTAAAAAGACACTAGAATTTACGATCCTTGGTTTGTATTTAATAGTTAATTATGCTTAAAATTGATTAATAATATCTGTCAAAGGCTAGGGCCACTATAGTTCATATCAGAGGTATGGTCTAGTTATTTTTGGAGATTATGACTAGGGAACTTATGTAAGAACCATAGGGATAATTATATCACCATGGATAACCTAGATTAAAACATATGGAATCAGAATTTAGGATATACTTTTCATTTACAAGTTTATACCTCTATGTTCAAAGTTTCTTTTAATTATTATTTTTAGATAAATATCCAGGCCCCTAATTGTAATTTATTTTTCTTAGTTAATGATTGGAAATAGAAGATCTCATTCCAAGAATCAATGTAATATGAAATGTGATTATTTCCCTAATGATATGCCAAATATAATGGGAATAGGTTATCAAAAATTTATGATCTTACTTTCTCAATAAGATCAAGTTATGATAATAACTTGAATCACATGGAACACCCTCATTCTTCTAGGAAAGAGAAATTATTAGTGTAATCCTTTATGTGGAAAAGTCCTCCCATGTTTGGTGGATCTTCTGATCCCATCGTCATAGAATAATGGATTAACTCAATTGAGAATATATTATTTTTCCTCTGGTGATTAGAACATAAGAAACTTCTTTCGGTAGTTTATCATTTTGATGGAAAAGCTTATCCGTGGTGGACACTAAACAAGAACAAAAAGTCCAAGGAGGAAATTGATTCCATGGAATTGGAAGATCTCAAAAAAATATTTTTCAATAAATATTTTCCCCAAACCCTCCATCTTAAGCTGAAAATGTAGTTCCTCAGACTGAAGAAAAAGGAAGATGAGTCTATTAAGGTTTATGAAGTAAAATTCACAAGGATTTCAAGATATGCCTCCAAAATTTTCATGAACACAAAAAGAAAGGTGGATCACTTCATTAGTGGACTAAATCTGCGTCTATGAAAAGTGTTGGTGATTGGAGACTTTGACATCTATGAGGAGATTGTTTATTGTGCCCTTACGGTTGAAATGGAGATCGGAGACTCATAGTGGTCTCATGGGCCCTAGAAAAAAGTGAAATATTGAGTTTAATATAGTAGTATCAATTGATAAATCCCTTATTGTAAAGAAAACCCAACATCCCATGTGTCAAAGTTGTAAGAAGAAACATCCAGGGAATTGTCTAAATTGAACTGAGAGATTCTTTAAATATTGAAGAATGGGAGATCTGTCTAATAACTACCTAACATATATGAATAATCCCACTAATTTTTAAGAATAAAGGATGGTTTGGATCAACACTCAACTTGTAGTGATGTTTTTCAACTACAAGGAACATGGGAATTATGTGAATCATTTCCCTAATCTAAGGGTTTTTGGAGGAAATCAACAAAAAAAACCTACAAGGAAGTAAGGAAGGGGATATTCTATCACTAATACTGAGGTGGAGCCCAAAAATGATGTGGTTATAGGTAAACTAGTTATTAATTCAATAATAGTGAATATACTATTTGATTCTGGTTCTATGAATTCTTTCATATCTTGTAAGTTTAGTAAAAGTATTCAAAAACCACCTCAAAATATGGAGGTCGATTTATTTGTGAGAACAAAAAATGGGGCAATTATTTGATCTAATGTATATAACCCCTCACCAGTTTATTTTTGTGCACTGAACCTCCAAAAAAAATTATCTTACTTCTTTTGGTGGTGTTTGATGCTATATTGGTAACAGATTAGCTATCTTTATACAAATCCAACTTCAAATTTCAGGAAAGGGATATTAATCTTCATGTCCCAAATCATCCTAAAATTTTGTAAAAGTGTAAGAAGGAGGATGAATATCCTTTATAATTATCCTCTCAAGTGTGTATATTACTACCTTATGATTAACCATACCTAGCTCAAATAATTTATACAAAACATAGGATTATTCTTGAAGAAGTTCCCATTATGATGGACTACACTAATGTGTTCCCTAAATAATTTCATGGTATTCCTCATGATCGAGAGGTTTTGTTCTCAATTGAACTTATTCATAGATATCTACCTAAATTAAATATAACTTATATAATTTCCACCATCAAGTTAGAGGAACTAAATAAATAGTTACAGGAGAATATGGACAAGGGTTTTATATACCTGAGTACTTCACCATGGGGTGAACCAGTCCCATTTTTCAAGAATAATGATGGATAAATTCCCCTATACATTTATTATCATGAGCTCAATAAACTCAAGATAATGAATAAGTATCCCCTACCACAGATAGATGACTTGTTCGATCAACTACGTGGGGAAAATTATTTCTCTAAGGTAGAACTTCGGTTAGGGTATCACCAATTAAATGTGAGGAAGGAAGATATTTTCAAGACTACCTTTCAAATGAGGTATAGACACTATGATTTCATAGTGATTCCATTTATACTCACTAATTCTCTAGAAATTTTTATGGATTTAATGAATAGAGTCTATAGGTGTTACCTTAAAAATTTTGTGGTAGTTTTTATTAACAATATTCGGATATACTCCAAGAGCAAGGAGAAACATGTGGAGCATTTTAATATTATGCTAAAGACTTTTAAAGGAGAGAAAATATATATAGTTTATAGTAAATGTATGTTTTGGATAAATGAAGTATCATTCTTGGGAAATGTTATCACCAATAAATAAATATCTATGGACCCTTCCATGACAAAGGCAATCAAAGAGTTATCCAGACCAACATATGTAATGGGGATCTATATTTTATTTGGTCTAGCTTGGTATTACCAAATATTTTTAAAGAACTTCTCACAGTTGTAAAAACCACTAACCGAGATGACTCAAAAGGGAGTAACATTTATCTAGACCGGTGAATATGGAGACTTCTTTAAAGAGTTGAAAATTAAGTTCATCACTACACTAGTACTTACTCTTATGACAAGTAGGGAACTCTTTGTGGTATACAGTGATATCTAAAAGAAGGGATTAGGTTTTTTACTAATGAAAAATGATAAATTTATATCCTACACCTCAAGGTAGTTGAAAATAAATGATTAAAACTATCCCACACATGATCTGGAGTAGGTGGTTGTGATCTTTTCATTGAAAATTTGGAGGGATTATCTCTATGGGGAGAAGTGTGAAATATATATTGATCATAAAATCCTCAAGTATATATTCATATAAAAGAATCTTAATATGAACTAGAGAAGATGGTTAGAGCTCATTAAGGATTATGACTATAAAATCCACTACCATCCTGGTAAAGAAAATAAGGTGGAGGATGCTCTAAGTAGAAAAGATCTTGCATCTTTATCAATGATGAAAATTGAAAAGGATCCAATCTTATTATACCTATAAAGGATGGACATGTGAATTGTTAAGGAAGGGGAATCATCAATCCTTTCTCAAATGATTTCTCATCCATACCTTATAAAGAAAATAATGGATGCTCAAATAAATTATGTGTAAATTCAGAAAAATGTGGAAGCTATCAGAAATGGGAATTCCTCAGAGTTCAAAATGGATGAATAAGGAGTTGTGAGATTTGGGTCATCACTATATGTACCATCCATTCCATAGATAAAGAAAGATCTTCTGAATGGCACACATAGCTCAACCTTATCTATTCACCCTGGGATCACAAAGATATATCGATATCTTTGAGAAAACTATTGGTGGGACAATATGAAGAAGTAGATCACTAAATATAAATCAAAGTTCCTAGTATTTAATAAAGTGAAGGCTGAAAGGAAAAATTATAATATGAAACTATTACCCATACCAACATGGAATTGGAAAAACATTAACATGGACTTTGTCACTAGACTTCCAAATACATCCATATGAAATAATTATACATGTGTCATTGTGGATTGTCTTACAAATATAGATCACTATATTTCAATTCAGGAGTACTTATCACACAATAAACTTTCATAGATATACATTAGAGAAGTGGTGAGGATTCATGAAGTACCACTATTGATTTTATCTGATCGAGATCTGACATTTACCTCTACGTTATGGAAAAGTGTCCAACATGATCTATACACTAAGCTGAACATTAGTACGGCCTATCATCTCCAAAATGATGGACAATCTGAGTGGACTATTCATACATTGGAAGACATGTTGAGAGTTTTTTCTATGGACTTGAAAGAAGAATGGGACCAACAGCTTCCTCTAGTCTAGTTCTCTTATAATAACAGTTCTCACATGAGTATCAAAATGACTCCATGTGAATCCCTTTATAGGAAAAGTTGTAGAACACTAAAATGATGGGATGAGGTCGGTGAACTTTTGCTGATAGTTCCTAAAATGGTCTAAGAAATGGTGGAAAAGGTGAAAACCATTCAACAACACATCAAGGTATCCCAAAGTTGATAGAATATCTATACAGACAATCATTGATAGGACCCGAAGATTATGGTTGGAGTCATGGTATTCATCCTCATATGTCCATGGAAGAGGATCATGATATTTGAAAAGAAAGGAATGTTAAGTCTCAGGTACATCAGCCACTTTGAGATTCTTGATCATGTCTGAGTTTTGGCCTATTGACTAGCACTTCCACCTGTAATGTTCAAAGTACACTATGTATTCCACATATCTTTCTTGAGAAAGTACATATCAAATCCCTCACATGTACTGAATTTAGAGGTGTTGTAGTTGGAAAATAATCTCTCTTATAAGAAGTAGTCAATGAAGATCTTGGAATATAGAAATAAATATCTATGCAACAATACTAATCACTTGGTCAAAGTACTATAGTGGAACTATAATTATGAAAAGGCAATATGAGAACCAGAGGAAGTGATGAAGTATAAGTACCCCAACCTATTTTAACCTTAGTATGTAAAAATAATTTTGAGGATAAAATTTCATAAGGGGGGAAGGATGTAACGATCTATAATTCAATCAATGAAATTGTATTTATTATAATTATTTCATATTGTATAAATCGCATAAAATCGCATAAAGAACACAAAACAAACTTTATAATTGAATAATAAATGAAATAAGGGTTTTTTTCAGAAATTAAGGAACCTATACCAATTGAATAGTAACTTGACCTTTGGAATAATAATATGACCCTTATGAATAGTAAATTGGCCAATATAATAATAAACTCACCAATGAAAGTATAAATTAAATTTATTCATCTTATAAATGAAAATATGATATAATTATATCATAGTAAATAAATGTTTTGAAAATGATAAATTAAGTATTTTTATTCTTGTGAAACATAAATGTTTATTTACAATTTAATAATTAATATATTGATTTAAAAGAAAAATTATCTTCATAAAATATATTCATAGATTAAAATTTTTTTGTCATATTATTATAAGATAATTTTAGGAGACCTTAATTTATTTTTCAAGGTGTTATAAAATCAATAGTAATTTTAAAATTGGGATTTCTCGAATAAATGATGATTTTAGATAAAAATTAAAATTATCATATTTATAAAATTATTTTCATAAAATGGATTCTATTTTTTAATTCTATACATCTAAAAATTGTTAGGGTTAATTTTTGGGATTTTTCTAAAATAGTTCAATTTTGTGAATAGTGAAATACAATAATTTATAGTATAAGCTAAATACATGAATTATTGGGTCAAGTTTGATTTATAGATGATGTAAGAACATTTATTTAGAAATAAAATGCACTATTTACTGTAATTATTCACAATAATCCGCATTATTCATAGTCTTGAGCCAAAATAACAAACTAATGAGTAAAATAATCAACAAACACCCCTCTCCTCTACTATAAATACCACCCCTCACCACACCTTCTCCTCACACCACCAATGCCTTGAATATTATCCAAATTATACCCAATACTCTCCCAATACTCTTCCCCCCCCCCCCTTACAAGAGCCTTTTATCTCAACAAAATACCAAACTTATTTTCTTAAGGAGGTTCTCAAGGAGGAGAAATTCAAGAGGCAAAATCATCTTCCATTATCTTTTAATTTCTTTTATTATTCATTATATTATCATTATATCTTAACCTCCCCTTATTCAAGTTACATGATAAATCCATTATATTTTATATACTATAATTTTATTTTTTTAATGGATCCACCAATCATCTTTTCTCTTCCCCCGTCCTTTTGTACTAAAAATGAAAACATCATCCGTGATGTGTTGATTTATCGTATTCAAGGATGAAGAGTTTCTAGTTTCCATTAACACCTTCAAAGATTATCATAAATCAAATTTTATGGTTAAACCATATTATAATATATATTACATCCTATGTAATTTTCTAGAACTATTATATATACATGATATTAATTAATAAACCAAAACTAGTTAATGATGATCGAAAATGCCAAAATAATCTAAACTATTATCATTAACATTTTATGTAATGAATCATCCACACATACGAAAAAAAATTATACATAAGAACATTTTATATTCTTTAAGTTCATTAATAATATATAATTTCAATTATTTATGACTATTATCATTTTAAATGATTTTTTATACCTGTATACAAGTTACCGATCATGAAAACCAAGGAAACGAACACCCCCAAACAATAGAATTATATCTTATAACTCATAAAAAAAGACATAAATGAACTTAGTAAAACTATAATAAATCAAATACATGTATAAAAGGTTATTAATTAATTAATTAATGTATTTAATCTGATTATCTAGGACATTGAGTGAAAGTGCAGAACACTTTTGGACATGAGGAAAGGAATTCTTTCTAAACCTCCATTTTTCCTTCAGGTTACGCTTACTCTCTCTTTACCCCAATGTAATTATTATTTATTATTATATAATTATTATAAATTATGTTTATATGTTCCAAAATCATGTATCCAGATCATTTAATACTTATTTTTTTGCGATATACATGTTTTAAAAAGGTTTACTTCTCAATTCTCCCCGATAAGAAAGCCCGATTAAAGGGAAATTCCCGATTTCATACCCATTTTCATGTTCACTATATAATTTATTTTAAAAAACCATTATTTTAAAAAAATCACTCATTTTATTTTGAAAAAACTACATTGGTTCATTTCTGTTTTTATATAAAGGATTCTTCCTTTTACTCTTTAAATGCTCTTTAATATATTCCTTAAACCACACTAAAATGTTTTATTTATAATATTTATTAAACATTGTTTTACATTTTTTCAATCTAGTTTTACATAAATTGTCATTTTTTATGCCAATTTTCCCTATCAATTTCTATATATGGTTTAAATTCATTCTTTCATAGACACCTTTATGATGCACCCATTTGTTATGCTTTATGATATGATTACGATACCTATTTCTTTCCATGGGTAACCCTTATGTTTATTCCTTATCTAAGATTATTCATGTGGAACACATATTCATGAACATGTTATGATGGGTGTCCTCATATATTGCTCCAATGAATTGGGTAATGTTTAGTCTCATGATACGTTATGTGTAATGGTCTTGGTTGTTAACCTGGACCCATGCTCCTCCATGTGCAGTGGTCATGGCAGTTATCCTTGACTCATGCCCTTCCATGTTAAATGGTCTTGGCGGTTAGCCTTGACTCATGCTTATGTCATGTTGTGTGTTTTCTTCACATTTCTATGATTAAATGATTACATGATCCCATGTTCTATATATTATGCTTCTATATGTTTATTCATGTTCCATGACTTTTAATGTCATCATGTTATGCCTTATGACACATGTGTTATGATTTATTACTTTTTTTATTCCATTATTGGGATTTTAACTCATATCTTTGTAAATGTATTCCCCTGGTTACCATATATAGATGTTAGATCTTGTTATAGAGTTTAAATAAAATCTATTTTCATTTTGGTTTCATGTTTTTAGTTTTATATAACTAAACCTCCCAATAAACTGGAATTTATAATCCTTGGTTTGTATTTAATGGTTAATTATGCTTAAAATCATGTAATAATATGTGTAAAAGGATAGAGCCATCATATTCCTAGTAAAATTTTGGTGTGAGACTTATACTGAAGCATCCAAGGTAACCTAGAAGGGATATTAATTTCCATATTGAATTATACACTATTGGGAATGTGGCTGAGAGAGAATATGGTTGATTTGGGGTATTGGGTTTGAACCTCAAGGGGGATTCCTACATACCCCATTTGGATGGGAATCAAATCCCGCATAGTTTTATTATGAGGACATGCATCCATAGTTACCTTATAAATTCTTGTCTCATAGGAGAGTATGCCCCTTTTAAGGGATTATGATGGGTCTTACTCCTAATGAAGATTCCCTGATGAATTAATTTGTGGCCATGAGTAATTGATTGACTCATGGGGGTTTGGGGGTTTGGTTTGGGGATTAATCCTACAGAGGATTACCATAGATGCGTTTAGTGATATGATTGGGGATTACTACTTAAAAGAACTCCCATGGATGAGATAATGGGGCTTATACCAAGTAGGAGGACCATTGAATCATATGACTAGGGATTACAGACGCACGCCTGTCATAGGGCGTGGCAAAAGTAATTTAATTTTCTTAGTGCAGCATAGAAGCTGACCAAGGTCATCTCACTTGAGGATATTTCTCAATCATTTACTTAATTAATCTAATTTAACTAAACTACTTCTTTTTGGTGTTTTTATATTATCTAGTAATGGGTAAAAATTAAATTAAAATAAATGATAAAACTAACATGCAAGGACAAAATGCAATTAATTAAGAAAGAACTTGGCCTTTATGGGTTGGTTTGTGGGTTTCATCATTCTCCTTTTTGGTATTTAAATTAAGTTTTATAATTCAATTATGAGATCTCATTCATGAATTACTATTCTTTTATTTATTAGTGTGAAATCTTGAATGCATTTTACAATCTTAACTTCACCGCCTCCTATAATCAAGGTTGATGGCACACCTCGATCGAGAGTGTGTCATCTTCCAAGACCTGGCTCCATCGTATGCCATTTCAACCATTGAATGTCTCAAATCCATCGTATGAAGATCTTGTATCCAGTATAAGGGAGGGAAAATATTTAATAAAAGAATATAAATGAGTTTGAGATCAGTTTCGTGGTGGACGATCGCCACACCCGTGCACATCACTCTTGCTCATCACAAACTTAATAAAAATCAGAATTTAAGCACAGAATAAATGAAATTTCCACATAACTCCACCATGACAAGTCTTGGGTTAACCCCTCATATTTTAGGGTAATAGGTCACGGTGGATAATATGAGAAGAATAAAAGAAGAAAAGAAGGAGAAAAGATGAAGAAGAAAACCAGGTGGATGGGTGGACTCAAAAATAATGCATGAATTTTATTATAAATCTAAATTACAACGGAAAACTAAAACAAAAATAAATAAATTAAATTAAATGGGGAATATTTGTGGTCGGCCTCCCTTGGTGGAGATCTCCTCCTTGGTGCCTTGAAGGAATGGATGGAGAATGGGATGCTTTGGAAAGGAGGTGAGGGCCTCCTTTTATAGGCAGAATTCCACTCCCTAACTTTTGTGCATTGTATACCCCCTTAATGACATCTTCACGCATTCCACCCTTCATTAATGTTGTTCATAAATATCTTGGACGTCTCTCCTACAAATATCAGCCAATATGTAAACCTTATGAAGGAGTTATGAATTTTTCATTATCGGTTTCTATTTCTGGATGAAACTTCCAAGAAAGTTCCTCCAAAAGAATGTCGTTCACTAGCCTCCTTAATGATCTCCGAAATCCTCCACATTTATTTTAGAGACTCCCCTATCTTTCCTAGTGATATCCCATGTGGAAACACATCATTTAGACTTGTGTAGGCCGAGTTTGATGTCTGTTACATTGGGTGGGTCCATGCTGTCCGCCCGGAAAAATTCCCATCTTCAATGAATTTTTAGACCCTTTAGATGACCGAATCAGCTCCTGGTCCAACAGAAAAAAATAAAGTAAATAAAATAAGGAATCTAAAAAAAATTGAATCAGAAAATTTGCAATTTTATTTTTCCTGAAATGACCAAAATACCCCTGACGTAAAATTCTGTCAAAAATCCAGAATTTGTCATTTTTCACATTTCGGTTCAAAATAACACTAAAACCTAAAAACATGGCAATTATCCATTCAATAACAATATGGTGGGATTATAAAAAATGATTTACAGCATAAAATATGTGAAAATATGAGATTCATCACTCCCCCATACTTAAACATTGCACTCCTGGGCAATCATCTTACATCCAAATCAAAATCCACACAACAATAAAAAATTAGAAAATATCAATGATTTTATCCAAAATAGAATTCAATCATGTCTCATATATAAATAATAATTCTCTCATTTTCATTTCAATCATTAAAATTTTTTCAAACTCATAAATAAATCCATGTCCCAATCACAACCTACCTCACATTGAATTTTATGTCACTCTTCACTCAAGAGAAATTGAATCTAGAGTTATACTCATACTTGAAAATCGTATGTGTCACCATAGGTTTGTGAAAATTTTCATTTCTCCATAGCGTGAAACATAAAAATTAATTTAATCATGAGGGATTTAATTAAAGGATCAAATGATTCTGTGTCTTAGGGTTGGTGGGAAAATTATTGAAAAAAGTTCCAGGCTAGAAAGAGGTGGTTGGACTTTTAAGTACAATGCATGATAAAATGAAGGGAAAACACAGGTAATTCCTCTCTCAATCCCACTTGAAAATTTGAAAAAAAACTTCACCACCCCCTTTTATGACATGGTACATGAGCCAATAAGTGCTTATAATGAATGATATCATCTATGTTCTCCCCTTTTTTTCAAATCTCCAGAAAGGTACAACTTTATTTTCTTTTTATTTTTTTTATGGAGGATGAGCTGAAAATTGAATACAATGAATGAATGAAAATTCATGCCCTTGATTTTTGAGAGGGACATGAGTCATAACAGAATGTACAATGATGAATTCAAACTCATCTCCATTTTTTTTCTTTTTTTTAAGGAGAAATGGATGAAACAAATAAAGAACAATGAAAAGATGAAACATGCCCAATTCTCTTATTGTCCACTTCCCAAAGTATTGACACACACCTCAAACCACCCATAAACGATACAAATCCCAAGTAACACACACGAAAGGACCTTCCCCCACACTCAAACTTGAAATAACCATGCAAAAATACTAAAAGTGCTGGTAGGTAAGGAAAAATGGGCTTGTAATGTGGCTTAAACCTATAAAGAAATTCATGGCATCTAAGGGATTTTGAAGGATAAATGTTAATGTGGGTCTCAAGATAAAATTTGGCTAGCCAAAGATATGCCTCAATCATTTTAAATACATTTGATGAATTCCAAAGCTTTGAAAGAGAATTATTCACAAATTCTGGTTCTCACACAAAATTCAAGTTTCATTCAAGAAAGTGTGGGTTTTAGGAAGAATATGTAAAAGTGGTTTAGAATACCTCACAGTATTGGAAAAATATTTTGAGTCAGTGTTTCATGGTCATGGATTTCAAAAATCATCCAAACTCATTAAAATGCCTGAAAATCCATTTCAACGGAAAATAATTCATATCAACAATCATTTAAAATCAATTATTTCAAAAATCATTTAAAATCATTCAAAATCAATTGATTTGTGAAAAGTGATAAGAATATTCATTAAATCTCAAAATATTTTTTGGACCAAAAAATTAAAGGAGTTTAAATGATAATCGTAAAAATTTAAGTCCCTTTTGAAATATTGATTCGGTCCTCTTCCTCTAATTATCAGGGCTTCCTTCTACCTTCATGATCATACAAAAGAAAAATTACTAAATTAATCACAAGGATCATTTCATTTAATCTAAAAATGAAAAGAGGGAGGGGGGCACATGATAGACTATTTCATAATGCTAAATTTGAAATTTAAATTCCTAATATTGAAAATTAAATTACTATAATGAATGTAAAGGATAAATCTTGGTATGATCCCCCCAAGTGGTCCCTGGAATCTTTTACTACCTCCAGAGGGAAGTACCAGCTTTTATCCATAATCTATTCGTGGATGAAGCTTCTTTGATTTGAACCACCACATGTGGTTCTTCCCAGCTTAAAGATCTTTGTTCTTGTTGAGGAGGACTCCATAGACAGAGTATACCAGATCCACCCCCTTCTCAATTTGGTACATCATTCATGGAGGGGGTTGGATGAATTAGGGAACCTCCTCTTCATTTGTTGCTACTTGTGCAACATTACCTTTCCCTTCTTGTGCTCCACCTAGTAAATATTCGGTGTGTTCAGGGAGCATTAAATGTTCCTCAAAAGGTGTATTTTCTTTTCCCTCATCATCCTCCAAGGCATAATATGAAATGGCTGAATCTGAAAATTCAAAACTATTACGGGTGATACTCAAATTATTTTCAATAAAATTAAAAGAGTTTGAGTTTAAGATTGTATCATCTCCCGAAGTCAGTTCGACATTAATCTCATCTTAAATTGAATGTGCCTCTTGGAGTTGATCATCACTGGATGGAGGTAGGTAGTCGGGCTCCTCCACCTCATGTTTGGATTCAACATCATGGATGTCTTCAGTGAGATCAGGAAAGACTAGTGGCACTTCATTCTTGGCCTTGAATATTTTTAATTCAGCTTGGATTTCATCGACCATAGCCATCAAATATTCCAATGAGAACCATGTTGCCATGCCTCTTTCCACTTGCTTGACCGTAATCATCAGCGCATCGGCTCTTCATTGGAGGGCCTCCTCAGGGTAGTCAATTTCTTCCTACTGCACCTGTGAGTAATTGTTCCATGCAGAATAATTTGAATTTGAATGGATCATGGAAAAAAGTTTTTTTTTAGTTTTAAAAAAAATAATAATGAAAGCTATCTAAAATTTAAAAATATAAAAAGTAAAGTAAACAACTGATTAGCTCCCCGACAATGGTGCCAGTTTTGATGCACGTCTGTCATAGGGCATGGCAAAAGCAATTTAATTTTCCTAGCGCATCATTGAAGCTGACCAGGGTCGTCTCACTTGAGGAGATTTCTCAATCATTTACTTACTTAATATAATTTAACTAAACTACTTATTTTTGGTGTTTTTATATTATCTAGTAATGGAAAACAATTAAATTAAAATAAATGATAAAACTAACATGCAAGGACAAAATGAAATTAATTGAGAAAGAACTTGGCATTTATGGGTTGGTTTGTGGGTTTCATCATTCTCCTTGTTGGTATTTAAATTAAGTTTTATAATTCACTTATGAGATATCATTCATGAATTACTATTATTTTATTTATTATTGTGAAATCTTGAATGCATTTTTCAATCTTAACTTCACCGCCTCCTATAATCAAGGTTGATGGCACACCTCGATCGAGAGTGTGTCATCTTCCAAGACCTGGCTCCATCGTATGTCATTTCAACCACTGAATGGCTCAACTCTATCGTATGAAGATCTTGTATCCAGTATAAGTGAGGGGAAATATTTAATAAAATAATATAAATGAGTTTGAGATCAGTGTCGTGGTGGACGATCGCCACACCTGTGCATATCACTCTTGCTCATCACAAACTTAATAAAAATCAGAATTTAAGCACATAATAAATGAAATTTCCACATACCTCCCTTGGGAAAAGTCTCAGGTTAACCCCTCATATTTGAGGTTAAGAGGTCACGATGGATAATTTGAGAAGAATAAAAGAAGAAAAGAAGGAGAAAAGATGAAGAAGAAAACTGGGTGGGTGGGTGGACACAAAAATAATGCATGAATTTTATTATAAATCTAAATTACAACTGAAAACTAAAACAAAAATAAAGAAAATAAATTAAATGGGGAAGATTTGTGGCTGACCTCCCTCGGTGGAGATCTCCTCCAAGGTTCCTTGAAGGAATGGATGGAGAATGGGATGCTTTTGAAAGGAGGTGAGGGCCTCCTTTTATAGGCAGAATTCCACTACCAAACCTTTGCGCGTTTTATACCCCATTAATGACATATTAACGCGTTCCACCCTTCATGAATGTTGTTTAAAAATATCTTGTCCGTCTCTCCTCCAGATATCAGCTAATTTGGAAACCGTATGAAAGAGTTATGAATTTTTCATTCTCGGTTTCTATTTATGGACGAAGCTTCCAAGAAAGATCCTCCAAAAAAATGTCGTTCACTAGCCTCCTTAATGACCTCCAACAACCTAAAAATTTATTTTAGAGACGTCCCTATCTGTCCTAGTGATATCCCAGGTAGAAACACATCATTTAGACTTGTGTAGGCCAATTTTGATGTCTGTTATGTTGGGTGGGTCCACGCTGTCCGCTAGGAAAAATTCCCATCTTCATTGAATTTTTAGCCCCTTTAGATGACCGAATCAGCTCCTGGTACAGAAGACAACAATGAAGTAAATAAAATAAGGAATCTAAAAAAATTTGAATCAGAAAATTTGAAATTTTATTGTTCCTAAAAGTACCAAAATACCCCTGACATAAAATTCTGTCAGAAATCCAGAATTAGTCGTTTTTCACATTTGGGTTCAAAATAACACTAAAACCTAAAAACATGACAATTACCCATTCAATAACACTATGGTGGGATTATAAAAAATTATTTATAGTATAAAATATATGAAAATACGAGATTCATCAATTACTCCAGAGAAGGATTCCCATAGGATAGTGTGATTGGGTATTAATCCTAAAAAGGATTCCCATTGATGAGATTTCAGGTCTTAATCATGAAGAGGATTACATTAGGATAATATGACTAGGGATTACTCATGTAAAGGAATCCCATTAAATTCGTGATCATGAAGATTTCATGACCACCATCTACCTATAATACCACGTGAGTCATGCTCGGTGTGAGAAACCAGTGGAAACAAAAAATCCATGAAACCACACGATCTGCCTTGCCCTAAAGTTGTAGGCATGGCCTCGAGGACCCACACCTATGGGGGAACTCTGAAGGAAAGTGAGAGGAAGATTCAAAGGATTATCCCTTGTTAAAAAAAGCATATGAATAGGTATATTATATAATAATGGTTATCCCCTATGTCCACATGAGTGAGGATGATTCATGCTTGAATGTTATGGACAAGGGAGAGTGGAAGATCCAATAAACCACACACATCTCCTCCTCTGCTGATAGAAGAGGATGAGAGTACGGGAGAGATAAGTTTTAGTACCCCCAGTTTGAGGTATGTAGCCTTTTTTAATGTTTTTTATGAGTTTACGGGCATGGGATGAGTTGGGAAAATCTCGGGAGAGTTTGGAATGTTTTTGGATGAGTTTGGAGGATTTTAAAGGGGCGCACGGTTTGAACACGGTTAGTGTAAATCGTGCGGATGCTCCAGGAACCCATGTAGGGAGAAGCAGTAGGCTAATAACGACCTACGCATGGTTTTCCAAACTGTGAAATGAAACCGTACGGGCACCTGCTCTCAAGGAAGTGGCGTACACACGGTTAGCGCACGGTTTGCCAAACTGTGCAGGCTAACTGTGTGGTTACTTAAAGTTGGGGTTTTTAAGTCCCGGATCCCTCGGGCTTGACCTAAAACACTCCTCTCGTCCTCCCACTAGATCCTCACTTATTATTTTCGGTTCTCATGGGCTATAAGGGCTCTCCCACTCATTTTGGAAGGGTTTTGATGAGGATTGAAGAGGTTTTGAAGGCGATTCCTCCCAGGTAAGTCTTCTCCCATGGTTTCTTTGTGTTTTTCTCTAGATATGATCTTCCCTCCTTCTTGGTTATCTAGATATAAACTTTTTGTGTGTAGATCTAAGGTTTTGGTGGCCATGGATGATGTTTTTAAGGCTTTTGGGTGTTAGGGAAGAGGATCTTGAGAGGTTTTGGCAGTGCGTTAGCCGGTTTTCGAGTTACGGTTGCGTGTGGATCGATTTCTCAGTAACCCTAAAGGAAGGTGGATTCTCTCTTGACTCCACTTGGTGGAATTGTGTGGTGCATTTAAAATTAAATTTTATGCTTTAAATTTAATTGGTAAATCATGTGGAAAATTTGTTGGAAAATTTATGGGTGATGAAATTGGGGTTTTTCGGCATGAAATGGGGATTTTTGGGTAAAAATGGGTTTTGTTGGAAATGGATTCAATTGGATGATTTTGAAAATATTGATTTTAAATTGACAATGAACTGGAGCATGAAAATGTCATGTGATGGTGTTTGCGATAATGTGAGATTGTTGTGTGGCTCGTTCTTGTGTGGATACGGATGGGATTTTGTATTAGAATGTGTTTTGATATTGTAGAGTGGTCATGAAACTGTCACCATAATCAGTTAAATGGATGGATAATGGATGGAAGGGCCACCATCTAGGCAAGTGGCCGAGAAAGTACCACTTTTTGGGTTGTGAACGGGTGGCCGAGAAAGTACCCCCGTTGTTGGTTGATTGCTTGACTATGTGATGTTTGTATATTGGGATTTTGAGTGAAATGTGAACATGGTAACTGAAATGTGGCTTGATTGTTGTGTCTTTCCCTTGTGTGGCATGTTTGGATTTTGTAATAAGTATGAAAATGGGATTGTTCTATATAAAATGATGTATATAAATGTGATGACGGTTTATCCTAGTGGTGTGTGTATGGAAGTAATTTGGGGAAATCCTACTGAGTAGTTGTACTCACCGCCTGCTTTGGAACTTTGGTGTCTTTGCAGATGTAGTATACCGGGACATGGGAAAAGGTAAGGCATCACCTTCTTTTAGAGGTGCCTCGTGATGCTTGGTGGAGCATGGAGTTTGGAGCTGGAGTGGAGCTGTGGAGGTGTCACGGATTGTCGTGACTATATTTTGTTTCCATTGTACTCGGATGTTTTGGAAATGTTCGGTTGTATGAACCTTGGGGTGTTATATCATGATGGGGTAAATTGGAATTCATGCATTTTTAACTTTTGGTCGTTGGTTGTTTGAGTAATCCTCTTGAGGGAAAATAGTTCCCCACTTTTCTCTTGAAGCCCTTGGCATTTATTGACAGCCTTTGTCACCTTGGGAATTTTGCTTAAGGCCAATTAACCCTCACTACCTCCTCAAGCCAATGAGGTAGGGGCGGGGTGTTACAATTGGTATTAGCTTGTTTGGTCCTTCGGAGTTGATTCTCATATTTGGAGTTAACATTAGTTCTTGGTAATTCCTTGAGTCAGCATGGTAGCAAGGTGTAGGACTGTTGGAACTTGGAATGTATAGCATAAAAGGACCTAGCTAACCCTTTTATGATGAACTTCAAGTTACTAGGGAGTTGGGTACATAAGTGTTTTGAAGACACTTATAGGCATTGGAAATCTCATTGTTGTGGGTGTAGCCAATGAGATGAGCATGACATATATGATAGAAATGACTTCCCTCTAGGATGCATATTTCATTGGGTTTAATGATTTATGGGTTGAATTAAAAAAATGGTTTTTCAAATGGGTGAACCTGAAATGTGAATAAACATGGTAGTTTGAAAATGGTTGATTTTCAAAAATAGTGTAACATGGAAAATGTGCAAGAATGGAAAGCCTGGTTGTGATTGATTGTTATGAAATGGAACTTTACATGGTTGATTCGTGAAGTCTACGGAAGGGAGACTCATGATTTTTTGTTTTATATTTATAGAAATGGCATCGGGTAGGCATCGTAGAGACCAACTGGAAGTGGCTGATGAGAATGTGGTTACACCTGAGCCCTAGGTGAACCAGCAGCTAGTGAAAAGTATAGTCCAAGCCTTCTAAGCAGTGGGAAGTATAAATTTAGTGGAAGAGCCCAAGCATGTTGACTATGCATCTCAGTTTTAGAATCAGAACCCACCCGTTTTTAGGGGTGATGCAGACCCAGAAAGGGCAGAGGCATAGCTGTTTCGAATAAATAGAATTTTTGAATTCTTGGGAACCCCGACCGAGATGAAGGTCAAGCTAAAAATGTATAAGTTGGAGGATATATCCCTTCAATTTTGGGAACTGGTAGTCCAAACGGGGACTGTAAATACCCAAAGCATAACGTACATGGACATTACATTACTTTTGTGGAATACTTAATAAAAGACAAAAATAGACGCCCAAAGATCATATTAGTTTAGTGTCTTTGGAAACTCGGAACGTAATCTTCTAATCATGGTGAAAGATCTTCAACATCTCCCATTAAGATCTTATCCTTTTTTTTATTACCTAAAACCTTTCTTTATATCCTGGGGAAAAGAAAACATAAAAAGGGTGAGCTCAAATGCTCAGTAAGGGTAAACATAGAGAACATAAAACAATCCATAAACATTTGATTTCAAAAACATGAACATAAAATCTAAACATCAAAATCTTGAGCAAAGACATAAATGTTGGAAGTACGTAAGTCATATATCATAAAGGAACATCAATCATGATTAAATAGAATGGGAATAAAATATGTGATTGTGGAAACCATTAAGAACATGATATTATTTCCATGGTAGCCAAGGCATTACATCCATAACCATCTTAATGGACAAAGTCTCTTTCTGAATTGAGTTCACTCCTCATTTCAGTCCTGTAACACTGAACCAATTTAACTTACCGTTCCAGCCATGTCTATCTTAGGAGATATAAATCATTACCCAATTCATTGGAGGTATATATAGGTCCCACCCATCTCATAATGAAATCATTCTTACGTGTGCCACAACATAAACATAAATTATCCATCATAACCCGAAGAATAAAATGGGTTTCCTAAACATCATCCCATCATAACATAATCCATATAAAACAAATTGATATCATTTCATCGTAAGGGAATTGAAACCATGTAAATCATAGAGACATTATACTTGAAACATACACATATGAAATAATGTCATCTTAGATGGAAAATGGTTTTGATAGAACACTTGCGATAAATTCTTGAGGAAAATACCCTTTCTTATTCAAAATCATTTTGTTTTCACAAAATTCCATGCAATTGTAAAAGAAAATGATTTTGTAGAAAATTTCATGAAATATTTTAAAGTATTCTTCATAAAAATAAGGTGTTATGAAACCGTAAAAATCTGTTCATTCTGTATAAGTTAAAAAAAACATTCTTCTCGTACTTTTAACAGAAAAGTCAAAAAGTACCATGTATGGTAAACAAAAGAAAGATTCCATACATAACACAAAGTAAAAGTCAAAGAAGCGTAAAAATTAATTTAAACATACATGGAAGAATATTAAACACTTTATGAAAAAAAATTGTGGACATGGATGAAAAATATAACCCCAGCAAATACTTACGTATAATAATCTCAGATAAGAACGAGATTGGAATAGTTATCCCTTACCTTAGATCTGATATGCTTCATACGTATCCGAACTTCCTGTACAATGATTTAAATAGTGTAATTTACTTATTACAGAATCATATTCATTATTATGATATCATATATCATTCACTTATGACTTTATATTACCTGTTCTTTTGTAAATTCCATGTTAAAGCAGTGTTTTGGGTAAAATCATTTTATTTATCGTACGTGTTTGGACTTATTGTTCTTGATATTTTTATTACTTATATCATGATTTACTTACATCCAGAATTTAAATAATGATTTATATATCAAATATATTAAGTATATATATATATATAATATATAGATAAATGAAATGAAATGCACCGTTTATGGAGATGGTCGGACGTATGTATGCATGAACGCTGTTTTCTTTTCCTTATCGACTTGAATGGAAGTAAGTAGATGACATATATATATATATACATAAATCCAGTAGATTTATCATTTAATATATTTCATTATTATTCATTATATATACTTTATAATAATTCTTGAGTGGTTAACATGGACAATGAATCTCATCGCGTCGTGGAGACAGTAATCCGTACGTACGCACGAGCGATGATATCATTCCCATAATTATTGAATTCAATTGGAGTGGATGATATAATATCTCAGAATTAGTATGATTTTATAATAAATATAAATAGTTATTCTTTACACCATTATACCCATCCAAGTAAGGTGGTGGTGGAAAAACAGATTACACCACGGCACGGAGACGGTATTTCGTACGTACGCACGCACAGTGATTTCTTTTTCCATAGGATGGATAAAAGGTGAAATGGGGTTGTTTCATATTTATAATAACATATAAGTATATAAGTAATACTGATGTTATTACTTTATATTGAAACAACTAAATAATAGGAAGTAGAAGAAGAAAGAAACTTGAATGAGTCGGTAGAAGAGATTACCTCTTCCTCGACGCACCTCCTTTAAACTTCTTCTTTGGGAAGTAGAGTTGGTCTTTTGAGAAGACCCGATCCTCCAGAATGTTTTTATGTAAGTGGAGAAGATAAATGGGCAGGGTTTGGCCGAGATTCAAGGCTCAAAAGGGTATTAAGAGAAGAGGGAAGGGGTTCCCTTTTTATAAGGGAGGAGAGGGGCATCTTTGGAAAGACATAAAATATTATTTTATAATAAAGTCATATTCGGTTTATAATAGCTCCAAATTGATTTATTTCAAATCTAAAGTGGGGATGGGTCTAAATAATCTCAACCAATAGGTTTTATGACATTTTTAGGTTACTATTTTAACCTTATCATTTAGATTTATCTCTAAGTTAAATAATTTATCTTTTACCGTGTCTTCTTGTTTTCTTACACTATACGGTTAATAAACTTACTATAACCCGGAAAACTAACCCAAAGTGGTTCCTTATTAATATATATAACCATATCTATGTCATTGTACTGAACCTTATATTTTTAGGAATATAATAACAATTAATAATATAATATTTGTTTTAAAAACTATTTCATGTCAATTTTGACACTATTTGGTAATTGATTTTTTTCAAAATCATAAAATCATTATTAGTTCAAAAAAAGGTAATTAAATCAATAATAACATGTCATATTAACCTAGAAAATTATTTTAATTCATAAAAAATCTCAAATTACATTTTTTCGGTATTTGTAATATCAACTATTTTAATATTTCATTATTTATGTAATTACTACATCATCATTGTGTCATAAATAACTTAAATTATTTAATTTCTAAAAATTATAAATAAAATACCATTAGGTAGGAAATATTTTTATCTTTCTAATGAATATTTATAGTCGAATTCATCTTATGTATATCTCTATATTAAAAAAAATTTAGTTATTAAACTTTGATTTTAACTATTTTAACTATTTTTTAAATAAAATAATAATAAGTGACCTAATCTAATCCAAGTGAACCTAAAGGGTAATATATTATTCCTAAGGTTGTTTTTGGTAGAATTAAACTTATCAAATATAATTAGGACATGTTTTAGGGTAATAATAATTTCATTTTTACCCTTAATTACCCTATTTACTTTTAACCGTGGTAAATAAAAGTAAAAAGTTACTATTCACCAAAAAATATTTTTATCTTATTGAACCACATTTTACTCCTTGATATTAACTGTGTCTCTCAGATTTTTGAAATTCCACTCACAGAAGCGGTAAAATTAAGTTTTATGTAAATTTTCAAATTCTCTTAGGAGGTGGGTAAAAGACGGTGATAAGTTCAATAAAATTTTTATATATCTAAAATTATTATAAAATAACTCCAATGAATTACATTGAACTTATAAAGGTATTACGTATAAATTTTGACCTAAAATAAATTTAAATAAAATAAATAATTATTTAAATAAAAAGTCGGTTTTTAAATAGTAACCCAGTGTTTTCACTATTCATCAAAAATTGAAAGTTTTCAGAAAAATACCAAAAAATCACCCTAGGATAATTTCGATATTCCAAATCTAAAAATGAAGTCCATTTTGAAAGATAAAATTTATAAAATTTAAAAAAGTGGGTATTAATATTCATAATGGTTAGGTCATAATAATATTATAATAATATCTCGTTTAGTGAAACTTGGTATTGCGTACTACACACGCTATTGAAGAAGGTCTTGATTGTGTGTAATGCAAGCTAAGTCAGGGCAGCATGTACTGAAAGCTCTATTTAGTGTTGTGTATAACATAATCAAAACTTGTTTCATTTATACATTAAACGAAATCTATACATATTGTTGTGTTGAATAATTTCCACAAAACGAACTTGAAATTGTGTATAACATGAGCCAAGAATAGTGTTGTATATACTGCAAGCTAATACGGTGTTGCATATAGTACAAGCTAATCTTTGTGTAGTTTATAATAGAATACATTAAAGAAATTAAAAAGAATAATTCTCATAAAATCTCAGGTTGTTACATTCTACCCCCCCCCCCTAATGAATTTCGCCCTCGAAATTCGTCGGGGTTATAAATGGTTTACTACTTGAAAGTTTCTTTCATAGAAACCCACATCGTAAAAAGGAATACCAAAAATTATCTTTAAAAAGTAAAGTATGAAATGTAACAGTTACCCAAATTAACTAATCACTGGGTTTCCACATAGGATAATATAGGTGAAAATATGGATATGGAAGAGAAATATAACCATCATGTTCTGATGGAGAGTGGTAGAAGACATGGATTTGATAAAGCCAACAGTCACAAAGCCAAAAATTTGTGATGATCTAAGGTACCATCTAATTCATCGAATATAAGGGCACTAGAACAACCTTTTTGGTTTTCAAGATCATTTCCCCAACGTTGAAGAATTTGAATTAGAAGAAATACTTACTTTATTTCGGTATAATCTCACCGTTGTTTGTGACTTGAACAATTTCTACTTCATCTCTTAAAAAAATGAAGTTGAATTTATCATTCGTGAAGTGTTAGCAGATCATGTGATAGAATGATGATTCATTCCATATGTCTCAGAAAAAAGGTTAGAAAAAGTTATCAAAAATACATAAGTCCATCTATGGTGAGGTTAATCATATATGATTCCAAAAATGGACTTATACTTTATCTATCATACCTATTTATAAAATAAAACTAGTTTCTACTAACCAGGGACTTCCTGTAGGCCAGAGGTAGGAGATAAAGGCCTGGCGCACATCAGTTATGGGTTCGATTCCCACAACCTTGTCCAACGCGACAGGTTGTCGCATGTTCTGCAGGTTGTCTTTTTTCTAAAACTATACTATCATAACATTTCATAAATAAAAAGTTATATCATTATCCAACACTATATGATGTCAATTCCAACCTTTAGGCCTATCGAAAATACTTCTTTCCGATTACTAGAAATTTCCTCTACCAAGCATGTGAATTCTTCCATTTGTCCCCCATATATCATAAGATATATCTTTTTTGTCACATTCCAAACATTTGAATACCTTAATCATGTATTCTTTTGAAACATGAATTACCATAGAACCTTAGAGAAAACATGAATTCTACTAAAATTTTACTCTTTCCACATACCAAAATACCAAAAAAAATCTATATACTAAAAACATGATATCACTTTTTCCTTTTATCATCCATGAGCTCATGAATACTATCAAACATATTATTTTCTCCTTATCCTTTCATTATGCGCATATCATCTTCTTTCCAAAAAGATATCTGAATAACCTTTCATGGTTACAGGTACAATTCAAAATATACTTTCAAATACCTTAGGAAAAACAATAGTGTAACAATCCTTAGATGTTTCTTTATTCTATAGTACCATTAAATAACCTATACAACATTACCCTTGATAAACATACAATAATTCCACTACCTTCTTAAACCATTGACCAAGCTTCAACACTTCTTTCGTCTCATATATCATTTGTAGTCTCCTCATCATCATCCACATAAATAATACCCATATGACCATGCTGATTATCTTCATGAGATTTTCCCTTTGGGAATTGGTTTAAATAATGCCCATACATTCCACATTTAAAACATCTAATCATTGTTGATGTCGTAGCAATGCCATTATCCTTCTCCATGGTGTTAACTGAACCTTTTCCTTTGCACTTACTGAATTCGTGTCCTTCATTTCCACACCCAAAGCATCTTCCAGTTCCTTTGAAACATTATCCTTGATGCCTCTTCCCACATGATTTAAATGAGAGAAATTGAACTTTATTTCCTCTATGATCATCATGAAACTCCATCTTTCTCTTATTATCTGAGTTGGGAAACTTTTCAAAGTTGAAATTATTGATCATATAATGAGATTGCTGATTAGGCATAATAACAATGTTTGGACTTCCAAATCCCGTTTCATTGGGTTGCTCATGAGTAAGATCATTCCATTGTCCATCATATCTTCCAATATCGTGAATCTTCCTGTTTCCATCCATTTTCAAAAACCCAACAAGAATAGTGTGAGAGGCAAAAATCATGCTAGGGAAAAAAATAAAGTGGTAGTACGGTCAATATCTAACATCTTAGTTTAGATTCTATGATCATTACCATAATTATAGGACTATAACCTATATTTATACTTATCCTTAGGGACATCCCTAGACATACATTAAATATTTCTATGGATTTCACTAAAGATTTCACATCCTAGTTTCCAAAGGTTAACTAAACCTTCGCTCTAATACCAACTGTAAAGACCCAAAGCTTGACGTACATGGACATTTCATTACTTTTGCAGAATACTTAATACATGACAAAAACAGACTCCCATATATCGTACTAGTTTAGTGTCTTTGGAAACTCGGAACGTAATCTTCTAATCATGGTGAAAGATCTTCAACATCTCCCATAAAGATCTTCCCCTTTTGTTTTATTACCTAAAACCTTTCTTTATATCCTGGGGAAAAGAAAAAATAAAAAGGGTGAGATCAAATGTTCATTAAGGTTAAACATAGAGAACATAAAACAATCCATACACATTTGATTGCAAAAACTTGAACATAAAATATAAACATCCAAATCTTGAGCAAAGACGTAAATCTTGGAAGTACGTAAGGCATATATCATTAAGGAACATCAATCATGATAAAATAGCATGGGAATAAAACATGTGATTGTGGCAACCATTAAGCACATGATATGATTTCCATAATAGCCAAGGCATTACTTCTATGACCATCTTAGTGGACAAAGTCCCTTTCTGAATTGAGTTCACTCCTCGTTTCAGTCCTGTAACATTGAACCAGATTAACTTACCATTCCATCCATGTCTATCTAATGATATATAAATCTTTCCCAAGGCATTGGTGGGAGATATAGGTCCCACCCATCTCATAATAAAATCATTCTTACATGTTCCACAACATAAACTTAAATTATCCATCATAACCCAAAGAATAAAATGGGTTTCATAAACATCATCCCATCATAATATAATAAATATAAAAAAAATTGATATCATTTCATCATAAGAGAAGTGAAACCATGTAAATCATAGAGACATTATACTTGAAACATACACATATGAAATAATGTCATCTTAGATGGAAAATGGTTTTGATAAAACACTGGAGATAAATTCTTGAGGAAAATACCCGTTCTTATTCAAAATCATTTTCTTTTCACAAAATGCCATGAAATATTAAAAGAATATTATTTTCTTGAAAATAGTCATGAAATATTTTAATGTATACTTCATGAAAATAAGGTGTTATGAAACTGTAAAAATTCGTTCATGTCATGTAAGTTAAAAAAACATTCTTCTCGTACTTTTAACGGAAAAGTCAAAAAGTACCATGTATGGTAAAAAAATAAAGATTTCATCCATAACAAAAAGTAAAAGTCAAAGAAGGGTAAACATTAATTTAAAAAATCATGGAATAATATTAAAAACTTTATGAACAAAATTTTATGGACATGGATGAAAAATATAACCCCAGTAAATACTTACGTATAACAATCTCAGATAAGAACGAGATTGGAATAGTTATCTCATACCTTAGGTCTGATATGCTTCATACGTATCCGAACATCCTGTATAATGATTCAAATAATGTCATTTACTTATTACAAAATCATATTCATTGATATGATATCATATATGGTTCACTTATGACTTTATATTACCCGTTCTTTTGTAAATTCCATGTTAAAGCATAATTTTTTGTAAAATCGTTTTATTTATCATACGTGGTTGGAATTATTCTTCTTGATATTATTATTACTTATATAATGATTTAATTAAATAAATAATTTAAATAATGATTTATATATCTTATATCTTCCGTATAAATATATATATAACAGATAGATAAATGAAATAAAATACACCATTAATGGAGACAGTAGGTCGTATGTACGCATGAATGTTGTTTTCTTTTCCTTACTGATGTGAATGGAAGTAAATGGATGACATATATATATATATACATAAATCCATTAGATTTATCATGTCATATATTCATTATTATTCATTATATATACTTTATAATAAATCTTGAGTGGTTAATAAGGAGAATGAATCTCATCGCGTCGTGGAGACGGTAATCCGTACGTACGCACGAGCGATGATATCGTTCCCATAATTATTGAATTGAATTGGAGTGGATGATATAATATCTCATAATTAGTATGATGTTATAATAACTATAAATAGTTATTCTTTACACCATTATACCTATCCAAGTAAGGTGGTGGTGGAAAAACTGATTACACCACGGTGAGGAGACGGTATTTCATACGTACGCACGCGTAGTGATTTCATTTTCAGTAGGATTGATTGAAGATGAAATGGGGTTGTTTCATATTTATAATAACATAACAGTATATTTTTAATACTGATGTTATTACTTTATAATAAATCAACTAAATAAGAGGAAGTAGAAGAAGAAGGAAACTTGAATGAGTCGGTAGAAGAGATTACCTCTTCCTCGACGCACCTGCTTTAAACTTCTTCTTAGGGAAGTAGAGATGGTTTTTTCAGAAGACCAGAACCTCCAGAATGTATCTAGGGAAGTGTAGAAGAGAAATAGTCAGGTTTTGGGCAAGCTTCAAGGCTCAAAAGGGTTTTAAGAGAAGGGGGAAGGGGTGCCCTTTTTATAAGGGAGGAGAGGGGCACGTTTGAAAAAACTTAAAATATTATTTTATAATAAAGTCATATTTGGTTTATAATAGATCAAAATTGATTTACTTCGAAGCTAAAGTGGGTATGGGTCGAAATACTCTCAACCAATAGGTTTTATAACAAGTTTAGATTAATATTTTAACCTTATCATTTAGATTCAACTATAAGTAAAATAATTTCTCTTTTACCGTGTCTTCTTTTTTTCTTACACTATATGGCTAATAAACTTACTATAACCAGCAAAACGAACCCCAAGTGGTTCCTTATTAATATATATAACATTATCTAAGTCATTTGGCTGAACCATAGATTTTTATGAATATAATAACAATTAATAATATAATATTTGTTTTAAAAACTTTTTTATGTCAATTTTGACACTATTTGGATATTTGATTTTTTTTGAAAATCATAACTGCATTATTAGTTCAAAAAATGTTAATTAAATCAATACTAACATGTCATATTAACCTAAAAAATTATTTTAATTCATAAAAAGTCTCAAATTACATTTTTTGGTTATTTATAATATCAATTATTTTAATATTTAATTATTTAGGTAATTACTGCATCATCATTGTGTCATAAATAACTTAAATTATTTAATTTGTAAAAATAATAAATAAAATACCATTAGGTAGGAAATATTTTTATCTTTATAATGAATATTTATAGTCGAATTCATCTTTTGTATAACCCTATATTAAAAATTGTTTAGTTATTAAACATTGATTTTAACTATTTTAACTCTTTTTTAAATAATATAATAATAAGTGTCTTAAACTAATCCAAGTGGACCTAAAGGGTAATATTTTATTCCTAAGGTTTTTTTGGTCGAATTACACTTATCCAATAGAATTATAACATGTTTTAGGGTAATAATAATTTCATTTTTATACTTAATTACCCGATTTACTTTTAATCGTGGTAAATAAAAGTAAAAAGTTAATATTCACCAAAAATTATTTTTATCTTATTGAACCACATTTTACTCCTTGATATTAAACGACTCTCTCTGATTTTTGAAATTCCACTCACAGAAGTGGTAAAATTAATTTTTATGTAAATTTTCAAATTCTCCTAGGAGGTGGGTAAAAGATGGTGAAAAGTTCAATAAAATTGTTATATATCTAAAATTATTATAAAACTACTTCAATGAATTACATTGAACTTATATAGGTATTATGTATCAATTTTGACCTAAAATAAATTTAAATAAAATAAATAATTATTTAAATAAAAAGTCGGTTTTTAAATAGTATCCCGGTGTTTTCACTATTCTTCAAAAATTGAAAGTTTTCAGAAAAATACCAAAAAATCACCCTAGGCTAATTTGGATATTCCCAATCTAAAAATGAAATCCATTTTGAAATAAAAAATTTATAAAATTTCAAAAATTGGGTATTACTATTTAGAACAGCTAGTTCATAAAAATATTATAATAATATCTCGTTTAGTGAAACTTGGTACTGCACACTACACACGCAATCGAAGAAGGTCTTGATTGCGTGTAATGAAATCCAAGTCAGGGTAGCGTGTAGTGAAAACTTTGTTTAGTGTTTCGTATAACATAATAAAAACTTTTTTCATTTATACATTAAACAAAATCTATACTTAATGTTGTGTAGAATAATTTCCACAAAACGAACTTGAAATTGTGTATAACATGAGCCAAGAAAAGTGTTGCGTATACTACAAGCTAATACTGTGTTGCATATAGTACAAGCTAATCTAGGTGTAGTGTATAATAGAATACATCAATGAAATTAAAAGGAATAATTATCATAAAATCTATGATTGTTACAGGGACGGACCAGGGTATGACGTGGGAAACCTTTGAGGAATTGTTTATCAAACAATTCTACCCTCATATGTTCAAGATTCAACGTACAGTTGACTTTTTCAATTTGAAGCAAGAACAGATTTCGGTAATGGAATATGCAGCTAGGTTTATGAGATTAGTGCGGTTTGCACCCGAGGTGGTGGGTAACACGTCACTGGAAGCAATGATTTACGAGGTGGGCTTGAGGCCGGAAATCCGTTCTAAAATAGCGGTGTTGTGTATCGGGGACTACACAGAAATGGTAAATCGAGCCTCGGTAGCTGAGCGAGATCTGCTGGGAACTCCGGGTGGAGAAATCATGGAAATACCCACAGGGACTAATGGGAACTCTAACGCTGGGTTCATGCGGAAGAGGGACACATATTCCCAGAGTGAGAGCACGGCACAAAATGCGAAGACGGGATCGGTGAACCTTCCTCTGAAGCCCCAGAGTAAATTGGGCTGTTTTCAGTGTGGCTCCTCGACGCATATCAAGTGGGATTGCATGACACAACCCAGAGCATGTTATAGTTGTAAGCATATGGGGCATCTCCAGTGCTACTGTATGAATTCTCCGAGGACGAGTGTGTGTGACACTCCTCAAGGATCGCAGACGTCCTATGCTTCGACGGGACAGGGGCAGCAGCATTGTAACGACCCAAACATTTTGAATAGTATATTAACTTACTAAAAATGATTTAATAGAGATGTTAATGGTTAATGCAGAAAGAGGAGTCGAAAGCTTCATTCGGTAGACTCGAACCTTATGAAGCCCACTTATCAAAGCTTGGGAAGGAGGTGGCATCATTGGGCTTCGCTTTGGACCAAGCCCAAGCTGAACTCCAGCGTGTCAAGCTTGAACGGAAATTCCTATGGGAGAAGTTCAAGTTAGTAGAGATTACTACTAGGGAAATGTTATTTGAGCCTCCATTAGATTCTCTCACCATAGCACACCTTACACTTAGGTCATATGTTGGTGTTATAAAGGGCTATGTGACGAGACCGTAGCTTCTTTGTGTAATACTTTGGGATGAATAAATTGATATTTCTTCCTTTAGTGAAGTTTGTGAAAATTTAAATGTCCGGATAATTTTAGGATGTATTTTATTGATGAATTTTGAAAAAAAAGGATATTTTAAAATATTTATATAAACCTTAAAAAATTAATGATGTGTAGTGATTTTCAAAAAATGGTCTTCTGAAAAAGTGTTCAGTAAGGAATTTGGAGTATAATAAGATCAACGTAATTTTTGATGAATAGTAAATCATGAATAGTGATTTTACGCTTAGGATTAGTAATGTGACCAAATGGATTAGTAATATCATTTAAAGAAAGTTTTAATATAATTTAGACACCTTGATTAAGTAATGTGATTCAATAAAATGGGTAAATAACGGTTTCATAAATTATTAGTCAATTATTAGTTTTTTCGGGTGAATAGTGTTTTTTAATTAAAAATTAAATTAAAAATATTTAGAAAAATATTTTTATAAACTGGACTTTATTTTTGAACTCAGAGCATCGATATTATGTTATGGTAATTTTTGGGGATTTTTCTGAAAAAATGAATTTTTGGTGAATAGTGTATTTATTTAAAAATTAAATTAAAAATATTTAGAAAATTATTTTTATAAAATGGAGTTCATATTTGTAATCAGAGCATCGATATTTGGTTAAGGTGAAATTTTTGGATTTTTCTGAGAAAGATGAATTTTCAGTGAATAGTAAAAATGCAGTTTTAGGGTTTCGGTATGTTTAATGACATTATAACTGTGTCATGATGATTTCATCAGAAACTTTAAGGTTTGGCCGACCAAAGGTGATGAATTATTGTATTGGGGGCCCCATGTGGCCTAACTCCATGGGAAATACCATGGGAGAGCCCATGGTTTTGAGAAACACCACTTGTGAGGTGTCCCTTGAAATTATTAAAGTATCACCTCACCTTCCCTATAAATACCCACACTTTCCTCCTTTATTTTTCACTCCCAACTCTTCCCCAATGAATCTCTGATCTCATTACCTCCAAAAGTGTCCTCCCAAGGTGTCCCCAAGCCCTCAAGGTCCAAACCTTTGAGTTTTAAGAGTTATGTTTTAAGGTAAGGGATCCTACCTCTCTCTTTCTTTCTGAGTACTCTCTCTTTATGTCATTTATTTTATTCTCCATGTTCTTATGTTGGGTATATTCTTTTATATTCATCCAACTGTCCTTTTCATTTTCATATGATTAGAGACCCTCTCTTTCTGTCATCAATTCATTTTCAGAATGTTTAAGTGGCGATGTTAGGCTGCCGAATTTTTTAAGGGATTCTTTCACCCTTCTAATTTTCAAGTTCTACTTTCATGTCATGTTTTTAAAGTTTCTTTTTATTATATTTGGGTATGATATCTATATCTATAATACTGATATTTTATGTTCATATTATTAGAGACCCTATTTGATCTCGTCAATTCATTTTTTTTTTGGAAGCTTTAAGTGACGCTGTTAGGCTGATGAATTTTCATAAGAGAAATCTTATTTTTGTCTTCCTTCCATGTTTTTCATTTCATATGGTATGTCTCTAAAATTTCATTACCATGATCTTATATCATTATATTCTGTCCCTATACTGTTTTTGGATCATTTATTAGTGGGTGGCCCATGTCCCCTCTCTTTTCAATGTCTTCTAAAACCATGTATCATAGTCGTTATGCTGCAGAATTTTCGTCTCAAAATGTCTCTCTATTTTTCTAAAAATTATTTTATTTTATTAAGTTAATACTCAAAGCTCTTTCTTCTAAATAGGTGTTCACCTATATATCAATATGTTCTATTTTAAATTTTGGGATTTACATATATGAGACCCTCTTTCCTTTTCCATGGGTTTAAAGTGACATAAAGATCATGTCTTAAAAGAAGTTTTTAAAAGGTTATGATTATGAAATGAAACCCATTGATTTTATGCTATATGGGTTATTTATGAAATGTTGATGATGATATATGTGTCTCACATGATAATAAAGACAAATTAAGGGTGTGCCCTGATAGCGCTCCAATGCATTGGTTAAAGACTTAATCTCTAGAGATGACCATTTTTAACGACGCCTTGGTGAATAACCTTGGTAATTTTAATAAAACCTTGGGGTTGGACCTTGGTGAAATGGAAATGATTGTCTCTGTTAAATTTTGTATCCACATCTTCAAGTTATGAAAAACGTTATTTTTATTATGATATGCCTCATGATTTCTTTCTCATTCCTTAAAGTTCTTTTCATGACCTTATTGAAGTATCTCAAGTTCACATGTAAAATGTTTCTCTTATTTCCCTTACTGGGTCTTCTGCTCACCCATTCTTTTGATGTATTTCCCCAGGTTATGAGATGCAGTAATGAACCTAGGATGAACATAAGGATAAGCCTTTCAAGTGTTTAAGAATAATGTTTTATGTTGTTTTCTTGTATTATGTTCCTGGTTTCCAAGACTCTAAACCTTAAAGATCCTCAGTTTTGTGTAATGTAATGAATGTTTATGTTATAAAATGCGGGATGTTATAAGCATACCCCTCGTCAACAAGGTAAGGTTAGTCATGGTGATTCTCAGAACACCATGACACCTTAACAAGGGAGTAAAGACCAGGGTGTAGCAACTAAGACATTGTTCAGAGCTAACCAGATTGTGGTGGATGATCAGTCGGGCCCATCCATAGTACGAGGTACTATTCATTTAAATTCTACCTGCATGCAAGTATTGTTTGATACGGGTGAATCACACTCTTTTATTGTTGCACGCATTGTTGAGTTGTTGGGTTTAAAGGTAGAGGTGATGTCTTCGGTTATGAAACTGCAAACCCCTCTTGGTAGAAAAGAGTGTCGAGCCTTCTTGTCTAGAGCATGTTGTATCGTTGTGGGCGAGATTTAGATAGTGTGGGATTTCACAGTACTTGAGATGGATGGCTATGATTAAATCTTGGGAATGGATTGGCTAATATCGTTTAAGGCCCACATTGATTGTGATGCGCGAATAGTGAGTTTTACGACACACGATGGTGTTAGACATCTCTTTAGATAAGATAGGCATGAGAAGAAGGTCGCAGTAGTCTTGTTGGCACCGGCAGTTGGCACGTTATCGTATCAGTAGGCGGTATTGTCATTGGAATCGATAGAAGGTGTCGGTAATAGTGTTTTTTCAGCAGTGGTTGATCAGTTCATGGAGATTTTTTCTGAAGAATTCTCTAGGTTACCTTCTGTAAAAGAAGTGGAGTTTACGATTGATCTCCTTCCGGGGACCAGTCCTATCTCACTTCTATCTTACCGAATGGAACCTGCAGAATTGAGGGAGTTTAAAGTCTACTTGGAGGAGTTAGAAAATAAAGGCTTTATCTGGCCTAGCACATCTCTATGGGCAGCGCCAGTATTTTTTGTGAAAAGGCCGATGGAACTTTAAGACTTTGTGTTGATTATCGTCAACTTAACCAGGTCACGATAAAGAACAGATATCTACTTCCACAAATTGATGACCTATTTGACTATTTGATGGGAGCCCAGTGGTTCTCCAAGATCGACCTGAGATCGGGATATCATCAATTGCGAGTAAGGAAGGAGGATATTCCTAAAAAAGCTTTCAAAAGTCGATATGGACATTATGAGTACGTTGTTATACCCTTGGGTCTAACGAATGCACCAGAAATATTTATGGAATTTATGAATGAGGTATTTCAGAGATATTTGGATTCATTCGTGGTGGTGTTTGTGGATGATATTCTTGTGTATTCAAAGACAAGGGAGGATCATGAACAGCACTTGGCGATAGTGCTTGGGATCTTGAGAGATCATCGGTTGTATGCCAAATTGTCAAAATGTGACTTTAGGATACAGGATGTTTGTTTTCATGGCCATGTGATTTCTAAAAAGGGTGTTTTAGTAGATCCAGAAAAGATAGAGTCTGTTATCTCGTGGAAACCGCCAAAGAATTTTTTTGAGATACAGAGATTCTTTGGTCTAGCTGGGTATTATCGGTGTTTTGTTCGTGAATTTTCACAGTTGGTTTCACTAATGATAGCTTTGACAGTGAATAATGTTCCATTCCAATGGAATGAACAGTGTCAGTAGTGTTTCGAAGAACTAAAGGCTCTCCTTACATCATCACCAATCATGGTTTTACCAGAACTGGGGAAAGGGTAAGTGGTGTATTGCGATGCATCAGGATTAGGGTTGGGGTGCGTCCTCATGCAAGTGGATCATGTGGTTGTGTATGGCTCATGGAAGTTGATGTTTCATGATATGAACTACCCAACACATGATTTGGAGTTGGAATCAGTGGTCCATGATTTGAAAATGTGGCACCATTATCTCTTCGGTGAGAAATTCATGGTCTACACGGATCATAAGAGTTTAAAGAACATTTTCTCACAAAGGGATCTGAACTTGAGGCAAAAGAGATAGATGGAATATCTCCAGATATTTTATTTTGACTTAATGTACACACTGGGTAAGGTAAATTTGGTGGCGAAAGCATTAAGTAGGAAATCACATGCTCAGGTGGTGAAGTAGGCATCAGACCAGTGGCAGTGGATGGTAGTGATAGCTGACATGCGGCAAGAAGGTGAGGACCAAGGCGATAAAGTGGTCTTCTTTCCAGTTTCCTTGATTCTTGACTTGGCATTCCTGATTAAAGAGGTGCATATATCTGATTTAGATTGTGAGACCATGAGTTCAAAACTCAATGGTGGGGAGACCATTGAGGGTTTGCAGCTGAATAAAGAATCAGTTTTGTGTTTCCAGAAACGGATAGTTGTACTGGTGGCTTGTCAGGAGGATCTTCTCAGGGAGTACCATCATTCTAGGTGGGTTGTCGACCTTGGAATTCAGAAGATTTATAAGGAATTGAAAGCGCAGTTCTGGTGGGCTGGAATGAAAATAATAGTGGTGGAGTTCGTTTCACGATGCTTGACTTGCCAGCAGGTCAAGGCAAAGCACCAGAGGCCAGAGAGAATGTTGCAGTCTTTACCTATCCCTGTTTGGAAGTGGGAGAAGATAGTGATGGATTTTGTCATAGGTCTTCCAAAAACGGTCAGAAAACACGATGCCATTTGGGTGATAGTGGATTAGATAACAAATTCAGCTCATTTCATTCCAATTCGTGAATCTCATACGGTGGAGGATCTGTCCAAAATCTATGTCCGGGATGTGGTAAAGTGGCATGGTGTTCCAGTTTTGATCGTATCAGATAGAGATACGAGGTTTACATCCCGTTTCTGGAAATCATTGCAGCAAGCTTTGGAATAAAGTTGACCATGAGTACGGCATATCACCCTCAGACGGATGGTCAATCTGAGAGTACGATACAAACCTTGGAAGATATGTTACGGGCTTGTGTGATGGATTTTGGTGGCTCATGGGAGGACCACCTGTCCTTGGTTGAATTCTTGTATTATAACAGTTATCAAGAATCCATACAGATGGCTCTATTTGAAGCACTGTATGGGCGGCCATGTCATTCTCCACTATGTTGGGTGGAAATGGGTGAGTCTTTGATGGTTGGACCGAGTCTTGTCCAGGAGACTACAGAAAATATCAAGCTGATCAGGAAGAGTATGGAGACAGATCAAAGTCATCAGAAATCTTATGTGGATCATCGTCGATGACCATTGTCGTGCGAGGTGAGCAATCATGTTTTCTTGAGGATTTCTCCTCGGTTGGGACATCACCAGTTTAGGAAACAATGAAAGTTATCTCTGATGTACATTAGACCTTTTGAGATTGCTGAGAGGGTTGGTGAGGTGGAGTATCGGTTGGCTTTGCCACCTAGGTTCATTGCGGTAAACAATGTGTTTCATGTGCCACAGTTGAAAAAGTATCAAGAGGATCTGGGCCATGTTATTCGATGGGATCATGTTCATCTTGAGCCAGATGTTTCATTGGTGAATGTGCCAGTGCAGATTGTGGATAGGCAAGAGAAAGTATTGTGTGGTAAAAGCATCGGGCTAGTTTGGGTTTTGTGGCAACATGGCCAGATCCAGGAAGAAACTTGGGAACGGGAGAAATAAATGGTCGAGCAGTGACCCGAGCTCTTTCGGCAAAGGGCGGGGTCACTACTTTCCGAGGACAGAAAGTCTAATGGTGGGGAGAATGTATTACAGCTGGTTTGAGGTATATAGCCTTTTTTATGTTTTTTATGAGTTTACGAGCATGGGATGAGGTTGTAAAAGGTCAGGAGAGTTTGGAATGTTTTTGGATGAGTTTGGAGTCTTTTAAAGGGTATAGGTTTTGAGCACGGTTAGTGTAAACTATGCAGATGCTCCAGGAAACCATGCATGGAGAGGCAGTAGGCTACGCACGGCCTACGCACGGTTTTCAAAATCGTGCGAGGAAACCATGCGGGCCCCTGCTCTCAAGGCAGTGGCATGTGCACGGTTAGCGCACGGTTTTCCAAACCGTGTGGGCTAACTGTGCGGCCACTTAAAGTTGGGGTTTTTAAGTCCGGGCTCCCTCAGGCTTGACCTAAAACACTCCTCTCTTCCTCCCACTTGAGCCTCACTCAGGATTTTCAGTTCTCAGGGGATATAAGGGCTCTCCAAATTAATTTCGAAGGTTTTTTAAGACGATTCTAGAGGGTTTGAAGGCGATTCCTCCCAGGTAAGTCTTCTCCCACGGTTTCATTGTGTTTTACTCTAGATCTGCTCTTCCCTCCTTCTTGGTTTTCTAGATCTACACTTGTTTTGTGTAGATCTAGGGTTGTGGTGGCCTTGGATGATGTTTCTAAGGCTTGTGGGTGTTAGGGAAGAGGATCTAGAGAGGTTTCGTTGGTGCGTTCTCCGGTTTTGGATGTGTGGTTGCGTGTGGATCGATTTCTCGGGAACCCTAAAGGTAGGTGGCTTCTCTCTCGACTCCACATGGTGGAATTGTGTGGTGCATTTAAAATTAAATTGTGTTCTTGAAATTTAATTGGTAAATCATGTGGAAAATTTGTTGGAAAATTTATGGGTGATGAAATGGGGTCTTTCTGGAATGAAATTGGGATTTTTGGGCAAAAATGGGTTTTATTGGAAGTGGATTCAATTGGATGATTTTTAAAATGTTGATTTTAAAATGTAAATTAACTGGAGCATGAAAATGGCATGTGATGGTGTTTGCGATAATGTGAGATTGTTGTGTGGCTTGTCCTTGTTTGGATATGGATGGGATTTTGTATTAGAATGTGTTGTGATATTGTAGAGTGGTTGAGAAAGTGCCACTATAATCAGGGAAATGGATGGATAATGGAAAAAAGGGCCACCATCTACGCAAGTGGTCAAGAAATTACCACTTTTCGGGTTATGAACAGGTGGCCGATAAAGTACCCCCGTTGTTGGTTGATTGCTTGACTATGTGATGTTTGTAGATGGGGCTTGTGAGTGAAATGTGAACATTGTAACTGACATGTGGCTTGATTGAAGTGGCTTTCCCTTGTGTGGCTTGTTTGTCTTTTGTAATAAGTTTGCAAATGGGATTGTTTTATATAAAATATTTTATATAAATGTGCTAACGGTTTATCCTAGTGGCGTGTATAGTGAAGTCATTTGGGGAAATCCTACTGAGTAGTTGTACTCACCCCCTACTTTGGCACTTTGGTTTCTTTGCATATGTAGTATATCGGGACATGGGAAAAGGTAAGGCATCACCTTATTCTAGTGTTGCCTCGTGATTCTTGGTGGAGCATGGAGTTTGGAGTTGGAGTGGAGCTATGGAGGTGTCACGGATTGTCGTGGCTATCTTTTGTTTCTGTTGTACTCTGATGTTTTGGAAATGTTTGGTTGTATGAACCATGGGTTTTTATGACATGATGGGGTAAATTGTAATGCATGCATTTTTATCTATTGTCCATTGCTTTTTTGGGTAATCCTCTTGAGGGAAAATCATTCCCCACTTTTCTCTTGAAGCCCTCGGCATTTATTTCCAGCCTTTGGTTCCTTGGGAACATCACTTAAGGCCAAGTAACCCTCACTTCCTCCTAAAGCCAATGAGGTAGGGGCGTGGTGTTACATAAGGGGACTCTAGTTCTCATCCCCTCTCTAACGCAATGTCCAGGAGGCATAGAGGAGAATAATTTCAACATCCCACAAGAATGGATCAGGGCTTACTCTATGAGGGATGACCTAAAATCAGTTATGTAAAAAGGTAGGTGGATCTAATACCATGTTGAAGGTAAAATCTAGCATAATCCTTTCCCTCCTAATCGGTAATTGGAGTATCTAGGTCTTAGAGATGAAAAGGGCAGTACATGGTCCTAACCCTATTATCCAAGACCATAAAATCCCCAACACTGTCCCCAGGGTAATGGTCCTCGTGACCAAAGAAATGAAAAACCACATGCACCCCGAGAACCCTAATCATCCGGTAGGATAAGTGAGGGAAAACTCTAACTGAAGGAATGAATATCCAAATGTTAAATACACTAGTGTGCCCCACTTCATGGTTTTCAAGTCCAAAGGATTCGGTTGAGGTTTCAAGTTGGTCCCTTCGAGATAAGGTATCCAAAAAAGAGAGTCTCTACCCTGGATGGCTTGAAGAGGGTCTAAAAAGAGGATTGCGTAGGATGGAGACTAGGGAGAACCAAAGGAGGGGCCATACAGGTAGGATTGGGCTAGCCAAGGATGGTTTATGTAGGGGTTACCTCACTCAGGTGGACCTGGGTGAGTTGATGGTGCCTTGGGTGATAGACCACCCTGGAAACAACACTTGGACGAGACTTTTCTCAAGACTTCAAGGGTCTCCACAAGTATTCCCAAAAGTGGAAAGTGAAATTCCCTAGTTAATAAAGGGGACTTCATGATAGTTTTCATCAATCATAGGGTTTTGGATGCCTCCTGCATGTTTTTTTTTCTCATTTTAAACCTCGAGAGGAATTTAGTTTCACCATTCCCCATTAATTCCCTCTTCTATAGGTTTTAGAGGACTACCTAGAAGGTTTTGAAAGGATTGCATGAAGGACTAGGGAGAGAGTAGCATTTATTGGCCTTCAGGATATTTCATAGGAAATATGGTACCTTGGCCATAGGGAATCTTTCATTTAGGGGTGCCACGTAGGTTCTCGCTTAGAACAGTCACACAAGATGATGTGCAGGTACCCTGAGCATCGAAACTGCAATGGGGCACCTAGGAAAATGGCCTTTAGATGACTTTTTAATCCTTGTACTTATTCGTTTCTCTTCTTCTATTATTCCTAAGGTATTTCCCTTTATCACCTTCTCATCCATATGACAAAACGAAATGTAAACAAAACCCTCCCTCAGGATTGGTACTGATCAAAAGGAGAGGGTCTAATCCTAATGTAAATGGATGAAAATGGTGGATGGATCCTGGAAGTCATACGCTCAAGTCATCCTCTTAGGTAGTCTTCCATGTTCTCCTGCATATGTATGTTGCATGGGCTTTCCATGCAGGTTGACCTACATGATGACACAAATTCAATTACAAAATTTTTCCGGCTTCCAAGTTACATCACTTTTGATCCATATGTCTGTTTGGGCTCCAAGACCAATAAAATAAGATATTTCAGTGATATATACACTTATTTATATGGTAAATAAATCAAATTTTCTATAATGAAATGTATGAATTTCATTTTAATGCATCGACACCTTTTATATCATCAATCATAGTCATATTTGGCCTACTCTTAAAGGGTGGTTCTTTACACATTTCCCTCATTGTGGAGTAGTCTTGTGACACATGGAAATCTGACCTGCATCTTTTTCTAACTTGGAAACACATCTATACTCAAACTCAACAGTTATTGTCTTAGTGAAGGTCATATCATTAATTCTAAATCAATACGAATGGAACACATTTTGCAGTTTCAACAAATCCCCCATAGAATTAGATTCATTTAGAACGAAAACACTCTGGTTCTAAGGCAACTATAGGTCACTTTGATGCATTTTAATATAATGGTTGGATTTGGATCTATACCAATTGTAGATGGATGCTCTAATTTTTTCCTAATACATGGGGCCTAATGAGAGTAGTTCAATTGTTGCTAAGGTCATATGGACAACCCTACAAACTTGTTTCCTTTTTTTAATCAACCTAATTTTTTCCCAAGTACAATATGAAGAATTCTGGGTGGGTGAGACTATGATTTTTCTTAGAACACCCTTTTTGGGTTTTCATCATAATAAGTTTTGTTTCTTTTATTTTTTCATGGATCCATTTTTTTCCCAAACCATACAGTGTGTAGGTCCAGCAAGTTGAGAATCGACATTTTTCTAGAGTTACCTTCGGGGTTTTTAATCTAGATAGTATTGTGTCTCTTTTTGTGGGAAGTTTAGAGTCATGAAATATGAACTAGTGAGGATTGTTTTTAGGTCAAATAGATTTGAACAAAAGTTTTGAAATGATGACCCAAACAAGGATTGTGGTTCGAGAATGTTCCAACATTCATTAGATACCCGATAGGGAATATTGAGTTATGGTTTTGTGTTTTTACAAATCTAAAATAATATATATGGGAATATAGAAGGTATATCATAAGTATGAAGTTACTACTGGTTGAAAAAACCAATTTGGTGGGATACTTTATGCAAATCCAACTGGGTGTGTTACTACATACTCAATAGTGGCATCCTTCGGCTAACAAACCCATTTTTTGGGAGACTTATGTAAAGATAACTTGTGTGTACTATAAAATATTTTCTCAAATAAGTTCTCATAAATTCTGACATTAAATCATTAATGACTGATGGGTGTTTATGGAGATTTGGATTTATCAGGACCACAATGAGTGGATTTTCCAAAGGGAGGTGTCTGATAATGAAGAGAACATCTGTATTAGAATTTCTCATGAATGGGAAATTGCTTCTGTATGAATTTGTATTGAGTGAAAGATGGAACATATTGTTAGATAGTCGATTCTAGGAAGAAATTCCATTTCCTGACAATGATTAAAGTATCGTTCACTTTAATATCATGTGACCTAGGCATTAACCATGTAGTTTAACATCTTATGGCAAGGAAATTATGCTATGATGTTTTAATGCATACAAAAGTTACATGAGGGGGATATAATTTAAGGTCTTTAGCTTCAAATGAAAGGTTGATGATTCTCCTATTCTTAGAAATCAATCTAGAAATGTGCTTTCATATTTAGATGTGGGAAGAGAAAGTTGTTGTAAGATGTCATCTAGGGATCTCCAGATCTGCAAGTAGTATAGGGAAAATAAAAGGCTTATGGAAATAGAGGAGGTCTCTCCTAAGGATGAATTTACTACTGATTGAAAAACCCTTTTTTGGGTTTTTTATAAAAGATGGCATAGGTTGTGTTACTGCATAGTCAATAGTGGAATTCTTTAACTGGAAACCTTTTTTGTGGGATACTTTATGCAAATCCATTTGGTGCATGTTACAACATAGTCAGGAAAAGAAGTCCTTCATAATTCTGACATTATATTACTAAAATATGATGGAAGTTTGTGAAGATTCATATTTCACTTGGCATAGAGTTTGGTTTATAGAAGGGAAGTACCTTAATATGGGAGGATCATTTTAAGTCAAAATCACCCATGAAAGGGAAAATAAAGTTTCCTATGTATGTCTAATCTGACGCAGGGAAATATGGTGCTTGTAGTTTTAGGCAATACACCTAGGACCATAGAATAATGGAAATGATAGGTAATATGTGCCATACCAGACCAAGATTGTTTTTACATACTTTAGACATGAGGGGAAATTTTTTAAAACATTGTCTTAAGGGTTATCAAATAGAGATAAAGGATATGGGACTAGTATGAAAGGGATGACCGTAGACCAAATTTTAATCATGTGTTCCAACATTATATCATCAAAGCTGACAAAGAAAAAAGAGGCTTCTCCCAAGGATGAAGTTATCAATGATTAAAAACCCATTTTGTGGGATGTTTTATAAAAATCCAACTGGTGCGCGTTCTAACATAGTAAATAGTGTCATCATCTGGATGAAAAACTCATTTTGTGATCTATTTTATGCAAATAAAACTAGGGAATTTTATAGAATAGTCAATCAAATTGTTCATTGGGTTTCAGACAGTCTATCACCAGAAGCTACAGAAATGTTATGGAGATCTGAAAGTGTCCAAGATTATGAGTATGACATGTTGAAAGGATATTATTTGATCAAAAAGTAAATGTTTGGATCGATATAATCCCTGAATTGTTGAGTTCCTTTTATAGATCAGACTCACATATAGAAGGGGGATATCTATTTCCATGGTGGACCCCTTTATGGGGGGACCCAAATTAAAAGATCTTGCATATATCTTTGTTTATATATAGGAGAGGGGGTACTCTTCTTTTAACCTATGGTTGGGACTAGGAAATTATACTTAGGTGTCACTACATATCTCATTGGATTGAGAATCAATCCATGCATATTTTTTAAGGTATCATGTTTTTTAAATTCATGTTGTTAGGACATTATCCATGTAGTTTAATATCATGCAGTAAGGACGAATGTGCATCAATGTGAAGAGTGGAGGAATGTTGTGGCTAGGCTATGTCATGGTACCTGATAATCACTACATATCTTTTCATTACAAGAATAAATCCATGAGTAGTTCCAAAATAAATTCCCCCACAATAATTGAATTCTGGTGTGGATGAAATTGGGGTTTTTTTAATATGATTTGATGCATAGGGTGAGAACCTGTATTAGATCCCCTCGTTTAGATCTAACATATACTTGGGAGAGCCAAAAAATTTCACATATTTTTCTACATCTGGGCCCAAGATTGAATATCTAAATGTCACTGCATATCTCATTGAAATGATAATCAAGCCACACATAGTTCTTGAGGTACCATCATGTAGTTTATTATCATGAAATGAGGACATCTGGTGTGTCTTTTAAGGTCTTGTAGCTAGGACCATGGTAACCCAAATGTGAATTTATATGTCTTAATTATATAGGTAATCCTTTTACCAAACATCCTAAGCCCATGTGAGCTATGCTCAGTGTGAGAAACAAATAGAGGAAAAAAAATTCTTCCATAACACAATGGCAGCACAAGAGAATGATAGGGGAATTTAGATTTTTTTCAATTCCTGGGTGAGGAGGTAAAATCTTTGAATATTTATATATCTCATAAGGATGAAAATAAATCCATACATAGATCTTTAAATCCCATGTATTTTAATTTTATGTAGTGAGGATGAGGATGAAGCAGCATGAAAGAATGTAAATGGTGTGGTTGGGCCCAAGGATAGAAACCTGGGAATCACTACATATCTCATGGGAATGATATTCAAGCCATATGTAGTTCTTGCAAGGTTCCCTATGCAGGTTTGACTCATATGTAGGTAATGGAGGATTTTTTTACTATGGATAGACCTAATATTAGAGATCCAGGCATCACTATGTATCTCATGGGAATGAGAATCAAGCCATATGTAGTTCATAAAAAAATTTTACCCCATCAATTGGTCTTTTGTGTGGGGAAAAGGGGATTTAAATTTTTTAGAAAAAAATTTGGTCTCAATAAATGAGGTCTAGGTGCCACTACACATCTCATTATAATGAGAATAAAACCATATGTTCTAGAAAATTTCCCTATGCAGATTTGGTTTGTACAATAGGAAAAAAATTTGATTTTTTATAGTTGTGACTAGACTTGAAATTGGATGTCCAGGTGTCACTATGTATCTCATTGGAATGAGAATCAATCCACATGTAGTTCTTGAAGAACCATGAAGTTTAACATCTTACAACAAGGATATTAACCTTGCAGTACAATATCTACTAGTAAGGATGGGGTCACTTGATGTGAGAGAAACATTATAGTTAGACCAGGGGATAAAACCTAGGTGTCACTACATATCTTACTGGAGAAAGAATCAATCCACACATAGTTCTTGAAAAGGATCCATGTGCTATTCTAATTCATATACAAGGAAAAGGGGATTTTTTTTTTGGATGGACCTAGGATTGGAGATCTAGGTGTCACTATGTATCACATTAGAATGAGAATCAATAAACACATAGTTCTTGTAAATGGGTGTGATTAGGACTTACACTTGAGATGGAGGCCCATTTTTAAGGGACCATGGAGAGTGTCTCAACTCATGGTTCTTTGGTGGTTTCTTAACGTCAAATGAGAGGTATGTTAACCATGCAATTTAATGTCATGCGGTGAAAAATAATGGTGCCTTGTAGTTTTATGTTATATGACAAGGAACTTATGTCGGGTAGTTTATCATTTCACAACATGAATGATGATGCCACACGGTTCAATATCATGAAACATGGACATTATTTAATTTCTTATAAGGTCATGTGACAAAGACCAACTACAAAGTTTAACATCTTGCAGTTGGGATGTGTTCCACATGATTAAATGAAGTATTTCTTTAGGAACCTTGAATTATTTGGCATAATAATGATATATCCATCCATTGAGATCATATAATAATATATATTATAATGAACCATATATATGGAGTAAGGTCATTCCCACTTCATTTTGAGTTTCATAGGCTTCCTACCTGGTATCATTGGAGTTATGAGGACTAGTACCAATTCTCTTTGGAGGAATGAATGGAGGTGGCCCTTATTGTTAAAATCTCATGTTGTTTGATTTTTATAGACCACTAAGTGATTAAAGGTATAAAATACTTTCACATCCAGTCATTCAAATTCATCCCGTCATTTCTGGGATTTCACATACATGAATAGTAGATCACATATAGAAATACTGAGCAATAGAAACTGGATCTCAATTTTCATGAATAATTTTGTTCTGTATACTAGCTAATATGGGGTGGCCCATGTAAAGACCTGTAAAATTCAAGGAAAATTGTTTTTTTCTTAATTTTCTTTGGGATTTTACAAGAACGCAGTTCCTGACGGCACTTGATTCTGAGGCCCGGTGTGCCCAGAATTTCTATCCGAAGTTTACCTCGGGTACGTTCAGTGAACGAACGAGCGACAATTCCTATCTTCTGAACCGATGTTCGGAATCGAGTTCTGAGGGCACCGATAGAACCGCAGCACTGGTAATTGCTTAGGAACGCCTTTTTTGGAGTTTCGTTTGCTCGTTATGAATTGTTTAAATTTGTGGATTAAGTGTTAGTGAAATAAAATTTTCATTAAGAATTTTATTTCTCTTCTCCATGAGTTAGAACCTAAGTGTAGGAGTTAGGGTGGGACCCACTGTTTGTTAGTTTCTCTTATGTGGATTAAAGGTGAGGTGGGGCCCACACAATCCCCCACCTTTTCAATTTCCTTAACTCCCTAACTCCACTTAACCCCCCACTTAAGTTGTGTAACTCTTTTGACTTTTCCTCTCCTCTCATTAAGTATGCCAACATAACAATTCAATTAATTAATTTAACTTTTGAATTTTTGAATTGTGGAATGAGTTAATAAAATAAGGGTGAGCCTTATTTTATTTTGCTTGGATTTTGTGTATGGACAATTGAGGAGAGAGCTCTTAGGTGTTTCATCTTCATCACGAAGAACACCAAGACTTCGACGAAGAACGCCGTCACCATAAGAAGAGATCGATGTGCCTTCTCTTCTCCTCTTCGCAACCGGTGTGTTTTCGAAGATCGACAACGCACCCTATTTCAATCTTCTTCCCATGTCAACAAAAATGATACGCCACTTCCTCCTCGGGCGTTCTCCATCAACTTACGGAGCTTCACCTCGCGATGTCGTTTTCCACGGCGAACCCCCATTCCAGATACGCTCAAGTAAGGGTTTATTTTATTATTTTTCATTCGTGAATTCTACTTTGTCGTCCTTTGTGAATTTACAACCAGTTGCTATTGATTAACGAGAGGGGGCCAGACCGCAAAAACATGGCCGACCCTCCTCTAATTTGAATGTTGTTTCTAATATGGTTGGGATAGAATGGTGTGGTGCTGTCGCACCACGCGGGATCGTACGTCAAGTAATGCACGGCGTCGTCGCGCCGCTCCATGAAGTTGAACAAGGAAGCGACGTCGTCGCGCCGCGTCGAAGAAAACTGAAGACACTGCGGCCAGAGCGGGGTAGCGGCAGAGGGGCGCGGTGTCGTCACACCGCGCTGGACGAACCAGGTCACGGCCGGTTCCAGGCCGCGGCGGAGCAGGTTGACCGGTGGCCAGTTCCGGGCCGCCAATGTCGGCGAAGGAGGAAGGACCAGCCGTCACCGTTCCTTGTTTCCAGAACCGGCTGGCCAGTGCGGGCCGGCCAGACAAAGGGAAAACTAGGGGAATTAATTCCCCCGGCCGGCCAAGCAAGAGCCCCCTTAATGGGGCCGCGGTTACAGGGAAACCGGGGGGGGGCAGCATCCCCCCCCCCCCCCGCGAGCCGGAACGGCTCGACCACTTGGCCGAGCCAGCTGGCGCCAGCGCGCCCAGCAGGGCCGGGCAGGGCCGCGCCCAACCGGGTTGGGCCACGCCGGGCTGGGCCACGCCCAGCCGGGCCGGGCCGCGTCGGGCCGGGCCGACCCCGACCCGGGTCGGGTCGACCCAGTTTGGGCCGACCGGGGGGTCTCGGGCCGGGTTGATCCGGGCCCGAAACCCCCATTTTCAGACCGTCTTCGGTATTTTACCCATAACATGGACTACGGACCTCGGATCGATGCACCGTTAGTTGTGTAGTAGTCCTTGAATCGAGTCGGGAGTTATGGTATATCGCACTCAATGTTTCGGAATACTTTGGGTTTAGTCGGGTTGGTTTGTACACGAAACCAACCGGGCCCTCGGAGCAGAAACGCTCATATCTTAAGCTCTGGACGTCTGATTCACATGTCGTCGACTTTGTTGGATTATTCTAAATGAGACAAATATTTTGGCTTACTCCGCCCGAGGTTTGGACGCAGGTGGAGTACGGTCAGGTTGGTTTTTCCTTAAAAATCAACCGGGCCCCTAGGACGAAAAATCCAATAACTCTCAAACCGGGCGTCTGAACGATGCGTCGTCTGCGACGTTGAGTTCCTGTTGACGATACGGAACTTTTGGATACTTCAACTCTGGACTATGTGTCAGTTGATGTATCAGCCTCTCGGCTCATGGAGCGGACCCTCCCAAGCGAGCTTGCTGTGTGTGGGAACCCTAGAGCTGGCTGCGTTTGCTACTATGACGACGACGACTATACAGAAATCCTCAGTAGATTCGACGGCGACGACTACAGCACTCAGCGATCCTATGTGGATCAGTGCTACCAATCCTGTGTGGGTCTGATCCTGTGTCGGTCAGCGCTCAGCGGTTCTGTCTGAGCCAGCGCCTACAGATCCTGTGTGGGTCCGATCCTATGTGGGTCATTGCGGGGGTTAGTTACCTATCGATCATGTGTGGGTCAGACCCTTCCTGGGTCATTGCGGGGGTTAGTACCTATTGATCCTTTGTGGGTCCGATGACTTACATTAATCGGTGGATATATCTGATCATCTCTATCATCATACTGTTGAGTCAATAAGGTTTTCCTTATGACTTTTCCATTCCTTCTTGTTTTGAAAATCACAAACACCTTATCTTTAAGGAAAATTGCTTTCTTAAGGAAAATTACTTTCTTAAGGAAAATTGCTTTCTTAAGGAAAATCGCTTTTATAAGAAAAATTATCCTTATCATATATTCATTCATATTTTTTTTAAGTATGAGTTTCGGATTCATTTTCTCGGAATCATTGAAACTTTGATATAAAGCATTCTGTTTTAGGGTTAGGATTCTGGACAAGAACTATAAGGAAGTTTCATTCCGAATTCCGGATATGAACTCTGACTAAGTTCTATTCCAGATTCAGGATACGAATTCTGAAGAAGAATTCTCATTACGAATTCTAATGAAGAAATCCCATTCCGAATTCTCATTACGAATTATGAAGAATAATTCTCATTACGAATTCCAATGAAGAATTCTCATTACGAATTCCAATGAAGAATTCCCATTACGAATTCTAATGAAGAAATCTCATTCCGAATTCTCATTACGAATTCTGATGATGAATTCTCATTACGATTTTTGATGATGAATTCCTATTCCGAATTCTCATTCCGAATTCACCTATTAAACAGAATCTGATTATCATTGTTTTATACACTCTGAATTTATTCACTCCGAACCTTCACTCTGAAGTTTCTATTCTGAACCTTTATGTTAGAGTTTAAAACGATGTTGTACATTTTGTTACACTTGTTTTGTTATAAAACGATGTCGTCTGTTTTGTTATAAACTAACCATTGTCTAAGTGACACGTGTACAGGTCCCTCCGAACTTTAAGGAAAATATGACCGTTGGAGAAGGAGCCGACCTTACCTATAAATAGGAGCTCATTTGAAAAAGCTCACAACGGATGGATGAACAATTTGGACTTTGTGCATACATGCTGTTGAAGTGATTTCTAGAGAGAGAGTCTCTTATTAACTCTCAAAGCTTCGTGCGACTCCGAATGTTGGTGATTATATTCGAGGGCTTCCGGGGATAGGAAGACAGAGGTGTCGACTACCTTAAAGATCGAAGGATTTCTTGCTGAGAAAGACAGAGGTGCCGACTACCTTAAAGATCGAGGGCTTTCTTGCTGAGAAAGACAGAGGTTGCCAACTACCTTGAAGTTGAGGGCTTGCGGGGATAGCAAGACAGAGACTCCGATCTTCGTATCGAGGGCTTACCCTGGTGTGGGTAAGACAGACTTGCTTGAAAGTATAAATCAAGGGACTTTTATCCAAGGTTGTTGGATACCCTTCTCTTTGGGTTAAAAGACTATTATCTTGTTACTAGTAGTTTTACTACTTGTTTCTATTCCGCTGCAATTTGTATCTTAAGGAAAGTATAACTTTCTTATACTTCCTTACTTACTCTGATTCATTTAGATTCTATACGCTTTAAGGTAGAATCTCATATTGTAACTTTTGTTAAGTTTCAATTTCCGGAATCATATTTCCGGAACCTACTTTTGGAATCACTTTCCAAGTTCAGTTCGGTGTTAGAGGTGTTGTGAATTTACTTAGTTTAACTTTGTTAAACTTAGCTCTTTCCTTTTCTTATGGAAACCATAGTTATTCTTAACTAACTTTAAAGGTTCCAAAGGAATTTTTAAAGTATACAATTCACCCCCCTCTTGTATATTGAGCATCTCATATTATATTTTGATCCTACAATTGGTATCAAAGGTTGGAAACCTCTTACTCTATACCATTCTTACATTTGGTATCAGAGCCAAGGTTACTGAAATACTTGTACTCACATACAAGTTTTTTCTTGCTCACTTTTCTATTCCGAACTTTTTCATTCCGATATATCCATTCCGAACTTTTCTCATTCCGAACTTTGTTATTACGAATCTTTTGCTACTAAAAAATTTGTGTGCAAAGTTATTTTTAGTATGGCAGGAATTAATGTTGGATCAATTGACAATATGAATCCTACAAGACCACTAATCTTCGATGGTAATGATTATGAATACTGGAGAGATCGTATGAAGACATTTGTTATCAATACTGGAGTAGACAACTTTGTGATGCTTACTGGTGATTATAAAATTCCTGACAAGGAAGTCAGAACCTTCACTAACCAGGAGAAACAAGAATATCAACTCAACTATAAGGTACGCAATACTTTACTATGTTCAATGACTAGAAATATATATAGCCAAATTTCTTCTTGTGAAGCAGCTAACTGTATATGGAAGAAGTTAGAGGTTACACACTTTGGGACTTCTAAGGTGATTGAGACTAGAAGGGCTATGCTTAGAGCTGAATATCATGGCTTCAATTTTCCTTATGGAGAACCTATCTGTAAAGTTCAACAAAGGTTTATGACCATTGTCAACAGTCTACAGTCTATGGGAGAGAAAGGTTTAGATGATGAAGCTCTTGTTGACAAGATAATTGATATTATGCCCAATGAGTGGGAATCCAAGAAAACAGCTATAGATGAGAACAGGAAGGTTACTCAAATTTCTCTTGATGAATTATTTGGAACTCTTCTACAACATGAAACCAGAATGAAGAGAGATGCTGACAACATCAAGAAGAAGAATGGAAATGGTACTGTTGCTTTTACTTCAACTTCAAATCAGATGAAAGCTAAGACTCCTGAGAGAGTAACCAGATCCAAGTCTAATAAAGTCTTTTTCCAATCCGAATCTAGTGAGAGTGAAGTTTCAGAAAATGAATTAGCCAATCTTGCTCGAAGGATGAACAAGATAGCTGGACAGAGAAACTTTCAATCCAAGTATAAGAAGAAGGATAGGAAAGATAAGAAAGATGGAGAAGTTACTTGTTATGAATGTAAAAGATCTGGACATATTAGACCAGATTGCCCTATGCTCAAAAAGAAAGAAAGGAAGGAAAGACATTCAGACAGGAACAGGAAGAAGTATTACAAAGCTAAAGCTAAGAAAGTTCTGAAAGCTAATGACACCTGTAGTGCCAGTGGTGGTGACTCTTCAGATGAATCTTCTGAATATGAATCTTCAGGACAGAAGAATCTTGGTCTTATAGCCAGATTACCTATTGATAATCATTGTCTTATGGCTAAGGTACGAAATGCTGAATCATTGACCAATGTTTCTTTAAATCCTAATGATAGTAAGTATTATAACTCTTCTGATGAAGAATCATCTTCTGATGAGGAAAATACTTTACCTACTTATGAAGAAGTTTCTAGGTTTGCTGAACTTCTTGAGATTGAGAATTCCAAACTCAACAAGAAACTCGATAAGGGAAATTCTAGGAATTCTATTCTTACTAAAGAGATATCAGATCTTTCTAGAGATCTTGATAAGAAAAATTCTGATTTTGAAAGTATTTCAAAAAATCATGAGAAAGTAAGTTCTGAGAAGAACAAACTTTCTAAAGAATTAGAAAAAGTAATTTCTAATAAAAATGTTTTCGAGCCTAACTCTAGTTCTAAAACTAATGATTTTGAGGATAAAAACTTGGTTGTAAAACTCGAGTCCGAAATTTTTTCCTTAAAGAAGTGTTTATCAAACTTTACCCATGGTAAAGAAAATTTTGATAAGATGTATTCCCAAATACGACCTTTAAGAAATAAATCCGGATTTGGTTATACCCATGCAAAACCAGTTTTCAGTAACAATTATTTTGTTCCTCAAAGTGCCCCATTTTGCACTAAATGTCAATGTGGTGGTCACTGGGCAAGAAGTTGTTCCTTAAACAAAACCCAATCCTTAGGTTTTCATAAAGCTTATTTTTATAAGAAAATGTGGGTTCCAAAAATTTTATTGTCTGGAAATCTCGGATCCAAGCAAGTTTGGATTCCGAAAATCTAACTGTGTTCTTAATTTCAGGAAAATAAAGAAAGTTCCAGCAACAATATATGGTACATGGATAGTGGATGTTCCCGGCACATGACTGGTAACAAAATCTTTTTTGAAAAGATTATCAAAACGAAAGGAGGAAAGTTAACTTTCGGAGACAATGCTAAGGGAGAGATTGTTGGTATTGGTAATATAGTTCTTTTGGGTAAAACTTTGATTTCAAATGTACTTTTTGTTAAAGGTCTTAAGCACAACCTCATTAGCATAAGTCAGTTATGTGATGAAGGTTACCTTGTGAATTTTAGGAATGATAAATGCTTAGTTCACAATTCCAAGGAAGAATTTATTCTCTCAGCCAACAGGCAAGAGAATGTCTACACTTTGAACTTAGAAGACCTAAGAAGCCAAGATTTACCTTGCCTAAGTGCAATGGAAGATCACTCTTGGTTATGGCATAAAAGATTAGGACACTGTAATCTTAGAAACCTATGTAAACTCTCTAAGAAGAAACTTGTTAAGGATCTACCGGAGCTTAGATTTGATTCTTCTAAAGTTTGTGATCCTTGTCAATATGGAAAGCAACATAAATCTAGTTTTAAGTCAATCGGTGAAGTCTCAACAACTGATGCATTACAGTTGGTGCACATGGATCTTTTTGGTCCAACACAAACTGGAAGCATTGGAGGCAAATACATGTAAAATTTGATGAGTCAGATCCTTTTGTTTTTAAACCATCTCAACCTACATCTTCGGATGTGTTTTCAAAAACTGATTATCAACCTTTGATAGAAGAACCTTCTGATAAGGAAATTGTTCTAGAAGATACTTCTGAAACATTTACCCCAGAAGACTTTCTACCCTATGTTGATGAACAGGTTTTACAAAACCCAAATCAGGTGTTTCTTAAGAATCATCCCAGTGATAGTATCATTGGTGATGTAAATCAACCTGTAAGGACTAGAAGTTCCTTATGAAATGAAGTAGAACATCTAGAATTTCTTTCCCAATTAGAACCTAAAAGCACTGATGAAGCTTTAGGTGATGATGATTGGATTAAAGCCATGCAAGATGAACTAAATGAATTCGAAAGGAATAATGTCTGGACCTTGGTTGAAAGACCTAAGGAAACTTCTGTTTTTTGAGTAAAATGGGTTTTCAGAAATAAATGTGATGAAAATGGAGTCATTGTTAGAAATAAAGCTAGACTTGTTGCTAAAGGCTATAATCAGCAAGAAGGAATAAACTATGAAGAAACCTATGCTCCAGTAGCTAGACTTGAATCTATCCGTATTCTACTTGCCTTTGCAGCATTCTTTAATTTCAAACTTTTTCAAATGGATGTGAAATGTGCCTTCCTTAACGGTTATGTACAAGAGGAAGTTTTTGTTGAACAACCTCCTGGCTTTGAGGATACAAAACATCCTGATCATGTTTTTAGACTTACCAAAGCTTTGTATGGCCTTAAACAAGCCCCACGAGCATGGTATGATAGACTTACTGGATTTTTGCTTCAAAATAACTATGTTAAGGGAAATGCAGATCCAACCCTTTTTATTAAGAAAGATAAGAAAAATGTTTTGATTGTTCAAATTTATGTTGATGACATTATATTTGGTTCAACTCAGCAATCTTTGACTGACTCTTTTGCAATTCTAATGAAATCTGAGTTTGAAATGAGTATGATGGGTGAGTTAACATTTTTCCTTGGTTTTCAAATTTCTCAAAAACCAGAAGGAACATACATATCTCAACATAAGTATATTAAAGATCTTCTTAAAAAGTATGGTTATGACAACACTAAGAGTATAAGCACTCCCATTGGTACCTCAAACTCTTTAGATCTTGATGAAGCTGGGAAACCAGTAGATCAAACATCTTTTAGAGGTATGATTGGAAGTCTACTTTACTTAACAGCTAGTCGACCAGACGTAATGTTTTCAGTATGCTTATGTGCAAGATATAAATCCAATCCTAAGGAATCTCACTTAAAGGCAGTTAAAAGAATTTTTCGCTACCTTAAGGGAACCATGGATCTAGGATTATTTTATACTTCTGGAAATGATTTTGTTCTAAAAAGCTTTTCTGATGCTGACTTTGGTGGATGTAGAATGGATAGGAAAAGTACATCCGGAACTTGTCATTTCTTAAGAGATTCATTAGTTTCTTGGTCATGCAAGAAGCAACATTCTGTTGCACTCTCCACTGCTGAAGCTGAATATGTAGCAGCTGGAAGTTGTTGTGCACAAGTGTTGTGGATGCAACACACACTCACAGACTATGGCTTGAGTTTTACTAAAACTCAAATTTTGTGTGATAATACAAGTGTCATTGCCCTAAGCAAAAACCCTGCACATCACTCCCGTGCAAAACAAATAGATATTAGGCATCACTTTATTAGGGATCACACACTTAAAGGAGATATTATTCTTCAGTTTATCAGAACGCAAGATCAACTTGCTGATATTTTCACAAAATCTTTGCCTTATGATAGATTTGAATATATCAAACAGAAGTTAGGAATGATAACAGTAAGGTAATCTTCCTTAATTAACTTTCTGTTGAAAAAAAATCTCATTACAGTAATAAACTCCTTTTCATAGGGGGAGTACATTTGATTGTTTGTTTAACAAAGTTTTTCAAAATTTGTTTTCAAACTTTTCGGAATGAAAATTTCCGGAATGGAACTTCCGGAACTACAATTTTCTAGATTGGACATTTTTGAACAGAACACTTCTAGAATGGAAGTATTCATGTTGAAAATTTCCGGAATGACAGTTTCGTACTGGAAGTTTCATAAAGGGATTTTCATACCAAATTCTTTAAAATGTATTTTTTGTACTAAATTCTTCGTACTGATTTTCTTCTTAAGATTGTTTTTTCTATTAAGTTTTTCGTATTTACATTTTCGTATTAAGTTTTTCGTATTTACATTTTCGTATTGAGTTTTTCTTATTCAGTTTTTCGTATTGAGTTTTTCGTATTCAGTTTTTCGTATTGAGTTTTTCGTAGTCATCTTTATATTACCCATTACGAATAACTTTCCTAAGCTAATCCGAAAGGTATGATTTCCTTACTGAAGTTTTCGTAATCATATTTTACTTGCTGGCAATTTCTTAATGTTTGTTTTCAGTTTTTGGATTTCTTAATTCTTTATTTTAATAAAAACCTCAAAAAGATCGGATTCAAGCTCTCAACCGTCAGATTTGATCTCAGATCATTCTAAACTGTTAGATCAACCGTGGAAGGTGAACGGTCATCCCATTGCCTATATAAAGGGGACCCAATTTCTTTTCCCACATCGGTTTCAAGCTCTTGCGACCTGAAGCTCTGAATCTCCGATTTAAGGCCGTTCCGAACCACAGTTTTCTCCACTCCGAACTTCAGTCTTCTCCGTTCCGAACTTCCCAAAGAACTTCTAATCCGAATGTCTGCAGAGTTAGCTTCTCAAGAAATGTCTTCAACCAAGCCTATATCTCAGTGGTTAGTATACAGAGAAAGGTTAGTACATCCGACTTTCTTCAGCAACTACGATTCTATCATTTCGAAGAATATCAAGTTGAATGGCTGGGAGGATGTTGCGGTATCAAAAACCGGCAACCAAGATGAAGTGTACTCAGATTTGCTTGTTGAGTTTTATGAGTCAGTTGCTTTCTTCGAGGAAGATAGTAGAGAAAAATTTACTTTCAAATCGTATGGCAAGACATATAAGCTTTCTTACACCAAGGCTGCAAGCTTGGTAGGGTTAAGTTATGAAGGTGAAGCTGATTTTATTTCTCACGTTTTGCCGGACTCCAAGGGTAGCTTCAGCAAGGAGAAAGCCTTAGAAACTCTTGGATTGGATGATGACAAAGCTCCGAAAATTGCAAGCCTATCTACAAACTTCCGGATTCTTGAATTATGGGTGCAAGGGCTTATCGTACCGAGAAAAGGTGATAAGGATAGCTTGAAGAAGAGTGAGATATATATATTAGATTTCCTGATAAATCTAAGGAAGTTTAACTTGATGAAGCATATTCTTCTCAATATTGAGAATTTGAAGAAGGGGAATCTGAGAGCTCAGATCGTAATGTACCCAGCAATATTATCAAAGCTCATAGTTCGGTGCCTAGAATCTTTCAAGGTAGCTTGCAGTTCTAAGCCGAGAGTTTGCAAGATCTTGCTGCTTAGTGATGGCACGCTTAAAAGGATGAATATAGCTTTTGACAAGAAGTCTGGTATGTTTATTGATCTACCTCCTCAAGTAGAAGTGACTCCGAAATCTGCTGATCCGGAAACATCCAAGCCAGTAAGGAAGAGAAAGCTGAAAGAAGTGGAAGAACAAGTAGAAAATCCCAAGTCTAAGGAAGTTCACTCCGCACCTCCAAAGCCTAAGAAGAAGAAAGCCTATCCTGATGAGGTTGTTACTAAGTGGAGAGCTGATAAAGAGAAGAGGAAAGAAGGGGATCCGCAGTTCGGATTGGACCCTGCGGAAGCTAAAGCTTTGAAGGAGAAAGCTGCTGATGAGCTTGAGAAACAAGCAAAGGAGAAGAAACTTAAGAAGAAAATGTCAGAAGCTGAGGCAGTCCAAGCGTTGTTGAAGTTCAATGAAATGGTTTCAGCAACTATCCCAGTTCCGAGATCTTTCTCTCTGGAATCTCTACCTGAGACTCCAGGAAGAAATCTTGTTGCTCCGGAAGAGGTTGTTGCTATGAATACTGAGGAAGAAGAGCAAGTGGAACAAGTTGAAGAGGCAGCTGAAGGAACTGGTGAGACAGGAGATGTGCTAAAACAAGTAGATGAATACAAGGGAACTCCTTCGGAACACTTGTCGCTCCGAACATCAGAAGCCGAATCTTCAAAGCTAGTTACTCCAGTAATGGAAGAAGAGAAAGGAGAGGAAGAAGTTGCCTATCATGGAGAAGAAGAACATCTTTTACTTGATGTCTCTCAGAAGGAAAGCATAGAAGTTGCTGTTGAGGAAGATGATGTTGTTCAAGTTTCTGACAGTGAAAAGAAAAATCCGGAACAGGATTCTATTCCGGAAAAAGATAAGGGAAAGAAAATTCTTACCGAGACTTCGAGCTCAGTAGTAAGAAAGAGGAAGGAAGCTGGTAGTTCTTCTAAGAGGAAGTTGGAGCTTATTGAGGAAGAAAATTCTCCGAGCAAGATTTCAGATTCGGAGTCATCTTCGTTGGGGCATGATTTTGTTGTTCAGTCTTTGAAGAAGTTGGTGGGAACCATTCCGACCTTCTCAAGTATTGACTCTAGATGCCAGATGCTCCAACATGCGTTGAATCAGAAAACCGACTCTGTATCGATGGTTATGGATAAGTGTGTTGAGATTGAAGCTCAGTTCAAAACATTCTTTGTTGGTTACGAAGCTCATAAAAGATCTTGTAAGAGGATGACGAGCTGGTCGAAGAAGAATGTGGAAGAGATGAGATTGCTTAATGAGTTTCAAGATAATGTTAAGGATGCCTTTGAAACCGAAGACAAGAAGATTAATGAGCTGACTGCATCCTTCGAAGAGAAATTGACAGAGGAAAAGAACTTTCGGATTCAGGAAGTGAGAGATCTGAATGGAAAGCTCAATTCCGTTAATCAATGTTGGAAATATGAAAGGGATTATCGGATCGAGTTTGAAGAAAGGATGAAGGCTCATGAAGAGAAGATGAAAGCTCAGGAAGAAAAGCTGAAAGCTCAGGAAGAAAGGATTGAAGCCCAATCCGAAAGGATAGTTGCCTTAGAAAAGCAAGCAGAAGAAGATCACAAAGACTTAAAGAAGATCAAGACGATTCTTAAGGGGCTAATGTCGAAGGAGAAAGATCCGAAATAACCAATCTGATCTTTTTGTTGTATTTTTTTCCTTTGTTTTCGAGATTCCAATTTTAATGAAAGTCGTACTTGTTGTTTCTATTGTTGTCATTACTAATTTTTTCAGGTACTTTGTTAAGTTTTTCCATTCCCTCCAATTCTTTTTGAAAATCAAAAAGGGGGATAAGGAAAAGATCCTTAAGAAAAAGAGGAACTCTAATAAGAGTTTATCAAAGGGGGAGAAAGAAAAATACCCAAGGAAAAAGAACTCTAATAAGAGTTTGTTTAAGGGGGAGTTTTTCTTAAAGAAGACCTTCTTATGAAACATCACTCCGGAAATATGAATACGATCCTTAGAGTTTCAAAGCCTAAGGGGGAGTTAGTCGTATTCATCTATATCCTTAAACCAAGGGAGATAAGCTTTAATGTGGTTTTTTCTTCTTGGAATAGCTTTTTCGTAAGGATGTTTGTGCTTTCCAAAAAGGGGGAGATTGTTGAGTCAATAAGGTTTTCCTTATGAATTTTCCATTCCTTATTGTTTTGAAAATCACAAACACCTTATCTTTAAGGAAAATTGCTTTCTTAAGGAAAATTACTTTCTTAAGGAAAATTACTTTCTTAAGGAAAATTGCTTTCTTAAGGAAAATCGCTTTTATAAGAAAAATTATCCTTATCATATATTCATTCATATTTTTTTTAAGTATGAGTTTCGGATTCATTTTCTCGGAATCATTGAAACTTTGATATAAAGCATTCTGTTTTAGGGTTAGGATTCTGGACAAGAACTATAAGGAAGTTTCATTCCGAATTCCGGATATGAACTCTGACTAAGTTCTATTCCAGATTCAGGATACGAATTCTGAAGAAGAATTCTCATTACGAATTCTAATGAAGAAATCCCATTCCGAATTCTCATTACGAATTCTGAAGAAGAATTCTCATTACGAATTCCAATGAAGAATTCTCATTACGAATTCCAATGAAGAATTCCCATTACGAATTCTAATGAAGAAATCTCATTCCGAATTCTCATTACGAATTCTGATGATGAATTCTCATTACGATTTCTGATGACGAATTCCTATTCCGAATTCTCATTCCGAATTCACCTATTAAACAGAATCTGATTATCATTGTTTTATACACTCTGAATTTATTCACTCCGAACCTTCACTCCGAAGTTTCTATTCTGAACCTTTATGTTAGAGTTTAAAACGATGTCGTATATTTTGTTACACTTGTTTTGTTATAAAACGATGTCGTCTGTTTTGTTATAAACTAACCGTTGTCTAAGTGACACGTGTACAGGTCCCTCCGAACTTTAAGGAAAATATGACCGTTGGAGAAGGAGCCGACCTTACCTATAAATAGGAGCTCATTTGAAAAAGCTCACAACGGATGGATGAACAATTTGGACTTTGTGCATACATGCTGTTGAAGTGATTTCTAGAGAGAGAGTCTCTTATTAACTCTAAAAGCTTCGTGCGACTCCGAATGTTGGTGATTACATTTGAGGGCTTCCGGGGATAGGAAGACAGAGGTGCCGACTACCTTAAAGATCGAAGGCTTTCTTGCTGAGAAAGACAGAGGTGCCGACTACCTTAAAGATCGAGGGCTTTCTTGCTGAGAAAGACAGAGGTTGCCAACTACCTTGAAGTTGAGGGCTTGCGGGGATAGCAAGACAGAGACTCCGATCTTCGTATCGAGGGCTTACCCTGGTGTGGGTAAGACAGACTTGCTTGAAAGTATAAATCAAGGGACTTTTAACCAAGTTTGTTGGATACCCTTCTCTTTGGGTTAAAAGACTATTATCTTGTTACTAGTAGTTTTACTACTTGTTTCTATTCCGCTGTAATTTGTATCTTAAGGAAAGTATAACTTTTTTATACTTCCTTACTTACTCTGATTCATTTAGATTCTATACGCTTTAAGGTAGAATCTCATATTGTAACTTTTGTTAAGTTTCAATTTCCGGAATCATATTTCCGGAACCTACTTTTGGAATCACTTTCCAAGTTCAGTTCCGTGTTAGAGGTGTTGTGAATTTACTTAGTTTAACTTTGTTAAACTTAACTCTTTCCTTTTCTTAAGGAAACCATAGTTATTCTTAACTAACTTTAAAGGTTCCAAAGGAATTTTTAAAATATACAATTCACCCCCCCCCCCTCTTGTATATTGAGCATCTCATATTATATTTCGATCCTACAATTGGTATCAAAGGTTGGAAACCTCTTACTCTATACCATTCTTACACATACGAAGAAGTATACCTGTGTGAGCTGAATCATGTTTTACTTTCCTATGTGGATTGTGTTGTGCTATCCTGTGTGGATTTACGTTTTGCATTCCTGTGTGGACTGGGTTGTACTTGGGTTCGGATGTTGGAGCCGAATGATAATTGATGACTTAGAAATATGTATGGGCATATACCTAAGCAGTGTCGGATGTTACTTTGTGATTGTATCTTTCCTTTGTGGATTATCCTTTGTGGATTCTGGGAGACCTTCGGGGGTCTTGGGGTCCCGACTGAGTAGCTTATACTCACCCCTGCATGGGATATGCCCGCACTACGTTGTGTTAGTTGCAGACGACGGACAGCGCTGATCGTGGTTGAGGCTTGCGGAGCAGGACGGTACCTGGAGGTGGACGGCTGGGCGGGACGTACTCGGAGCGGTTGGCTGGACCCGAGGAGCAGTGGAGGCTAACTGTACCCACCCTTCAGGTGGGACTTCCAGTGGATGGCTCAACGCTACAGCTCTACTTTTCAGTTGTTATTTTCCCTTTCCAGTTGTACTTACTTTCAGTTTGGGTTTGTATACTGGCCCACTTACTTTTCCGCACTTACTATTGTACCATCTTTTACTTAGTGTTTACTTCTACTGCTTGCTTGCTCTGTGGTATTTGTTTACTTTCCAAAGGCAATGTCTTCACTTTTTATCGGGAATTTATGGCTTGGTGCTAGTCGCCAGCCCCTGGCCTATGGAAGGCGGGATTGGGGTAGTCACGGCACAGGCCCCGAGGACGAGTCGTGACAAATTGGTATCAGAGGAGTTCGGTTCTACTGCAGAACTTGGGACTCTGATCTTTTTCTATGTGAAGCAATGGTGTTTAGGGTATTGGGTGTGGTTATCAGTCCAGGGAATCCAGTGTTGGTGCGGCGGACGACGTATCCGTACACTAGGACCCTGGCTTCTGATTTCCTACTTAATGCACGAAAACATTGATTGCATGTGTGTTTCAAGTTTTCTTTGTGATTACTTTGTATCAGCTCACCAGGTATATTGTTCTGACTGTGGAACACCTGTTTCCTTTTTAGGATGGCCCCACGATGGCAGCTAGCTATGGTTCTGGGAGTTGAGTGTGACGACATCCCACCGAGAAACGAGGCCTCGGTGCAAGGCCCTTTGTCAGCAGTGGCACCGGCGGTAGCTATACCAGCCAAGCCACCGATGCTTCCAGCCTCAGCCGCTGATGATGCACGTCGTCTTAGTGCACTGCATGAGTTCCAACGCCAGCGACCGCCCAGGTTCCGCCGGGAGACGAACCCCCAGGCAGCCGAGGACTAGCTGGAGGCAGTGGTACGAGTTTTTCGGTTAGTGAGGACACCAGAAGACCTCATGGTGATCCTCGCAGCAAGTCTACTGCATGTAGAAGTGGGCCGATGGTGGATCTTGATGCTCCAGGTGCACGATGAGGCATCTCTTCTCTGGACGGACTTTGAGAGCCTCTTCCGCTTAGAGTTCGTCCCAACCACCCTCCGTGCGGTATGCATCCAGGAGCTTTTTCACCTACGGCAGGGCAGCATGACGGTCTCCCAGTACTCAGCGAGATTTACCGATTTCTCGCGCTACTCTACAGACATGGTACAAGACCCATTATTCTGGGCCCAGACTTTTGAGCTGGTATTGAGACACGAGATCATAGAATCATTGATCTCCCTCAGCATTCCAACTCATACAGGAGTACTGGAGCGAGCCATTTTGATTGAGAGCTTTCTTGATGAGTCTACACCAGTGCTAAGACCCACCGCAAGGCGGCACGTAGCAGAGTCTTCTGCAGCAGGCAGTTGATGGATGACACATGGGTCCAGGCAGACCAGACCCTCAAGCAGACAACCTTAGGACACTGGCTCAGCAGTGCGGGGCACACAGTGTGGATCCAGTCTTTCGATAGGCAGGCAGTGTTACTCATGTGGCGGGCAGGGCCACATGGCTCGTGATTGCCTGACCCTCTATGCTGAGGAGAAGCAGACGGTTGAGGGACCACCGATGCAGAGGCAGAGGGTCGACCGTGGAGGTCCGCAGGGAGCAGGACGATGAGGCAGAGGAGCTGGCTGAGCAGCAGGTTGTGGGCGACACTTTAAGGCTCTACCACCACCACCACCAGGAGGTCCACCCCGACCACAGGGAGCTGGCGGGCAGAGATAGGCACAGCTCCAGGAAGCGGAGGCCTACGACCACGGCATGCCCGAGATGATTCGAGGTACTATCTGAGTCTATTCCACCCTTGATGCAGTACTTATAGACACAGGATCGAGTCATTATTTCATAGTCGCTGCCCTTGTTCGGAGCTTGGAGATTCCAACAGAGCCGTTGGCTCGATCCTTACGGCTAGAGACTCCTACAGGAGCAGACTCGATGATTACGCACTGGTGCTGACAGTGTGAGCTTACTCTAGGAGGCAAGATCTTCCGCTGGGATCTTCATGTAGCGGCGTCGAGGCCTTACGACGTCATCTTGGGCATGAATTGGTTGTCTACATTCCATGAACAGATTGACTGTATTAGGCGCAAGGTGCGATGTGGACGCACCGACGGGAGCAGGTTCACCTTCACCGGCGAGAAGGGAGCCTTTGTAGCACAGGATGGACTCTCGCAGATGAGAGGACAACCCATCACTCATCAGTTGTCTAGCCTCATCCTAGGAGTTTTTGACGTGTGGAGTCCTAGTTTTCTTGCCGTGTTGGATTAGTATGCGGACATCTTTCAAAACAACATTCTAGGGCTACCTCCTCATAGAGAGGTAGACTTTTATATCAACCTATACCTCAGGACAGCCCTGATATCAACTCTAGCGTATCGGATGACCCTCGATGAGCTTTGAGAGCTATGGGTACAGTTGGAGGACTTGCAGGGCAAGGGGTTCATCCGACCCAGTGTTTCACCCTGGGCTTCCCTGATTTTGTTCGCCAAGAAAGCGGACGAGAGATTGCGACTTTGTGTCGACTATTGTCGCCTGAACCAGGTGACAGTGAGGAACAAGTATCCACTACCGAGGATTGATGACCTCTTTGATCAGCTCAAGGGAGAATGGTGGTTCTCGAAGATAGACCTCAGGTCAGGCTATCATCAGCTCAGAGTTCGAGATGAGGACGTGCAGAAGACGGCCTTCAGGTGTCGGTATGGACACTATGAGTTCTTGGTTATGCCCTTCAGCATGACCAATACTCCAGCAGTGTTCATGGCCCTCGTGAACAGGATCTTTCAGCCATACCTCGATCGATTTGTCGTGGTCTTCATCGACGACATTTTGATTTACTCGATGACTGAGGAGGAGCACACCTACCACTTGCGGGTTGTACTAGACACACTCCGAGAGCACAAACTTTATGGTAAGCTCTCGAAGTGTCAGTTCTGGATATGCGAGGTCCACTTCATGGGACACGTCATCTCTAAGGTGGGAGTTGCAGTGGATCCTACGAAGATCGAGGCAGTGCTATCTTGGGAGCCACCCAGGAGCGTGACGGAGGTGCGGAGTTTCTTGAGACTAGCTGGATACTACCGGAGATTTGTGCCAGACTTCTCCAGAGTTGAGGCACCACTCTAAGCTTTGACGAAGAAGGGGAAACCCTTTGTGTGGTCAGACAGTTGTCAGCAGAGCTTCCAGGAGTTGAGACAGAGATTGACCAGCGCACCTATCTTGAGGTTGCCTGAGGAGGGAGTAGGGTACGTAGTCTACTGCGATGCATCAGGGACCGGACTTAGATGTGTCCTGATGGAGGAGCGGGCCGTGATCGCCTATGGATTACATCAGTTGAGGCCGCATGAGCAGAACTACGCTACCCATGACCTAGAGTTAGCAGCAGTGGTCTTCGCTCTGAAGACATGGCGACACTACCTGATGGGCGAGCGCTTTACAGTCTTTTCTGACCATAGGAGTATCAGATACATCTTCTCTCAGAAGGATATGAATCCGAGACAGCGGATATGGCTCGATTTCCTCCAGGACTATGACTTTGAGATAGTCTATACTACTAGGAAGGGGAACGTGGTAGCCTATGCCCTCAGCAGGAGGACGAGCATTCAGCTACTTGAGGAGGCTACAGAGCAGCTAGCCTCTTTGTAGATATCCTTTGTGGATAGAGATGGAGCAGCCTTCCTTCAGTCTCTCACAGTCACTCCTCCACTACTGAAGCGGTTCAGAGAGGCATAGTGTGGGGACACTGACTGTGAGACATGGCATACACAGATATCCTCAGGACAGGCACCTGATGGTTTCTCCTTTGGAGAAGAGCACGACGTCCTTTTCAGAGGATGTACCTTGGTACCAGTTGCTTTACGGGAGGAGGTGTTGAGAGAGTTTCACACTTCTCCTTTGGCAGTACATCCTGGAGTGGCGAAGATGTACCAGGATCTCAGACGACAACACTGGTGGTCGGGCATGAAGAAGGTTGTGGTAGAGTTCGTTTCTTGATGCCTCACCTGACAGTAGGTGAAGGCTGGGCACCAGGTACCAGTAGGCTTGGTACAGCCCTTGGAGGTCCCGAAGTGGAAGTGGGACGTGATATCTATAGACTTCGTGACTGGACTTCCATGCACTTCTAGAGGTCATGACTCCATTTGGGTGATTGTCGACCGACTCACCAAGTTGGCACACTTCTTACCCATCAGAGAGTAGGGCTCAGTGGATAGCATGGGACGTCTTTACATTCAGGAGATTGTGCAGCTTCATGGTGTGCCATCATCTATCATCTCCGATCGAGATGCCCGCTTTACTTCCCGGCTTTGGAAGGGGTTGCAGGAGGCGTTCGGGACGTAGCTATGTCTGAGCACAACCTTTCACCCTCAGAAGGATGGTCAGACAGAGAGGAACATTCAGACTCTCGAGGACATGCTCCGTGCATGCGTCCTCGACTTGGTCGTAGCTGGGAGGACCACCTACCCTTGGTGGAGTTCGCGTACAACAACAGCTACCACTCCAACATCGGGATGGCACCATACGAGGCATTGTACGACTGACCTTGCAGATATCCTTTGTGCTGCACAGACCCTGGGGAGTCAGCACTTGTGGGACTGGAGATGGTTTAGGCCACGATAGAGAAGGTCCAGGTCATCCAGGAGCAGATGAGGACAGATCAGAGCCGGCAGAAGTCTTATGCTGAAAGGAGGCGGAGGCCACTAGATTTTGAGGATGGCGACCACGTCTTTTTGCGTGTCTCACCTCGACGTGGATTAGGGAGATTTGGCTGAGGCGGAAAGTTGTCTCCATGCTTCATCGTACCATTCCAGGTCCTCAGCAGGATTGGAGAGGTGGCTTATCGCCTGGCTCTACCACCTCAGTTGCACCGGGTGCACGACGTCTTCCACGTATCTCAGCTGAGGAGATACGTGCATGACCCGATGCATATCATTGACCATGGGGAGCTTGACATTGATGATGGGGTGTATTTTGCGTAGGTTCTAGTGGAGATCAAGGATCAACAGGAGCGGGTCCTGCATGGACGGTCGATTACTCTAGTGTGCATCAGATGGCAGCACGGGAACCTCCAGGAGAGAACTTGGGAGCGGGAGGCTCATATGTGTGCTCAGTTCCACATTTGTTTCCCTAGCTTATGATGTATCTTTACAGGGATGTAAAGCCCTGAGGTGGGAGTAATGTAAAGACCCGTAAAATTCATGGGAATTTTTTTTTTCTTAATTTTCTTTGTGATTTTACAAGAACGCAGTTTCTGACGTCACTTGATTCTGAGGCCCGGTGTGCCCGGAATTTCTATATGAAGTTTGGCTTGGGTACGTTTAGTGAACGAATGAGTGGGAATTCCTCTCTTTTGAACCGGTGCTTGGAATCAAATTCCGAGGGCACCGATGGAACTGCAGTGCCGGTAATTGCTTAGGAACACCTTTTCTGGAGTTGTGTTTGCTCGTTATGAATTGTTTAAATTTGTGGATTAAGTGTTAGTGAAATAAAATTTTCGTTAAGAATTTTATTTCTCTTCTCCATGAGTTAGAACCTAAGTGTAGGAGTTAGGGTGGGACCCACTATTTGTCAGTTTCTCTTGTGTGGATTAAAGGTGAGGTGGGGCCCACACGAGCCCCCACCTTTTCAATTTCCTTAACTCCCTAACTCCACTTAACCCCCCACTTAATTTGTGTAACTCTTTTGACTTTTCCTCTCCTCTCATTAAGTATGCCAACATAACAATTCAATTAATTAATTTATGTTTTGAATTTATGAATTGTGGCATGAGTTAATAAAATAAGGGTGAGACTTATTTTATTTTGGTTCGATGTTGTGTATGGACAATTGAGGAGAGAGCTCTTAGGTGTTTCATCTTCACCACGAAGAACACCAAGACTTCGACGAAGTACGCCGTCACCGTAAGAAGAGATCGATGTGTCGTCTCTTCTCCTCTTCGCAGCCGGTGTGTTTCGGAAGATCGACGATGCACCCTCTTTCGATCTTCTTCCCGTGTCAACGAAAAGGAGATTCCACTTCCTCCTCAGGTGTTCTCCTTCAACTTACAAAGCTTCACCTCGTGACGTCGTTTTCCACGGTGAACCCCCATTCTAGCTACGCTCAAGTAGGGGTTTATTTAATTATTTTTCGTTCGTGAATTCTACTTTGTCGTCCTTCGTGAATTTACGACCAGTTGCTATCGATTAATGAGAGGGGGTCGGATCGCACAAACACGGACGACCCTCCTCCAATTTGAATGTTGTTTCTAATATGGTTGGGACGGAATGGCGTGGTGTCGTCGCACCACGCGGGATCATACGGAGAGTAATTGGCAGCGCCGTCGCGTCGCGCGGTGAAGTTGAACAAGGACGCGACACCATCGCGCCACGTAAAAGAAAACCGAAGACACCGTGGCCGAAGCGGGGCCGCGGTGGAGGGGCGCGGTGCCGTTGCACCACGCCGGACAAACCAGGTCGCGGCCGGTTTCAGGCCGCGGCGGAGCAGGGTGATTGGCGACCGGTTTCGGGCCGCCGGTGTCAGCGAAGGAGGAAGGACCGGCCTTCGCCGGTCCTTTTTGGCAGAACCATCCGGCCGGTGTGGGCTGGCCAGACAAAGGGAAAACCGGGGTAATTAATTCCCCCGGCTGGCTAAGCAAGCGGCCCCATTAATGGGGCCACAGTTACAGGGAAACCGGGGGGGCAGAGTCCCCCCCCGGCGAGCCGGAACGGCTCGGCCGCTTGGCCGAGCTAGCTGAGGCCAGCGCGCCTAGCCGGGCTGCGCCGGGCTGGGGCGACCTGGACCCAGGTCGGGTCGACTAGGTTCGGGCTGACCGGGGGGTCTCGGGTCGGGTCGGTCCGGGCCCGAAACCCCCGTTTTCAGACCGTCTTCGGTCTTTTGCCCATAACTTGGACTACGGACCTCTGATTGATGCAACGTCAGTTGCATAGAGATCCTTGAATCGAGACGGTCGTTTTGGTATATCGCACTCAAGGTTTCAAAATACTTTGTGTTTGGCCGGGTTGGTTCGTACACGAAACCAACCAGGCCCTCGGAGCAGAAACACTCATATCTTAAGCTCCGGACGTCCGATTGATGTGTCGTCAACTTTGTTGGATTCCTCTAAGTGAAACGAATCTTTTGGCTTACTCTGCCAGAGGTTCGGATGCAGATGGAGTACGTTCGGGTTGGTTTTGCCTTAAAAACCAACCGGGCCCCTGGGACGAAAATGCCAATAACTCTCAAACCGGGCGTCCGATCGACGCGCCATCTGTGACGTTGAGTTCCTGTTGACGATACGAAACTTTTGGATACATCAACTCTGGACTATGTGTCAGTTGATGTATCAGCCTCTCGGCTCATGGAGCGGACCCTCCCGAGCGAGCTTGCTGTGTGCAGGAACCCTAGAGCTAGTTGCATTTTCTACTGTGACGATGACGACTGTACAGAAATCCTCAGTGGATTCGACGGCGACGACTACAGCACTCAGCGATCCTATGTGGATCAGTGCTACCGATCCTGTGTAGGTCCGATCCTATGTGGGTCAGCGCTCAGCGGTTCTGTCTGAGCCAGCGCCTACAGATCCTATGAGGGTCCGATCCTATGTGGGTCATTGCGGGGGTTAGTTACCTATCGATCCTTTGTGGGTCAGACCCTTCCTGGGTCATTGCGGGGGTTAGTACCTATAGATCCTTTGTGGGTCCGACGACTTAGATTAATCAGTGGATATATATGATCATCTCTATCATCATACGAAGAAGTATACCTGTGTGAGTTGAATCATGTTTTACTTTCCTATGTGGATTGTGTTGTGCTATCCTGTGTGGATTTACGTTTTTCATTCCTGTGTGGACTGGGTTGTACTTGGGTTCGGATGTTGGAGCCAAATGAGAATTTATGACTTAGAAATATGTATGGGCATATACCTAAGCAGTGTCGGATTTTACTTTGTGATTGTATCCTTACTTTGTGGATTATCCTTTGTGGATTCTGGGAGACCTTCGGGGGTCTCGGGGTCCCTACTGAGTAGCTTATACTCACCCCTGCATGGGCTATGCCCGCAGTACGTTGTGTTGGTTGCAGACGATGGACAGCGCTGATCGTGGTTGAGGCTTGCAGAGGAGGACAGTACCTGGAGGTGGACCGCTAGGCGGGACGTACTCAGAGCGGTTGGCTGGACCCGAGGAGCAGTGGAGGCTAACTATACCCACCCTTCAGGTGGGACTTCCAGTGGACGGATCAACGCTACAGCTCTACTTTTCAGTTACTGTTTTCCCTTTCCAGTTGTACTTACTTTCATTTTGGGTTTGTATACTGGCCCACTTACTTTTCCGCACTTACTGTTGTACCATATTTTACTTAGTGTTTACTTCTACTGCTTGCTTGATCTGTGGTGTTTGTTTACTTTCCAAAGGCAATGCATTCCCTTTTTATCAGGAATTTACGCCTTGGTGCTAGTTGTCAGCCCCTTGCCTATGGAAGGCGGGCTTGGGGTAGTCACTACACAGTCCCCGAGGACGGGTCGTGACAGCCCATGTATCCATATAGGTTATAGTCTGATAATCCCATAAAAGATGCCAAAGTTTTTTATACCTCATCAGAATAGAAGTAAACACTAAGTAATGGTTGAAGGCCTCTATCTATCCATTAGCCACTGCATGATAGCTAGATAAATGGTTGGACTTGATATTGTATTCTTGGTATAGATTTTATACCTCATCAGAATAGAATTTTATGTTTTTTTCCATCATTATTGTATGAGGGACACAAAATATTGTAATTATGTTGGATTTTATGAAGCCAATGATGATTTTGGTCTCAATTTCTTTGAGTGGTATTGCCTCATCCAATTTGAAGAATAAATTGGTAGCATTTAAGATGTATTTGTACTTATTTATTGTAATGGGATTGTATGGCCCCATGAAATTCATTCCCCATATTGAAAATTTCAAGGAGTATTTGGATGTATATAGAAACTATGGGGGTTGATGGATAAAGTTTTCATGTACTTGATAGGAATGAAATTTCTTGGTGAATTTCACGCAATCTTGTGTCACAGTGTGACAATAATATCCAAGCCTTCATATGTGATAGGAAAGGTAGATCCCTGATTAGTGGGCATTGTATGATCCAACATGTACTTCTTCTATAATATAATTTGTCTCTTCTATGTCGATACATATGAGAAATAATCCATCAAAGTCTCATTTTTAGAGTAATTTCTTGTGATTTGGGCCATCATAAATGGTGAAGTTAACTTCTTACCATCTAATTCTCTCCTTCCTAACTCTTTGTGATGAGATAAATCCATCTTAAAGGTATTCCATGATGGGTATCATCCATCCCATGGTAGGACCATACAACTTAGGCATAAGGTTGACTTCATTGATCTCTTTTATTCTGAATCGAACAAAATTTGAGACCATTCAGTGATGAGAAATGTTGATGACTGTTTAATCCCATTTTGGATCCTCCATAGTTGTAGTTTCATTATTCAATGCATAGTCCTGGGTGTTCTATGATCATGGGATATGAATCAGTGTTGGATCTGAGTTGAATTATTCCATTAACCCTTATACATAATCAATCAGGGGGATAAAATATACCTTTATAATGTTGTAATGCATATTGATCTGTTTTATGACCAATTTTAAGTCGCCTTTCACCTCTAGGTGGTCCAATGGTATTTGGAGTTCCAATTCTAGACCTACAATGATAGCCAGATATTCTGCCTCATTATTGGTTCAAAATTTTGATAATAGGAAGGAGTAAGGTAATAATGCCTTGGCTAGGGAGATAAGAACAATCCCTAACCCAACTTTGTTGAGCTTAGGGTCTTCCAATAACTTCCCCATCAGGTTCTTAGATGCGCCATAAAAATAAATTTCCCATTTTTTGGTTATATATTGAAAAGAAAATATATATTCATCTAGATGTTCAGTGATTAATGATGTTTCTTCTGCACATGGTTTTTTTGCAAGGAAATCTACTAAGGCTTTTCCTTTCACTAATTTCTGACGCACAAACAGTATATCAAACTATTATAAGATAACAACCCACTCTTCTAGATTTCATTTCAACATAGGGCGGTTGAGGATGTACTTGAGTGGGTTACTGTGAGGGACCAGTTGGAATTCGTGGTCCTATAAGAATTACCTTAGTTTCTGGACCACAAAGATTAATTCCAAGAAAATAATCATGATATATGAGAAATGAGTCTTAGTATTAAGCATGGTTCAAATGAGATAATAAAATATATTTTTATTCCTAGAATCCTTATTCTGTTCAAGGAATTCACCTAGTGATTGCTCCAGGGATTTCACATAGATTATTAGTGGCTTTCCCCCACCAAGTGGTATTAATAACAATGGGATCAAGAGGTATTTCTTCAGGGTTTCAAATGCTTCATAGAAATCACTGATCCATTGATATGTAACCCTCTTCTTCATAATTTTGGTGAAGGGAAGACACTTTCCTACAAGGTTATATATAAAGCACATAATATAGGACAAATTTCCTTGAAGTCCTCTAAACTCTATAAGGTTTTGAGGTGGTGACATTCTAAGGATATATTTTATTTTTTTAGGGTCAACATTGATGTTGTGATGTTCAACAACAAAATTGAGAAACTTCCCTAAGGTTACTCTAAAAGAACATTTTAAGGGATTCATCTTTATCCTATGTTGTCCTAGCTTATTGAATATGGTCTCTAGGTTATCTAGTTGATCAAAAAATTGTTAGGGCTTAACCAATAGATCATAAATGTTGCATTCTACAAACTTCCTTGTGAAGGTTTTGATGATGTGATTCATAGCACGTTGGTATTTGACACTAGTGTTCTTGAAGCCAATGGGAATTACCTGATAGTAGAATATTCCATGGGGGCCTAAAGGCTATGCATTCTTCATCTTATGGGTCTATCCAAATTTGGTTGTACCCTCAATAGCCATCCATGAAGGAGGGGTTTTGGTGACCATCTGTTTCATCAAGCATGAGTTATGTGATTGGAACCGAGAAGTCATCTTTTGGAAAATATCGGTTGGGATATCTGAAGTCAGTGAAAACTATAATTTTACCATTATTATTTTTCACAGGAACAATGTTGTCTAGAGACTTTGGATATTGTACCTCTCTAATGAAGTAATCCTTTATGAGTCTGTCCACTTCTGTCTCAATTTTGTAGGTGTGAATCGGGTGTGTTCCTATGGCTGACGGCTTATATCCCCAATGGTCTTATGGAAATCCCAAGTGATGGGTGGACACCTTGGGGTAAAGGCTTGGAATTTCTATGTAATTTTTGGTGAAAACATATTGGTGTTTCTTTTGGAAGTATTTATATATCTCATATTCTTTTTAATTCATGGAAAAACGTATTAGAGTGGGTTGTGGATCTTTTTTCATACCCATATTTATTTCTCTGAGTTCATCAACAATAGTGGATACACCTTCCTCAAATGTTGTAGGGGAATCCCATAGGTATTCCTCTTCTTCCTTATCCCCATTATTTACACCTTCCACTCCTACCTGGGAAGTAGGTGATGAAGAAATTTCTTCAAAGTTAGAGGAGGAGTTGGCATTTAGAAATAAAGAAGACAAGGAAACCATTTGTAGTTAGCTGGTATGAGTCATTTTAGAGTTCCCAAGGGAAAATTAAGAACATAGAATGAGCCTTTTCATTTCTTCCCTTTGGGAAAAAAATTATTCTAGTATAGCTGAAGGAACTTGGATTTTTTGGAGCTCAGGCGATGGAATGAAGATATTTTTATCTAAGATTTCTTTATTTCTTAGAGATTTTCCATCTTCTCTAGCATTATCGGGATTATCTTCTAAAATTTACATAAAAGTAATCATTGGGTGTGTTCTTGAACTTGAACCCATATCTTTAATTTGATTTAAGGGGAGAATATCCTCCAAACTAACCTATTTGAAAGGGTTACCATGAATCATATCCAAACCATTGGGAGTATTAATACGAGTGACATTTTCAACCTTGGACGGTTTCCCTTTCTTGTGGTCAAATCTCATGTCAATGTACTATGATTCACAGGATTTTAATGGGGATTTGTCCCTATGAAATATATTAATTTTTCCATTGATACAATATTTGAGGCATTGGTGGTATTGTGAAGGGATAACTACATATTGATCTAGCTGAGGTATTCCTAGAAGGACATTAAAGGATTTATCCTATCTAACAACCATAAATTTTGAGTCAGACACATGATCCCAAAATTGAGTCTTGTGTTTGATTTCACTAAGAGGTTTGTGTTCGTTTTTTTCATAACCTTATAACATTAGGGTAGAGAGGGACAAGTTATATTCATTGAAACCCATTTTATGAAGTGTTTGGATTGGAATGAGGTTGACTCCTAAGATTTTTTCATTAAAGGATCTTTGGATATCAATGTCATTTATCTTTCCAGATATATAAAAGGGTCTGACATGCCCCTGTATGATGTAATCCTCATCCTGGTTTGTGAAATAGATGATCATATGGAATTCTTTAGGACCATTCTTTGTACGATACACTTGAGTAGAAGCAACCTCGACTTCAAATTCTTGAGGGCTTAAAAAGGCCTCAATGACTGCTTCCAAAAGGTCCTTTTATAGACTTAGAGCATCTAGTATTGACAACCTGGACAATACTAAGGCTAATTTCTTCAAAACCTCATATTTCTAGTTCAAAGGTTTGTGATTCCTAGTATGGGAGTTCTCTTTCATAGGTGCTTTGTAACTAATGTTCTGGATGTAGATGGATCATCCCTTGGAATAGGAGTTGAAGGTGCTTCTGCTCTTGGTGAATTAGGTCAGCCAAGTTTGCCTACATGTCATGGTTGATCATAGGTGGCATATCCTCTAACCAATCTTCCAGAATGATCATGTCAGGGCATGCTCAGTTATGTTTAGGGAAACTTTCTTGCTCTTTCTTGGCACACTGAAGATCTCTCCCACAAGCATTAGTCTCATAGATAGTTCGAGCAGGGGCATGGTTAAAGTAGTGACTTATGGAACGACCATGTATTTCCCTTTATCCTCAATACTAATGACCTCTTCCTCCAATTCCCTAATCAATCATAGGTAATTTGGATTCTTAATCACATTCATCATCTATGAAGGCATCTATTAAAGGAATATCATTAATGGAAATGAAGATCAAATCCTCATCTAATAGAGATTTCATATGATAGGTGTAAAGGTTTCGGGCACAGCGAAAGCACGTGGGTGGATGTGCCCACTTGGATTTTTTTCATTAAAAATGATCAATCTGGGATCAATATGACGATAAACTCCAATCTCCATGGATCGAATTACAAAAATAGAAAAAGAAAAGGAAAGTCCCAGAACCACAAATTAGGATCGTTACAGGTTGATTATAATTAATTTAAATTATTAAAAAGAATTACTTTTTGGTGTTCTTTCTTTGTTGATATTCTTGATCACGTTCCGATGTGATTCTTCATTGCGTCATAGAAGCCATGTGTAGACTTCCTCTAGCGGTGATCCACACATGCACCTCGTATCTCTGGACGTCGCCAAAGGAGTCTTTAGGTGCTAGTGTAGAGAAACCTTTACTTTCATTTTCTGCCTTAGATTGTCTTGATCTGATGGAAGAGGATCTCTCTCGGTCTTGAGAGCATTCTTGGAGGAAGAGGTTCTTTCGGTCTTGAAATAATTCTACAAAATTGTTGTGCACAATGATTCTCTTGTCTTAGGAAAAGAGTTGGGGTTGTGAGGATATTTACAATCAGGTTTGAGGTTGTAGAGTTATGACAATAAATAAATGCATTACGAGTTTTATTTATTTCATTAACTCTTTTGAAAAAACCACATGTTGAGTCATTAACTCCTCAACATTCACCCACACTGATTATAATAAATATCATTTAATAAAACGATATTTCATCAAAATCCGAACTGAAAAAACTACACGGCGTGTAATTATAATTACACGACGTGTACATGTTTTTCATTAAAAACTAAACGGCATGTAAATTAAATGTACACGACATGTATATCTTGTTTTCATTTATTCATTTCCTTTCCAAAATGAAATCTACATAGTGTGTACATTTAATAATACATAGCGTGAACTTTTTTTTCAAAATAAAAATACACAGCGTGTAATCATTGATACATGGTGTATACTTGATTTATTTTATTCTTCCTCCATCATTAAAACGATTTAGCCTTCCTTGAATAATTATTAAACCACGTATGGGAATAATCATTATTCTACTTGAGATACTTGAATACACTTAGTGTGTGACCCTCTAGGACCCTTTCTCGCTGGCATTAGGTGGGCTTACGTAAAGTCTAAGATTACTGTCTAGAAACGTTCAAGGAACCCAAGAGAAAGAAGTTGATGCCACATTGATGTATCACCTCATACAAATGATTACTGTGTAATTTAATCCCTTTGTATCAATATCTCATCAAGCAGGTTTCATGGCAGTGTCATAAACCTATATGCTTGATCCGTCATTCTTTGACTACCTAAAATTAACTCGTCGTTTACACCATGGCCATGGAATTTCATGCGACAGTTCTATTTCAATCAAAGGGCCGAGATATCAACTTCCATAAATGGAAGGGAAAAATCTTTCCTTGACTTATCCATTAACAACATTCACTCGTGAAACACCAAACATACCCTACTTCCCGCTAACTGTCTGTGTGACGGTTTTCGTCAGTAAATCTAAGTGCGTGTATCATGACATGAGTTATTGATAATCTTCCAGTCTAAGCACCATTACACACACTCGTAGATAGCAATGTTTTATGACACCAAGACATTCAGAATTGATATGGGTGGGTCTGTTCTCATAATCTCCCATCTTGGAGATTACCAAGTGCGAACTCCATGAGAGAGAGTTTCGTCTACTTACGAGTACTCGCACATGACGTTCTGTATAATTTTTGTACTATCATAGTTTTTCATCCAACTGCAGAACCTTATTTAAGAATATTGTTATTGCATTTAAAGGTTCTCATCATAGCGGGGATCTTCCATGACCTTATTAATGTAACAAATATTTTAGGACATTATTATATTATAGTTATGAAGAACAATGAACAATATATAATAAGTGAACATTCATGTAATCAAAGTAAAAAACAGTTGGTTCTCAGGACACCAACACTTAAAAACTCCCACTTAGACTAGAGCCAACTTCCTACAACATTTAGTCCACTAGACCTCACATGATGATCATGTTTCTACTGATTCAAAGATTTAGTCAAGGGGTCCTCCATGTTGTCTTCCATGGAAATACTGTTCACTGCAACTTCAACTCTCTATGAAAAATCCCTCAAGAGATGGTACTTCCGAATTATGTTCTTTGTCCACTGATGTGACCTTGACTCTTTTGTATGTTCCACCATTGTAGTATTATCAGAATAGAGTGTGATATGATCTTTACTGCTTGGTACTACATCCAACTCTTGGATGAAGCTTCGCATCCATACTGCATCTTTAGATGCCTCAGAAGCTGTGATATACTCAGACTCCACTGTAGAATCTGCCACCACACATTTGTTTGTGCACTTCCAGCTCACTGCACCTCCATTCAAACTGAAGATGTATCTAGTATGTGACTTCATGTCATCTTGATCAGTCTGAAAACTAGCATCTACATGTCCTCTGATGACTAGTTCCTCGTATCCTCCATAAACCAGGAACATATCCTTAGTATGCCTTGGATACTTAAGGATAGTCTTGACTGCCATCCAATGGTAGTCTCCTAGGTCAGCTTGATATCTTCCTACCGCACTTAATGCATAAGGAACATCTAGCCTCGTACATAGCATAGAATACATGACTGACCCAATTGCGGATGCATAAGGGATCATTGCCATTCTCTTTCATTCCTCATGTGTCTAAGGACACATTTTCTTGGAAATATTAATGCCATGTGACACTGGAAACAATCCCCACTTGGACTATTCCATACTTAATCTCTTAAATATCTTGTCAATGTATGTACTTTGACTTAGGCCCAACATTCTCTTAGATCTATCACAATGGATCTTGATCCCAAGAATATATGTTGCCTCTCCCAAGTCTTTCATGGAGAAGAATTTATGCAACCATGCCTTAACTAACTGTAAGACAGGTAATTCGTTTCCAATTAGTAATATGTCATCAACATATACAATTAGGAAAAAAATGCACTTCCACTAAACCTTTCATAGACACTAGGCTCACATTCATTCTTAACAAAGCCAAATTCCGTTACAACTTCATCAAAACGACTGTTCCATGACATTGATTCTTTCTTTAATCCATAAATGTATTTCTGCAACTTTAATACTTTGTTGGCATCATTTGGAGTCACAAACCCTTCAGGTTGTGTCATGTAGGCATCTTCCTAGAGGTTCTTGTTAAGGAATTCTGTTTTGACATCCATTTTCCAAATTTCATAGTCATGGTAAGAGGAAATGGCCAATAGGATTCTGATGGATTTCAGCATCGCAACTGTTGAAAAGGTTTCATCATAGTCAATTCCTTGATGCTGTCTAAAACCTTTTGCAACCAGTCATGCCTTATAGGTGTTGAATTTCCCATCCATGTCTAGTTTCTTCTTGAATACCCATTTACTACCAATAGGCTTTACATCAACTATAGGATCTACCAAAATACAGACTTGGTTTTGGTACATGGAATCCATTTCAAAATTCATGGCTTCTTGCCACTTGGAAACGTTTGTGCCTTCAACTGCTTCCTTGTAGGTAAGAGGATCATCATTGTCAGCCAATAATGAGTCACCATCCTCGGTGACAAGAAAACCATATCATTATGGTTCTCTCACCTCTCTCATGCTCTTACATAGTTCTTGTGTCTCTGGAACAGATTTTTTTCCATGGGGCTTTGTGGTATCTGTTCTTGTACCAACTCCTGTATATCTTGAGCCTTGACTTCATCGAATTATATCTCTCTAACCATCTCTTTTGGATATGTGCTCCCTCTCAAGGAATATGGGGTGTCTTTCCACTATAACCTTTTTGTCTGAGGGGTTGTATAGGTAATATCCCCTTGTTTCCTTGGGATATCTTATAAAGATACACTTCGTGCCTCAGGGTGCAAGTTTTTTACCAGAAGAGTCCTTAACAAATTCTTCACTACCCCACACATGTAAATTTGATAACATGGCTTTGCGTCCACTCCAAAACTCATATGGAATACCATTTATCAATTTAGTTGCTACTTGGTTTAGTATGTGTGCTACTGTTTGTAATGCATATCCCCAAAAGAATAATGGAAGACTCGCATGACTCATCATTGATCTCACCATGTCCAACAGGGTGCAGTTCCTCCTTTCAATTACACCATTCCACTGAGGTGTGTAAGGAGGAGTGAGTTGAGATAGAATCCCAAAATCCCTTAAGAAATCAATGCAGTCCTGATTAAGATATTCTCCTCCTCTGTCTGAGCGGAGTTTATTTATCTTCTTACCAAGCTAGTTCTCAACATCATTCTTCTATTCCATGAATCGATCAAAATAATATGACTTATACCTCATTATGTAAATATCCATATCTACTAAAATCATCAGTAAAGGTTATGAAGTAAGAGAACCCACCCCTTGCTTCAACTGGAAATGGCCCACACACATCTTTGTGAACTAATTCAAGAATTTCTTTAGCCCTTTCACCTTTCCCACTAAATGGGTCTTTGGTCGTTTTGCCTTGTAGACACGCATGACATACACCAAGTGGTTTTAGTTCGAAAAAATCTAAATATCCATATTGATGTAATTTTGTCAAACGTTTATCATTAACATGACTTGGCTGGTGATTCCAAAGTTGGGTGTGGTATGAGTTATGTGAATTAACTTTGTCATCGATTTCCATTACCTGATTCGTGTAGTCTAACACATAAAGGCCGTTATATAAATGTGCCCTACCAAAACAAATGCTATCTTTATAAAAGTAGCAACATCCACTTCCAAACATAAAGATGAATCCATTAGTATCTAATCTGGATACTGAAATAATATTTTTGTTTATAGAGGGTACATAATAACATCCTTTCAAAACTAAGACTATCCCAGAAGGAAAAGTGAGGTGGTAGTCTCCGACAGGCACAGTAGCATGTCTGGCACCGTTGGCTGCTCGTATATCCACCTCACCTTGGTCAATCTTCCTGAATCTACTTGGTTCCTATATTTGGATACATATGGGAGCACCACAAGTAGTATCTAATACCCAATTGGTAGAAATAGATAGATTTCATTCGATAACAAACACACCTGAAGGTTCCCCTTGCTTCCTTGACTGGGTGCAGTTTTTCTTCCAGGGGCCCTTCTTGCCACATGCGAAACAAACAGCCTCCTGTTCTCTAGCCTCCCCTTTGATCTTACTTTTCTTGGAAGTCCGTGAAGAAGATTTGGGCTTAAATATCTTTACCTTCACTTTCCTTTTATTCACCATGAGGACAGAAGGATTTTCACACTTCATGTCATTGTCCACTTGGCGAATGATGATAAGAAGATCAGATAGAGACTTCTCAATGTTGTTCATATTGAAGTTCACAACAAAGTTAGAGAAGCTCTGGGGGAGTGATGCAAGAATGATATCGGCACCCGGTTCTTCGGGGAGTTTAAATCCTAGAACCTCAGAGCACTCAATGTAGACAATGAGCATGACTACATGAGGCCCAGCTGGGGCACCCTCTCCAAGATTGCTCTGGAATAGATCTTTGGATCTGTCACACATTTACTGTCTTTATCTCTCCTGGTATAGACCATGGAGGTGCTCGAGCATGATGTAGGCATCCATGTCTTCATGACACTTTATAAGCTCACTAGACATTGATGACAGCATCAAACATTGAATGTCGAGTGCATCACTCAAATGTTGATCATACACCAGGAAATCTTCATCACTCACCCCTTGGGCAGGCGGATCAGGAAGTGAGGACTCTAGCACGTAAAACTATCGTTCATGGCGAAGGATAACCCGAAGGCGCCTAAACCATTCCTGAAAGTTACTACCGGTGAGGATATTGTCTTTATCCAGAATTGATCGCAGAGAAAATGTGGTTGACGAGTTTGTCATTTCTATTCTACAAATTAAAAGAGCAGATTTATCAGTACTTTTTTATTACATTTTATGAAAAATAATAAATGAGTTTATTAATTCTCCCACTATTTTATCAAGTCCCAATGGCCCTCACCATTGAACTTGGAATGTCCAGTTGCTTTTACATTATAGTGGAAAGGATCCATATTCCCCTTCGCATAACCCCAACAAGGGTTGGTCAAGGTATTTGAAGGTATTTAGGTAGGCAGGTCTTTGCCAACTGTGATCTTATAGTTCCTTGATCTGTTGAGTGGACTCCCCAATCCTAAAATCCTAACTTGGATTTCCTCAACTCTTGCCTCTAATATTACATCAAGTCTAGCAAGGGATACTCCTCTTGATGTAATATGAATATGTCAACCAGAAACCTTTCATAGGGGCTTCCTTTATAAAAGTAAGTGTCCCAACAAGGGTTGGTCAAACACATAGTTTTATTAAGTCTTGCCCTTAATCAAGTAACAGAAGGCTTGGTCTGGAATAATATGGTATTAAGGGATTTTAATCTTTTATGCATAGTTTTTAATTATCACATTCTTGTTAATATTAAGTGATGCTAGATTAAGTGAATAACCATGTTCTGATAATGTTTACTCATAGTCCGGTTTTTATTTTATTCCATATTTGCATGCTTGTTTATTTCATTAATTATGTGATCGCGACAACACATATATAACAAATAAACCATGAAATCAGACAGAAATAAAATAAGATGGCATGATCATGAGCTTTTATTGGTTAGCTTATCTAGTGGTTTTGATAAGCTAACCCTGACCTTTGGAAAACACCTTGAACCTGATGGTTCGTGTTTTGCAGCTCTCACCTATCCACATTTGTATCTTCTTGGGTTGGTTTCGGCTCAGCTTCGGATTTAGAACTATCTCCTATAGATTGGGAGATCCTCCATTACATGGGGTTTATATTAAATAAACCATGGGCACGCAGGCCCTACATTTTATTGGAAGAAGGCTCGCAGGCCAACGAATTTAAATTAAACAAATTTAATTGAAACCATACACACATACAAAGGGTCTTTGGTCTAGCTCATGATCATCCATAGCATGCAACGACATTTATGCATATTCAAATTCATTTAATCATTCTATTATTTAAGATTAGTCATGCTCGAATTCAATTAATTATGATCTTATAATTAATCAATTCTTTATCTTAAATTCCTTTCTGAATTTCCTTGAGATTCTTCTTATCTATATTCCCTGTACGGTGTCTTTGTACATTTGGAGGAAACCTGGTGAAATTTCTGGAAAGTACACGGCGTGTAGTTTATATTTACATGGCGTGTATTTCTTTTCACCCTTTATCCAAAGTACACGCCGGGGGATTTGGTGTGTTTCTTGTAATTTGGAAATTTTGGAGTACAAGACATGTAGATAAATCATACACGGCATGTACTTCCTTGTTACATGGTAACCAGCCTGGAAATCCTGTGTACATGGTACGTGGATTCTCCTTTGTACATGGTTTCACTTGGGCCAAATCAGACTACACGGCGTGTTGCTCCAACATACTCGTCATGTATTCCGGTTTTCCATGCACCATTCATTTCTGGTCAACAAGGGGTAATAAATACGTAGGTGTAATCAATTCACCTAGCATGGTTTGGCGGACCAGTACCGGTTCGCTAAACCTAAGTACACAATGTTTTGTTTTAATTAGACATCGTGTATTCGAGTTTTGTACAGACAGAAAGAGCGGCTCCTCCGGATGAGTTCCTCATTTTTATTTTAATCAAAATTAAAATTAAAAAGGCCATTTCTGTGATATGAATCGAGAAATGGAGGAAGAACAGATCTTGTTTATTCAGATTTATAGAAAGATTTATTTCGAATTGAATCAAATTTAAATGCATAAATTATCAGTGAAAATTAAATAACTATAATCAACATTGTAACCTCGCTCTGATACCATTTGAAGGTTCTGGGCACATCTGAAGTGCGTGGGTGGATTTGCCCACTTGGATTTTTGTCATTAACAATGATCAATCTAGGATCAATACAATGATAAATGCTAGTCTCCATGGATCTAATCACAAAAATAGACAAAGAAAAGGAATGTTCCAGAACCACAAAGAAGGATCATTACATGTTGATTATAATTAATTTAATTAATTTAATTAATTTAAAAGAAGTACCTTTGGTGTTCTTTATTTGTTGATATTCTTGATCACATTCTGATGTGATTCGTCATTGTGTCACAGAATCCATGTGTATACTTCCTCTAGCGGTGATCCACACATTCACTTCGTATCTATGGACGTCGCCAAAGGAGTCTCTGGGTGCTAGCGTCGAGAACCTTTGCTTGCATTGTCCGCCTTAGATCGTCTTGATCCGATGGAAGAGGATCTCTCTCAGTCTTGAGAGCATTCTTGGAGGAAGAGGTTCTTTCGGCCCTGAAAGAATTCTCCAGAATTGTTGTGCACAATAATTCTCTTGCCTTAGGAAAAGAGTTGGGGTTGTGAGGATATTTATAATCGGGTTTGAGGTTATAGAGTTATGAAAATAAATAAACGCATTACGTGTTTTATTTATTTCATTAACTCTTTTGAAAAAACCCATGTCGATTCATTAATTCCTTGACATGCGCCCACACTGATTATTATAAATATCATTTAATAAATATATATTTCCTCAAAATCCTGACTGGAAAAACTACACGGTGTGTAATTATAATTACATGGTGTGTACTTGTTTTTCGTTGAAAACTACACGGCATGTACATTCAATTTACACGGCATATATATCTTGTTTTAATTTATTCATTTCCTTTCCAAAATTAAAACTACATGGCATGTACATTTAATAATACACAGCGTGTACTTGTTTTGAAAATAAAACTACACGGCGTGTAATCATTGATACATGGAGTGTACTTGTTTAATTTTATTATTCCTCCATCATTAAAATGATTTAGGCTTACTTGAATAATTATTAAACCACATAAGGTAATAATCGTTATTCTACTTGAGATACTTGAATACACTTAGTGTGTGACCCTCTAGGCTCCTTTCTCGTTGGAATTATGCGGGCTTGCCTAAAGTCCAAGATTACTGTCTAGCAATGATTCAAGGAACCCAAGAGAAAGAAGTTGATGTCACATTGATGTATCACATCATACAAACATTTATTGTGTAATTTAATCCCTTTGTCTCAATATCTCATCAAGCAGATTTCATGGCAGTGTCATAAACCTATATACTTGATCTGTCGTTCTTTGAATACCTAAAATAAACTTGTCGTTTAAACCATGGCCATGGAATTTCTTGCGACAGTTCTATTTCAATAAAAGGGTGGTGATATCAACATCCATAAATGGAAAGAACAAATCATTCCTTGACATATCCATTAACAACATGTCACTCATGATGCACCCAACGCACCCTACTTCCCGCCAACTATCTGCGTGACGGTTTTCGTCAGTAAATCTAAGTGTGCGAGTCATGACATGAGTTAATGATAATATTCTAGTCTAAGGACCATTAAACAAACTCGTAGATAGCAATGTCCGATGACACCAAGACATGTGGAATTGCTACGTGCGGGTCTTTTCTCATAATCACCCATCTTGGAGATTACCAAGTGAAAAATCCATGAGACAGAGTCTCGTCTTCTTACGAGTATTCACACATGACAGTCTGTATACTATGTGTCCTATCATAGTATGTCATCCAACCACAGAACATTATTTAAGAATATTGTTATAGAATTTCAAGGTTCTCCTCATAGCGGGGATCTTCCATGACCTTATTAATGAAAAAAATATTCCATGACATTATTATATTATAGTAATGCAGAACAATGAACAATATATAATAAGTGAACATTCATGTAATAAAAGTAAAAAATAGTTGGTTCTCAGGACACAATCTCTTCCAAGGTGGACCCTTGTACAGTTTTCAAGGTTGTTCTCGTTCTTTCGAGATCATCGATATGAAGTCTGTTAAGGTTAAGGATAACTTTAGATTTGTAATAGGCTCATATTACCTTGTGTTATTATTACCCTTTCATTTATGTTTCTTTTTGGAAAATTTTATTTTAGAATACTGAGTTGTTGATGAAGTTGGGTGTGTTGTAGCAGAAGTGGCCAGAGGCATAGTCGACTGCTACAGACGTATTGAGAGGAAATCATGATTTTAGAAAATCATTTTTCTAAACATCCAGTCACTGAACATCTACTAACCTCTACTGTTAACTTTATGTCATTCATTCTCCCCCTATAGATTAGTGTTATAAATATTCACAAGCTGAGCAGGTGAATTTTTCAACTTCACTTTCCCATATTCTACCATTATTTATAGGATTTATTTAAAAATGAAACACTCTTGGATGTTGTGCCCATGTTCCTAATAGAAGGGAAATAATTTGGTAGATATTTATCACCCTCTTTTCTAGGATTCCTAGGATTTAATAACTTTATCACGTTTTTTTAATCCCGATATGAAGTAGTGGGGGACTTGGTCATTTTGAAAAAAATAGACCATGGTTTTCATCTCCTCAAATTGTTTTCACCTATACTCTCTCTGATAATCTCGACGAGGTGGGAATTTTTGTTGATTCTTAGGAGGTGGATCCATATGATATGGTGCGGTATTTAAAGTGGCAATTGGTATAGGGGCTTGATTAAGTGTAATGGTAGTGGCCTCTACGTTCCATGCTCTCTTTCCTTGAGTTTATGGAATTAATGTGGCCTTAGATTTTGTATCTATGATGGATTCTTCCACATTTTGATAAATTTTGACAAGGTATTTAAACCCTTCTGTATATTTCATAGGGATAAGTGGCATATACAAATCATTATGATGATTCGCTATATAGATAGAAAACAACTCTTGTTGATGGAGTGGTCAGTTAAAGGATTATTTCAATCATTTCCACTATGTAATGAAATCCAAAACTCTTTAATTCTCCCCCCTTATTACAATTTTAGAGGTCAGGGACTGTTTTCTTCTGAAGAGTTGAGCTGAACTAGAAGATAAACTTCTGAAATAGGTCTTACCAACCCGTGATTGATCAATCATAAAAACTTATGTGCCAAAAGAAGTTTGGTCTTTGTATTTTATTTCATGAAGCACTTGAGTTTCACCACATCCTATTGTTTAGTGGTTACCAATAATGGGATCATAGCGAGAGATGATATGTATCAAGTGCTACTTCAGGTCCCCTGAGCCATTAAAAATTAGAAGCATAGTATTTCTAAAGTTTAGAAGGGAAAGATTTGGGTCTACCCATTCAGGGTAAGGCTTATTTTTCGATTATTGGTGAACATCATTCCTCCTTGAATTCTAATAAATCCATTAGTGAATCAATGGTATTCATATGCATTCAAGGAAGGTCTGGATAAGCTGGATCCTCAATAGGTGTGGCAGCCATATCCTGAACAGGTACGGTGGCCATTAGGTCCATCGACACTTATACGCTGAAATTTTTCATAGTTACCCTATAGGGGCAGGCCTGTGAGGATATTCTTAGCCATATTCTAGATGTGTACCCAATGGAGGTAACTCTCAATATGCTACTGTGGGATCCAAGTATATTGGTGGTTGGTATCCTGTGTTGATCGATTATTCCAGATATTCATCAGTTGCTATAGAAAACCATCTTTTTGAGGTGTTATAGTTGGAAGTATGCATTGAGGATCTTCGTGTAGAACATATTGAGTAGGAAAACTGCCTCTAAGTAGTTCTGCATCATGTATTCTCAATTATTTCATCTATTACTCTTGTTGATCAAATATTTCATCTAGAGAAAGGGGGTTTAATCTCTCCTGGAGGTAAGTGAGGTGAAATATAACCCTTACCCTTTTCCATGTTTTATTCCTTTAGAATGAGTAATGATGGATTGTCTAAGGGAATTAATAGATTTAGGGATTTTTGGTTGGTGTTTCTCCTAAACTAACATGTATTCTGCTGTCGTGTCTACCCTTTTGATTCTATGGAGTTTTTTTCGAATGTGGTCTTGGTGAATCATTCATCACACACTTAAATTTCCCACTTATGAAGACCATTCCATTATTTCTAACATTATCATTACCTGATGAAGAATTTCTCTCAAACAAGTGGATTTCTTGATATTCTCATATAACTGATAAAAAATTATCTTAATAGATTTCTCTCTTATGGCCTGAAATCAATGATAGTCGATTAGGTCTTGTTTATGTTTATAATTTCTTTAGTTATGAATAGATTTTGTTCACTTAAGCCAGCCTGAAGCTATAACATTTCATACTAACACATTCTATAAGATTTTCTAGTTAGGGATCATAGTAAAATATAACTATCCATGTGCACCGCATCCCCTAATATGATCACTGGGTTGGGTATCAACGATCATCCATCATAGTATCATTAATATACTGAGGCATTCTCATGGAAGGGGTACTTTATATTTCTTAATCATTCAATGTCATGAAACCAAGATATATTACAATTCAATTTGGCATTGCAACCCTTCTATTACCTTAGCATGACTTGGATACTCATCGTTGGGTAATACTTTTTTTCTAAAGTGATGAAGAGTTTTACATATATTGAGGTGAATTTCATGCACACAATATTCCAAAAATTCCTCTAGAATACTATATTGAGGGGTGGATAAAGGCCAAAACATGACTGGTATATTATCATTATCCAGATTCCTTCTCATGTTTATCATCTCTTACTCATTTTTCTCCAGAGGTTCCTCCACCAGGTTCGACCATAGTGAGAATTTTCCTTCTACTTTATCGTAAGTAGTAAGATTGGTGGGGATTTTCTCTGTTATGATGGAAGGTAGGTGACCCAAGGTCGGTTCAGAGAATGACCATAACCATGGTCTATCTTCCATTTTAGAAATTATTTCACCTACCAATGACAAGGAATCAAACATGACTAGCTTTATTTTCACAAGTTCCTCACTATAGAAGGGTTTTCTCATCATTACATTTCTAATTGGGGAATTCCCTTGAAAACATGAAAATTTACCGGAGAGAGAAATTTTACAGCAAACACCATCACAGGGAGGACCACCGTGGTAGATTACAAAAATGGGAATACCTTTTTGAACCTTGATCTTCTGGACACACTAATGGATTTCATGACTCTCATCAGGAGATGATCTCTCAATATCGATCAGATTGTGGTGATGAAGAAAGCCTTTAGGGTGATGTTTCCAGATAGGACCTTCAAAATTACTACCCTACTCCTATAATTTGGTAATAGGAGAATAGGATCTTGAGCTACCATAGATAATAATTTGAGGGCTTCAAGAACTCCAACATTAATTAAAGTGGGATTATATATCTACTTTTTATTTTCCAATCATGTTTGATGAGGATTCTTCTTGGAAGCCTTCTTATGAGTGACTAGGGCCACTTTCTGGGAAATTTGATCTTCATGGGTTGGTTTGTGTGTCTATCCTAGAGTGGCCATTAGGATAGGGTGATGATTTCTAGTTGGAATGGAAGTATGTGCCTGATTCGGTTATATGTATAATATTGGGGATTTTTTCCCATTACCCTCCTGGATGGGACCAGAGGTTTGTGGATACTTTGGGGTGACATACTGATGATCCACCCCATTTGTGGGGAAATTTTTGTGTATCCATACCATAGGCACTATTTTTGCTGCTGTTATGATGTCTTGGAAAGTATATAAGATGTGGGCAGGGATTTTCATCTACCCTTTCACCATTTCTAGGATATGCTTGGTGACTTCAGGAGTCAGAATGAGGATATATGCCCATTATGTGTCTATAGTAGGGGTATGTGCCTACTCTTGTACTCCCTTTACTATCATTTCATATTGATATTAATCATATGTTGGGGAAAAGACTTTATTCTTCCCCATTCTCATCATCGGGGCATTCTAACTGACTTCTTCGTGTGCTGCTAGATAATCTACTGGCAGGCTTGATGAATGTAAGTAGGTGTGTGCTCCTACATATGTTTTGCTGCCAAATATAGCTGGTAGAATTATTTGAGTTCTATCAAATGAGTATGATGATAGGCTTGATTAGTGTGAGTAGGTGTATTTTCCTTCTCATTGTTGGCTTATGAATTTGAATGACGAGCTTACTAAAATTTCACGAGGCGAATCAACTAGAAATCTAAATTAAGGAGGGTGGGATTATGTTTCTTGTCGTAGTTTACCACAAAATTGGGTAGGTGGGATTATTAGAAGGGGCAAGTGGTGTGACCCTACTCCTTATTGAATGGTCATTGTCCCCGACAGTCAATCTTGAATGGATAATTCTTAATTACTTGGGCTGGATGGCTATGGAAGACACCCTTATCATGTTGAGGGTTCACTATCGCATGATGTTAGTGATGGAGAATATTGGTCGGATCTATTGATAAGGACCCCTATGTCTTCTAGATGAGGTTGTATGAAGCCTCTTGATCCACCTCCCTAAGGTAAGGGTGGGACAAGTATTTATATTTTGGGGATAAACTCTCGAAACGGTTGAACATGACAGTTGGTTCCATCAACGATAAGACAATTAGTCATCGCTAACTGGTTGATTGGTGGGGATTTGTGAGTTGGAGGGATTATCAGGTGTCCTCCAGGGTTGGGATTGTACAATTTTAATGGTACTCCCCGACCAAAGATTTTGATACCAAGCATTGAACAAGCTAAGTTGGTGATGACATCCTTTTCTTGGATGAATACCCAGTGTGAAAAATAGCTAGGACATGCGTTCATGGAAGATGTAAGGATTCAATTGGATTGAAGAGAGTTTGTAAAGTAAGTTCTTGAATATATAACAAACACAAACAAGAAAAACCCATCAAAGTAGCATCTTATTTGAATGAACACATGATTGATTTATTGTCTTGTCTGACCCTCTTTTGTCAAGTGAAAAAGGTAAGAACGATGGGTGACACTATCATCTTGGTTAAGGATTGATGTTGGGTTCACCATTTTCTGTTTCCCTTAGAGATATTCATTTGCTTTTTCTCCCAACAATCGATTTCATGTGTTTGAGTTTTGTGCAATCATTTACATCGGGTTCAAGATTTCTAAATATTTTCTTGTAGGTATATTCCTGGAACTAGAAACACCCAATGGTTCAATATCCAAGAGTGACCTACTTTCCCAAGGTAGGTGCTCATTGGGAAGTTTGAACAACTATTCTTAAGAACTCACATTGGTCAAGAGGGTGGGAGGTCACTCTCATCATACCCTTTTGGAGAGACTGATTTCCTACTCTAGGTCTCTCTTGTAGATTTAATATATGTTTTTAAATACTTTATTAATTAACCAGTATGATATGGGTCAGCCTTGAATTAACAATCAATTATTATTATGTATGGAATTTATAATCATCTGTATGTATCTGAGGTTCTTCATCAATGGATATATCTATATGTATCTGAGGTTCTCCATCGATGGTATCATCATATGTACTAATTATATATTATTTGTTCATTATGACAATGATGTTGGTTTACTATCCATACAGCAGGGTTCTCTTGATTGTGTTTTCATCTAGGGGGACAAGGGTTATTTCGATATTGGGATCAAACCCATGGATGGGCTTCCTATGTATCATTGTAAAAAGAATAAAAACCTATGTATTTTGGTTCCACTTAAAGGGAAGCATCATAACTTTTAAGGTCATGTGATAAGGACCAATCCATGTAGTTTAACATCATGCAGCTTGGACATATAGGTTAAAGGTTCATAGTCAAATTTTGGTGTGGGACTTATGTCGAAGCATCTTAGGTAACCTGGATGGGATATGAATTTCTAGGTTGAATTAGACCCTACTGGGAATGTGGCCCATAGAGAATAGGGTTGATTTGGGGTATTGGGTTTGAACCTCAGGGGAGCTTCCTATGTATCTCATTTAGATGGGAATTAAATCCCACATAGTTCGATCATGAGGACTCACGCCCATGGTGACCTGATGAAGGTTCTTCTTTTAGGGTAGTATGATTCTTTAAGGGGATTACTTCTAAAGAGGATTCCCTAATGAATAAATTTGGGGCCATGAGAAGTGGCTCGACTCATGGGGAGTTTGGGGTTCGGTTTTAGGATTACTTTTGAGGAGGATTCCCATGGATGAGTTTGGTGATATGATTGGGGCTTACACCTAAAATGTATTCCCATGTATGAGGTGTTGGGTATTATACCATGTCGGAATCCCATTGAATCATATGATTGGGTCTTACTCCTGAGGAGGATTCCCATGGAATAGTGTGAGAGGGGCTCACTCCATAAAAAGATGCCCATGGATGAGATTTCAGGGCTTACTCCTAAAGAGAATTCACTAAGGATAATAGGATTGGGGATTAATCCTAAAATAGAATCCCATTAGATTTTAGATCATGTATATTTAATGACCACTATCTACCTCAAAGCTCATGTGAGTCATGCTCAGTGTGAGAAACAAGAGGAAATAGAAATTTTGAGTAACCACGTGAATTTTTTTTCATGAAATTTGATACATGGCCTTGAGGACCCATGTTTATGGGGGCACTCTAAAGGAAGGTGAGAGGAAGATTAAAAAGATAATCCCTTTTTGAAACATGCATCTGACTAGGTGAATTCCATAATCATGGATATCCCCTATTTCCACATGAGTCACGATGATTCATTCTTAAATGTGATGCATAAGGGAGATTGAAAGATCTGAAAAACCACACACTTCTCCTCCCCCACTGATGGAAGAGGTAAATGGTATGAGAGAGAGGAGGGAACTCTAATTCCCATCCCCTCTTTGACCTGGTGGAACGGAGTATAACACCCTAAGATTTATGATATGTATATTTTTAAATAAATTCAATTCATTTGATGGCTTATGTTTCATACAACACTGAGCTTAAATTAATAATAATTAAATATTAACATGATTTTTGAAATAGTAAGGTGGCCTTTTGGAATAATAATGTGACCCTAAAGAATATTATGGTGACCCTTTGGAATAGTAATGTGACCCTTAGGAATAGTAATGTCACCCATAAGAATAGTAATGTAACCATTAGAATAAAAACCTCACCTATTAAATTATAATTAAAATTTAGGTATTTTATGTATAAAAATAAGACATATTTATATCACGGAATAAGTAAATGAATGTTTTAAAAAAGATAAATTTAGTGTTGGTTTACAATTTTATAACAAATATAATGATTTAAAATAAAATTTATTTACAAAAAAAAGATTCATAAATTAATATTTTGTACTCTTATAATTATAATATAATTTTATAAGTCCATATTAATTTTTCAAAGTGTCACAAAATTAGTGATAATTTTAAAATTGGTATTTTTCAAATAAATGATGATTTCAATTTAAAATTAAATTTCTAATATTTAGAAAAATCATTTTTAAAAAATGGAGTTCATTTTTGAATTCATCGCGTCAAAATTATCTAATATTGATTTTCAGGTAATTTTCTAAAATACTTCAATTTTTTGATGAATAGTAAAAATACAGTTTTCACTTAACAGGTGTAACTTACATTAGATCATTTATGATGTATTATTGAAATAATAAATTCTATAACTTCAAGTTATAATATCATATAATTAATTTTAAAAATGATTCATTAAAATGTAATAAAATCAATTTCCAGACATAAAAATTATTTTCCAAAACCTAAAGTCAAAAGTGGTTTCTTAAAATATTAATTTTCCTTTCTTTCCATATTTCTTTTCAATAAATTAAATAATTCAAATTATTAATGTGTTCTCAAATCATAAAATAAATAAATTATATTAATATTTTATTTATATTGTCAAAAATTCATTATTACAAGTCTCACCTTTAATATAATATTTTATTTAATATTTTATTCTAAAAATTCCCCTCCTCGAGTATAAATAAACCCTCTCCCTTCACTTAAAAAACTACTCATTACACCTTTCTACAAATCCAAATATCTTCCAAAATACTCCATCTTAATCCTATTAGGATACCTAGTGATGTTCCAAATCTATCTAACTCCAATTACTAAGGGACTTTTAGTGTTGTGCAAGAGAAGCCACACTCAGAAAAGAGTAACTTTCCATTAACTCCTCCACTTTTCTTATTCTCCTTCTTCTTTTAAAATTTCATTTCAAAACCATATACACTAAAATTAATTATGTAGAAAATTTTCATGATATTAATGATTTTAAACTACAAAATTTATTATATATATTTGATATATATAAATTTTGGTACTCCATTTTCCTAATCTTACGACAATGTTCTGTTAAAGGTTGGTTTACCAGTAATGGAGACATTGGAAAAAAAATTCTTATGACCACCTTCATGAATGAATAGTATGGAAAATATATAATATTTAAATATTTAATTACATGTATTCTATTCTTATGGAATTAATTATACTAATGAATAATTTACATTTAACATAATAGAAAAATATATGCAAAATGGTAAATTGTATAGAAAAACATGATATCAAAATGCATCAATTTCATCAACAAAAAATTAATAGTTTTAATACAATAATTATTGTTGAAATTTTTTTTATAAATTAAAAAATTTCACTTATGGATTATTTTTTTTATAAATATAATTTTTTATTTAAGAGGCATAAAAAAGCGATGTAATTGTGCGGGAATTAAGGTAATGGACTTCATATAAATTTCTATTTCATTGAGAATTACTTGGTATTGTGCACCTAATAATTTTTATGCGGTGTATCTACTAAAAATTTGACAAAAAAAATATTTGAAATTATATTTCTGTTAAATGTCTATATTATTGTATCATAGATATGATTATAATCGTAGTCGTTTACCATTTTACATACGGTGTTTATTTTTAATGTCATTTTAATAGGGGAAATATTTATTAATTTTTATCCTCTACTCAATATGGATATTTTTATAAAGAATAATTTTATTGAGTTAAATCTATTTTATAAAAATTCTTTAGACTTTCAGTGATGATCGGGGCCCATTATAGCCCCCTGATGCATTGACAGATCTCATGAGACAAAAACGTTGGTGAAAAACCCTTCATGTTTATTTATAAACACAATTGTATGAGTATCTACTGGAAAACTTAAACCATATTGATGTTATAATAGTTCATGTTCCAAATACATGATGTCCAATAATTAATCATTGTCTTCATTCACTATTCAGTTATCACAATCCAGGGGATTTTCACTATGAAAAAAATCTATGGATGCATTTATATTCTCTGTTTATTAATGGTGTATGTTTTTAAGTAATTTTCCATGCCATATTGATTATTTATAATTGATTATGATTAAATTATTATTGATTGATTCTTCCTCTATATGGAACCATTAATGACAGTTTGAGATCACCCTTTTATTTGTTTTCCATATCTAGGTTGTGATGATAAGATCTTTGAATAAATGAAAAGAAGTAGTTTATTTTCTTTTGACATGTACTATTTTTAATTACAAATGTAATAAGGTAACTGTGTATATATCAACATTCTTCAATACTATAAAATTGATAATTCCTTTATGATATGATCTCTTGTATCTATTCCATTCTAATAAAACAACCACTGACTCTAGGATACTGGGGTCGGGGTTGTTACAGCTGTAATTAGAGAAAGTTTAGTAGAAACCTTGGAACCTAGATTAGGAATCATAACCCAAATATATAATTTGGGGATAAGCATATAATAACATTCAAGAATTTTCATAAGGTGGAGATTATGTGGGTATTCCTAGCAATACATTTCTATATGGATACTATAAGTGGACTTGGGTCTAGAAAAAAATGTACCTAGGTATAACAACTCCAACATGGTGCATTAGGCCTGACTTTGTGTAACCTAGTACAAGATAATGAGCCTTACTGCGCACCTGGTTTGACACTCCTAGTGGATATGCCTAGGATAATTCACATTTTCCTTACAAACCATTATGAAGAATTTAAAAAAAAATGTCCCCAAAGAAACCATGTTCATGATTATGATATTAGCTATGCATGAATTTTCAATTTATGTTATGTGTTTTTCTAGGGAAAAATATGCATTATGATTCATAACCTAATTTAGTGTATGCCATTGTTTATAAATTCCACATAAAGGAAGAAAAGGAATCAATACCCATGGACAATGTAGTTATTTCCCTTCTGAGTAAGAAAAAATTGTTAGTGTTTGAGCTAAGAAGATCATGACCATATTAGGACAACTTACTTAGGTTATAAAGAATAAACTTAATAAACCTATGTTGGATTTTTTCATGTGGTAGAATATTACATCTTTTAGTGGGACTACTAATATAGTGGTAATTGAGTAGTTGATCAAATCCCTTGAAAATATATTTCTGGCATTGGGATGCAATGAAAATGAAAATGTAGTATTGGTCGTATATTGTCTGAAGGGTGTTAGGACTAAGTTGATGATCAAGGTGATGAAGGTTTCAAGTGTTGTCTTTTGTTGTCAATGTATTTTTTTAAGAAAAGAAGTCACTTCACTTTGTGTTGTGGAAACAATTGTTTTGGGTTTGTTTTGAAAAGAATCAGACCCATGTTAATTGTGTTGATTCATTTCTAATTTTTATTTCATACAAATAATGAGTTGTATTGAGAACTTTTTATGCAAGCCAGATATAAGAAAAGAGGAGTAAAAGATATGCTTCCAACTGGAAAAGAATCGTATTTAGATTGTTTTTTAAAACAATCAGAAAATAAGTGGTACCTATTTTTTCAAAACAATCAGTAAACAATTGTATTCAAATTGAAGAGGCGATGCTTATTGTGTTTCAAAAAAATCAAAATGGTACCAATAGAAATGTGATGTCGATAAAAAGTGGTGCCGATGCAGAGGTGATGCTGATTGAATAAGTGGTGTCGATAGAATATAAGACACTGATTGTTTTTTCCAAGAAATTTTATTTATGTAAAATAAAAGGAATGAGATGGTGTTTATTGAGAATGAATAATATTAGATTGTATTGTATCATATCCAGCATTATCGTATCCAAAATGATCATATCCAGCATGATCGTAACCAGAGATGATCATATCCAGAATGATCATATCTAGAATGATCATAACCAGAATGATCGTATCATGGATGATCGTAACCAGAAATGATAATAACCAGAATGACTATAAACAGATATGATTGTATTCAGGATAATGGTATTCATACCATTTGTATTCAGAAAAGATCATTATTGGGTTGAGATGAAAATAAATAAGTAGGAATGAATGGAAATTTATAATTCTTTCCAATTGAAGTCAGAAGACGCTAAAGCTAATCCTCAATGAATTCAAAGTCATGAAGGTAGTCATGATTCAAGCACTGGTTTTTGAATGTGATGAAGTGTGTTTTCTCATGTGGGTAAATAGAAAAGAAAATAGAATGAGACTGATGAATAAATTTTCAAGGGGGGGGGCTTTTATTCAAAAAATTGATTGTATCTAAAGTAGAGAAGTTCATTTCTTCAAAAACATTCAATTGGTATGGTATCATGCATCATTTTGAAGAAATTAGTATAAGAGAATTGGATTTATACCCATTTATTTCTCATAAAATATAATCATATTGACTTTTTGACTGGAGGTTTTGAAAATAAGAGATGAAGATTGTAGATGATTCGATAAGAATCGAGAAGCGTTGATGAAGTCATAATTTCTCCAATATTTCCCAAGAAATTCATTTTTGGGTGAATTTATGTGAGTAGGAAACTGTTTTGGGATTCCTGCCTAAACATGTTTTGGGTCACTTATGAAAGGAATGAAGTACATTGTACTTGTGTGATTTTTTAGAGATAGATGCTCCGAGTTTCTAGAGAGAAGGAAATTTCAATTCCGTCTGGATAGACAATTGTATTGGATTGTGCCGATTCATTCATATTCTATTTTTCATGATAATTGTATTTAGGAATTTAACTGGTGCCGATTCAAATATATTGTTTTATATTTGAAAATAGGAATGGTAGATTTGTTTTGAAAGAATCATAATGGGATATTTGTTTTGAAAGAATTATAATGGGATGTTTTTTTAAAAGAAATGGAATGAGAGATTTTTTTGAAAGAATTGTACTAGGAGATGTGTTTTTAATACATTTGTTTAATTTAAAAGAAGTGTGGGAACATGAGTTGTTACAAAACAATTACATTACCCTATTATGCTAATAGGATTCAAATGCACTAGTTGTATTTTTTCATAGTTCTACACGAGTGTAAGGGTACTTCCCAATGATTGTAATCCAAGGATTTTATTCCTAGTGGATTGTATGGCATTAGATCATTTCTGAACCATACCAAGGATGTTGCTATTCTTATTGAATAGTGAACCCTATAAATATTTGTGTTCCTTTGGATGTGTATTGATTTGTTTCTCAGTAGGGAATTAAAATCCTTAATATGAGTTGAAGTTTGTTTCAATTGGAAAGAAACATAAAAGAAAAAGAGTATCACTGATTCACCCCCTCACCCTCTCAGTGATACAATACTCAAATTGGAAACTTTTAATTGGTATCAGAGGGTGGTTCCCTTCATTTTTCTTTACTTATGGATTACGTGAACTGTGTGAAAAGTAAATGTATTCAATTTTTTATGGAAATAACTAGCATATCTATAAATATAGAATGTTTAAATATCTTATGTCTATCAGTTATGATGTTCTTAAAGCTACAAAAGTTGGGTTTCCTCCCATTTATGATAGTTCTCCACTTACACCTGTTGACAAGAAGTTTCTTGAGAATGATAGAAGGGACAAGAATGCTATATTATCATCACTTTCTAAAAGTAAATTCTTAAGTGTGAAAGGTGTTTCCACAAATAAAGGTATTTGGGATAAATTGAAAAATATATATGAAGTCAATAAAAAAGTGAAGAATAAAAAGTTAAAAATATGGAGATTGAAGTATGAAGATTTGAAGATGGGTGAGCATGAATCTATTGGGGAATTATTTACCAGGGTTAATGATATTGTGAGTAGTATTAGATTTCTTGGTGAAACTCTAAAAGACTATAAAATCATTGAAAAGATCTTAATAATCCTACCTAGAAAATTAGATGAAAATGTTTCTTCATTGGAAGATAGAGATCTTGAAACATTATCTCCGGATGATTTATGTAGCACTATTGTCACTTATGAAATGATAAGAGATAATTCTATGAAGAGAAAAACAAAAGTTGATAAAGAAATTCCTTTCAAGGATATTAATAAATAAAATTCAAAGAATATTTTTTTAAGATGATGTTGGTGGTTCTAACTCTGAATATGAGGTATGTAAAAATCTCAATGAAATCCTATCCTTAGTTTCTAAAAATCTGAAAAGAGGTATAGGGAAATACCAAGGGAAACATCCCTTGAAATGTTTTTAATGTGGAGGTGTTGGTCACATTTCGGCTAATTGTCCTCAAATAAAGAAAGAATAGGATAGTGATGTTGAAGAAATAATGACAAGAAGAACATGGAATAAAAAATGAGACAAAGGAAAAGAAAATAAATTCTTCAAATCAAAAAGAAGAAGTTTATTATCGAAATATGATGAAGAATAAGAGAGTTATGATGAATCCAAAAAATCCATTGAGTATGGTAATAAAAATACTTTCATTATAATATTTAATGATTAATAATTTGGAATTAGTAGTTCCGAAGAAGAAGAAGAAACTCATCGTGAAATGCATCTGAAAGAAGAGTTGAAATAATGTCTGAGAAAGATCAAAAGGCTTGAAAAGAAAAACAAAAATATGGAAGATGAATTACCAAGAAACCAAGAAAGTGTTTTTGTTGAGAAAGAAAATTTGATTAAAGATATTGATTATTTGAAGATATCTCTTGAAGAAGAAAAGAATCGTAGTGAGAATTTAGAGGTGAAGCTAAAAGTAAAAGAGGAAGAGTTGGAACTTTTCCATCAAAAACTCTCTAAAGATGAAAAGAAAAGTCTATGTTTTAAAAACTCTATCACTGAATTTAGTAAATGTTCTCATAATGAGAAACATGATAAAGTTTCACCAAAGATACCTTCAAATGTTTAGAAGAAGAATGGAATCATTTTTTAAATGAATAAATATGGGAATGTTATGTTTGTAGCCAAGACCAACAAGGTTGTGATTGTTTTGAAACAATATGAATCTTGAAATGTTTCCAATACTTATGTTTATGATATTTCAGAAATAAAAATAAGAATTTTGAATGATAATAAAAATTTTGGTGAATCGGAAAAGAAAGAGAAAAATGTGGCTGAGAAACGCATTCACAATTCTGATCATTGTAGAGGTTTCAGAGGCAAATACTCTTTCTATGGGTATTGATAGTATTGTGGGGGATTTGGGAACATGGAAAGTATGTATTGGTTCAATCAACAACATTAATATTATCCCATAGTTTATGAAAGGAAGAGATTTAGGGGGAGTTAATCTCCTCAATGAAAGAAAAATGAGAAGGTTGTCTTAAAGAAATATGAAAATAATGAAGTGAATATAGAAAATAGGTTCCAACCCATGGAAACTATTTGTGAAAGACGTGAACAACATGGACACCTTAAAAAAGGATGTCTTGTTTTGTTACTGGCTTAGCAAAAGATTCTCAATTCTCAAAATCTAAAATTTTAGAATCAGAATCATTTATTTCCAGTGATGAGGAAGTCAATAGAAAATCTTATCCAAGGCTGAGGAAACATGTGGAAGTACAAAATATAATTGTTCATCAAACTCAGAAGGATCAAACAAGAATAAAAACCAATTCCATTACACAAAACACTTTTTATTCAAAAGTGTAACTGAATTATGTGAAAGAAACTTTTGAGAATCTAGAATGGATTCAAACCCTGAATGAAAAAATGGATCAGATTGAAAATAATAATACATGGGAACTCATACCCATACCTAAAAAACATCATTGGCACAAAATGGGGTTTCTGAAACAAGATAAATGAGAAAGTTGAAGTTGCAATAAATAAATAAAGGTTATTTTGCAAAGTGTATTCACAAATTGAGGGTATTGATTTCAATGAATCCTTTGCTCCAGTGGTAAGAATTGAAATAATCAGAATTTTTCTTGTTATTTCTGCACAACGAGGCTAAAAGATCCTTTAAATGGATGTTAAATCTGTATTCCTAAATGGTGATCTGGAAGAATAGGTTTATATTGAATAACCTTGTGTCTTTATTATTATAAAAGTTGAAGGCAATGTTTTCATATTAGAAAAGGAATTGTATGGCCTAAAACATGATCCGAGGGAATAGAATTCCAAATTGGATACATGATTAAGAAAGATAAATTTTACAAAGGAAGGGTTGATAAGAATATTTACATCAGAGAAAGTCAAGAGGCTTGGAATTGAAAATTGAAAACCAATTTTCACACCCATTCTAGTGGGAACAAAACTAAGTAAAGATGTAGATGGAAATGAAGTGGATCAGAAAGAGTATCGAAATCTGATTGGAAGTCTATTGTATTTGACTACCTCAAGACCTGAAATTGTTTATGTTGTTACCTTATGTGCAAGATTTCAGAGTTCTCCAAGAGAATCACAACTTGTTGCTGGAAAAAGAATTCTCAGATACATTAGAGGAAGAACAGCATTAGTAATCAAGTATTGTAGCTCAGATAGTATTTATTTATTTGGGAATTCTGATGCAGATTGGGTAGTAAATGTTTATGATAGAAGATCTACATCTGGTGGTATATTATTTTTGGGAAAGAATTGTGTTAGATGGAATTTAATTAAACAAAAATTAGTAACAATCAGTACGTCTAAAGCTGAGTATGTTGCCGATACTCAATCCTCTACTCAACTTATGTGGATGAAAACACAATTGTATGATTTACTTGTAGAAGTGAAGTTACCCTTTCTCTTGGGTTGTGACAATCAAAGTACTATCAATATCACTAGAAATCCAGTGAAAAATTCTCATTCAAAACATATTGATATCAAATATAATTTCATCAAAGAGAATTTAGAGAAGAATGAATTGAAGCTAGAATATGTTCCAAGATCAGAACAAGTTTTTGATATCATTACAAAACCTATATCGAAGGAATCATTTTCAAAAATTATTTTGAACATGGGTGTCCAACCTCTTTCTCTTCATGGTTGAGGTATGTGTATATGTCCCCTATCTCATATTACCTTTGGACTATTTTTTCTAGGGGGATAATTGTTTTGTTTCATAAATTTATTGAAAAAAAGAGAAATTTTTATGTAAGTTGTGAATTCAACATTGTTTAGTGTTTGAACTATTCTAACTATTTTTTGGAGGGGTTGTAAGAAAATAAATTGAATTGTTTTCCAAGAATAATGAAGAAAATAAATAGGTGGTCATGATCACTATTTTTGATAGCATGATTTTTCTATTAATGATTCTTGTTTCCTATAATGAGTTAGCTCATGTAGGATTATAATTATTGATATGTAATCCATTGCTTGAGTATAAAAATTTCAGTGATTTATGAAACATGGTTGAAAATAAAATCCAAACGGGAAGATTTTTGGGACCAAGCTGATGATCACGGTAATGAAGGTTTCAAGTGTTGTATTTTTTTGTCAAGGTAAGTTTTGAAGAAAGGATATCACTTCACTTTGTGTTGTGGAAACAATTTTTTGGGGTTTGTTTTGAAAATAATCATACCCATGTTAATTTTCAGAATGATTTTTTGATTTGTATTTCATTTAAATCATGAGTGGTATTGAGAACTTGTTATGCAAGCCTGATAGAAGGAAAGGGGAGTGAAAGAGATGCTGGCAATTGGAAAAAAATCATGTTCATATTGTTTTTTAAAATAATCAAAAAATAAATGGTACCAATTTTTTTTCAAAACAATCATAAAGAAATCGTATCTAGATTGAAGAGGCGGTGCTGATTGTGTTTCAAAACAATAAAAGTGGAACTGAAGAAATGTGGTACTGATGAAAGTGGTACCGATGGAAATGTAATGCCGATAAAAAGTGGTGTCGATTAAAGGTGATTCCAATGCAGAGGTGATGCCGATTGATTAAGTGATGCCAATGGATGATAAGACACCGATATTTTTTTCAAGAAATCATATTCAGGTAGAAGAAAAGGAATGAGATGGTGTTTATTGAGAATGAATCATATCAGATTTTATTATATTTTATCCAACATGATTGTATCTAGAATGATCGTATCCAGCATGATCATAACTAGAAATGATCATATCTAGAATGATCATATCTAGAATGATCGTAACCAGAATGATCATATCCAGAATGATCATAACCAGAAATGATTATAACCATAATGATCATAACCAGATATGATCATATTTAAGATAATAGTATCCAGACCATTTGTATTCAGAAAAGATCATGCTTGGGTTGAGATGAAGAAAAATAAGTAGGAATTAATGGAAAGTTATAATACTTTCTAATTTAATTCATATGATGTTAAATATGATCCTCAATTAATTCAAAGTCATGATGGTAGTCACGATTCATGCACTGGTGTTTGAATGTGATGAATTGTGTTTTCCATGTGGGTAAAGATAAAAGAAAAGAAAAGGAGACTAATGAATTAATTTTCAAAGGGGGATCCTTTCATTTGAAAGAGTGATTTTGTCTCAAGTGGAGAAATGGATTTCTTAAAACACATTCAATTGTTATGGTATCATGCATTGTTTTGAGGAAATTATAATGAGAGAATCGGATTCAGACCCATGTATTTCTCATAAATTGTAATTGTATTGACTTTCTAAATGGGAGTCTTGAAAAGAAGAGATGAATATTATAGAAGATTCGAGAATAATTTAGAATCATTGATGAAGTCATAATTTCTTTGATATTTCAGGAGAAATTCAGATTTGGGTGAATTTAAGTGAGCGAGAAAGTGTTTTGGGATTCCCACCTAAACATGTTTGCGGTCACCTATAAAAGGCATGAAGTACATTGTACTTGTGTGATTTTTTAGAGAGAGAAGCTTCGGTTTTCTAGAGAGAAGGAAATTTCAATTCTGTTCAAATTGACAATTGTCTTGGGTGGTTCTGATTCATTCATATTCTATTTTTCAATACAATTGTATTCGGGAAATGAAGTGGTGACAGTTCAACTTTATTTTTTCAATATGAAAATTGGAATTGGAGATTTGTTTTGAAAGAATCGGAATGGGAGATTTGTTTTGAAAGAATAAGAATGGGAGATTTTTTTTTTCAAAAAATCAGAATGGGAGCTTTGTTTTGAATGAATCGGATTGGGAGCTGTGTTTTGAAAGAATCAGAATGGAAGCTCTATTTTAGAATACTCAAACTTGGAGGAATCAGACTCAATGTTTCATAACAAAGTCCAGGTTATTCATGATTTTCTTCTGGTTAAGTAATTGATGAATTATATTAAAATTTGAATACATTTTTTGAATTGAAAATAAGCGTAGGTAACATGAGTTTTTACGAAACAATTTCATTACCATATTGTGTTAAGAGGATTCACATGCACTAGTTGTATTGTTTCATAGTGCTAAACGAGTGTAAGGGTAATTCCTACTCGTTGTAATCCAAGGATTGTTTTCATAGTGGATTTTATGGTATTGGATCCTTTCCAAACCATACCAAGGATGTAGCTATTCTAATTGAATATTCAACCTTGTAAATATTTGTGTTCCTTTGGATGTGTGTTGATTTTTTTTCTCAGTAGGGAATTCAAATCCTTAATAGGAGAGGAAGGTTGTTTCAATTGAAAATAAACATAAAAGAAAACTAATATCAATGATTAACCCATTCCCCCTCTCGGTGATAAAATAATTTGACTGGGCACTTTGAAAGGGGGGTACTAATCAATGGTGGTCATTGATCCAAAATAATAAGGAGGAATATGAAATAGAATACATGGAATGGATAAATTTTAAAGAAACATTTTTTGATAAATACTTTTCTCTTGAATAATGAACTGAAGTGAAGATAAAATTCTTTATTTTAGATCAATGGTAAGAAGACAGTGTTCTAGAGTATGTGGATACCTTCACAAGACTAGCTAGATAAGATATAGATTACATATTTAATTTAGAATAAAACATTTATCATTTCATTGAAGGACTTAAACCAGGTCTCCAAAGGGCACTGGCTTCTCAAACATTTTCATCTTATGATGAAATAGTATTAAGTGCCATCAAAACAGAAAATGAATTTTCTAGATCCAATGTTTTCAAGAGAAATCAATATAAAATGTGGTCTTATGATAACCATGGAAAGGGTGAATCTTCAAATAAGAAGAAGGAAATGATGAAATTCCCATTATGTGAAAATTTTGGAAAGAATCATCATGGGAAATTCTTGAAAGGCATGGGAGTTTTTTATAAGTTTAGAGAAAAGGTTCATCAAGCTAATGAATGTAAGGGAAAGCAACAAATCAATGATTATAAATTATTTAATTTCAATGAAATAGAACATTATTTAAATCAATATCCCAAATTTTAAGGGAATCTAGCACAGAAGAGACCAAGGGGAGATGGTCAAGCTTATGCAATCCCCACAGCTGATATGGAAGTACCTGATGATTTCATGGAAGGTACATTAATCCTATATTTAAATCTAGAAAATGATTTATTTGATTCTAGATCATTACACTCTTTTATATCTACCCATTTTTTCAAGAAAATAATACATTTCCCTTTTGATTTAACAAAGGATTTATCAGTCAAAAATCCTAAGGGAAGTCTCATTGCAAAAAAATGTGTCGGTCAGTCCCCTTTATAACACATAAACATGATATAAATTCTAAACTTATCATCATACCTATTGTTAAATTTTATATTATCCATTATATGGACTCTCTTTCAAAATATGATAAAAAAATTGTTTCAAGAAGAATAAAATTCCAATGTACGGATAAGATGTAGAATCCCTTATCTTTAGAGAAAAAACTTCATCATCTGGTTCTTACTTAGATCCACCCCTAGTATCTATTCTAAATAAAATTCTTATGGAGGAAGAGTAAACCACATATAGGGATGGGGAAAGTAATATTCTAATTGAGGATGTACCAATTGTGAAAGAATACATTGATTTATTTCGTGAGGAATTACCTAGGAACCCCCATAGCATAAAGTTGAATTTACCATTGATCTAATCCCTGATGCAATACCAATATCAAATACCCCTTATAGAATGGACATTTTGGAATTTTTGGAGATAAATAAACAACTATATGAGTTGAGTAATAAAATATTTACTCTCCCAAGTGTTTCTCCATGGGGATCCCCTATCCTATTTGTTAAGAATAAAGGTGGGTCCTTGAGGTTGTGCATTGACTATATATAAATCAATGCTATTACAATAAAGAAAAAGTATCATCTTCCTCGTATTGATGATTTATTTGATCAACTTAATGGAGATAAATATTTTTTGAAGATTGAACTTTTTTCAAGATATCATCAATTGCAAGTAAATAAGGAAGATATTCTAATGATAGCATTTTGAACTAGGTATGTACATTATGATTTTACAACAATGAAATTTGAACTTACTAATACACCCTCTATTTTCATGGATCTAATGAATAAAGTATTCAAGAAATATCTTGATAATTTTTTTGTGGTATTTATTGGTTATATCTTGGTTTACTATAAAATCTATGAGGATCATGAGAACAACTTGTGAATTGTTTTGGAAACTCTTAGAAGAAAAGAGTTATATGGGAATTTTAAAAAGTGTGAATTTTAGATTTAAACAGTTTCTTTTCTTGGATATATTGTCTATTGGGATGGAATCTTAGTTGATCCTGCAATGAAAAAGAAAATCTAAAAATGAACTATGCTAATAAATATAACTGAGGAATATTATTTTATTGGCTTAGCAAGTTACTATCAACATTTGATTCAGAATTTTTCTAAATTGTCTAACCTTTTAACCAATCTCACATGTAAATGGATTCAGTTAATATGGATAAAAATAATATACATAATGTTTTTAATAATTAAAATGAAAATTGGTCAATGCTTCAATTTTGAATATTCCGTCAGAAAATGATGGGATTGTGATATACATAGATGCATCAAATAATGGATCGGGTTGTGTCCTTATACAAAATGATAAATTTATTGCATATGCATCAAGGCAGATGAAGGATCATGAACACAATTATCCAACTCATGATCTAAAGTTAGAATCTGTATTCTTTTCTTTAAAGATAAGGAGAAATTATCTCTATAGTGAAAGATGTGAGATATATATGGATCACAAGAGATTAAAATTCATCTTTACACAAAAATAAATCAATATGATGCAAAATAGATGGCTCGAGTTAATCAAAGATTATGATTTCTCAATACACTACTACCCAGGAAAGGAAAATAAGGTGGAAGACGCATTAATTAGCAAATATCATGTACTTATAACCCAAATGAGGTTTGATAAATATATTATGTTCAAAACATTAGTAAATATGGATATAGGAATTGTTAAGGAAATGGAAACAAAACTTCTTTTTCAAATTATTTCTAAACCATCTTTACTGGAGAAGATAGAATGATCTCACCCTACTGATGATAATCTTCAAAAGAAAATTAAATTCATTAAGTTTGGAATATTGGTAGTCTTCATGTATGAGGATGGAGTTCTGAAATATGAAAATATGTTATGTGTTCCATCAATACCTAATCTAGAAAGGGAAATATTAGATGATGCTCATAGCTCAAATTTATCTATACACCCCGGATGTACCAAGATGTATAGAGATATGAAGGAACATTTTTGGTGGTATAACATGAAGTGGGAAATTACTAACTATGTGTTAAGGTGGCTAGTTTTTCAATAAGTTAAGGCTGAGAGAAAACATCCTATAGGATCCATGAAACCTCTACCTATTCTTATGTGGAATTGGGATGACATTATGATGGAATTTTTCATATTACTTCCAAGTGCATCTTGAAGTAATGATGTGATATGAGGATCATCTTACAAAATAAACACATTTTCATCTTATAAGTGGAGTTTTACCTCTTGAATTCCTAGAGATACTCCATATTAATGAAGTTATAAGACTTCATTGTGTACATATATCAATTGTTTCTGATCGAGATCCTCATTTTACTTCAAAATTCTAGAAGAACCTTCAAAAAGATATGGACACTGAGCATCATATGAGAAATGATTATCTCCCTCAAAGAAATGTATAGTTTTAAAGGTACAAGAAACATATACTTTTAAATGTATCATTACATGATTTTAATCATAATTAAACATTAGAGTACAAGCCAAGTATCGTGAATTCTAGTGTCTTGGAAGACTAGGTACATAAAACCTAAAGTATGTGACTAAAAACACTTCTTTATTTGATCTTCATAAAGAGATCCTAACATACTTTGATCCCTTACATCTGCATAGGGTACCATGGGGGTCACATGAACAAAGTGATGAGCTAAAATCATGGTAAGGGATTAAATGTAAGAATAAGGATTTAGCACAAGGGTTAGAGATCATAACATAAAGTTTTAAAATGGAATATAGAATCATAAAATATAAACATGGGATCATATAAAAATGAATTCATAGTATTTTTAAATCAACATAAATCATGACTTTATCATGATTCAAGGATCTTTGCACATAGAATAGAACAAGTTAGGATTAACCACCAAGACTGTTGCACATGGTAGCATGATTCAAGGCTAACTGCCAAGACCATTGCACATATCGTATCAAGAGTATAAACTTTACCCAATGCATTGGATCACTTTATAGGATCACCAATATTAAAATGTTCATGAATATTCTTGCCACATAAATAATCATACATAATAAATAAAACATAAACATAAGGGAACCCATAGAGAGAAATGGGTATCACATTCATGTCATAATGAATAATGAATGGGTGTATCATAAAAGTGTTTGTGAGATAAATGAATTAAAAAATACATGGAAATTAATAAGGTTAAATAGGAATATAGAAGTGTATGTGATTTAAAACATAAGTGACGACATGTAAGAAGATTATTTAGGAAATTCTTAGCATTAAAGCATTTTAGTTCTGTTTAAAAGAAAATACTAAAGAGCATTTAAAATAGAAAAGGGAATAATATTTTATATAAAATGAGAAGTGAATAAAGAAGGTTTTCATAATAAAAAGAATGATTTTATAATAACAAAGGTGGATTAAAAAAAATGGTCGAGTGCACATGAAATTGGGTAAAAATTTGGGAAGTTCCCTTAAAACGAGTTTGCTTATTGGGAAGTATCGAAGAGTGAATCAATTAAAAAGCATGTATATCCCTGAAAAAGAATGAGCGGTGGATCTTGAAACATGATTTTGGAGAATATAAACAGTATTTATAAGTTTTAAATAAAAATAAAAGACAACTTTATTTGGGTAAAAAGAAAGAATGAGCAACCCAAAGGAATAATGGTGGTTTGAGTATAATCCCTTACGGAATATCAGCATGGTATCAGGTGTACTTAAGAGGTCTTAGTGAGAGATAAAGGGATTTATAATCTTTTATAAATCATGATGAAAGTATGAGAAAAGTTGGAAGTCATACCCCATCATTAGGAATTATATGTAAAAGGTCATAACATAGAGGATATTCTTGAATAAATGTGAGAAAGAGATGATCCCTTACCTTAAGTTTGATGGTGTTCATCCCTTCATATTAATGACCTAAATAATCAAATTAGGTTCATTAATTAAAAATTACATAACCATTTTTACATGTAAATGATTTCATATAACCTTTTTGAGTTCATTCACAACCTTTTTGATTTGTTATGAGGTTAAATTTCATCAATCAGGATTGTTTGTTTGCTTGGTTTTAATGATCGGTTCACTTATATTAATGTTTGGATACACATGTATGATTAAGGTGGTCATACAGAATTGAAGTTATATAAAATTAGTGGACATAAAAAATATTACATGGTTGTATATTTAATTTTCTAACTTGGAGTGAAGGTGAATCATTATATAAAACATTAATGATAAATTCTTGGATTAATGTGGTAATGTTGCTCACAATTAACTTGTTTTGTGTTATTATTTTACATCACGGATTTATAATGATTATAGAACATTAAATAAGATAAAATAAAAATATTATGATCTGTTTAAACCATTAAAATTGTTTATGACTAGTATAGAAGATGGTAAAGAAAATTGAAAACTGGTTGTCCTTGAATATGATAAATCAACACATCTCGGACGGTGTGTTCATTTATAGTATAAAAGAAGGTGGGCGGAGAGATTATGATAAAATATCCCATTATAATAATATAATTCTAGTACATGTATTTTACTATAGTTATAATACCATTTGGGTGAAGGTAGGTGAGGAAAGAAAAAACAAAAGCATAGATCTTGAAAGAAAATGAATGAAAAGAAAAGAGGAATTTACCTCTTGATTTAATCTTCGTTGAGAGCCTCTTATGGGGGGAGGGTTTGGTCTTTTGAGGAGACCAAAGTATGATAGACGTGGTTAAGGAGATTGGGGAGAGATTTGGGTAGAATTTAGGGTAGGAACAAGGCTTGAGAGGAGTAATGAGCAGAGGAGAGTGTGGGTGATTTTTATAGTGGAGGGGAGGAGGGTTTTCTTAATATTTTAATCATATTATTTTTTCATAAGACAATAAATAGTAATAATTAATTTGACCAGAAATAGTAATATGTGAATGGTATTTCAAACCAATCATCATTTACACCATCCATGACTCAAGCATGATGTAGAAATTCAGGTTTTAGCATTTATTGTGAATTATCATATTTTACTATTCATCAAGAATTCATGTATTTTAGAAGAATACCAAAAATTCAACCTAACCATTTTTTGATGTGTATAATCCAAAAATGAACTCCATTTTTCAAAAATAATTTTCTAAATATGATTAATTTAATTTTTAAATAAAATCATACTTTATTTGAAAAAAATAACATTAAAATTATAACTCGTTTTATAACACCTTGAAAAAATAATCAAGGTCCCATAAAATTATCTTATAACCATAAGACAATAATATAAAAATTTATGATTAAATTTTATGAAAATAAATTTCCATTTTAAATTATTAAATTAATCATTAAATTTTAATTGAAATATTTATGACATACAAAAAATACCAATACATATATTATGATTTTTTTTCACTTATAAGATGTCTAAATTGTACTTATAAATTCATGGGTGAAGTTTCTATTTTTTGTCTGACTTACTATTCTTTACTATTCAAAAGGGTTTGTTACTATTCATTAAAAACTATGTTGATTCTATCAGACTCTAAATATCTTACTGAACGCAACCGTATATGTCATATTTTCAAAATTCAAAATAGAGAAGTGACAATATTATGTTTAAAGGTCACATAGTACTTAATAGTTCATTTTTTTGTGATTTAATGTGATTATATGAAATAATTATTAGAAGGTAATTTCCATTGATAAAACATTGAATCATTACATTATTCCCCCTTATGAAATTTTACCTTCAAAATTTCCTTTTTATATTCTAAGCCATAAATTGGTATGGGTGCTTTTCCATCATTGCCTCATCCAGTTCCCACGTTTCCTCTTCATACTTATGGTTCTGCCAGAGTACTTGGACTAGGTGATCAGTCTTGTTACTTAGAACTTTATCTCTACGGTCCAAGTTCTTCACTGGTTTCTCCTCATAAGAAAGATCATTCTTTAACTGTACCACCTATGAATAGAGTACGTGTGAAGGGTCTGGTATGTACTTCTTTAAGAGGGATACATGAAATACATTGTGTACTTTGGAAATGGTAGCTGGAAGTTCTAGTCGATAGGCCACATCCCCAACATGATAAATTGTCTCAAAGGGTCCTATGTACCTAGGACTTAGCTTTCCTTTATTCCCAAATCTCATACCCTTCCTCCATAGATATATTCATAGAAATACCATGTCTCCATATTTGAACTCAATGTCACATTGACGTTTGTTTGTATAACTCTTTTTTCGACTTTGGACTGCATTAATGTGTTGTTGAATGGTTTTCACCTTCTCCATAATTTCTTCGACAATTTCAGGTCCTAGAAACTTATGCTCACCAACTTCATCCCAACACATTGGTGTTCTTCACCTTTTACCATAAAGGGCTTCATATAGTGACATTTGAATGCTCGAGTGGAAATAGTTTTTGTAGGAGAATTCAACCAGTGGAAGATGTTAGTACCATCCTCCTTCGAAGTTCATAGAACATGCTATCAACATATATTTTAGTGTCTGAATAGTTCACTCGGATTGGCCATCAGTTTGAGGATGATATGTTGTAATGAAGTTCAGTTCAGTGCTTAGAGCATGTTGGATACTTTTCTAGAACTTTGAGGTGAATCTTGGATCTCGATCAGATACAATAGATAGTGGTAATCCATGTAGCCTTACCGCCTCCATGATATATATCTGCGAAATTTTATCTAATGAGAAGTACTCTCAAATTTCAATAAATTGATATGTCTTTGTAAGATGATCCACAATGACCCATATTGCATTGTTTCCTCTGTATTTCCTTGGAAGTCATATGAAAAATTCCACGGTGATGTTCTCTCACTTCCATGTTGGTATGGGTAGTGGTTGCATCATCCCCTTATACTTATGTCTTTCAACCTTCACTTTTTGACATACTAGGCACTTTCATGTATACTCGGCAATCTTATTCTTCATATTATCACAAAAAACTTTCTCTCAAAGATCTCGATACAACTTTGTGCTCCCTAGGTGGATAGAGGAGGCCGAGCAATGTGAATTATTCAGAAGATCCTTCTTTATCACTCGATCGGATGGTACACATAATCATGACCCAAATCTTGCAACTCCTTACTCATCAATCATGAATATAGTGGATTTCCCATTTTTAATGGCTTCCACCCTTTTTTTAATTTCCACATCTTTTCTTTTAGAATCCTTTATTTTCTCTATGATGGGTGTTTGAGTGATCATTTGGGAAAATATTGATGATGTTCCCCCTTAATGATCCCCATGTCCATCCTCTACAAATCTAAGAATATTGGATCATTTTCAATTTTCATCATTGATAAATATACAGGATCCTCTCTACTTAGAGCATCCACCACCTTGATTTCCTTACCGGGATGGTAGTGGATTGATCAGTCATACTTCTTGATGAGATCTATCCATCTTTTCTCACACATATTAAGCTCTTTTTGTGTGAATATATATTTTAGACTCTTTTGATATGTATATATCTCACACTTCTCCCCATATATATAATTCTGAGATATTTTTAATGCAAATATCACAGCTTCAAACTCTAGATCGTGTGTAGGATAGTTTTGCTTATGTATTTTCAGTTGTCTTGAGGCATAGGCTATCACATTATTATTTTTCATCAGCACACTGCCTAATCTATTCATTGAAGCATCACTGTACACTATAATGGGTTTTCCACTTTTTGGGAGTATGAGTATTGGCGTAGTAATTAGCATCTTTTTCAACTCCTTAAAGCAATATTCACATTCTTATGTCAAAACAAACTTCACTCCCTTCAGTGTCATCTTGGTTATTGGGTTTGAAAATTTTGAAAAGTTATTCACAAATAATCGATAATACCTAGTTGGACCAATGAATCTAATGATCTCTATTACAGATGTTGTCCTGGCCCACTCTTCAATTTCCTTTGTCTTATAAGATTCCACAGATATCCCTTTGTTAGTGATAACATGAAAAAAGAATGATACTTCCTCTATTCAGAACTCAAATTTACTATAATTTTCATACATATTCTCCCTTCACAAAGTTTTTAACATAGTATTCAAATTCTCCTCATGTTCCCCCTTACTATTGGAGTATATCAAAATATCATCGATAAATACTACAACAAATTTGTTGAGGTAATCTCTATAGAATCTATTCATTAAATCCATGAAAATTTTTGGAGAATTAGTGAGTCTGAAGGAAATCACTATGAACTCATAGTGTCTATATATCATTCAAAAGGTAGTCTTGGGAATATCTTCCTTCTTCACATTTAAATGTTGATATCCCAACCAAAGGTCCACCTTAAAGAAATAACTGGCCCTACAAAGTTGATCGAACAAGTCATCTATCTGTGGCAGGAGATACTTGTTCTTTATTGTGATTTTATTGAGCTCATGATAATCAATGCAGAGGAGAATTGATCCATCCTTCTTGACAAAGAGGACTGGCGCACCCCATGGTGAATCACTCGGGCATATAAAACCCTTCTCTAGATTCTCCTGTAACTGCTTATTCACCTCTTCCAGCTCTATAGTGGCCATTATATAAGGTGTATTTGATATAATCAGAGATCCATGAATAAGTTCAATTGAGAACTCAACCTCTCAGTCATGAGGAAGACCAGACGACTCTTTGAAAAATACAACAGTGTAATCCCTCATGATAGTTATGTCTTCAACCATGATTATCTCCTTTGTCTCAATCATTTGAGCTCAAAATTCTTGATCATAAGGAATTAATATCCACACTTCAGACAATGATTCTAAAGTATATTCATCTTCCTCCTTGAACTTGTAAATAATTGTAGGATTCTTCAAGATTTGAAGAGTCATCTCCCTTTCCCAACAGTTGATGTTGGCTTTGTATAATGATAGTCAATCCATGCCCAAGATAGCATCAAACTCCACTAAAGAAAGTATAATGAGATTTTATGGGTGATTCAGTCAACATATGTCAATAGGGGATGAGTTTTAAACCATAGATGCAATAATTTCCCCATTTCCTATTCTCACAAATAACTTATCCTCCAAATCTTGAGGTGGTTCTTGAATTGGTCTACTAAACTTGCATGATATGAAAGAATGTGTAGAATGAGAATCAAATAGTATGTTATCTATTCTTTAATGAATAACTAATGAACCTGTCACCACATCATTCTCGAGCTCCACCTCAGTAGTAGTGATATCATAATCCCTTCCTTGTTTCCTTGGAGGTGGTTGTTGATTTCCTCTGACAAACCTTGACTTAGGGCAATTGTTCGCATAATTCCCTTGCTCCTTACAGTTTTAACACTACATTATAGGCTAAGTTTGGATCTAAACCTTCCTTTCTTCTTCCACATTAGCAAGACTCTTTATATACCATCATCATTTTTTAACTTGATGTCCCAACATTCCACATTTGAATCAATTCCCGGTACCCTTTAGATAGTTCCCAATATACTTTTTCCTACAATTTTTACACTTGGGATGATTGAACTTCTTTCCATCATGGAATTTATTTTCGGGACCACCCACATTAGATTCCATTTTTCTCTTTTTTTCACTATGTCCATGATACCACTGAGAGTATCCAATCTCTATTTAAACCTTAAAGGAACAATAGGCAATATCTTCATAGCTTTCGAAGTCTCAAATCACCATTACTTATCATAGACTTAGCTTTAATCTACTAAATAAGTGATCAAAATTTCTTTTGGTGTTCATAAAAAATCCAAAGGAGTACCTTACATGCCTTGTAAAGCTTTCTTCATATTCCCTGATTGACTTATCTTCCTTCTTCTTAAGTATAGGGAACTCTCTTTCTATCTTGAGATGTAGGGTTTAGTGAAAATATTTATTGAAAAACATTATATTGAATTCCTCCCAATCCATGGAATCAATTTCCTCCTGGGGATTCATATTCATGATCATTTTCCACCACTGATTAGTTTCTCCATCAAAACAACAGACCACCAGTACAAATTTCTATTCTTCTGAGAACTGGAGGATAGAGAATATCTTTCAATAGAGTTAATCCACTATTCCTCAAGGAGGGGATTGGAAGATCAACTAAACATGGTAGGCCTTTTCTGTATGAAGGATTAAATGGCAACATGATCTTTATTTAGATTTGAAGGGTGTTCCATATGATTCATGTTATTATTCATAACTTGAGCTAGCTAATAAAGTACTTTCATGGTACCCCATTCCCACCACATCAGGCATATCATTAGGGAAGTCTTTACATTCCCTATCACATTGATTTTTGGTACATGTTCTTCTATTTCCCTCCATTAAATAAAAAAATAATGTACAATTAGAGGGATTTCATACTTATCTATTAAGCATAAAAAAGGAATATTTGAACATAAGAGGATAAACTTGTAGAGGAGAAGTATATCTTAACTTTTGATTACTTATGTTTCATTATAGGTTATCCTTGATCTATTTCATAAATTATATTCTTACGGGGTTTTTTATTCCCTTAATAATGGTTTTTACCAAGCTCATGAATTTTCCAAATAATATCCCCTAGGAGTGTCAAACCAAGAGTGCAGAAAGGCCTGATGTCGTGAAACACTTCCCATTCGAGTCTAGCTCAAAGTAGAGTTTTTTAGGTTTTACCCCGAGATACATCTATGCCCGAGCCACCTCTACGTATTTGTATCCAGGCAGGTATGTATTTTCTTGATAAAAAATTTACTCTATACTTACCATAATTTAGTGGTGTTTTCTTATAGTTAGTCTCATCCTTAAGGTTCTTAGTAAAGTGTTTTATTCCTAATATCCAAAAATAACTAAACCATACTCCAATAATAACTATAGTGAACCTAGCCTTTTATATATATAATTAAATGATTTTAACAATAATTAAACATCATAGTAAAATCCAAGGATCGTGAAGTCTAGTGTCTTTGAAGACTGGGTACATAAAACTTAATACATGGGACTAAAAAAACACTTATTTATTTAATATTCATAAATATCTCTTAACTTCCTTTGATCCTTTTCATCTGCATAGGGTACCCTGGGGATCACATGATCAATGGAATGAACTAAAATCCTAGTAATGGATTACACATAAGAATAATTCTCTAGCACAATGGTTAGATATCATGACATAATGATATAAAATGGCATATATAATCAAAAAATAGAAACATGGGATCATATAAACATGAATTAATATTATTTATATAGCAATATAAATCATGACTTTAGCATGAGTCAAGGATTTTTGCACATAGAGGATCACAAGTCACGGTTTACTAGAAAGACCATTGCACATGGTAGCATGAGTCATGGCTAATCGCCAAGATCATTGAACATAACATCTCATGAGACTAAACACTACCCAATGCATTGGATTGATATCTAGGAACACCCATATTAACATGGTCATGAATATGATTTTCACATAAATAATCATACATAATCAATCATACATAAAAAAAAGGGAACCCATGGAGAGAAATGGGTATCACATTTATGTCATAAAGAATAATGAATTTGTGTATCATAAAAGTGTCCATGAGAGAAAGGAATTAAAAAATACATTGAAATTAATAAGTTAAAATAGTAATATAGCATGATGAGTGATTTAAAATAGAATTTACAACATGTAAGAAGAGTATTTATGAAATTATTAGCATTAAAACATTTTAGTGCGGTTTTAAGGAAAATACTAAAGAGCATTTAAAATCAAAAAGGTAATAATATTTTATATAAAACTATATGTTAAAAAATAATTTTTTCATATTAAAAATACTGATTTCATAACAAAAAAGGTGGCTTAAAAATGTTATAGTGAACTTGAAATTGGTTAAAAATTTGGGAAGTTCCCTTAAAACGAGTTTTCTTATTGGGAAGTACTGAGGAGGGAATCACTTAAAAACATGTATATCCCAAAAAGAGAATAAGGCATGGATATTGAAAAATAAGTTTGGATCATATAAAAAGTATGTAAATTTTGTACATAAAAATAAAAATATGACTTTATTTGGGTAAAAAGAATGATAGAGCAACTTAAAGGAATAAAGTTAGTTCAGGTATAATCCCTTACAGAATATCATCATTGTATTGGGTATACTTAGGAGGTATTAATGAGAGAGAAATAGATTTATCATATTTTATAAATCATGAGGTTAGTATGGGGAAGGTGAAAAATCATACCCCCATCATTAGGAATTATACGTAAACGGGCATAACATAGAGGATATTCTTGAATAAATGTGAGAAAGAGAGGATCTCTTACCTTAAGTTCAATGGTGTTCTACCCTTGATAATAATAACCTGAATAATAAAATTAGGTTCTTTAATTAAAAATTTAATAACCCCTTATACATGTAAATGATTTATTATAACCATTTTGATTTCATTCATTACCTTTTTGATTGGTTATGAGGTTCAATTTCATTGTTTGGGTTCATTTGTTTCCATGGTTTTAATGATCAGTTTACATATATTTAGGTTCGGATACACATGTATGATGAAGGTGGTTTTAAATAATTTAATTTATATAAAATTATTGAACATACATAATATTACATGGTTGTAAATTTAGTTTTCTTACTTTGAGTGAAGGTGAATCATTTTATAAAACATTATTGACAAACTTTTGGATTAACGTGGTGATTTTTCTCACAATTAACTTGTTTTGTATTATTATTTTAAATCATGAATTTATAAGAATTACAGATAATTAAATAAGATAAAATACATATATTATCATCTGGTTCAACCATTAAAATGGTTTCATGACCAGTATAGAAAGTGGTAAATAAAATTGAAAACTTATCATCCTTGAATGTGATAAATCAACACATCTCGGATGGTGTTTTCATTTATAGTATAAAAGGAGGGGGAAGGAGATATTATGATAAACTAACCCATTATCATAATAGAATTACAGTACTTGTATGTTACTGGATTTATCATACCATTTGGGTGAAGGGAGGTGAGGAAAGAAAAAATAAAAGCAATGATCATGAAGGAAAATGAAAAAAAATAAAAGAGGAATTTACCTCTTGGTTTAATATTCCTTGAGAGCCTCTTGTGGGGAGAGGATTTAGTATTTTGGGGAGGCCAAAGGATGATAGATGTAGATAAAGAGATTTGGGAAAGATTTGGAAAGAATTTAGGGAAGGAACAAGGCTTGAGAGGAGTTAAGAGAAGAGGGGAGTGAGGGTAGTATTTATAGTGGATGGGAGGAAGGTTTTCTTAATATTTTAATCATTAGTTTATTATTTTTTTATAATACAAGAAATAGTAATGATTATTTTGACCTAAGACAGTAATAGTTTCATGTTAGTTTCAACCATTGACCATTTACATCATCCATGACTCAAGCATGATACAAAAATTATGGTTTTAGCATTTATTATGAATTATCGTATTTTACTATTTGTAAAAAATGCAAGCATTTTTGAAAAATCAAAAAAATTCACACTAACCATTTTTCAACATCTAGAATCCAAAAATAAAGTCAATTTTTCAAAAAAAATCTAAATATTATAAATTTAATTTTTAAATAAAATCATAATTTATTTGGAAAAACAATATTAAAACTATAACTCATTTTATAACAACTTAAAAAATTAATCAAGGTCCCATAAAATTATCTTATAACTATAAGAAAAAAATAACAATTTATTTTTAAATTTTATAAAAATAAATTTCCATTTTAAATTATTAAATTAATCATAAAATTGAAATTGAAATATTTATGACAAACAATAATACAAATACTTATACTATGATCATTTTTTCACTTATAAGATGTCTAAATTGTATTTATACATTCATGGATGAAGTTTATAATTTTTAGTCAACTTATTATTCATTACTATTCATAAGGGTATTTTACTATTTATTAAAAACTAAGTTGATTCTATCAGACTCTAAATATCTTACTGAACGCAACGGTGTAGGTCATATTTTTAAAATTCATAACATAGAAGTGACAATATTATGTTTAAAGGTCATATAGTACTTAGTAGTTCATTATGTTGTGATTTCATGTGATTATATGACATAATTATAAGAAAGGAATTTCTATTGTTAAAACATTGGGTCGTTACAAAAGGACTATTCAAACATTATAATACATCTTGAGATCATGCTCACATGACTTTCAAGGTATGTGGGATCATTATTTACCTTTGGTATAAGTTTCCTACAATAATGGTTTACATTCTAGTATTAAAATGGCTCCATATGAAGAATTATATGCCAATATATGTCAAACTAAAAATTTGGGATGATGTTGGTGAGAGGAAACTTATAGGCCCAAAACTTATTGAAGAGACAATGACAAAGATAAAGATAATTTATGCTCATATTAAAGTATCTCAAAGTTGGAAAAAGAGTTATGCTGACAACCAGAGAAAGGATTTGTAATTTCAAAAGGGAGATCATGTCTTTTTGAAAGTATCACTATGGAAGGGAGTCTTAACATTAGATTAGAAAGGGAAACTGAGCATTAGGTACATTGGACCATTTGAAATTATAGAATGAATTAGAGTTGTAGCATACTAATTAGTAGTTCCAACAAGTCTCTCAAAAGTTTATGATGTGGTCCACATGTCATTGTTAAATAATTAAATTCCAGACCCAACACATGTACTCACCCATGAAAAAATATAACCAGAACCTAATTTTTTTTTACTGCGAAGAACCTATTGAGATTCTTGACATAAGAGAGAAAGTGTTGAGAAATCGAATGAATAAACTGGTAAAATTTCTTTGGAGAAACCGTCAAATGGAAGAATAAAAATAGAAACATGAGGATGTTATGAAGAAGAACCACCCTCATTTTTTTAGAAATAAATATTCATGAAACATTTCGAGGAATAAAGTTTTGAAGGAGGGAATAATATAAGACACCAATATTTATGGTATGTATCATCATAAATAAATTCAATTCATTCGATAGCTTATGTTGCACAGAATACTAATATTAAAGTAATAGTTTTTAAATATTAACATGATCATTTAAATAGTAATGTAACCCTTTGGAATATTAATGTTACCCTTATGAATAGTAATGTGACCCTTAGGAATAGTAATGTGACCCTTTGGAATAGTAATGTGACCCTTAGGTATAGTAATGTCACTCTTAGGAATATGAACGTAAACATTAGAATAAAAACCTCACCTATGAAATTATAAATAAAATTTAGTTATTTTATGAATGAAAATATGGCATATTTATATCATGGAATAAGTAAATGAATGTTTTAAAAATGATAAATTTAGAGTTGGTTTAAAATTTTATAACTAATATAATGATTTAAAATAAGAATTATTTAAAAAAAATAGATTCATAGATTAATATTTTGTGCTCTTATAATTATAATATAATTTTATAAGACCTGAATTAATTTTTCAAAATGTCAAAAAATCAGTTATAATTTTAAAATTGGTATTTTTGGAATAAATGTTGATTTTAATTAAAAATTAAATGTATTATATTTATACAAATTATTTTTTTAAAATGGGGTTCATTTTTTAATTCATCACATCAATATTATCCAAGGTTTATTTTTTTGGTAATTTTTTAAAATACTTTAATCTTCTGATGAATAGTAAAAATACAGTTTTCACTTAACCGGTGTAACTTAAATTACATAATTCATATTGTATTGTTGAAATAATAAATTCAATAACTTAAATTTAGTATATAATTTAATTAATTTGAAATAATATTCATTAAAATTATATAAAATCAATTTCTATACATAAAAAACATTTTCCAAAACCTAAAGTCAAAAGTGGTTCCTTAAAATATTAATTATTCTTTCTTTCCACAGTGCTTTTCAATAAATTAATTATTTAGAATTATAAATGTGTATTAATTCATAAAATTCTTATATTATTTATATTTTCAAAAATTCACTATTAGAAGTCTCACCTTTAATATAATATTTTATTTAATATTTTATTCTAAAAATCTCCCTCTCCTCAAGTATAAATAACCCATCTCCCTTCCCATGGAAAACCAATAATTCCACCATTATAAAAATCCAAATATCTTCCAAAATACTCCCTATTAATCCTCTTAGGAGACCTAGGGACGTTCCAGACCCAACTAACTCGAATCACCAAGGGACTTTTAGTGTCGTGCAAGAGAAGCAACACCGAGAAAAGAGTAAGTTTCTGTTAACTCCTCCATATTTTCTTCTTCTCATTATTCTTTTACCATTTACTTTCAAAAACATATACTATAAATTAAATTATTTATTAATTTTACATGATATTAGTAATTTTAACCTACTACATTTTTTATATATATTTCACATATATAAATTTTTTACTCCCTTTTCCCGCTTCTATGATAATGTTCTCTTAACGGTTGGTTAACCACCTATGGAGACATTGACAAAAATGATTTTTATAACCAAATTCATGAATGTATAGTATGTAATATATATAATATATAAATATATAATTACATGTATTCTATACTTATGGAATTAATTATACTAATGAATAATTTACATTTAATAGAATAGAAAAATTGATGCAAAAAGGTAACTTTTTGAGAAAAACATGATATCAAAACACATAAATTTCTCCAAAAAAATTAATAAATATAATCCAATAACTATAATTGAAAAATATTTGTTTAAATTACAATATTTCACTTCTATATTAGTGTTTTAATAAATATAATTTTTTATTCAGGAGGCATAAAAAAGCGACGTAATTAAGAGGGAATTAAGGTTAGGGACTTCTTCTCAATTTCCATTTCATTGAGACTTACTTGGTATTGGGAACCTAATAATTTTTATATGGTGTGTATAATACCCCATTGAGATATTTTATCATTTGAAATTATATTTCTATTAAATTTACATTTTCTTGTATCATATATATTATTATTGTCTTAGTCATATACCATTTTACGTACGGTGTTTATTTTGAATGTCATTTTAACTGCAGAAATATTGATGAATTTCTATCCTCTAATAAATATGGATATTTTGATAATTAATACTATTCTTGACTTAAATCTATGTTAGTAGAATGCTATGGACTTTCATTGATGAGAAGGGCTTGTTATAGCCCCCTGATGCAACGACAGATCTAATGAGACAAAACAGTTTGCAACAAACCCTTCGTGTTTATTTCCAGAAAAAATTATATGATTATCAACCCGTATAATTAAACCATATTTATGGTATGGTGGTTCATATTTCAAATACATTATGTCCAATATTTAATCATTTTCTTCATTCATAATTCAGTTATCATTATCCATAAGATTTTCACTATGAAAAAATCTATGGATGCATTTACATTCTCAGTTTATTAATGTTATGTGTTTTTAAGTTATTCACCATTCTATATTGATTATTTATAATTGATTAATATTGACTTATTATTTATTCATTATTCCAATATATGTAACCCTTACTGAGCATTTGATCTCACCCTTTTATTTTTTTTCTATCCCTAGGTTGTGATGATGAGATCTTTGAATAAATGAAAAGAAGTTGTTTATTTTATTTTGTTATGTACTATTTTTAACTACCAATGTAATAAGGGAACCGTCTACATAAAAATTTTCTTAAAGAATACTAAAGTATTCATTCCTTAGTGATATGATCTCTTGTATATATTCCATTCTAATAAAACAACAACCGACTCTAGGATACTGGGGTCAGGGTTGTTACAGTTGATATTAGAGAAAGTTTAGTAGAAACCTTGGAAACTATAAGGAAGCATAACCCTAAGATAGAATTTGAGGATAATCATATAATAACATCCTATAATTTTCATAAGATAGATATTATGTGGGTATTCTTAAAAATACATCTATGTTTGGATACTATAAGTGGACTTGGGTCTGGAAAAAATGTACCTAGGTATAAAAACTCTAACAAGGTGCGTCAGGCATGACTCAGCATAACCTAGTACATGACAACGAGCCTTACTGGGCACCTAGTTTGAATCTCCTAGGGTATATGTTTAGGATAATTCATATTTTCTTTACAAACCATTATGAAGGATTTAAAAGTATAAATGTCCTCAAATAAACCATTCTCATGATTATGATATTAACTATGCATAAATTTTCAATTTATGCTTTGTGTTTTTCTAGAGAAAAATATGAATTATTATTCATAACCTAATTTAGTGTATGCCATTGTTTAGAAATTGTTCTTAATGGAAGGAAAGGAATCAAACCCCTTGGAAAATGTAGGTATTTTCCTTCTGAAAAATCTAGCACAGTTAGTGTTTGAGCTAAGATGATAAGGACCATATTAGGAAAAATAACCTAGGTTATGAAGAATAAATATACTACACCTATATCAGATCATTTCATGTGGTATAATCCCCCATATTTTAGTGGGACTACTAATCCAGTGGTAATTCAGTAGTGTATCAAATCCATTGAAAATATATTTCTAGAATTAGGATGCAAGGAAAATAAAAAGGCATCATTGGCAGTATATTGTCGCAAGGGTAGATCAATGGTAGTCATTGATCCAAAATACTATGGAAGAAGTTGAAATAGAATACATGGAATGGATAAATTTCAGAGAAACAGTTTTTGATAAATACTTTTCTCTTGAAAAATGAACAGAAATGAAGATACATTTTCTTATCCTAAAACAAAGGGAAGAAAAGAGTGTTGCGAAGTATGTGGCTACCTTCACAAGACTAGCTAGATATGATATATATTACATATGTAATTCATAATAAAATATTGATCATTTTATTTAATTTCTTAATCCAATTCATTGAAGGGCACTGGAATCTCATACATTTTCATCATATGATGAAATAGTATTAATTTCCACTAAAATAGAGATGGAATTTTCTATATCCTATGTTTTCAAGGTAAATCAAGATAAAAATTGGTCTTATGATAACCATTAAAAATGTGAAGCTTCGAAGAAGAATACAGAAATGAATAAATTCTCATTATGTGAAAATTGTGGAAATAATCATCATGGGAAATTCCTGAAAGGCATGGGAATTTGTTATAAGTGTAGAGAAAAGGTTCATCAAGAAAATGAATTTAAGGGAAAGAAAAACATCAATGATCATAAATACTTAAACTTCCATAAAATTGGACATTATTCAAATAAATATCACAATCATTAGGGGAATCTACCACAGAAGAGACCATTGGGAGATGACAAAGCTTATACGATCCCCACAACTAATATGGAAGTACCTAATGATTTTATGGAAGGTACATTAATCCTATATTCAAATCTAGACAGTGAATCATTTAATTCTGGATCATCGCACTCTTTTATATCTACCCAGTTTTCTGAGAAAATAATGCATTCCCCTTTTGATTTAATAAAGGATTTATCATTCAAAAATCCTAAGGGAAGTCTTATTGTAACAAAAATGTGTTGGTCAGTTCCCTTTATAATAGATAAATCTGCTTTAAATGATGTACTTATCATCATACATATGGTTTAATTTTATATAATCCTCGGTATGGATTGTCTTTCAAAATATGATGAAAAAACCTTATTTCAAAAAGAATTAAATTCCAATATATGAGGAAGATGTAGAATCCCTTATCTTTAGAGAAAACACTTCATCATATGATTCTTATCTAGATCCACCCCTAGTAGTTATTCTAAATTAAATTCTTATAGATGAATATTAAACAATATCTAGGGATTAGTAATGTAATATTCTAATTGAGGATGTACCAATTTTGCAAGAATACATTGATTTATTTCCTAAAACATTACCTTGGAACCCTTAGAGTGTAAAGTTGATTTTACCATTGATCTAATATTGTACACAATACCAATATCAAATAATCCTTATTGAATGGACATTTTGTAATTAATCAAGACAAATAAACAACAAGATGAGTTGAGTAATATGTGATTTATTCTCCCAAGTGTTTCTCCATGGGGATCCCTTGTCCTCTTTGTTAAGAAGAAAGGTGGGTCCTTGAGGTTGTGCATTGACTATAGATAAATCAATTCTGTTACAATAAAGAACAAGTATCCTCTACCTCTTATTGATGATTTATTTTCTCAACTTCATGCAGATAAATATTTTTAAAATATTAAACTTTGTTATGGATATCGTAAATTACAAGTAAAGAAGGAGGATATTCTAATGATAGCATTTTGAACTAGGTATGGATATTACAAGTTTACAGTAATGACTTTTGTACTGACTAATACAACCTCTATTTTTATAGATCTAATGAATAGAGTACTCAAGAAATATCTTGATAATTTTTTTATGGTATTTATTAGTGATATCTTGGTGTACCATAAAAGCTATGAGGATCATGAGAACTACTTGAGGATTTTTTTGGATACTCTTAGAATAAAATATTTATATGGGAATTTTATAAGGTGTGAATTTTGGATTTAAAAAGTTTCTTTTTTTGGTCGTATTGTATCTAAGGATGGAATCTTAGTTGATACTGAAAAGATATAGGCAATCCAAAAATGGCATACACCAACAAATATAACTGAGGTATATAGTTTTGTAGGTTTATCTGGTTACTATTAGCATTTCATTCAGAATTTTTCCAAATAGGGTAACCTATTAACAAATCTCACATGTAAAGGGATTAAGTTAATATAGAGAAAATAATATGCAGAATGTTTGTAAGAATTTAAGATAATATTGGTAAATGCTTCAATTTTTAATATTCTATCAGGAAATAATGGGTTTGTGATATACAATGATGCATCAAATAATGGATCGGGATGTGTCCTTATACAAAATGATAAATTTATTGCATATTCATAAAGGTAGTTGAAGTCTCATGAACACAATTATCCAACTCATAATCTTGAGTTAGTATCCGTAATCATTTATCTAAATATATTGAGACACTATCTCTATGGTGAAAGATGTGATATATATATGGATCAAAAGAGTTTAAAATGAATAATTTCATAGAAATAAATCATCATGAGTCAAAGGTGATGGCTTGAGTTAATCAAATATTATGATTTATCAATACACTACAACCCAGGAAAGGAAATTAAGGTATAAGATTCATTAAGAAATAAAGATCATAGACTTATAACCTAAATGAGGATTGAGAAATATATTATGTTCACAAATTTAGTAAAGTTGAATATGGGAATTATTAAGGAAAGGGAAACATCACACATTTTTCAAATGATTTCTAAACCATCATTACTATAGAAGATAAAAAGATATCAAACTAATAATGAGAATCTTCAAAAAAAATAAAGTCGTTAAGGATGGAATATTGGTAGAATTAGTGTATGGGGATGGAGTTATGAAATTTGGAAAGAGGATATGTGTTCCATCAATACCTGATCTAAAAATATAACTATTATATGATTCTCATAGCTCAAATTTCTCTATACACCCAGGTAGTATGAATATGTATAGAGATTTGAACGAACATTTTTTGTGGGATAACATGAAGTGGAAAATTACTAACTATGTGTTAATGTGTCTAGTTTTTCAAGAAGTGAAGGTCAAGAGAATATATCCTAGAGGATTCATTCAATCTCTACCTATTCTTATGTAGAATTTGGATGACATTGTGATGGAATTTTTCATAGTACTTACAAGGACACCTAAAAGGAATGATATGATGTGGGGATCATTATAAAAATTCACACATTTTCGTCCTATAAGAGAAGATTTACCTCTTGAATTCTTATCAAGTGTCTATATTAATGAAGTTATAAGACTTCATGGTGCACCTATATCAATTTTTTATGATCGAGATCCTCATTTTACATCAAAACTCTAGAAGAATATGTTGTACCTCTCGTACCCCTCGTGGTTTAATTTTCATGATCACAATCACTCTCTTTTTTATCTAATCTTGTTTTAAGTGTTTTTGGATGATAGGCATGATTTCAGGTTGCCAAGGAATTGGGCCAAGAAAGCCAGAAGGCAAAAAGTGGACTGATTTCAGTCCACCGGCCAACCGGTGGATGACCACCGACCAGCAGATGGTGCCTGGGCAGAAGGCATCCCTCTGTCTAGACCACCGGCCAACCGGTGTCCCATCACCGGCCAGCCAGTGGAACCCAGACAGAAGAGCTTGCTACTGTCTCAGCACCGGCCAACCGGTGGCCTCCTCACCGGCCAACCGGTGGTGCCTGGGCAGAAGGCCTCACCATTTTTCCAAGCACCGGCCAACTGGTGGCACTGCACCGGTCAGCCGGTGGAGCCAGTCAAACTAGCTGTTGGGCTTTGACCAGACTTGTCCACTTGACTCCCAACGGCTCCGAAGGCCTCTCAAACGGCTCTGAAGACCCCCAAAGGCCATTTGAGGGTTCCCCCTCTATAAATAAAGGACTAGGAAGCCCTGGAAACTGACGGAAGCCCACGGGAACATTTTTTAATCATTTGGCATACCTCTGGCGGATTTCTCCAAGGAACCCCCACTTGCTCCAACTCATTTTCACATCCAAGGAGCATCACCATAGAAGCTTGGGAGCGCTCTTCATCAACTTCATCAATCCTTTGGCGCCCAAGACTTCTCCTCTTTACGGTTTTTATCGTTTTATTATTTTGAGCATCAATTTGGGTTTGTTCCTACAAACCCCTCTTTCCCTCATCCTCTCTTTGTTTGGGTTTTCACACCACCTTCAAGGTGTGAAGAGGTTAGTCAATACTTCCCTTTAAAAGGCTTGAGTCATAGGTGAGCTAGCCTTCTCCTGTAAGAAGGCTAGTGGGTTCTTGCTCAACCATTAAAAGCAATTGGGTTCTTGCTCAACCATTGAAAGCAAGCTGTAATAGGTTCTAGACTACCTTAAAGTCTAGTGGGTTTCTTGCTAAAACCATTAAAAAGCAAGCGGTAGTAAATCTCTCAACGGTTGATTTGGGAGCGGAGACGTAGGCTTTGGTTTAAGCCGAACTCCGTTATCAAGTTTTGTGTCTTGCCTATTTTATTTCCGTTGCACTTTGATAATTGTTTTAAATTGTTAATTAATTTTTAAAAGGTAATTCACCCCCCTCTTTCCATCACTCTCCGCCCAACAATTGGTATCAGAGGCAAAATTTGAGTAATACCTTCACCGGTTTCAAACTCATGATCCTTTGTGATGGCTTCAACTTCTTTCACCCCCGAAGGCTATTCTTTGGGTCGTGCTCCATTCTTTGATGGAACCGACTATACATATTGGAAAACCCGCATGACCACTTTTCTTAGAAGTATAGGTTATCCTATTTATAAAATTTTCATGCATGGTTATTCTCTTTCTTCTCCCGATGAATCCAAATGGACTCAAGCCGATATTAAAAATTTCGAGCTTGATGGCAAAGCCATGAACGCTCTTCATTGCGGCCTTGATCGTAATGAATTCAATCGAGTTTCCACATGCACTTCATCTCATGAAATCTGGAAACTATTGGATGTTACCCATGAGGGGACCAACAAAGTCAAGGATACTCGATTGGATATGTACCGTCAAGATTTTGAGTCTTTTACCATGCATCCATCTGAAAATATAACTGATATGTTTACTCGTTTTACTGATGTTTGCAATGGAAGAAAATCTCTTGGAGATGATGTATCTGCAGAAACGATGGTCAAAAAGATCCTTTGGATCCTACCAAGCTCATGGGCTCCAAAAGTCACGGCAATTCAAGAAGCAAAAGACATCAAGAACATGTCGGTCGAAGAGCTCATCGGATCCCTCATGACCTACGAGATCACCATGAGGAGGCAAGCTGAAATGGAAGGCCATCTCATCAAAGTTCCAAAGAAAATTGCCTTCAAAGTTCAAAAAGAAGAAAGCTCCTCCTCCTCATCTTCTTCCTCTTCAAGCGGCGATTCAGAAATGGAGAATCTTGCCCGCAAAATGCAAAAATTCATGAATAAGCACAAGAAGAAGAAATCCCGCAAGGCTCAACCCAACGAAAAATCCAAGCCCGAGGTAACATGCTACGGGTGTGGCAAGAAAGGCCATTACAAGCCCGATTGTCCACTCAACAAGAAAAAGGCCAAACAAAAGGAAAAGAAGAAGGCATTCAAGGCCACTTGGAGTGATAGCTCCACATCCTCCTCCTCCTCCTCAAGTGACAACGGTAAAAAATGCCTAATGGCATTTCATGAGGTAACCTCTTCCGACTCCTCTTCCTCTTGTTCTTCAAATTCTTTCAATCATTTATCTTATGAGGATCTCCAACATGCTAGAGATCAATTGGAGGAAAGTTTTCACGAACTTTCTTCCAAATTTATTGCTTTAAAAAAGAATTTCAAAAAACTTTCTTCCGAAAAGGAACAACTTCTCAAAGAAAAGGAGGAGTTGTCCCTCAAGGTCCAAAACCTTCCCGATGTTGATTCTATGGAATCAACAATCAAGGATTTAAGGAAATCTCTAGCTAAGTTCACCCAAGGTGAACAAAATTTAACCAAATTAATTGGTTCCCAATGCGTATCTAGAACCACCCAAGGGCTTGGCTATTCCAAGCAAGCTTCCTCTTCCCATGCTCCAACTATTTTTGTAAGGCGGAGCTCCCAATATAAATTTTGCAACTATTGTAAAAAACTCGGGCACTTAATTTATGAGTGCAATTGCAAAAATGCCCGGTATGGAAGGCCCAAAACCATTTTCTTTAATGATGAATTCCATAGGAGAAGACCCGCCACTAGACAAGTATGGATTGAAAAATCCCTTTTAGTGAGTCTCACCGGACCAAAATTTGTCTCGGTTCTAAAAGCCTCTCCCCAGTGATTTGTTGTTTTTATTTAGGGGGAGTTAGGATCGTTTAAGCCTTTTTGCTTTATATTCAAAACATTCAATTCAAAACTTTCAATTTCAAAACTTTCAATTCAAAACTTTCATTTAAAAACTCTCAATTTAAAACTTTCAATTCAATACTTTCAATTCAAATTTCAAAAATTTCAATTGATTTAAAATCTCTATCTTGTTTTTCAACCTATCCCTCAATCAAGTTTTATGCCCCGTGCTATTTTGATAATCACAAAGGGGGAGAAATTCTTGGTTGATTGGGGGAAAAATCTCTTTCTCTCATGCTTTTCTTTTCTTTTCAATTTATCTTTTAAAGCATGCCTTTCATTTCAGTCTTTTAAATTGCTTGTTTTGGTGATTGTGATCATCAAAATAGGGGGAGATTGTTGTACCTCTCGTACCCCTCGTGGTTTAATTTTCATGATCACAATCACTCTCTTTTTTATCTAATCTTGTTTTAAGTGTTTTTGGATGATAGGCATGATTTCAGGTTGCCAAGGAATTGGGCCAAGAAAGCCAGAAGGCAAAAAGTGGACTGATTTCAGTCCACCGGCCAACCGGTGGATGACCACCGGCCAGCCGATGGTGCCTGGGCAGAAGGCATCCCTCTGTCCAGACCACCGGCCAACCAGTGTCCCATCACCGGCCAGCCGGTGGAACCCAGACAGAAGAGCTTGCTACTGTCTCAGCACCGGCCAATCGGTGGCCTCCTCACCGGCCAGCCAGTGGTGCCTGGGCAGAAGGCCTCACCATTTTTCCAAGCACCGGCCAACCGGTGGCACTGCACCGGTCAGCCGGTGGAGCCAGTCAAACTAGTCGTTGGGCTTTGACCAGACTTGTCCACTTGACTCCCAACGGCTCCGAAGGCCTCTCCAACGGCTCCGAAGACCCCCAAAGGCCATTTGAGGGTTCCCCCTCTATAAATAAAGGACTAGGAATCCCCGGAAACTGACGGAAGCCCACGGGAACATTTTTTCATCATTTGGCATACCTCCGGCGGATTTCTCCAAGGAACCCCCACTTGCTCCAACTCATTTTCACATCCAAGGAGCATCACCATAGGAGCTTGGGAGCACTCTTCATCAACTTCATCAATCCTTTGGCGCCCAAGACTTCTCCTCTTTACGGTTTTTATCGTTTTATTATTTTGAGCATCAATTTGGGTTTGTGCCTACAAACCCCTCTTTCTCTCATCCTCTCTTTGTTTGGGTTTTCACACCACCTTCAAGGTGTGAAGAGGTTAGTCAAGCCTTCCCTTTAAAAGGCTTGAGTCATATGTGATCTAGCCTTCACCTGTAAGAAGGCTAGTGGGTTCTTTCTCAACCACTAAAAGCAAGTGGGTTCTTGCTCAACCATTGAAAGCAAGCTGTAATAGGTTCTAGACTACCTTAAAGTCTAGTGGGTTTCTTGCTAAAACCATTAAAAAGCAAGCGGTAGTAAATCTCTCAACGGTTGAGTTGGGAGTGGAGACGTAGGCTTTGGTTTAAGTCGAACTCTGTTATCAAGTTTTGTGTCTTGCCTCTTTTATTTCCACTGCACTTTGATAATTGTTTTAAATTGTTAATTAATTTTTAAAAGGCAATTCACCCCCCCTCTTTCCATCACTCTCCGCCCAACAGAATATTTAGAAAGTTTTTGATACTGATCTTCATATGAGTACTTCTTATCTCCCTCAAATCAAGAGAAAGTTTTTATGGACTATTCGAATATTATAATACATCTTGATATCATGCTATCTTGACTTTCAAGGTATGTGGGATCATTATTTACCTTTGGTATAAGTTTACTACAATAGTAGTTTTTATTCTAGTCTTCAAATGGTTCCATATAAAGCATTATATAGAAGGATATGTCAAACTACAACTTGTTTGGTTGAAGTTGGTGAGATAAAAATTATAGGCCCGAAACATATTGAAGAGAAAATGACAAATTTAATGATAATTTATGCTCATATTAAAGCATCTCAAAGTGGGAAAAAGAGTTATGATGACAACTAGATAAAGGATTTTTAATTTCAAGTGGGAGATCATGTCTTTCTAAAAGTATCACTATATAAGGGAGTCTTATGGTTCGATTAGAAAGTGAAACTGAGCCCTAGGTACATTGGACCATTTGAAATTGTAGAATGAATTAGAGTTGTATAATACCGATTAGAAATTCCACCAAGTCTCTCAAAAGTTCATGATGTGTTCCACATGTCATTGTTAAAGAAGTAAATTTCATACCCAACACATGTACTCACATATGAAGAAATAGAAACAGAACCATATTTTTTTTACTATGAAGATCCTATCGCGATTCTTGACACTTGAGAGAAAGTGTTGAGAAATCAGATGAATCTACTAGTAAAAGTTCTTTATAGAAACCATAAAATTGAAGAAGAAAAATGGGAACCTTAGGATGTTATGAATAAGAACCACCCTCATATTTTTAGAAAGAAATATTCATGAAAAATTTCAAGAAAGAAATTTTCCAAGGAGGGAAGAATATAACACCCCAATATTTATTGAATGTATCTTATTAAATAAATTTAAATCATTCAATAGATTAAATTTAAAAAAGCACTAATCTTAAAGTAATAGTTATTAAATATTAATGTGATCATTGAAATAGTAAGGTGACCCTTTTGAATAGTAATGTGATCCTTAGGAATAGTAAAGTGACCCTTTAGAATAGTAATGTGACCCTTAGGAATAGTAATGTCACCCTTAGGAATAGTAATGTAACCATTAGAATAAAAACCTCACCTATGAAATAATAAATAAAATTTAGGTATTTTATTAATGAAAATATGACATATTTATATCATGGAATAAGTAAATGAATGCTTTAAAAATAATAAATTTGGTGTTGGTTTACAATTTTTTAACTAATATAATGATTTAAAATAATATTTATTTACACAAAATAGATTAATAAATTAATATTTTGTGCTCTTATAATTATAATATAATTTTATAAGACCCCAATTAATTTTTCAAAGTGTCATAAGATTAGTTATAATTTTAAAATTGGTATTTTTTGAATAAATGATGATTTTAATTAAAAATTTAATTTATAGTATTTTAAAATATATATATATTTTAAAAATGGAGTTCATTTTTGAATTCATCACATCAAATTTATCCATGGATTATTTTCTGTTAATTTTCTAAAATACTTTAATTTTCTGATGAATTGTAAAAATACAGTTTTCCCTTAACCAGTGTAACATAAATTACATCATTCTTGATGTATTATTGAAATATTAAATTATAGAAATTAAATTTAGGATATCATATAATTAACTTGAAAACTATTTCTTTAAAATTCAATAAAATCAATTTCCAGACCTAAAAATTATTTTCCAAAACCTAAAGTCAAAAGTGGTTCCTTAAAATCTTAATTTTTCTTTCTTTCTGCATACCTTTTCAATAAATTAATTAATTATAATTATAAAGGTATTTTAAAGTTTTAAATTCATTATGTTATATAAATATATTATTTATATTTTCAAAAATTCACTATTACAAGTCTCACCTTTAATATCATATTTTATTTAATATTTTATTCAAAAAATCCACATCTCCTCAAGTATAAATAACCTCGCTCCCTTCCCATAGAAAACCACTCATTAAACCCTCCTATAAAGCCAAAACTCTTCCAAAATCCTCCCTTTTAATCCTCTTAGAAGACCTTGGGACGTTCCAGATCCATCTAACTCCAATCACCAAGGGACTTTTAGTATCGTGCAAGAGAAGCCACGCTAAGAAAAGAGTAAGTTTCTATTAACTCCTCCCTCTTTTATTCTTATCCTTATCATTTAACCATTTAATTTAAAAATAATATACTATAAAATTAATTATGTATTAATTTAACATGATATTAATGATTTTATCCTACTATATTTATTCTATGTATTTGATATATAAAAATTTTTTACTCCCTTTTCCCGCTCTTAAGAGAATGATCCGTTAAAGGTTGGTTAACCGCCTATGGATACATTGACAAAATCAATTATTATAAACACATTCATGAATATGAATAATTGAATGTATATAATATGAAAATATTTAATTACATTTATTCTATGATTATGTAATTAATTATACCAATTAATAATTTACATTTAACAGAATTGAAAAATCGATTCAAAATAGTATATTTTTAAGAAAAACATGATATCAAAACGCATCAATGTCATCAAAAAAAATTAATAAATATAATACAATAATTATAATTGAAAATATTATTATAAATTAAACTATTTTACTTCTGTATTAGTGTTTTATTAAAGATAATTTTGTATTCATATGTCATAAAAAGAGACGTAATTAAGTGGGAATTAATGTAAGGGACTTCGTCTCAATTTCTATTTCTTTGAGGCTTACTTGGAATTGTGCACTTAATAATTTTTATGTGGTTTATCTAATACCCCTTTGAGATAATTTTTCATTTGAAATTACATTTGAATTAAATTTCCATGTTCTTGTATCATAAATATGATTATAATCTTAGTTGTATACCATTTTACATACAGTTTTTATTTTGAATGTCGTTTTAACTAGAGAAATATTTATGAACTTTTATCCTCTATTCAATATGGATATTTTGATAAGGCATATTGTTCTTGAGTTAAATATATTTTATATGAATTATTTGGACTTGCAGTGATGAGTGGGTCCCATTATAGCCCCCTCGATGCATCGACATATCTCATGAGACAAAATAGTTGGTGAAAAACCCTTCATGTTTATTTCATGACATAATTATATGAGTATATACCCACAAACATAAACCATATTTATGGTATGATGGTTCACGTTCCAAATACATGATGTCCAATAATTAAGCATTTTCATCATTCATTATTTGGTTATCACTATCCAGTGGATTTTCAGTTTGAAAAAAAATCTATGGATGCATTTATATTCTCGATTTATTAATGGTGTGTTTTTTAAGTTATTCACTATACCATATTGATTATTTATAATTTATTATGATTGAATTATTATTGACTAATGCTTCCTCTATATGTAACCCTTATTGAGCATTTGAGCTCATCCTTTTATTTTTTTTCCATCCCCAGGTTGTGATGATGAGATCATTGAATAAGTGACAAGAGGTAGTTTATTTTATTTTTTTATGTACTATTTTTTATTACCAATGTAATAAGGAAAACATGTATATATAATGTTTCTTCAAGACTACTAAATTGATCATTACTTGGTGATATGATCTCTTGTGTCTATTCCATTCTAATAAAACAATCATAGACTCTATGATATTGGGGTTAGGGTTGTTACAGTGGTATTAGGGAAAGGTTAGTAGAAACTGTGGAAACTAGATTAGGAAACATAAACCTGAGATAGATGGTTTGGGACAAATTTACCCATGATTTTAGGGTTAAGCGGTCTCCTGTAGTTTAGCTTAGGTTGTCAAATCCTCAAAGACCTAATAAGTAACCTACATACATGTACATTCTATGGATTATGTTTGGATATGAATTGTCTAACTTAGGTTGATTTTAGATGGTTTTAAAATATCACTTAGAGATCTATGTGAATTCAAATTATGAGAAAATGAGTTAATACCTAGTTATTGATTGGGGTGGATTCGATGAATTCCTTTTTTAATTATTTCAATTTCATTAACTCAAGAATTATTCCTTCAATAAATTCAAACTAACCTCAACACTTACCGGTTAAACAACTTTACAAACACATTATAATAACCTATACACTTTTAGGATCATTTTCATTATCACTCCACGTTAAACAGTCTTATTGGCAAATAAAAGTGGGGCGAATAAATTTAATAAGGAAGAAGAAGAGAGAAAATCATTAAATAAAAGAAACTCAAATACAAGAAATTAATAAAAATTTAGATAGTGAGAAATAACATCCAATTTAGCCCCTTTATACTCCCATGGATCAAACTATAAAACATTTATCCCTCCATTGATGATATGTTCTGAACGGAATCGGGAATTAGACTCATAAGGGTGGAATTGAAGAAGTAAAAACAAAAAAAAATGATCGCTCCACTGTTGTGTGAAGAATATCACAAGGTTTGGAATGAATTAGTTCACACCTTCATAAAATGATATCAACGTGATATCAATATGAATAGAATAACAGAATAATAAGAACTTTTATTAAAAAATAATGTGATTCGAACAACTTACTTGAGAAAGAAGAAGGCCAAAAAGACAAATCAGGATAATAAAATTACAATGAAAACAAAGATCCAAGATGATCAACTCCTTTACCACTAATTCCTTAAATATGAATTTCAAGAGGAATGGTTTTATCCCCTAATAGTCCAAGTCTCCACAATCAATTATGGTAGGACAAGGTGGGTGTAATGTTGAGGGAAGTGGACTTTTCCCCCCTTGACAAAAAAATGCAAGACAACTTTAATCCCTTTGAGAGGTGTGTCCACATGTGCATCAAGATGGCTTAATTTGGGTGGGACATAGCAGAAAAATAAGAACATACATATTTCACCTAACTTTTTTGTAAAATTTCATCCTAAATAGATATATTTTTTGCTATATATGTCTAAAATTGTGGACTATTTTTCTAGGACGCAGAATCTATCCTAGAATTTTATATCCAACTTGAACCACCTATAACTCCATTAAAATATCTTAATTATCTCCAGAAACTATTTAATTAAATGTTCCCCATGATGTCCAATATATTCAGTTAAATTTTTAGAATCATTGGTTTTTAATCTGGTCTGATACAGTACTTTTATTAGGCTTTTTTCCATTTCAATTCTCCCAGAATTTTTTTGGTTCAAGGCCCAATTTGGTGGTTTTACAATGTGAATACTCCAAAAGCATAAATTGTTCCTTATAGCATGGGAGACCTGAAAATAAAATATGAAAATAAAAGCAAGTCAATTTTTTATAATATTTTTAATAATGTTCCATATAATAGTGAATTTTAAGAATGAATTGCAATCATAATGGGAAATAATATTAAAAGTGTAAAAGGCACTAAAAATGGTGTTTATGAATAATTAATCACATTAATATTATATTATAATAAATTAATATTAGCCTCTTTTAGTGGCTAATCACACCCCCCAACTTGAGTTTTTCTAGTCCCAAGAAAAATGTATCTCAAAAATATGAAATTTGAATTCCCTTTTCCAAATACATTTTAATACACATTTCTCACCCAAAGACCTCATACCAAACAATTATGAAACCCATAAAAATAATTTAAATCAAACTAGGTCTGGAGTCATATCCCAAGCCCACGCTCATTCCCTTTTTAAAAATCATCGCCACATTTCATCCAATTTCAATTAAACATGATGAAGTTTTGTGTGTCACAATAGACGTGGGGTTCATCTTTATTCAAGAGAGAAATGATGTAAGCACTAAGTGGAATCACATTATAATATTAATATAAGTATTAATTTTTTCTATTTTTTAATTCTTTTATGTTTTCTTTTGTTTCAATTTTTCCAGGGTAATTGAAATTGAACTCAATCGAGTCAACCCATATAGCGAGACATTGTCGATGACTCCCAGACTCAAGGACCTTTGGGCATCAAGTGAATCCCATATAGCCAGGCATCATCTTGAGTTTACTCAATCAAAAACAAATTAAAATTACCAAAAATATAGATAAAATTCCTAACTTTGGGATAGGAAACTATGGAGTCATGATCCTTAGGCGTCGAAAGCCACAGATTAGGTCAATCTATTACTCTACGTGCAATTTATTTTTTTTGAATAATCATGTTAAAATTAACATGATCACCAAACCTCTACCATTTATTATGGGACCTCAAGAACTCAAACTAATACCCCAAAATACAAAGGATATGAATTGTGTTTTTTTATTAAATGGATGAAAATATAAATAGTGAAAAATCACATCGAACAACCGCACTTTCCAAAATATATGCACATGAACTTAAACTTGAATTAAAATAAGAATCAAGGCATGAAAAATTATTTTATATTCAATTTAAAAGTATGAATTGTGAACTATCATGTTCAAGGTTAAAGAAATTGTTCCTTACACACATTTTTATGTACAAAAATTTTTTTATTTTATCTCCCCCACACAACTTAAAATTACATTGTCCCTAGTGTTTTAAGAAAAGAAATTTTAGAAGGGGATAGAGGTAAAGAATAAGGGTTTAATAATTATAATTTTAAAATGAGGTATGGAAAAATGTAACCTAGTGTTTGAAGTTGAAGTTCATGTTTCTCTTGATTACTCTTTTGTTCTCCATGTCACTCAGAGAAGCCTCATTAATGATGAAATTTTGTGTTCGTACACCTGGAGAAAATATAAATTTCCTAAAAATCCATCAAAATTAGTATCCCCTGAATATTACACACAAAAATAATTATAACACAATGGGAACCCCTTGAGGTTCCCTTAACAAAAATAAAACAAAAATGCACAAAATAAAATCAATGAAGAGGCCGGGTTGCCTCCTGAAAAGTACTTATTTTAATTTCGTTAGCTCAACATGAACCCCCCAACTTATCCAATACCAAATTTCAACATGTTCAGGATTATATTTTTTACCAAATCCATTAGATTATGATTGGTTTTCTATTGGTTTTGGTGAATTGATTCAAGAAAAATCATATAGCTCCCAGTGAATAATCCAATCCCATGAAAATCGAAAAGGGTTCATCCAATTTCTTTTTCAATATTTATTAAGAAATCGAGGAATATTTTCTTATCATTATAATTGAAAGAGGATGAAATGAAAATTGAAAGTTTTTTTATCCCTTATGATGGAATACTTGAGAGCGGATGTATGGACCTTGAATTTGAGATCGGGATGGCTAATATATTCAAAAATAGTTTGGAAAATTGAATAAAACTCAATTTCATTTTCAAAATTTCTCATCAGACCAGTTTTTCATTGAATAGAATATTCAACCACAAAATTAGACATTTCATTCTTAGGAATGGATATGCACTTGAATTTTTTTTTATTTCTACCAATGGTTTAGTGATTTTTGATTCTGAAAATTATCAATGGATAAATATTCAGGAAACTCAATCCATGATGTCAAATTTCCCTCTTGTGAATATAAAAAAAACATTTTTCTTTTGATTTAAACACCCTTCAATAATTCCTTATTTTTCTTCAAGTCTCTTCGATTCAAAGAATGATTCTTTATCATTTTTCTGAGATTTTTGTGTGTGATAAGATTATTCTATGAATGACAAGGAATGAACAACCTAATTGGGAATGAGTTCCATATCTAAATCAATGATTTATAGTTATAATATCAAGGATGAAACCTCAAAAGTCATTCTATCCATTTTTTTACACAATTTATCATGTAATGGTTGTGGATTCGGATAGGGAAGGATTTGAGACAGATAGTCTATTTCGGGAGGATAATTATGTTCTTGTAATTGCATCGGATGATGTGCAGATTAGATTGGTTGGGATTGAAACTCATTATATGTTGAAATATTTTGTGGAGAATATGAGTTCAAACATTATTGTTGATTATGTTTTTTATTATCACACCAATATAAACTAGGAAGTTCATTATACATCACACTTGGTGTGGGGTAGTAAAAGTAGGGAGAGGGTCCCCGTGTTTGGATTTGTTCAAACAGGATTTCCTAGGAGTGAAATCGGGGATGAGAATAGAGATTTGGGGTGAGAAAAGGATCTTAGTGTCTAAGATAACGTACATAGGTCCCCTAAAATGGTGCAAAAAATTAGTCTCGTCCAAATTTACCCAAGATTTTAGGTTTAAGCAGTCACTTGTAGTTTATCTTGGGTTGTTGAAACCTTAGAGACCTATGAAGTAACATATAGACACGTAAATTGGATGGATTATTTTTGGATATGATGTGGCCAACTTGGGTTTATTTTAGATGGTTTTAAAAGAGAACTAAGAGATCTATGTGAATTCAAATTATGATAAAATTAGTTGATCCTGGGTTATTGCTCGGGGTGGATTGGATGAATTCCTTTTTTAATGATTTCAATTTCATTAAATCTAGAAGGATTCATTTAATGAAATCAAACTAACCTCATCACTTACTAGTTAAACACCTTCACAAGCACATGATAATCACCTATACACTTGTAGGATCATTTTTGTGAGCACTCCATGGTAAAGGATCTTATTAGCACATAAAAGTGGGGAAAATAAATTAAATAAGGAAGAGGAAGAGAGAAAATCATTGAATTAAAGAAATTAATAAACATTTAGAGAGTGATAAATAACATCTAATCCAGACCCTTTATACTCTATTGGATCAACCCATAAAATATTTATCCCTCTGTCACGACCCGTCCTCGGGACCCGTACCGTCACTACCCCAAGCCCGCCTTCTATAGGCCAGGGGCTGGCGACTAGCATCAAAGGTGTAAATCCCGATATAAGGGAAGGAATTGCCTTTATGTAAGAAAACAAACACCACAGAGTAAGAAAGCAGAAGTAAACACTAAGTAAACTGAGTACAATAGTAAGTGCTGGAAACTAAATGGGCCAGTATACAAACCCAACTGAAAGTAAAGTACAACTTAAAAGAGAGTACAATGGTAGAAAAAGTAAAGCAGCAACACCGAGCTATCCTCTGGAAATCCCACCTGAAGGGTGGGTACAGATAGTCTCCTCCTATCCTTAGTTCCAGCCGTTTGCTCCGTGTATGTCTCGTCTAGTGATCCACCTCCAGGTACCGTCCAGTTCCACGAGCTCCTATCTCAATCAGTGTTGTCCGTCGTCTGCATCCAACACAATGTAGTGTGGTCATAGCCCGTGAAGGGGTGAGTATATGCTACTCAGTAGGGACCCCGAGACCCCCGAAGGTCTCCCAGAATCCAAGAAGGATAAACCACAAAGGAATGAAACAATCACGAATTAACAAACATCCCTTCTTAGGAATATGCCCATACATATACCTAAGTCATCAATTCCAGTTTGGCTCCAACTTCCGAGCCCAAGTTCGATGTAGTCCACATAGGAAAGTACCATCCAATCCACATATGATAACACAACCCAATCCACACAGGATAGAAAAACAATCATATCAAAGATAATGATTGAAAGCCAAGACTCAACACAAACCAAGATTTTGTTCATGATGTTGAAACCACAGTTGTTGGAGAACTCCTCCTCTATCGAGTACAGTAGGCATGCCGCTACAACCAAGTGCTTCCCACTAACCTTGGACTACTGTAGTACTCCACCTGTCGAGTACTGTGGGCATGCTGCTACAACCAAGTGCTTCCCACCATGGGTCTGCCGCTACAACTAAGCGCTCCCCCTCATAGCCTACAGATGTAATCCTTCTATTGAGTACCACGAGTCTGCCGCTACAACCCAGAACTCCTCCGCCATGGGTCTGCCGCTACAACCAAGCTCTCCCCACTCGGCTATCCGAATCACTCCGAGTCGATCAATCAGCAGTCGTCAAGTCTCAGCCAGCTACTAGGTCTCTGCACTCCGCATTCTCGTCACTAGGAGGGTCCGCTCCATGAGCTACTACTCGATACTCCTAGTATCACAAATTCCCACAAATAAGTATCCCAAAGGTCTTCCACATCAAAGGAATCTCAACACAATAGACGACACGTCAATCGGATTCCCGGTCTGTGTGTTATTAGCCTTTTCATCCAGGGGGCCCGGTTGGTTTTGTGTATAAGCTAACCCGATCGTATCTCAACTGTACCCTGAACATTCATAGGGTATACTCATAGGTACCGTTTCTCAATATGATTACCTACGCCGCTGACGGTTCGTCAAACGAACGTCCAGTCTGAAAGTTATCGGCTTTTCCATTCGAGGAGCCCGGTTGGATTTCGGGTACAATCCAACCCGGTCATAATCCAACTACATCTAATCCTCAGGTGAAGAATACCAAAAGAACCGTCTCAACATGAATAATCCAACAAAGTCGATGACACATCAATCGAATGTCCAGAGCTCGTCATATAAGTGTTTCCGCTCCGAGGGCCCGGTTGGTTTCGTGTTCGAACCAACCCTGACGTACACAAAGTTCTCCGAAACCTTGAGTGTAATATATCAAAACGACCATCTCAATCCAAGGATCGCATTACAACTGACGGTGCATCGATCAGAGGTCCGTAACCAAGTTATGGGCGTCTAAACGAAACTGCCCGGAAACAGGGGACTAGGCCCGGTCCGACCTAGCCCAGTACCCCCTGGGGCGGCCCAAACCGGGTCGACCCGACCCGGGTCTGGGTCCGGCCTAGTTGGGCGCGGCCCGGCCCAGCACAGGGGTCCAGCCCGGCATGGGGGTCCGGCCCAGCTCGGGCAGCCCAGTCCAACGAGGGCGGTGGGGTCCGGTGCGGGCGGTCCGGCCCATCACGGGCCGCGGCTCGGCCCGAGGCCGATCTGGACGCGGAGGGGGGGTGTTGTTCCCCCCCGGTTGACCGAAATGGTGCGGATTAATGACGCGTCCCCCTAAACCCAGAACGGCTTAGCCGTTCTAGTCCGCCGCGGCTCAGCCGCGGTGGTCTTCTCTGGCGGCGCGCCACCGCCGCTCTCCACAGACCACCGGACGTGCACCAGTGGTCGGTTTCACCTGCCGTCTGCACCTGAGGTCTTTACGGGACCCGAACTTCACTTCGGAAACTTCAAAACTCTGCTGAAGTCCCATTTCATCATCACCATCAATCCGCGGACCAAAAAAAAAATTGTGGAGGGTTTTTGGGCTGTGTTTGTTCGGCTCACGCCCTCCGCGTTAGGTGTCATCAATTGGCAGTCATTAAAACATAGGCTTTTAATATTGATGACGGTATAATTTATTCAAATATAAATTATAATAACATCATACTAATAAACGCTCAAGAACGTGAGATTAAAATCACTCAAAATAGAATTAAACAAAATTTCCCCTACCTCGTGAAATTCGTGGAAGCTAGCATCGCGGAAAGAGGCTCTGTATACATCGATGTAGAACATCCGAGGAGGAAGCGACGTCTCCCTTCCTTTGACATGGAGAGAAGATGGAATGGCGTGTCGGTGTGCGTCCAATAAGGGGATGGCAACACAGACCGACTGTGGAGAGGAGAAGATATGGCACGTCGATCTCTCCTTGCAGTGAAGACGTTCTTCATTGAAGTCTTGGCGTTCTTTGCGTTCTTCAACGAGGAAGTAAAAGTTCTTCAGACGTAGAGTTATCTCCTCAAATCTCCTCACACAACCTCTAACCAAAATAAAGTAAGGTCTTCCCTTATTTTATTAACACATACAAAGCTTTTCAAAATTCAAAAACTCAAATCAAATAAATTAATTTGTGTGTTGGCCTAATTAAATGCATGGAGAGGGAAAGTCACCCAATAAAGGTGGAGTTCATGAGTTATAACACTTAAGTTGGCGGTTTTGAGGAGTTAGGAATGTGAGAGGTTGGGCTCGTGTGGGCCCCACCCACCCTTTATCCTCTCAAGGTTAGTTAACAACAAGTGGGTCCCACCACCAACTCCCTTAATTAGGTTATAACTACTTATTGGAAAAGAAATAAAATTGTAATACAATTTTATTTTATTCCTCACTAAAACCACATTTTTAACAACTCCTCCTGAGCAAACTCACCTTCGAAAAAGGTGCTCTTGAGCAATTACCGGAGCTACAATTTCATCAGTGCCCTCAGATTTCAATTACGAGCACCGATTTAAAAGTTAGAAAAACCCGCTCGTTCGTTCACTAAACGTACCTGAGATAAACTTCGGAAATTGATTCTGGGCACACTAGGAATCGGAATCAAGTGCCGTCAGAAACTGTGGACTCATAAAATTCCAAATAAATTAAGAAAAAAAATTCATTGAAATTCCCGGGTCTTTACAACCTCCATTGATGACAAGTTATCAACGGATGTGGGAAGTGGAATCATAAGGGCGGAATTGAAGAAGTAAAAAAACAACAAAATAACGATTACTCCACTGTTATGTGAAGAATATCAAAAGGTTTGGTGTGAATAAGTTCACACCTTAAGGAAACAGTATCAACATGATATGAGGAAGAACAGAATAATAGAGCAAGAATAATTTTTATTAAAAACTAAGGTGATTCGAACAACTTACATGTGAAAGAAGGATGTTACAAATAATAATCAGCATAACAACATTACAATGAAAAACAATCTCCACAATGATCAAATAATTCACCACCACTACCTTAAATAAGAATTTCAAGAGGAATGGGTCTATACCCCAACATTCCATGTCTCCTCAATTAATTGTGGTAGGCCAAGGTGGGAGGAAAGTTGAGGGAGAGTAGACTTTTCCACCCTTGACAAAAAAATCCAAGAAAATTTACATTCCTTTTACAGCTGTGTACAAACATGCATCAATATGACCGAATTTTTGTGGTACATAGAAGAAAAATATACAAATATGAATGTCCCCTGACTGTTTTTAAAATTTCATCCAAAATAGATATTTTTTTTGAGATATATGTAAAATGGTGGACTGTTTTTCTGGGCCGCAGAATCTGGATCAGAATTTTATATACAAATTGGGATTCTTGGAACTCCCTTAAAATATCATAATTAGCTTGGTAAACCTTTAATTAAATGAAACCCATAATGTCCTATATCTTCAGTTAAATTTTTAGAATCATTGTGCTTTAATCCTAGCTGATACAGTACTTTTATTGGGATGTTGTCCAGTTCACTATGCCTAGAATGTTGTTGGTTCAAAGATGACTTTGGTGTTCTTCCAATGTGATTATTCAAGTGCTCCAAAATCAGGAATTGTTTCTTATATCATGTTTGACATGAAGATAAAACATGAAAAAAAATCAAGACCATTTTTTTATGATATGTTGAAGAATGTACCATATAATTGTGAATTTTAAGAAGGAATTGAAATCATAATGTGAAATAATGTTAAAATTATAAAATGCACTAAAAATGGTGTTTATTAATAATGAATCACATGAATATTATAATATAATAAATTAATATTATCCTATTTCAGTGTCAGATTAATAGACATTGAGGATAAAAATATAATAACATCCTATAATTTTTATAAGGTAGAGATTATATGGGTATTCCAAGTAATACATCCATGTATGGATATTGTAAGAGTACTTGGGTCGGAAACAAAATGTACCTAGGTATAACAACTTCAAAAAGGTGTGTTGTGTTTAACTCTTCGTAACCTAGTGCATGACAACAAGCCTTACTACACACCAAATTTGACACTCCTAGCAGATATTCTTAGGAAAATTCAAATTTTCTTTACAAACCATTATGAAGTATTTAAACGTAATAATGTCCCTAAAGAAACCATGTTCATGATTATGATATTAGCTATGAATAATTTTTCAATTTATGTTATGTGTTTTCTAGGGGAAAAATATGCATTATGATTCATAATATAATTTAGTGTATGTCATCGTTTAGAAATAGAGCCTAATGGAAGGAAAGGAATCAATACCCATTGACAATGTAGGCATTTCCCTTCTGAGCATTCCAACACAGTTAATGTTGGAGATAAGAAGATCATGACCATGTTAGGAAAACATACTTAGGTTATTAAGAATAAACATACTAAACCTATTTTGGATCGTTTAATGTGGTATAATCCCCTATATTTTAGTGGGACTACTAATCCATTGGTAATTGAGCAGTGGATCAAATCCCTTGAAAAGATATTTCTGGCATTGGGATGCAATGAAAATGAAAAGGTAGTACCGGAAGTATATTTTCTCAAGGGGATACTGTTCAATGGTTTTCATTGATCCAAAATACTAAGGAGGAATATGAAATAGAATACATGTAATGGATAAATTTTAAAGAAACATTTTTCGGTAAATACTTTTTTCTTGAATAATGAAATGAAATGAAGAGAAAATTCCATATCTTAAAAAAAGGGAAGAAGAGAGTGTTTCGGAGTATGTAGTGTTAGACTCCTCATGTGTTAATCATGTTTTAATGAACACAAATCCTATTACTGTAAATTAATCTCAATCTTCATTACACATCTTGCTAATGCTCTTGAATCTCAATAATAACTATACATCATGTTTTAATGATAACAAATCTTATGGATGTTAATTACTCTCTTTATTATTTACAAGTATTATGCATGATCAAAAATCTCACATATATTATCAAGCCTTTATATTTATGATTCAAGCTATTTTACTCTCTAATGATTAAACATAATCCATATTCTGCATATTACTGTCTAAGTCCAAATACAGATATTTGCTAAGTATGGACACACCATGAAGGACTCACTGTGACCCAGACACCATGAAGGACTCACCGTGACCCATACACCGTGATGGACTCACCGTGACCCAGACACCGTGAAGGAAACCGTGACCCAGACACCGTGATGGACTCACCGTGACCCAGACACCGTGAGCTACACAACGTGAGCTACATAATGTGAAGCTCACACCATGAGCTACATACCGTGAATCTCATACTATGAAGCACATACAGTGAAGACTATACCGTGAAGAAGAAACCATTTACATAATCCCTATGACACCATTTATTAACTTTTTGTCAACATTATTTAAATAATTCTAACGGTCATATTTGATGTTTTTAATGCAATTAATGTTATTTAATGATAGTTGTTGGCATGTCTAGAAACCGTATCTCATACCTATGAAAAGGGAATCATTCCTACTGCCAGAACTCGTGGAATATAAGGAAGATTAAGATACAGTACACGATATAGAAGAGAAGAAAGAAAAGTGTGACGATATACAATAATAATAACTTACATACACCCGAGATCACTGTGCTGAACAAGAAGAACAATCCTGAACAAGAATGATATTGCAATACATTCCAAGAACTCTCATGAATGAAATCCAACACCACTGAAGAACACACAACGAATCAAGAGATCATTCTCACTCCTGCAGAACACAAGCTTAACTATGACACTCTGTTATTCAACAGAAAAACCAGAAAAGGACTCAGAATCATTCCTGCTAAATCCAATGAGTCCATAGCTGCATTGATAATAACTAGAGCTTTCTAAACTCTTATATGTTCTCTCTAAGTGATTTATTTATTAACTTTCGAGCAGTGTGGTGTACTATGTATATCTTATACACACACCGTCTCCTTTACTGAACTGGAGGATACCAAATCCTCACTCCAAAACTCTTAACTCTTGTTTACCCATGTCAACTATGGAAGAGGTCCTTATGTGGCCTGGTCTTTGTTTTATTTCCCGCGTAGAACAGCGGTAGAGGTCCCTATGTGGCCTGGACAGTTTTGTAAACTGTTGTTAACCCCAATCCAGGGTGTGGATCAAATTTATATAAATTTTAGAGGACTAAGCCTCGGCTTGAGACTAAACCTCTTGTTATATCTACTGTGCATCTTTAGTTTATGTTCAATGCATACTACATTTTATTCCGCTGTTATTACTTTGAAATACAAAACTATTTTAAAGCTACTGTGATAGTTAAATTAGAAAGTGTTTACACTTATTGTAAATTAGTAGGTTAGTTTCAAAAGTTAGTTTGATCTTGTGGTTAAATTAACTGAGACCTAATCAATATTTGAGAATCTAAGTGAACATTTACAATCTGTATAAATTCACTACAGTTTAACTTATTTTATAAATCGGGGGATTTTAAATAAACAATATTTTAACAAAAATTTTAATTGGAACTCAATTCACCCCCTATTGAGTATCCACTCCGACCAACATTTGGTATTAGAGGTTTGTTTTTGTTTAAAGATTTTTGAAATACTCTGTTTTTTCAACTGTGATTTTAGTTGCATCTTTAAAGATCTTAAATTTCTATTAGTTCTAAATTTTATCTCTTTAAATTATCTTTCTAAAATATAGCTATGGACAATAGACTATAGGGTGATTCTACTAACAGGACACCTTTATTTAATGGTATAAACTATGCTCAGTAGAAACTTAAAATTAAAATTCATTTAGAAAGCATGGGTTTTGATATCTGGACTGCTATAGAGTCACAATATAAAATTCCAGAAACTGAAAGAATAACATGGGATGAACCTACAAAGACTGCCTAAAATAATAATTGTAAATCCATGAATGTCATGTACTGTTCTTTAGGAGATGAAGAGTTTAATAGAATTTCTTCTTGTAAAACTGATTTTGAAATTTGGGATACTTTGGTTGTTTCTCATGAAGGAACAACCATTGCTAATGAAATGAGATTAAATACTTTTACTATTAAATATGATAATTTTAAAATGAATACTGATGAACCTATTTATGATATGTATCTCATGTTTAATGAGATATTCAATACAATGAATTCACTCAGAAAGGATGTTCCAACAAAGGAACAAATTATGAGAATATGGAGATGTTTACCAGACCGATGGAGAGGCACATCTGTTTCAATCAGAGAGTCATGGGACATTGCTGCTCTACCTGTCAAAGAACTCGTTGGTAAGATTATGTTGTATGAGGAAGAACTCAAGGTGAATAAAGAGGAAGATGATAAACCTAAGAGAAAATATGTGGCTTTCAAAACTACTGCTTCAAAGAGTAAGGACAAAGATAAAGCTCAAATACAAACTGACAGTTCAACAAGTGAAAATTCAGACTCTGATAGTGAAGCTGAAATGGCTCAGATAGCCAGAAGGTTTATGAAATTTTATAGGAAGAAGAAAATTTTCAGAAAATCAAATTACAAAGGAATGTATGATAATAAGGGACATGGGAAAAGGACTGGAAAAAGCCAGATAAATGTGATGAAGTTGTTTTCTATGAGTGAAAAATTAAAGGACACATTAAAGAAGACTTACCAAAGCTAAAATGCAAGAAGAAATATGATTATAAGGACAGTAAGTACAAAAAAGATATGAAGGCTACCTGGAGTGCTTATGAAGACAGCACAAGTGAATCTGAAATGACTGATTCTGAAATGAATCGTGCTAACATGTGTTTCATGACAAACACATCTGAGGTAACCTCAAATACTCCTGTTTTAAATTCTTATTATTCTGGAGATGATGCAGATTCTGATTCGGATTCTAAAAACATGGCTAGTGAGGAATTATTTGAATACTGTAATATGCTGGAAGAGACATGCAATGAACTTAAGGATAAATACAAATCATTAAAGAAACAGCATGCTCTCACTACTACTGTTAAAACCAAACTTAGTATTGAAAAATAGAAAAATTCTCAACTGTTAAAGGAGAACACTGAACTGAAAATGTCAAATGAGCATCTTAGAAAATACTTATAGAAGTTCACAAATGGAAAAGATACACTAACTCAAATTCTAGGAAAGCAAGTTGCACCAAAATACACTACCGGAATAGGATAAAAACTTGGACAGAGACAGATTACCCATAATAGATTTATTCTTAAATCTGGACAGAATACTGCTAGTTCTAATTCTAGACATTTATATGCTTCAACTAGTTATTCACATAGTTATAAATCAAATAGAGTTTATCTTTCAAAATATTTTAATTCTGTAAATTATATGAGAACCATAAGACAAATTTGGGTACCAAAAGATTTGATTGCTAACCTGTCTAGACCCAAGAAGATCTGGGTACCAAAATCATTTCCTATCTAAATCTGTTTTGTAGGAAACCTGCTTGAAGAGTTCCCACAAGAAGACATGGTATTTGGACAGTGGATGTTCAAGACATATGTCTGGGGATTAATCATGTTTCAAAAGTTTAATAAAGGTTGATGGAGGTCATGTCACCTTTGTTTATAATTCTTGTAACACCCCAAGTTTCCACGATACGCTTCTCTTTGATTAATACAATAGCGTGTGTTTTACGCAACTTCGAGTTCTAACACACCTCGACCAATCAAAGTAGCCGTTATGAATAGTAATAACCACTTTTTGAAATTTTATAAATTCTATATCTCAAAATGGACTTTATTTTTGGATTCGGAATATCAAAATTATCCTAGGGTGAAATTTTGGTACTTTTCGGATAACTTTCATATTTTGATGAATAGTGAAAATTACTAAATTTTAATTAAAAACAACTTTTTTAATAGAAATAATTAAAATTGATAAATTATAAATTTGAGTGGTTTTAAAGTATATTTAGAATCTATTTTTACCATTTAATTCAATGTTTTTCATTGGACATAATTTCACAATTAAACCAGACATAAACAAGTGTCAATCTTTTGATAGTTATTATATCTTTAAAACACGATTTTTGTTTTAACAACGGGAAATAATTTTAAATTAATTTCTGTCACTTCTATGTTTTGAATTTGGAAAAATAGATTCCATATTTTGAATCAGGATGTCCAAATTTTGTAAATAGGTAAATTTTATTTTAATACATTTTGAATATTTAATTCGGTGAATATTTTATTTACCATGGTTAAAGGGTAAATCCGGTAAATACGGGATAGAAAATAATATTATAATAATACTAAATTATCCTCAAACATGTAAAAACTTTATTGGTGGATACATGTACGACCATGGGCATCTTTGGGTTGATTTTGGGACCCCATTGAGCCACTTGTAAGTGATAATGACATTTTATTTTAATTAAGTTAAAATAAATACAAAAATGACATAAGCATATATATTTTAGCAAAACAATTTTTACATAGGGTTATGTATGTTGGATACTATAAATATTTATTAGAAAGATAAAAATATTTCCTACATAATGGTATTTTATTTATATTTTTTAGACATTATATAATTTAATTTATTTTTGACACAATGGTGATGCAGTAATTACCTAATTAATGAAAATTTTGAATAATTGATCTTATAAATACCCAAATAAATGTAATTTGAGACTTTTTATAAATAAAAATAATTTTATAGGTTAATATGACATGTTAGGATTTATTTAAGTAACTTTATTTGAAGTAATAATTCTGTTATGATTTTTACAAAAATCAATTATTGAATAGTGTCAAAATTTACATAAAAGAGTTTTTAATACAAATATTATATTATTAATTGATATTAAATTCCTAAAAATCTAAGGATTGGCCAAGAGACTTATATCATGATAGTTTTATCATTAATGGACTACTTTGGGGTCGCTTGGATGTATATAGTAAGTCTATTAACCATATAATATAAAAATACAAAGAGACATTGTAAAAGTGAAACTAATTAACTAAGAGTTAATACTTAAATATAAGGTTAATATAGTAACCCAAACCTGTATAAATCCTATTGGATGAGTGTTTTTCGACCTATCCCCACCTTAAACTTTAAATAATCCACTTTGGAGCCATTAGAAAAGGAATATGAATTTATTATAAAATAATATTTCTAACTTTTCCAAAGGTGCCCCTCATCCCTCTTATAAAAGGGCACTCCCCCTTCTCATTAATTGACACCTTCAAAGCCTTTTGGTTCAGCCAAAACCTTCCAAAATACACTCTAAACTTACCTCACTTAATCCTAGAGTCCTTCCTTTAGTCATAAAGCCAACCTAAGGAGCCTTTGTGATCAAATCAAAAGGAAGATCCCGAAGAAGAGGTAATGATTTCACCACCCTTTTTCAAGTTCCTTTCTTCTTCCACTTCTTCTTTATTTGTTATTACCATTATAAAATAATAACTCCAGTATATTATATATACTTTTATATTATTATAAACATTTTACAACCATATTTCAGTATTCTATCCATCCTTTGAATGACATGTCACCATGTGTGCGTACGTACGGCTTACCGTCTCCACGTCGTGGTGTAATTGTTATTTAAAACATTATTATTTGGATGGGTATAATAATGATTTGTAATTCATGTAAATAATAAATATAACATGATAATGATTCTATATATATGATATAAAATCAAATTAAATATTATTTTAATATCAAAATAATGATATTGTCGCTCGTGCGTATGTACGGACTACCGTCTCCACGAACGCGATGAGATTCATTCTCCATCGTATCCATTCAAGACTAATTCTCATTTAATGATTAAAAATAATGTTTAAATATTTGATATAATTCTGGATATGAATAATATACATCCCATTAGTAACAAATATGGCTCAAAAAACAAAGAATATAAAGGAAAATGAACCCGTTAACACCCAAAACGACGATAATTCTAAGATATTATTAACAAGTCAATATTAATAGATCATATATGATATCATATTAATACATTTGATTCTTGTATAATTAAATAAAAATTATTTCACCATTATAATGGAGGTTAACCTACCCTCGACCAAGGAAAACATACAAAGTAAGGGGTTTCTTATCTCACTTATAATTCCGTCAGATTTTCATTGTTCACCACTTAATTATTGCATGTGGTGTGTGTACTGCCCATGATTGTATTAATTTTGTAATATTCATTAATTTATGGATATTTACATCATCATTTTATTATCCTTATTTCATGGGTGCATGTTTCATAAGTTACCAAATCGATAAGGGAATTTGAAATTTCAATTTCCACTCATTCGGCTTTATGCATACTTCATTGATTATTTTACTCTAAGATTATGTGTAGAATCACTATTAATTTTATTATGTCATAAATTCCACTCCCCTTTATGAGGATATACTTTTGATACACATAATAACTCCATTGATAAATTAATAGGTCATCGGTATGAACTTGATAAGAGTAATTTTTACTCAATCTCGATTTGTTGAGTTAAACATCCAATTAATTGGTGTTGTTTTTACAAGAATATGTGTGAATGTCCATTGATTGTTTTACACTAAATATATAATCATATTGAGTGTATTTATATTTTTCACTCATAATTATGTTGTTGATTTATCCTTAACCTAAGGATACGTCCTTTATGAGAGATTTCATCTCAATTTACATTCCATTGATAATCCTTTATTGTTATACCCAAAATAACTTTTATATGGTGTATATAATGTACTTTGACATAATATATCATGAATACCTTTATTCTCATGATATTACAAAGTTTTTATTTCCTCAATTATTTTTATTCAAGTGTCTCTCTTTTGGTTAGGAACTCTAACTAAAATGACATTTTAAAATGTTTTAAAGATTGATTATTCTAAATCTTTCTCATTAATGTGCATGTAAATAAAAAAGGTTTTAAGGATTTATCTATATGGACATTAATGTTTTCAAATCAAAATTACTTTTAAAAGTTTCAAAGTGTCATGGGACACTTTGACTCTAAAATCTATTTTAAATGGATTCTTGTCAAATAGTGTGACTTTTAAAAGATTTCAAGAAAAAGGGGGATATTTCACTCTAATTGTTTTGATGATTATTTTCATCTATGTCAATATCCTTCATCATTCTCGATTGATTTTATTATGATACAATAAAATCTTCCATATTGTATCGAATGAGTTATGTTTGACTATGGATGTGCTATTTTTATACCATTCATGGTTTGTGGATAAAGTATTGACATTTCATATTCTAGTTTTAAAACGAAATTTTATGTTATGTTTAAAACTTTTCATATGAGGAATGCATTGGATTTAGTAAGTGACGAGTGGAGCCCGCTATAGCTCCTCGATGCATCGGTGGGTCTCAGGAGACAAACTAGTGTCTTGGAACAGGGCCTTGACAAAATCTTATTTTTAGTCTTGGCACGAGGCCTTGGCTATGTGGTTATGATATTCTGGCATTATACATTCCATCATTATGAAAGTGGTTATTGATATTTCATGTGATTGTTCGACTAGTAGAATATCCATGTGAATATGTAAATGGAATTATTTCATTTTATCTTTTCCATATTATGCTGAAGTTCAAGTTTAAAAGGCTTTTGTTTTAGTTATTGTAACATCCCAAGTAAGTAATTAATAATAGATATTTTTATCTATGTTTATTAGTGAATTAGATAGTGTTTTAGAGGCTTAAAATGATAATAAATCCAATCTTAAGCATGGAATACACTAAAATTTTTAAAAGATTGTTTTACTGCCTTTTGATGGAAAACCATTTTTAAATCTATCTTTTGACAATTTTATAAGCTATGTTTGTCAAAATAAACTTATTATTTATGATTGGAACATCAAAATTTACTTTGTGTGAATTTTTGGTATTTTTCTGACAATGTTCATTTTTTAATGAATAGTGAAAATGTTGTATTTTAATTCAAAACCTCTTTTTAATATAATTTATTTATATGATTAGATTATCTTTTGAATTGGTTTTGAAGTGAAATTAGAATATATTTTTACCATTTAATCCAATGGTGGTCATTTGAATCAATTTCACTTTGAAATTGGACTTAAACTGGTGTCAATCTTTTGATACTTATTGTTTCATAAAAACACGCTTTTTGTCATGACAGCAGGAATTAATTATTAAATTAATTAATGTGACTTATATGATTTGAATTTTGTAAAATAGACATCATTTTTGAATTCAGAATATCAAATATAGCTTAGGGTGAAGTTTTGGTATTTTTCTGAAAAACTTCAATTTTTGATGAATAGTGAAACCACTAAGTGGTAGTTAAAGAAACTAATTTTTCGTTTAAATGAAACTTTGTCACTTCTGTGATTTGATTTTCAAAAATCTCACATACATGGTTGTCATTAAGAAGTAAAAGGTGGTTCAATGAGATTAAAATAATTTTTTGGTGAATAGTAACTTTTAAGTTCGTAATCGCGATTAGAGATAATTAGTGTAGTTTAAGGTAAAAATAATGTTTTAATAATATGAGATGAGCTTGACACATGTCCTACCCTTATTGGATGTGTCATGGCCGACAAAGTCAATCCATGGGTCAACTTGGGGACCCCATGGAGCCACTTTGGTTGGGAAATGACATAAATAACTTTTTATTTAATGATAAAGTAAAAATGACACAAACATGATATGTTTTACTAAAACAATTTTTAAATGCGGTTATACAAGTCAGATTTTTGATTATAAATAGTCATTGGAAATATAAAAAGATTTCCTACATCATAGTAGTTTTTTTATAATTTTTAAACTTTAAATAAATTAAATTATTTATGACATCATGATGATGCAGCGATTACCTCATTAATAAATGATTTAAATAAAATGAAAAGATAATGTAAAATCTATGACCTACACATGTCCAAAACCTATTGTATGGGTGTATTTAGAACCCTTATCACCTTATAATCTAATTATATCAATGTGGGACCTCTTAAATCCGAATACCATTTTAAAATAAAGTGACTTTTCTTTACTTTCCATGAGTGTCCCTCCTCTCCTCTTATAAAAGGCCCCCAACTCTACCACCTTAACCACACTCCCAAAGCCTTTGGCTCATCCAAACCCTGATCATTTTGTCTCTCCACTTCCCTATATTACTCCTTAAAGCCTCACCTTGGGCAGAATTCTTCCCAAGGAAGCCTTTGAGCTCAAACCAAAGGGAGTTACCCGATTTTAAGGTAATGTCTTCTTTTGAGTCCTTTTGTTTTATTTTGCTTCTCAAACCCCCTAAACTCTTTTTATTCTTTTCTTTTGTAAAAACTCCAGTATCCTCAGTATACTATAATGTTGTTATAATAAGGATTCGAGCTACACTTACACACACCTACATCTAATGGTTAATAAACATACTATTTCCGTGGATGGTGAATTTCTGCCTCCCGAAACGATGATTGTTCAACATTATTTTAACACCTTAAAATGTGTCCATTAAGATGACACTATATTTATATATGATATATAATAATTTTATGTTTTCCTTAAGATTCTGTATTTTTCATTTTGGGCATTCCTTTATGGTTTCCATTATGGTTAAACGCGATATCTTCATTTAAGGAAGTACCGACTATCGCCCCCTCAAAGTGATTTGATTCGTTAAATACCATATGTGGGATGTATAAAGGATGGAGTTATGATATTATATATGATATTACACTGGAATTATAATATACCTTTATATCATTATTATTCCATTCTATAAAATACAAAATAGAAATGAAAGTAGCGTTCATGCGTACGTACGGCTTATCGTCTCCATGAACGGTGCATTTCATTTATTACCTCTAAATGATTATGTAATATTATAAATGCATTCATGTATTGGATATATATGACATATATGTTATCTAAATCATGAATACCATTCTGGATATAATGGATACATGAACAACTTGTAATTATAAAGGGTTTATTTTTGACTCAAGTACCAATGATCGTTAAAACGACCATTATTAACTTAAATAATTACATAGTGTTCATGACATGGAAATAAGTGATATAAAAGTAATAATGAAATTGAAAAAGGTTCTTAAACAAGTAGAAATTAACTCAAGTTTATTATTCAGGAGATTAAAGAATGACCGAGTCAAGTTGGACCCGAGGTATGGGACTTCGTCTCAATCTCCTTTCATTGAGGCATATTTTGTTTTATACGCAACCTTCTTTTATACGGTGTATAAACCCCTTTGACTTTTACGTTTATTCAAAAGGAATATTTTTTATACGAAGCATTTTACTAAATGACAAAAGGGAATGTTTTTGTCGTACGTATGCGGCGACAACGACTTCTCCGCCGTCGTGACCATTATTTGAGTTTCGGCTTCCTCTACAAGCCATACCTTCTTTTTAAAAGAGAAATAAATACCATGTTTTACTTTTCTTTTATTTTGGTATTGAAAATGATTTTCATAATGTTTTTATTTTATCAATGTGTTGTATTGATATCTTGTGATTGAAATGTGTAAATGTTATGTTTCCTTTATGTATGTTTTATGTGATACGATTATGTTATGGATCTTGGGCATTATTATGAAGACGGGTGGTTCCGTGATAAACTAAGGGCGGGTGAGCCCGATATAGCTCTCCAATGCATTGGGTAATGCGAAGGAGTGAAACGTTAAGGTTTCTCCGAAGAGATTTAGGGAATATACTGTGATGGGTATTCCAAACGTAACCAAGAGGGTTACTCCCTACGTAAGAATGTTATGAATGCCTCAAGTTACCTTTATGTCTTATGATTTCTATGATTTATTCATGATTTGATGAGGTATGTTAAAGTGCTTATGTTTTATGGGTAAAGTATGATTTCATTCTTATATATATATGAACTCATGTTCCCTTTCCATATTTTTTTTATATAACCCATACTGAGCTTTTTATGCTCATCCCAAGTCTTTTTTGAAATGTTTTTCACAGGTCAAGGGAAAGGTACATGATATGATGATAGTGTCAAGGAAGTGTCAAGAAAGAATCCATGTTTTATTTTAAATATGTTTCCATTGATGGGAAAGAAGAATACTATCTTCATGTAACCACTTTGTTTATATGTGGAATGTAATGTAAGTTTTATGATCTAATTCTCTAAAACTCTAAACCTAAAAAGATCCTCAATGTGTAATCTTGTAATAACTCAAGATTAAGTAAGGTTTAAGGCTGGGGACTTATAGTTGGTATTAGAGGTCAGTTTAGATAACTTTAGGAGTTAGAATTATATTAAATGGTTATCCAAAAATATTTTTTTTATGGTCAAATTGAAGTGATATAGTATTTGAAGATTACCATGTTGCTTCATCTAAGACATGTTTGTTCATAATGGTTTTCCGCAGAGGAAATAGGGAAGTAGTGCTAGGAAGGCATGCAGAAAGAAATAACCTTCCGAATCAGCATCCTGAGATGGTTGGAATTGGAACTGAATAGTTTGTTGCAGTAATGGCGCAGTTGACTCAAGCGATAAATGGTGGTGGTATCCATGCACGAGATCAGCCAGATCAGCCGTAGAGGAACATGTCAGTGGTGGAACATTTCATGAGGAAACATCCCCCATCATTCAGAGGATCATCTGACCCAGTGTTAGCTGAAGGGTGGATTAAAGCACTGGAGAAGATTTTTGATGTCATGGGGTGTTCAGACAATCAAAAGGTTAGTCTTTCTATTTACCGTTTGGAGGGTGAGGTAGATCAGTGGTGGTCTATGGTTAAAAATATCAGGGACGCCGATGAGATTGATGCTCTCGACTGGGATGAATTCAAAGGTATGTTTCTTGAGAAGTATTTTCCTAAGTCTGTTCGACTTAGGATGGAAAATCAATTCTTGGAATTGAGGCAAGAGGAAGACTCAGTGGCGGCCTATGAAGAAAGTTTCACTCGATTGGCAAGGTATGCTCCAAATTTTATCCGAGACCTTGATAGTAAAATCAATCATTTTTACTCAGGATTAAAGCCAAAATATCGAAGGGCTTTAGCTTCTCGTGAATTTAAAAGTAATGAAAATCTTGTTCGATGTGCTGAGAAGGTAGAAATGGAGTTTGCCGATGATCAAGTGTTCTATAACAACCAACAGAAGAAGAGACCGAGGTGGAAGGAGAAAGGTGAGAATTCTTCAAAAAAGTTTGATGGTAAGAAAACTAAGTTTCCAGTTTGTGATAAATGTGGCAAAAGGCATGCTGGGGAATATCTTCTGAATTCTGGAAAGTGCTACCGATGTGGTAAGATGGGACATAAGGCTTGTGATTGCACTGAAAAAGATCAAGGTGAAGGTAAGACCAAATTTGATTTACAGTTAGTGAAATGTTTTAAGTGCAATGAGATGGGTCACTATGCAAACGAGTGTCTGACAAAGAGCTTGAGTGATGGGAAGCAGTTAGACTACAAGCAGAAAGGGGTGGTGAAATCCTTTGCAACTACTTCAGAAGATGTCGGGCCATCAAATGAAGTTGTATCAGGTACTTTGTTTGTTTTTTCAGATTATGCCAGTGTGTTGTTTGATTTAGGGTCTACACATTCTTTCATCTCGGAAAACTTTTCTAGTAAAATAGGAATACCATCTCAAGAAATGACTCCTGAACTTGTGGTAAAAACAGCTGGGGGAAATGTTGAGGCAAAATGAATTTATAAGAATCTTCCTATCCTTATCTGTGGAAAGAACCTACTTTCAAACCTTATTGTTCTACCTCTGGTAGAGTTTGATGTTATCCTGGGTATGGATTGGCTCTCTATTTACCATGATAAGATTGACTGTAGAGCTAATGAAGTTTCTTTTTAGAAACACTTTTAGTTTGTGTACAAGAATGAACCCTTACTATTGATAACATATCAAGAGGCCGAGAAACTTGTAAAAGATGGAAATGAATGTTACCTTGCACACATCGTTGAAAATAAATGAACTGTTCAGATTAATGATGTGCCAGTGGTAAATGAGTATCCTGATGTTTTTCCTGATGAGTTTCCTAGAATAATACCAGATCGGGAAGTTGAGTTTACTGTTGACTTAGTTCCTGATGCTAAGCCAATTTCAAAACCCCCTTATCGAATGGATCAAGTTGAACTTTTAGAGTTAAAGAAACAATTGCAGGAGTTATTAGATAAAGGTTTCATTTGACCTAGTACATCACCATGGGGTGCTCCTGTCTTTTTTGTTAAAAAGAAAGATGGCTCAATGAGACTTTGCATTGATTATAGGGCCTTGAATAATATCACTGTTAAGAACAAATATCCTTTGCCTCATATCGATGATTTGTTTGATCAGCTCCAGGGAGCTCAGTATTTTTCAAAGATTGACCTGAGATCGGGGTACCATCAGCTGAAGGTAAAGGAAGCAGATGTTCCGAAGACTGCGTTTCATATAAGATATGGCCATTATGAATTTGTAGTAATGCCTTTTGGGCTAACCAATGCACATGTTGTATTCATGGACTTAATGAATATAATTTTCCATGAGTTCTTGGATAGGTTTGTGGTGGTTTTCATTGATGATATTTTGGTGTTTTCTAAAAGTAAATAATAGCATGAAAGACGTTTAAGGGTTATTTAGAAAACCTTAAAAGAAAAGAAATTGTATGGGAAATTCAGAAAGTGTGAGTTTTGGTTGCAACAAATTTCTTTCCTTGGTTATATTGTTTCTAAAGATGGGATAACTGTTGATCCTGCAAAAACAAAGGTTGTTGAAGAATGGCCAAGACCCACAAATGTAACAGAGATTTGTAGTTTCCTTGGTTTGGAAGTCTATTACAGAAGGTTTGTTAGAAATTTTTCACGGTTATCTAGTCCAATGACTAATCTAACTCGGATGGGTGTTAAATTTATCTGGACAAAAGAATGTGATGATTGTTTTCAGGAACTGAAAAGAAGATTGGTGAATGATCCAGTTTTGGCACTACCTTCCAGGAATGGTGAGTTCGTTATATACAGTGATTCTTCATTGAAAGGACTTGGTGTTTCCTAATGCAGAATGATCAGGTAATTGCTTATGCTTCACGATATTTGAAAACTCATGAGGTAAATTACCCTACACATGATTTGGAATTAGCTACTATTGTTTTCGCTTTAAAAATTTGGAGGCATCATTTGTATGGAGTAAAGTGTGAAATATATACTGATCACAAAAGTTTAAAGCATATATTCACTCAGAAAGAGTTGAACATGAGACAAAGGAGATGGCTAGAATCAATCAAGGATTATGATTGTACAATTCATTACCATCCAGGAAAAGCAAATAAATTGGCTGATGCTTTGAGTCGAAAAAGTAATGCTTCATTAGCAATGTTGCGTTTGAACGTGATCCTTTGGTTAAGGATTTGATGAACTTTGCCATAGAAGTTGTTGGTGAAGGATGTTCTTCTGTTTTGTTTCAGGTATCAGTGAGATCGTCTCTATCAGACAGAATCAAGCAAGTACAGAAGCAAAACAGTGAGTTACAGAAAAAGGTAGAGCTGGTTCAGAAGGGTAAGTTTCCTGAATTCAACATTGATAATGATTGCGTTTTGAGATTTGGGAAGAGATTGTGTGTTACTTGTGATTCACAGTTGAAGAGAGAGTTGTTATGTGAATCTCATAGTTCTCCATTTTTAGTTCATCCAGGCAGTACTAAGATGTATAGAGATCTTTGGGAGTATTACTGGTGGGATGAAATGAAAAGATATATTGCGGATTTTACTGTGAAGTGTTTGACTTGTCAACAGGTTAAAGCAGAGCGGTAGTTACCAAAAGGGATGCTTCAGCCTTTACCAGTGCCAGAGTGGAAATGGGAGAATATATCCATGGAATTTGTTGTGGGATTACCGAAGACATATCGAGGTAATAATGCAATCTGTGTTATTGTTGATCGCTTGACCAAATCTGCTTATTTCCTTTCTATACGAGATACTTTTTCCCTAGATCAACTTTCCCGTTTGTATCTTAAAGAGATAGTCAGGTTACATGGAGTTTCTCTCTCCATTGTATCTGACCGTGATCCCAGGTTCACTTCTAACTTTTGGAAAGGACTTCAGAAGACGTTGGGTACTGAATTAAATTTTAGTACAGATTTTCATCCTCAATCAGGTAGGCAGTCAGAACGAACAATTCAGACCTTGGAGGATATGCTACGATCTTGTTCTATGGATTATCGGGGAATTTGGTACCAATATCTTTCTTTGGTTGAATTTTCATATAATAACAGTTTTCATTCTAGTATACAGATGGCACCATTTCAGGCATTATATTGGAAACGGTGTCAAACTCCATCTTTCTGGGATGAAGTGGGTGAAAGGAAGTTGATGGGACCAGAATTGGTAGAAGAGTTGGCAGAAAAAGTTCAGTTGATTCAGAAACACATGACAACAGCTCAAAGTAGGCAGAAGAGTTATGCGGATAACTGGAGGAAGGATCTATCTTTCGAGGTAGGTGATCATGTTTTTCTCAAAGTATCACAATGGAAAAGTGTGATGTGATTTGGTAAGAAAGGAAAGCTGAGTCCAAGGTTCATTGGACCATATAAAATTCTGGAGAGAGTTGGATCAGTTGCTTACCGAGTGGCTTTACCTCCGAGTTTATCTCAGGTACACAATGTTTTTCATGTTTCGATGTTGAGAAAGTATATGCCAGATCCATCTCATGTATTGAGTCTAGAGGTAGTTCAGCTGGAAGAGAACCTATCTTATGAGGAACAACCGGTCCAGATTCTTGACCACAGGGAGCAAGTGTTATGGAATAAGGTGATTAATCAGGTAAAGGTTTTGTTGAAAAACCACATGATGGAAGAGGCAACATGGGAATCTGAAAATGCAATGAGGGATAAGTACCCCCATTTATTTGATAAGTAAATAAATTACGGGGACGCAATTTTCTAAAGGGGGGAAGGATGTAACATCCCAAGTAAGTAATGAATAATAGATATTTTTATCTATGTCTATTAGTGAATTAGATAGTGTTTTAGAGTCTTAAAATGATAATAAATCCAATCTTAAGCATGGAATACACTAATATTTTTAAAAGATTTTTTTACTTCCTTTTGATGGCAAACCATTTTTAAATCTATCTTTTGACAATTTTATAAGCTATGTTTGTCAAAATAAACTTATTATTTATGATTGGGACATCAAAATTTACTTTTTGTGAATTTTTGGTATTTTTCTGACAATGTTCATTTTTTAATGAATAGTGAAAATGTTGTATTTTAATTCAAAACCTCTTTTTAATATAATTTATTTATATGATTAGATTATCTTTTGAATTGTTTTTGAAGTGAAATTAGAATATATTTTTACTATTTAATCCAATGTTGGTCATTGGAATCAATTTCACTTTGAAATTGGACTTAAACTGGTGTCAATCTTTTGATACTTATTGTTTCATAAAAACACGCTTTTTGTCATGACAGCGGGAATTAATTATTAAATTAATTAATGTGACTTATATGATTTGAATTTTGTAAAATAGACATCATTTTTGAATTCAGAATATCAAATATAGCTTAGGGTGAAGTTTTGGTATTTTTCTGAAAAACTTCAATTTTTGATGAATAGTGAAACCACTAAGTGGTAGTTAAAGAAACTAATTTTTCGTTTAAATGAAACTTTGTCACTTATGTGATTTGATTTTCAAAAATCCGACATACATGGTTGTCATTAAGAAGTAAAATGTGGTTCAATGAGATTAAAATAATTTTTTGGTGAATAGTAACTTTTAAGTTTTTAATCGCGATTAGAGGTAATTAGTGTAGTTTAATGTAAAAATAATGTTTTAATAATATGAGATGAGCTTGACACATGTCCTACCCTTATTTTATGTGTCATGGACGACCAAGACAATCCATGGGTCAACTTGGGGACCCCATGGAGCCACTTTGGTTGGGAAATGACATAAATAACTTTTTATTTAATGATAAAGTAAAAATGACACAAACATGATATGTTTTACTAAAACAATTTTTAAATGGGGTTATACAAGTCAGATTTTTTATTATAAATAGTTATTGGAAAGATAAAAAGATTTCCTACATCATAGTATTTTTTTATAATTTTTAGACTTTAAATAAATTAAATTATTTATGACATCATGATGATGCAACAATTACCTCATTAATAAAGGATTTAAATAAAATGAAATGATAATGTAACATCTATGCCCTACACATGTCCAAAACCTATGGGATGGGTGGATTTAGAACCATTATCACCTTATCCTCAAATTATATCAATGTGGGACCTCTTAAATCCGAATACCATTTTAAAATAAAGTGACTTTTCTTTACTTTCCATGAGTGCCCCTCCTCTCCTCTTATAAAAGGCCCCCACCTCTACCACATTACCCACAATCCAAAAGCCTTTGGCTCGGCCAACTCCTGCTCATTTTTTCTCTCCACTTCCCTATCTTACTCCTTGAAGCCTCACCTTGGGCATAAGTCTTTCCAAGGAAGCCTTTGAGCTCAAACCAAAGGGAGTTACCCGATTTTAAGGTAATGTCTTCTTTTGAGTCCTTTTGTTTTATTTTGCTTCTCCAACCCCCTAAACTCTTTTTATTATTTTCTTTTGTAACAACTCCAGTATCATAAATATACTAGTATGTTTTTATAATAAGTATTATAGCTACACTTACACACACCTACATCTAATGGTTAATAAACATACTGTTTCCGTGGATGGCGAATTTCTGCCTCCCGAAACGATGATTGTTCAAAATTCTTTTAACACCTTCAAAGGTGTCCATTAAGATGACACTGTATTTATATATGATATATAATATGTTTATGTTTTCCTTGAGATTTTTTATTTTTCATTTTGGGCATTCCTTTATGGTTTCCATTATGGGTAAACGCGATATCTTCATTTAAGGAAGTGTGGACTACCGCCCCCTCAAAGTGATTTGATTCGTTAAATACCATATGTGGGACGTATAAAGGATGGAGTTATGATATTATATATTATATTACACTGAAATTATAATATACCTTTATATCATTATGATTCCATTCTATAAAATATGAAATAGAAATGAAAGTAGCGTTCGTGCGTACGTACGGCTTACCGTCTCCATGAACGGTGCATTTCATTTCTTACCTCTAAATGATTATGTAATATTATAAATGCATTCATGTACTGGATATATATGACATATATGTTATCTACATCATGAATACCATTCTGGATATAATGGATACATGAACAACTTGTAATTATAAAGGGTTTATTTTTTACTCAAGTACCAATGATCGTTAAAAGGACCGTTATTAACTTAAATAATTACATAGTGTTCATGACATGGTAATAAGTGATATAAAAGAAATAATTAACTTGAAAAAGGTTCTTAAACATGTAGAAATTAACTCAAGTTTATTATTCATGAGATTAAAGAACGACCGAGTCAAGTCGGACCCGAGGTATGGGACTTCATCTCAATCTCCTTTCATTGAGGCATATTTTGTTTTATACGCAACCTTCTTTTATACGGTGTATAAACCCATTTGAATTTAATGTTTATTCAAAAGGAATCTTTTTTATATGAATCATTTTACTAAACGACAAAATGGAATGTTTTTGTCGTACTTATGCAGCGACAACGACTTCTCTGCCGTCGTGACCATTATTTGAGTTTCGGCTTCCTCTACAAGCCATACCTTCTTTTTAAAATAAAAATAAATACCATGTTTTACTTTTCTTTTATTTTGGTATTGAAAATTATCTTCATAATTTTTTTATTATATCAATTTATTGTATTGATATCTTGTGATTGAAATGTGGAAATGTTATGTTTCCTTTATGCATGTTTTATGTGATACGATTATGTTATGGATCTTGGGCATTATTATGAAGACGGGTGGTTCCGTGATAAACTAAGGGCAGGTGAGCCCGATATAGCTCTCCAATGCATTGGGTAACGCGAAGGAGTGAAACGTTAAGGTTTCTCTGAAGATATTTAGGGAATATACTGTAATGGGTATTCCAAACGTAACCAAGAGGGTTACTCCCTACGTAAGAATGTTATGAATGCCTCAAGTTACCTTAACGTCTTATGATTTCTATGATTTATTCATGATTTGATGAGGTATGTTAAAGTGCTTATGTTTTATGGGTAAAGTATGATTTCATTCTTATGTATATATGAACTCATGTTCCCTTTCCATATTTTTTTTATATAACCCATACTGAGCTTTTTATGCTCATCCCAAGTCTTTTTTGAAATGTTTCTCACAGGTCAAGGGAAAGGTACATGATATGATGATAGTGTCAAGGAAGTGTCAAGAAAGAATCCATGTTTTATTTTAAATATGTTTCCAATGATGGGAAAGAAGAATACTATCTTCATGTAACCACTTTGTTTATATGTGGAATGTAATGCAAGTTTTATGATCTAATTCTCTAAAACTCTAAACCCAAAAAGATCCTCAATGTGTAATCTCGTAATAACTCAAGATTAAGTAAGGTTTAAGCATGGGGTCTTATAGTTATAAATTTTTTTAAGTGTTTATGCTTATCTATGAAATCTTATGCTATATTTTTATCCTTACTGAGCATCTGATCTCACCCCTTTCAATGTTATATTTTTTCCAGGATGTGAAGAAGTAATGTATGAATGACCTACAGGGATAGTATGAGGGGATATGAAGACAAGATGCTGTTGTAGTTTTTTTTACCTTATGATGTAATGTAAGACCTATGAATATATCTAGTGTCTCCAAGATTACTAAACTAATCAGTCTTTCGAGACTTGATCCTTTGTGATCATGCCAATTATATGTAATAATGCACCGACTCTGGGTAACTAGGGTCGGGGCGTTACAATTCTAAAGGAAAGATCATCGGCCTAGGCAAAATTGGTAACACTGATTCAGTTTTAATTTCCTAAGTTTTATTTGTTGATGGACTTAAATATAATCTATTAAGTATTTCTCAATTATGTGATGATGGTTTTAATGTCAAATTTGAAAATGATTCTTGTAATGTTTTGAATTCTAAAAATGTTTTAGTCTTTTCTTCTTTAAGAAATGAAAATGTTTATGCTGTTGATTTAAATTCCTTAACCAAGCTAAATGTTACCTATTTAAATAATTTTTATAAAGAGTCTTGGTTATGGCATAGATTATTAGGACACTATAATATACACTCACTTAGAAAACTAACTAGGAAGAACTTAGTTAGAGACCTACCTAAATTTGAGTTTCCAAATGACAAAGTTTGTAATCCCTGTCAAAAGGGAAAGCAACATAAAGTTTCTTTTAAATCAAAGAAATAAGTTTCAACTTCTCAACCTCTCGAGTTGTTTCACATGGATTTGTTTGGACCATCTAGAGTTTCTAGCTTAAATGGGAAGCACTATGTCTATGTCCTAGTAGATTAATTTTCTAGATATACTTGGGTATACTTATTAGCTCACAAAAGTGAAGCTTGTTCTTACTTTGTTAAATACTCCAAGTCTGTAGAAAATATTAGTGGACTTAAAATTAAAACTCTAAGAAGTGATCATGGTCGTGAGTTTGAAAATCATGAATTTTAATCCTATTGCTCACACAATGGCTATATTCATAACTTTTATGCTCCTAGGACACCTCAGCAAAATGGTGTAGTAGAAAGAAGAAATAGAACCCTTCAAGAAATTGCTAGAACTATGATTAATGAATATGACCTGCCTATTTACATTTGGGCTAAAGCTATGAAGATAGCTTGTTATATTATTAATAGAGTATTAATTAGACCTATTCTTAAGAAGACCCTATATGAGTTGTGGAACAATAGAAAACCTAAAGTTAGTTAATTTAGAGTCTTTGGATGCAAAGTCTTTATTCTTAATACAAAAGATAATCTTGATAATTTTTCTTCTAAGAGTGATGAAGGAATATTTTTAGGATATTCTTTAACCATCAAGGCTTATAGAGTTTTCAACAAAAGAACCAAGTGTCTGGAAGAATCTTTTCACATCATGTTTGATGAAACTGATCCACATAGGCCTAAAACCTCTCTTGAAAATCTTGGAGAAGATTTATCTATTCTCGACCTTAATGATAAAATCAATGAACCTACTATAATGACAACCGGTTCAAAACTTATTCCAGAATATTATCCTAATGAACCAAAACCTAGAGAATAACCTGAAGTTTCTAGCCCTACCTTTATTAGATCAACTAGAATTCTAAAGAATCGTCCTTTAGATGTTGTTGTAGGAAATCTTGATAGAGGGACACAGACTAGAGCTTCTCTTAGAAATCAGGTTGAACATCAAGAGTTCTTTTCACAGCTTGAACCAAAAAACATTGATGATGCTATTAATGATGAATTTTGGGTAATTTCTATGCAAGAAGAACTCAATAAATTTGAATGAAATAAAGTTTGGAATCCTGTTGAAAGACCTAAGGACACTTTCACAATAGGCACTAAATGGGTGTTTAGAAATAAAGTAGATGAATATGGAAACATAGTTAGAAATAAAGCAAGGATAGTTGCACAAGGTTATATTCAAGAAGAAGGTATTTATTATGAGGAGAATTTTTCTCCAGTATCTAGATTAGATTCTATTAGGATTTTACTTGCTTATGCTGCACATCTAAATTTCAAACTATATCAAATTGATGTCAAGAGTTCATTCTTGAATGGATATATTGCTGAGGATATTTTTGTTGAACAACAACCTAGATTTTCAAACCCTAATTTTCCAAATCATATTTTCAAATTATCAAAAGCTTTATATGGATTATAGCAAGCTCCAAGCGCATGGTATGATAGATTATGTACTTTTCTAATTTCTAAAAGTTTTACAAAAGGAATATTTGATCCTACTCTGTTTATAAAACGAATTTCTAAAGATGTTTTAGTTGTACAAATTTATGTAGATGATATTATTTTAGGATCTTCAAAATCTACATTATGTATTGATTTTTCTAAAATGATGCAAAATGAATTTGAAATGAGTTTAATGGGTGAACTTAAATTCTTTCTTGGATTTAAAATCTTTCAAAATGATGATGGAATTATTTGAACTCAAAGTAAATATACTATAGATCTTTTAAAACGTTTTGGATTGGATAGCACAAAAAGTAGTGACACTCCCATGAGTACCACCTGTAAGATGGATCTTGATGAAGATAGTAAATCTGTTGATCAAACCACTTATAGAGGAATGATTGGAAGTCTAATCTACCTGAATGATAGTCATCCTGATATTATGTCTAGTTTGTGTATGTGTGCTTGTTTTCAATAAAACCCTAAAGAGTCACATTTAAATGCTGTAAAGAGAATTTTCAAATACCTCAAGCATACTCCCAATTTAGGACTGTTCTATCCCAAAGGAAAATCATTTGAATTAGTTAGTTATTCAAATGCTGATTTTACTGGATGTAAGTTAGATAGAAAAAGCACCTCTAGAACATGTCACCTTTTATGCATGTCACTAGTATCATGTTGTAGTAAGAAACAAAATTTTGTTGCATTATATACTGAAGAAGCTGAATACATACCTACTGTAAGTTGTTGTGCACAAATTTTTTGGATGAAACACACATTACTAGACTATGAATATCAATTCAGACATGTCCCAATAAACCGTGACAACATAAGTTCTATTAATATTTATAAGAATCATGTTTCTCATTCTAGAACAAAACATATTGATGTAAGACATCACTTTTTGAGGGATCATTATCCAAAAGGTGATATCATTTTAAAATTCATTGGTACTGAATATCAACTTGCTGATATATTCACTAAAACATTAAATTCTGAAAGATTAGACTACATCATACATGATCTTGGTATGATTAATCATAAATAGAAATCTTACTGATCATAATGTTTAATACTTTACTATATTTTACTTTACGGTTTCATGGTCACCATTTCTAAGTTACTGTTTTATGATCACGGTCTTATCGTCAAGACCTTATGCTCACGGTCAGTCAACTCACTGTCTCACTGTGACTACACAGAATGCTCATTGTCTCACCGTGACGACTACCAACTGTCTCAACGTGATGACTAGTTTTCGTCACATAGTAATGCCTACTCACGGTCTCTCTGTGAAGATTATTTTTATTCTTATTTTAACCCATATCGTGGTAATTTTTATTTTCACGGCTATTTGTTTTCCCGAATTTTTGTTTTTATGACGTTTGAAATTCCCAAATGATAAAACATAAGGGTTTCATTCGATTCCTTACCTGAACTCTCTCTTGAACCTTCTCTTACCTATCGCCCGAACCTTCAGTGAATTCCAAGGATGAAGCGTCCATCTTCACCTTCTTCTGAAAAGAACCTCTCTAAGAAACAAAATAGGATACTGAGGATAGATCCCAAAGGACCTCTAAACCCAATCCTGTTAAGCCGTACTATTGTACCTGAAAAAGAAGTTTTCCCTGAATGGTTGATGTCTAGAAAGTCCTTAGTTTTGAATGTTTTAAAAGAACAAGGATGGGTTGAATGGTTCCCTGGACAGAATAGACCGATTAACTCGAGGATGGTATCTCAATTCTATCAGTATGTGAAGTTTTCCTTTGATTTTGGAGAATTCTTTATAGTAACCAACTGGATAAATGGACAAAAGAGATCTTTCTCTTCGAGGTTGTGAGCTGTATGCCTAGGTATTCCACATGAAGGAGTTTGTGTGGATTACCAGAGAGACTGTCCTCCAACAACCGACGTCTTTGACCTGTAGAATGATTTAGAGATCCTTACTGGAAATGGAACCATGCGAAGGGCCATAGCTGCTAAATTAGATGGGGAGACAAGACTACTATTCAAGTTTGTTCAAAATTTGTTTAGTCCAAGAAAAGGAGATTTTGTTTTGATGAAGTATCAGGATGTGTTCCCGATTCACCTATTGAAGAATGGCCATAAGATCAACCTATGCAAGTATATTATTAACCATATCTGTGAGCTGATTAAAGTCACTTCCCAATCCACCTCCTTGTTTTACTCAAGGATGATTTCAGCTATGTTAGTTTCCTAAGGGATGGTTGGACCGAATGAAGAAAAGTTAGAGGACCTTGATTTTTTCCTATCCATGCCTATCATCATAAGGATGAAGATTAGCTGGAACCCCTGGAAGAAGCAGTGGGTTGAGGATAATGATCAAGTGTATAAAAATTTTAATCCTATTGACTATCCAAGAAGGCCTAAAAAACTATCTGATTGTGGTTTGGAACCAACTAAAGTGGCTGAGTATTCATAAGAAGAAGAAGAGGAAGTAACAGTTGAAGTATCTCCTAGAGAAGAAGCTGGCAGACCACCAATGGAAAAAACTCCTGTTGAAAAAGAAAGGATTGTTGTCCCTGCTGTTATCCCTACTGAAATTCCTCAAGGAGAGGAAGTTGGTGTTAGTTTGAGAGAAGAGGAATCACCTGATTCTAGTGAGGATGTCAATCCAGAAGCTCATCCTAATGCTGCATGAAAATTGGTTTTTCCTGATTCAGAATAGCAAGCAACCTTAGAGACAGATCCTATTGAAGAGGATCTTTCTGTTGAGAAATAATCCAGTCTGGAAGATCAACTAGTGGAATAATCGGTTCTCAGAGATAATTCCCTCTATTGAAGAGAGGATGGAAATTGCCTTTCAGCTGGAAAGGCAAGAGTTTGTTGGAGAGATTAGAGATGATCCTGTGGATCTTGACCTTGTACCTGAGCCTCAAGAATCTGAAAGGGAATCACAATTTGAGGGGGAGGAACCTCAAAACCTTGAGATTATAGAAGCTGGATCTGCTAAAGCTTCTCAACCTACTGTCTCATACTCTGTGTACAATAGGCCTGAATTACCAAGATTTTATGATGTAAATGAGTCACAGCAAGTGACTACAACTAGAATGGATCTTTCTTATCTGTTTCAACTGAAGTCTATAACTCATCCAGAACCAGAACCAGAGCCCCAACCTCAATCTGAATCAGAGTCTGAGTCTAAAGATGACTCTGAACCTCAACCAGAATCTGAACCAGTACCTTCACTTGCACCTTTACACAAGCATCACTCCTTCGTGACTAAAGATGACTTGAATGTTTTTGGAGAGACTCTGTTAGCTAGAGTTGAGAAGATCTTATCCACTCAACCTCGTCCAATGACTTAGTTAAGTCAAGAAGATGAATCAATTCACTTGGGAAATATTATCTTGAATACTCAACCAAGGATGATCCGAGAAATTCAAGAAGTCAGAGTAGAAAATAAGATGCTGAGTGCTGATGTTGCAAACCTGAAAAATATGGTAGCAAATTTGCAGAATGAGTTGTCTTTGAGATCAGAGACTGCTCCTGTTTCTACTCTTGCACCTACTACTGCTTCTTCTGAGCCATATGATTCCCTTCTTTCTATGGAAATTGTGTCTCAAGTTCATCTATATCTACTTTATGTTGATGAAAAGATTGGAAAAAGACACACCAAGATGCTGGAATGCATGAGGGAGCTTGTAGAAAATCTGAATAATCTTACATATGAATAAACTGGATGCCTGCAAAATTTTTTGAAACAGCTCAAAGTTCTAACCGAAGTTGTCAAGGCTTCTCCTACTTCAGGTCAGATCTCTACACCTTCTTTGGATTATTCTCTACTGAGATCCATAATCAAGGAAGAACTTCGGAATTCCTTTAGTGGCTTGGATCTATCTTCTTTGTCAGAAGTGGTTAAGAATAGTGATAGAGCATTTGGCTTGGTTAGGATTCATTCTAAGATAGCCAATGATGCTCAATAAGAGATCACCAAGAAAATAGATTTGTATCTCTCCCAGATTTTCTCTAAAATTGATATGGAAGATCACTTTAGATATCTTGTGGAAAATTTGAGAATCCCTCTGGTGACTCAAGATTTTAATGCTCAAGTTCATAAGCTTACAGAGTTCACCAGATTGTTGGATAGATTTATGGATAATAAGGATGATTTTGAAAAGGCTATGCAATATGGTGGTGAAATCATTACTGATTTCATCAATCTTTTGAAGACATATCATCATGTACAGAGTACTGCTATTGTTGCTCTAGCCGTTTCACCCCTTAGACCTAGTCTACCTTCCTTAGCCTCACCTGCCATGATAGTTATCCAAGCTCTTTCTCAGATCCGGCCAGTCATTCTTGACCAACCACAACCTAGATCTTCTACTACTCCCACTTTGGCTCCATCTGTTTTTGAAGGTTTACCCTTACCCTCTTTGTCTACCACATCTATGCCTTCTTCTACTTCAGCACCAGCTCCTGCTGCTGATAAAGGAAAGGAAAAGATGTATCCCTAAAGAGTTCAGGAACTGTTTTCTTTTTGATGGGATGTCATTTGTTGTTTATTGTTTGCACTTATCTTGTATGAACTATTCTGAACCTTTTTTTTAATGAAGACTGCATTGTTTCATTTCATTTTCTCTACATTTTGATAATCCATTTGTTGTTTACTATTTGTACTTCTCTTGTATGATCTATTCTAAACATTTTTTAATGAAGAATGCATTGTTTCTTTTCATTTTCTCTACTTTTTGACAATATCAAAAGGGGGAGAAAACTAAAAGTATAAAAGGGGGGAAACTACAAGTGTCAGTACTATAATGATTTTTTCTATTCTAATATGCTAGTTTCTTTAATGTTACATTTCATTTATATTCTGACTATATCTGATTTTTGATTATCAAAAAGGGTGATATTGTTAGACTCATCATGTGTTAATCATGTTTTAATGATCACAAATCCTATTACTGATAATTAATCTCAATCTTCATTACATATCTTGATAATGCTCTTCAATATCAATAATAACTACACATCATGTTTTAATGATAACAAATCTTATGGATGTTAATTACTCTCTTTATTATTTACAAGTCTTATGAATGATCACAAATCTCACATATATTATCAATACTTTATATTTATTATTCAAGCTCTTTTACTCTCTAATGATTAAACTTAATCCATATTCTACATATTACTATATAAGTCCAAATACAGATATTTGTCTAAGTATGGACACACCGTGAAGGACTCACCGTGACCCAGACACCGTGAAGGACTCACCGTGACCCAGACACTGTGATGAACTCACCGTGACCTAGACACCTTGAAGGACTCACCATGCCCCAGACACCGTGATGGAATCACCGTGACCCAGACACCGTGAGCTACACACCGTGAGCTACATACCCTGAAGTTCACACCGTGAGCTACATATCGTGAAGCTCATACAGTGAAGCACATACCGTGAAGACTATACTGTGAAGAAGACACTGTTTACATAATCACTGTGACATAGTTTCTTACCTTTTTGTCAATATTATTTAAATAATGATAACGGTTATATTTGATGTTTTTAATGAAATTAATGTTATTTAATGATAGTTATTGGAATTTCCGGAAACCGTATCTCGTACCTATGAAAATCGAATCATTCCTACTGCCAGAACTCGTGGAATATAAGGAAGATTAGGATGTTGTACATGATATATAAGAGAATCAAGAAAAGTTTGACAAGATACAATAAGAAGAACTTATATACACCCGAGAGCACTGTGCTGAACAAGAAGAACAATCCTGAACAAGAAGGAGATTGCAAGAATTTCAAAGAACTCTCATGAATGCAATCCAACACCACTGAAGAACACAGGACGAATCAAGAGATCATTCTCACTCCGGTAGAACACAATCTTAACTACAACACTCTGTTTTTCAATAGAAAAACTAGATAAGGACTCAGAAGCATTCATGTTGAATCCAACGAGTCCATATCTGCATTGATAATCACTAGAGATTTCTAAACTCTTATATTTTCTCTCTAAGTGACTTATTTATTAACTTTCGAGCAGTGTGGTGTACTCTGTATAATCTTATACACACACTATCTCCTGTACTGAACTGGAGGATACCAAATCCTCACTCCAAAGCTCTTAACTCTTGTTTACCCATGTCAACTGTGGAAGAGTTCATTGTGTGTCCTAGTCGTTGTTTTGTTTCCCACGTAGAACAGTGGTAGAGGTCCCTGTGTGGCCTGGACAATTTTGTAAACTTTTGTTAACCCTGATCCAGGGTGTGGATAAAATTTATATAAATTTGAGAGGACTAAGTCTCAGCTTGAGACTGAACCTCTTGTTATATCTTCTATGAATCTTTAGTTTAAGTTCAAAGTATACTACATATATCTTATTTATTCCGCTGCTATTACTTTGAAATACAAAACTATTTTTAAGCTACTTTGATAGTTAAATTAAAAAGTGTTTACACTTATTGTAAATCAGTAGGTAAGTTTCAAAAGTTAGTTTGATCTTGTGGTTAAATTAACTGAGACCTAATCAATATTTGAGAATCTAAGTGAACATTTACAATCTGTATAAATTCACTACAATTTAACTTATTTTATAAATCGGGGGATTTTAAATAAACAATATTTTAACAAAAAATTTAATTGGAACTCAATTCACCACCCTCTTGAGTATCCACTCTGACCAACATGTAGATAGTTTCACAAGACTAGAAATATATGATATAGATTACATATTTAATTTAGAAGAAAATATTGATCATTTCTTTGAAGGTTTTAAACCAAGTCTCCGAAGGGCACTAGATTCTCAAACATTTTCATCATATGATGAAATAGTAATAAGTTCTATAAAAATAGATAAATAATTTTCTAGATCCTATGTTTTTAATGGAAATAAAGAGAAAACTTGGTCTTATAATAAACATGAAGAAGGTGAAGCTTCAAATAAGAACAAGGAAATGAATAAACTCCCATTATTTGAAAATTTTGCAATGAATCGTCATGGGAAATGCTTGATAGGCATGGGAGTTTTTTATAAGTGCATAGAAAAGTTTCATTAATCTAATGAATGTAAGGGAAAGTAACAAATCAATGATGATAAATGATTTAACTTCAATTAAATGGTACATTATTCAAATTAATATCCCAAGCATTAGGGGAATCTACCACATAAGAGACCAATGCGAGATGTCCAAGCTTATGTGATCCCCATAGGTGATATGAAAGTACATAATGATGTTGTGGAAGGTATATTAATCCTATCTTCAAATCTAGACAATGCATTATTTTATTCTGGATCATCACACTCTTTTATATCTACCTAGTTTTCCAAGAAAATAAGACATTTCTATTTTGATTTAACAAATGATTTATTGGTCAAAAATCCTAAGGGAATTCTCATTGCAACAAAACTGTGTCAGTATATCCCCTTTATAACACATAAATGTTCTTTATATGCTTAACTTATCATAATACCTATGGTTCAATTTTATATAATCCTCGGTATGGAATTTATTTCAAAATACAATGCAAAAAATTATTTCAAGAAGAAGGAAATTTCAGTCTATAAGGAATATGTAGAATCCCTTATATTTAGAGAGAAATCTTCATCGATTAGTTCTTATCTTAATCCACCCCTATTATCTCTTCTAAATGAAATTCTTATGCTATAAGAGTAAAAACATCAAGTGATGAGAAAAGTAATATTAGAATTTCGGATGTAGCAATTGTGCAAGAATACATTGATTTATTTCTTAAGGAATTACCTGGGTACCCCAAGCGTGTGAAGTTTAATTTACCATTGATCTAATTCCTGATGAATTACCAATATCAAATACTCTTTATATAATTTACATTGTGGAATTGGTGGAGATAAATAAAAAAATAGATGAGTTGATTAATAAGGGATTTATTCTCCCTAGTGTTTCTCTATGGAGATCCCCTATCCTTTTTGCTAATAAGAAAGGTGGTTCCTTGAGGTTGTGCATTGACTATAGATAAATCAATGATATTACAATAAATAAAAAGTATCATCTTCCACGTACTGATGATTTATTTGATCAACTTAATGGAGATAAATATTTTTCAAAGATTGACCTTTTTTATGGATATCATCAATTGCAAGTAAATAAGGAAGATATTCCAATGATAGCATTTTGAACCAGGTATGGACATTATGAGTTTACAGTAATGACATTTGAACTGACTAATACGCCTTTTGTTTTCATGGATCTAATGAATAGAGTATTCAAGAAATATTTTGATAATTGTTTGTCGTATTTATTAGTGATATATTGGTGTACTATAAAATCTATGAGAATCATGAGAACAACTTGCGGATTATTTTGGAGACTCTTAGAAGAAAATAGTAATATGGTAATTTTAAAAATTTTGAATTTTGGCTTTAAACAGTTTCTTGTATTGTTCGTATTGTCTCTAAGGATGGAATCTTAATTGATCCTATAAAGGCAAAGGCAATAAAAAAATGGAATATGCCAATAAATATAACCTAGGTATATAGTTTTATTGGTATTAGGTTACTATCTGCATTTCAATCATAATTTTTCCAAATTGGCTAACCTGTTAACCAATATCACACGTAAAGGGATTATGTTAATATGGAAAAAAGAATATATAGAATGTTTTGAAAATTGAAGTGAAGATTGGTCAATGCTTAAATTTTGAATATTCCATCATGAAATGATGGGTTTGTGATAAACAATGATGCATCAAAGAATGGACTGGGTTATGTCCCTATACGAAATGATAAATTTATTGAATATTCATCAAGGCAGTTGAAGACTCATGAACAAAATTATCCAACTCATGATCTTGAGTTAGAATCTGTAATCTTTTCCCTAAATATATGAAGAAACTATCTTTATGGTGAAATATGTGAGATATATATGGACCACACGAGTTTCAAATGTATATTTACACAGAAATAAATCAGCATGAGGCAAAGGTGATGGCTCGAGTTAATCAAATATTATGATTTCTCAATACACTACCACCTAGTAAAGGAAAATAAGGTAGAATATGAATTAGGCAGAAAAGATCATGGACTTATAACCCAAATGAGGATTGAGAAATATATTATGTTCACAAATTTAGTAAATATGGATATGGTAATTATTAAGGAAAGGGAAACATAAAACATTTTTTCAAATGATTTACAAACCACCCTTATTGGAGAAGATAAAGAGATCTCAATATACTAAAGTGAATCTTCAAAATAATTTTAAATTCATTAAGGATGGAATATTTGTAGACTTAATGTATGAGGATGGAGTTCTGAAATTTGGAAAGAGGTCATGTGTTCCATCAATACATAATCTAAAAAGGGAACTATTAGATGATGCTCATAGCTCAAATTTCTCTACACACCCAGGTAGTACCAAGATGTATAAATATTTGAAGAAACATTTTTGGTGGGACGACATTAAGTAAGAAATTACTAACTATTTATTATGGTGGATAGGTTCTAAACAAGTGAAGACTGATAGAAAACATCCTAGATGATTTGTGAAATATCTACCTATACTTATGTGGAAGTGGGATGAATTTATGATGGAAGTTTTCATTGTACTTCCAAGGACACCTAGAAGTAATGGGGTGATATGGGGATCATCTTACAAAATTGGCACATTTTATTCCTATAAGATAAGATTTACCTCTTGAATTCCTAGAAAGCCTATATATTAATGAAGTTATAAGACTTCATGGTGAAATTATATCAAATTTTTCTAATAAATATCCTCATTTAAAAAAAAATTCTAGAAGAACCTTCAGAAAGATTTAGATACTTAGATTCATATGATTACTACTTATCTCCCTCAAACCAAAGAAATTTTTTAAAGGACTATTCAAACATTATAATACATCTTGAGATCATGCTCACTTAACATTCAAGGTATGGGGTATCATTATTTACCTTTGGTATAAGTTTCATACAATAATAGTTTTCATTCTAGTAATCAAATGGCTCTATATAAAGCATTATATGGAATGATATTTCGAACTACAACTTATTGGGATGAATTTAGTGAGAGAAAATTTATAGGACTAGAACATATTGAGGAGACAATGATAATGGTAAAGATAATTTATGCTTATATTAAAGTATCACAATGTTTGAAAAAGAGTTATGCTAACAACCGGATAAAGGATTTGGAATTTCAAGTGGGAGATCATGTCTTTCTGAAAGTATCACTATGTAAGGGAGTCTTAAGGTTCTATTAGAAGGGGAAAATGAGCCCTAGGTACATTAGACCATTTGAAATTCTGGAATGAATTAGAGTAGTAGCATACCAATTATCAATGCCACCAAGTCTCTCCAAAGATCATGATGTGTTCCACATGTCATTGTTAAATAAGTAAATGTCAAACCGAACACATGTACTCACTTATGGAGAAATAGAACCAGAACCTGGTTTTTCATACTATGAAGATTCTATCGAGATTCTTGACACAAGAGAGAAAGTGTTGAGAAATCGGATGACTCAACTGGTAAAAGAAATTTGGAGAAACCCTAAAATGTAAGAAGTGAAATGGGGACCTAATGATGTTATGAAGAATATTCGCCCTTGTTTTTTTTATAAGGAAATATTCATAAAAAATCAAGAAAGAAATTTTTGAAAGAGGGAAGAATATAACACACCAATATTTATGGTATGTATCTTCTTAAATAAATTTAGTTCATTCGATAACTTATGTTGCACAAAACACTGAGCTTTAATTAATATTTATTAAATATTAACATGATCGTTGAAATAGTAAATGACCCTTTGGAATAGTAATGTGACCCTTCGGAATAGTAATATTACCCTTTGGAATAGTAATGTGACCCTTAGAAATAGAAATGTCACCCTTAGAAATAGTAATGTAACTATTAGAACAAAAACCACACCTATGAAATTATAAACAAAATTTAGGTATTTTATGAATGAAAATGTGACATATTGATATTATGGAATAAGTAAATGAATGTTTTGAAAATGATAAATTTAGTGCTGGTTTACAATTTTATAAATAATATAATAATTTAAAATAAAATTTATTTACACAAAAAAAGATTCATAAATTAATATTTTGTGCTCTTATAATTATAATATAATTTTATAAGACCTTAAATAATTTTTCTAAGTGTCACAAAATCAGTTATAATTTTAAAATTCGTATTTTTCAAATAAATGATGATTTTAATTAAGAATTAAATTTATAATATTTATAAAACTTATTTTTAAAAATTAGATTTCATTTTTCTATTAATCACATCAAAATTATCCAAGGTTTATTTTTTGGTAATTTTCTAAAATACATCAATTTTTGGATGAATAGTAAAAATATAGTTTTCACTTAATTGGTGTAACATAAATTACATCATTCCTAATGTATTATTGAAATAATAAATTTTATAACTTAAATTTAGGATATAATATAAATAATTTGAAAAATTATTCATTAAAATGCGATAATATCAATTTCTATACCTAAAAATTATTTTCCCAAACCTAAAGTCAAAAGTGGTTCCTTAAAATATTAAATTTTATTTTTTTCCACATTCCTTTTTAATAAATTAATTAAATCAAATTGTAAATGTGTTTAAAAGCCTTAAAATATTTATATTATATAAATATATTATTTATATTCTCAAAAATTCATTATTACATGTCTCACCTTTAATATATTATTTTATTTAATATTTTATTATAAAAATCTCCCTCTACTAAAGTATAAATAACCCTTCTCCCTTACCTTGGAAAACCACTCATTACACCCTTATCCAAAGCAAAAGATCTTCCAAAATCCTCCATCTTAATCCTATTAGGAGACCTAGGGACGTTCTATATCCACTTAACTCCAGTCACCAAGGGAATTTTAGTGTCGTGTAAGAGAAACCACACTAAGAAAAATAGTAATTTTCCATTAACTCCTCCATCATTTCATTTTATTTTTCTTCTTTTACCATTTCCATTCAAAACAATATACTATAAAATTAATTTTATAGTAACTTAACATGATTTTAATGATTTTAACCCACTAAATTTATTATATATATTTGACATATATAAATTTTGTACTCTCTTTTCCCGCTCTTACGATAATGTTCCTTTAAAGGCTGGTTAACCACCTCTGGAGACATTAACAAAAACAATTCATATAACCACCTTCACAAATGGATAGTATGGAATATTTATAATATATAAATATATAATTACATGTATTCTATGCTTATGGAATTAATTATACTAATGAATAATTTACATTTAACAGAATAGAAAAATAGATGAAAACAGTAAATTTTTTAGAAAAACATGATATCAAAAAACATCAATTTAATCAATATAAAATTAATAAATATAATACAATAATTATAATTTAAAAACAGTTTTATTAATGACTATATTTCACTTCTGATTAGTTTTTAATATATATATGTTTCTTATTTAGGAGGCATAAAAAGTGACGTAATTAAGCAGGAATTAAGGTAAGTGACTTCATCTCAATTTCAATTTCATTGAGACTTACTTATTATTGTGCACGAAATCATTTTTATGTGGTGTATCTACTTCTCCTTTGAGATAATTTTACTTTTGAAATTATATTTAGATTTAATTTCTATATTATTCTATCATGGATACAATTATTGTCTTAGTCGTATACCATTTTACATACGGTGTTTATTTTGAATGTCATTTTAACTGAGGAAATATTGATGAATTTTTATCCTCTACACAATAATATTATTTTGATAAGGCATATTTTTATTAAGTTAAATCTATGTCTGAATAATTCTTTGGACACGTAGTGATGGTCAGGTCTCATTATAGCCCCTCGATGCATCAACAGGTCTAATGAGACATAAAAGTTGGTGACAAACCCTTCGTGTTTGTTTCCAAACCTAATTATATGGGTATCAACCCATTGAATTAAACTATCTTGAAGGTATGATGGTACATTTTCTAGATACATGACATCCAATAATTAAGAATTTTCTTCATTCAGTATTCTGTTATCACTATCTAGAGGATTTTCACTATGATAAAAATATATGGGTGCATTTAAATTCTCAATTTATTAATGGTGTGTGTTTTTCAGTTATTCACCATTTTATATTGATTATATATAATTGATTATGATTTAATTAGTATTATTTAATGTTTTTTCTATATTTAACCCTTACTGGGTGTTCAATCTCACCCTTTTATTTATTTTCCATACCCAGGTTGTGAAGATGACATCTTTGAATAAGTGATAAGAAGTAGGTTATTTTATTGTGTAATGTACTGTTTTTAATTACCAATGTAATAAGGGAACCACGTATATATCTACTTTGTTCAATACTAATAAAATTATAATTCCTTGGTGATTTTATATCTTATATCTATGTTATTGTAATAAATGACCACCGAATATGGGCTACTGGGGTCAGAATTATTACAAGGAGGCAGAGAGGAGCATGAGTTCAACCTTCCGCAAGAAAGTATTGGAGATTAATCTTGGAGTTATAACCTAAAATCATTTACATAGTAATATAGGAGAATATAATAGCATGTTCAATGGAAAATCAAGTGTATTCCTTACATTACCTGCCAAGAACTGGAGGTCTGGGTCTTAGAAATGACATGGGTAAGACATAGTCCTAACCTTAGTATTCAAGACTCAGAACTCCCTAACACTATCCCTAGGGTTGGGGTCCTCATTATTGAAGGAATTCAAAACCACATGCACCCCAAGGAACCTAAACTTATGGTAGGAAAAGTATATGAAACCTCTGACTATATTAATGAAAATCAAAATGGGAGACACATTGGTGTTCCCCACTAAACAGTTTTACAAGTCCATAGGATTATATGGAGGTTTCAGGTTAGTCCCTTTCAAAAAAGGGAACCAAAAAAAGGGTGGCCATATCATTGATAGTTTTGAAGAGGGTCTAAATAGAGACTCATATATGATGTAGGATAGGGTGAGCCAAAGTAGGGGTCATTCATGTAGGCTTGGTCAATCCAAGGAAGGCTCATGCAGGGGGTACATCACTTGTGTGGCCCTGGGAATGTTGATGGTGCCTTGGGTGATAGACCACCTAGGTAACAACACTTGGGAGAGACTTTTCTCAAGCCTTAAAGGGTATCCATAGGTGTTACCAAAAGTAACTTTCATAGGTCCCTAGTTAAATTAGGGGACCTTTCACTGGTGTTTTTAAATCATGAGGGAGAAGATGCCTCATGCATGTGTTGTTTATTATAAACCCCAGTAGGAATTTAGTTTTAATATACCCTTTAATTCCCTTTTATTCTTGTTTTATAGGACTACCTTTAAGGTTTCAGAGGTCTTGGGTGAAATACTAGGGCGAGCAGAGCATCAGGAGGCCTTCGGGAAATTTTTTTGCTACAGATGAAGACCCCAAGGTCCTATTTATAGTAAAATATGGGACTTTGGGGGAATGTGATCTTTTACTTATGGGTACCACACAGGTATGTCATACTGGCTCTCGCTTAGACTAGTCATGTAGGCTTATGCGTAGGTACCCTAAGCACCGAAACTACTTTGGGGTACCTGGGAAAATGGCCTTTGGATGAATTTATGATCCTTGGCCTTCTTCATTTATCTTCTTCTCTTCTTCATTAGGTATTTACTTTTGTGTCCTTTTCATCCATGTGACAAAACAGAGCATCAAAAACCTTATATACTTAAGGATGGTCATGAATTCCATCCAATGGAAGTCACCTGGGTCATCTTGATATCTACCTACTACACTTATGGAGTAGGATACATATATCTTGGTATATATAATTTCATACATGACTATCCCAATCTATAATTCATATGGATTCATTTTTATCCTTTATCATTTCTTATGTGTCTAAGGATAAATTTTCATGGAAAAATGAATTACATGGGACATTGACAACAATTTCCTCTAATATTATTCCATAATTAATCTATTTTCTATCATGTAGATATATGTACCTTGATTTAGTCCAAGAATTCTCTTATATATACCATGATGGATCTTGATACCAATAATATATACTTATTCTCCTACATATTTCATATAGAAGTATGAGTTTAACCAAGTCTTAACGGTCTGTAAGACTGCTATCTTTTTTATGACCAGTAATAAATCATCAATATATACTATCATGAAAATGATTTCAAACCCACTAAATCTCTTGTATACATAAGGCTCGCATTCATTATTTATGAAACCAAATTTCATTATGGATTTATCAAAGAGAATATTCAAGGACTTGGATGCTTGATTCAATCCATAAATGGATCTCTATAGTATACATACCTTATTGGAATTATTTGGAGTCACAACCCTTTTTATTTGTGTCGTATAGAAATATTCTTGAAGGTTCCCATTTAGATAATTCATTTTGACATTTATCTATAAGATCTCATAGTCATAGTAATATACTATGATATGTATAATTCTAATTGATCTAAGCATATAAACTGGAGAAAAGGTTTCATTATAGTCTATGAATTTATATTTGTTTAAAACCTTTTTCAACCATTCTAGAATTATTTGTACTAACTAATCCATCCATTTCTGGTTTCTTCACGAATATCCATTTATAACCATGGTGATTTACATCCACTAGATCATATAATAAAATTTATACATGGTTTTGGAACAAGGAATCTATTTCAAAATTGAGAGATTCTTTCTAATTGATAGCTTCTATTCCACTTACTACTTCTTTATAGCTTACAAGATCATTATTATCAACTAATAATGAGTCACCATCTTTAGTGACTAGAAAACCATATATTTTAGGTTTTCTGGCCTCCCTTGTGCTCTACATAGTACTTGTATCTCTATAAAATCCTCATCCATGGGTATTTTTGGAATGTGTTCATGTTCCAACTATTGTGTACGTTGATCCATGACTTCATTAAAGTCTATCTCACTCCCATTATCTCTTTTTGATATTTTCTCCCTATCAAGAATGATAGGACATATGTTAACCGCAACCTTCTTATTTGTGGATTCATATATGTAATATCCTTTATTTTCATTTAGATATCTTATAAAGATACACTTAGAACCTAGGAGGTTCAATTTTATTTCTATATATTACTTTAAAATTTATTTATAACCCCATAGTCATATGTGATACCATACAGGTTTACTCTCATACCATGGTTGGGATGGAGTAATATTTTTCACATTAGTTAGCACTTGATTTAGTATGTGTTCCATTATCTGTAATAAATATCCCCAAACGGATAATAGAATATTTTCATGACTCGTCATTGATCTCACTATGTCGAGCTAGGTTTGGTTCCTCCTTCAACTAAAATCATTCCATTATGGTGTATAAAGAAGATTGATTTGATATTGAATCTCATACTCCCATAGGTAATCAATTAATTATTGGATATGATATTCTTTGTCATGGTATGATAAAATTTTCTTTATTTTTTACCACATTTATTCTCAATTTCATTCTTTTATTCCTTAAATTTATCAAAGGAATCCCACGTATACCACATTTAGTAGACATGTCCGTATCTACTAAAGTCGTTAGTAAAATTTGTGAAGTATGAGTGTCTACACCTTTTTTCATCTAGAAGAGGAATACACACATCATTATGAACCAATTTAAGAAGTGTAATGGCCCATTTATCTTTTCCACTAAATGTAACTTTGATAATTTTTCCTTGAAAACAATTATGACATATTCTAAGGGGTTTTAGTTCAAAAGGATCTAAATATCCATCTTGGTATAATTTAGTTAACAATTTTCATTTATATGACGTAGTTAGTGATGTAATAGTTGGGTCTGATGTGATTAATGAAAACTAGATTCATTATTAATTAACATTATATGGTTTTTTTATTCCAACATATAAAGACCATTATTTATATTTTCCTTAACCAAACATATGTTATATTTAAAAAAGAAATAAAATTTATTCCCAAATTTGAAAATAAATCCATCCATATCAAGACTATACACATAAATAATGTTTTTGGAAACTAATTAAACATAATAACAAATATTTAAAATCAAGACTATTCTAGTTGGAAATGTGAGGTGGTAATCTTCAATGGTTATCAAATTGATTCTTACTATATTGGTCACTTATAGATCCACCTCACCTTGTGAAACTTTTATGAATCTACTTATTTCCTAAAATTGGAAAAAAAATGTGAGCACCAAAAGCTATATCTAATAGCCAATTTATAGAAATAGATAGATTACACTTGATAATGAACACATAAGATGCTTCCCCTTGCTTATTAGTGGCAGTGAAGTTATTCTTCTAATTAACTTTCTTATTATATGAAACATAAAAGAAATCTTATCCTATTGTTTACTCCTTGATCATCCTTCTATTAGAAGGGAATTTTGAAGAAGACTTAGAATTAGTGATAGAATTTGGGATTTTCTCTTTTACATTCCAATTTTTCACCATAAGAATATAAGACTTTTCATTCTTCAAGTCCTTATGAACATGGAAAATGCTAATAAAGAGATCTAGGATATACCTCTCAATGTTGTTCATGTTAGTATTTAAAATAAAGGAGGAGAAGCTCAGAGGGAGTGATGAAAGAATGATATCAGTTCACAATTAATTAGGCAGTTTAAACCCTATAATCATTAAATACTCAATAAAGCTAATAATATTTTCTACGTGAGGCCCAACTAGTGCACCTTTTCCAAGTATTCTCATGAAGAGTGACTTGGAGATCTCAAACCACTATTTTCTGCATCTCTCTTATTAAAGATCAAAGGGATTCTTGAGCATGTTATATGCATCCATGTTCTCATACGACTTCATGAGTTTACTACACATAGATGATAACATTAAAAACTAGATATATAGGGTACAGAAACCCAACTTTTTACACATATTATTTTAGAAATTTTAGCATTAAAACATTTTAGTACGGTTTTAAGAAAAATACTAAAGATAATTTAAAATAGAAAATGGCTTAATATTTTAACATAAATCCAAAATTGAACCAAGAAGGGTTTCTTAATGAAAATAATGATTTTATAAAAATAATGGTGGCATAAAATAGATGATAAAGTGCACTTAAAATCAGGTAATAATTCGAGAAGTTCCCTTAAATGGGTTCGCTTATTGGGAAGTATAGAGGAGGAAACCACATAAAAACATGTATATAACCAAAAGATAATGATGAATGAACCTGGTTTCATGATTTTTTAGTATTTAAAAATAATTTATAATATGTACATAAAAGAAACAAATAACTTTATTTTGGTAATAATAAAGATAGAGCAACCCGAAGGAATAATGGAGGTTCGGGTAGAATCCCTTACCTTATGTCTGATGGTGTTCTTCACTTGATCTTAATGTCTAGGATAACCAAATTAAATTCATTAATTAATATTTCTAGAACCTATTATTGGTGTAATTTATTTATTATAACCTTATTGAGTTCATTCGTGGCCTTTTTTGATGGGTTAAGAGGTTCAATTTCATTGTTTGGGAGCATTTGTTTCCTTGATTTTCATGATTAGTTTACTTATATACATGTAAGGATAAACATGTAAAATGATAATGGTTGTCCATAAATGAATTATTATGTTATTATTGATAATCCAAAATATTACATGTTTATAAAATTCATTTGGTTATTTTGAGTGAAGATGAATCATTATATAAAACTGTAATGATAACTGTTTTTGTTAATTGGCGGGTTTTTTTTTCACATCGAATATATTTTTATTTAAAAATTAATATCATGTGAAAAAAATATTACAAAACATTAAATTATTCATAATACATATTCTGGTTCAACCATAAAAATGGTTTCATGACTATAATTGAGAACGGTAATAAAAATTGAAAAAAAAATCATCCTTGAATGCAATAAATTAACACATCTTAGATGGTGTTTTAATTTCTAGTATAAAAGGAGGGGAAAGGATTGATGATGATGAATTATTAAATTATAATAACAAAATTATAGTAAAATTAAGGTGTGGGAGTTATCATAATATTTGGATGAAAGTATTTTAGGAAATAAAAAGAAATAAAGGAACTTTAAAGAAAATAAAAGAAATGAAAAGAGGAATTTACCACTTGAATATAACTTCCTTGAGAACCTCTTTAGGAAAGAGGATTTAGTATTTTGAAATGACCAAGGGCTGATGGACATGGGATAAAGGATTAGGGAGATGTTTGAGCAGAATTTTGACTAGGAAAAAGGCTTTAGAGGAGTGAAGAGAAGAGGTAAAGAGGGGTGGTATTTATAGTGGATGAGATGAGGGGTTTCCCATTAGTTTAGTCATTAGTTTAATATTATTGCTCAATACCATGAATAGTCTTGTTTCTTGAAACAAAAAATAGTAAAGAGAGCATTTGATTTTAAAACAAGGGTTATTACATTACCAATGATGCTAGTAATAGTATATTAACTCATAATATATATATATATATACGGTAAATTACCGTATTTCACTATTTATAAAAAAAATCAAGTATTTTAGAAAAATACCAAAAAATAACCCTAACTATTTTTCAACGCGTAGAATCCAAAAATGAACTCTATTTTTCAAAAATAATTTTATGAATATGAGAAATTTAATTTTTAATTAAAATTATAATTTAATTGAAAAATAAAAAATTTAAAATTAAAACTGCTATTCTAACAGTTTGAAAAATTAATTAATGTCTCATAAAATTATCTTATGATAATATGAAATCAAAATAATAATTTATGACTTAGTTTTATGAAAATAAATTTTCTTTTAATCTATGAAATTTATCACAAAATTTTAATTAAATATACGTGACTTATAAAAAATACCAACACTTAATCAATAATTTTTAAAATATTTATTTATAAAAAGATATAATTATACCATATTTTTACTTATAATATGGATAAATTTTATTTATACTTTAATTCTTGAGGGTACTATTACATTGGTCAGTTTACTATTTATAAGGGTCACATTACTATTCCAAAGGTCAAGTTACTATTTCATCAATATATGTTCCTTAACTTCAAGAGATAACTTTTATTTCACTCATTATTTATTTATAAAGTTTTTATTGTGTTCTATATGTAATATTATATGATTATAATATAATAAATAATTATAATAAGGTAATTTCATTGATAAAACATTGGGTTGTTACATTCTTCCCCCTTATGAAATTTCACCCTCGAAATTTAATTTTACATTCTAAGACATAAATAGGTGTGGGTACTATTCCTTCATTGCTTCCTCCAGTTCCCATGTTGCCTCTTCCATCAAAATCAAAATTTTCTCTACAATCCAAGATCTTTATTGGATTCTCCTCGTAAGAAATATCATTCTCCAACCATACTATCTCTAAAGACAGTACATGTGAAAGATCTGGTATTTACTTCCTTAAGAGGAATACATGGAAGACATCGTGTACTTTATACATGGTAGGTTGAAGTTCTAGTCAATATTCCATATCTCTAACACAATTAAGAATATAGAAGGGGTCTATGTAACTAGTAATTAGCTTTCCTTTCTTCCTATACCTCATGACCTTCTTCCATAGAGATATGCGGAGGAATACGATGTCTCGAACTTTGAACTCAAGGTCTCATCAATGATTTTCTGCATAACTCTTCTATCGACTTTGAGCTTCCTTGATGTGCTGCTAAATGGTTTTCACCATCTCCACCATTTATTTGACCATTTCAGGTCCTATAAGCTTATGCTCAGTGACTTCATCCAAACATGTCATTTTTATTCACCTTTTCCCATGAATGGATTCATATGGTTCCACTTGAATGCTAGAGTGGAAACTATTTTGTTGTAAGAGAATTCGACCAATGGAAGATGTTGCTCCCACCCTCCTTTGAAATCCATAGAACATGATCTCAACATATCTTCTATTTTCTTAGTAGTTCAGTCATATTGGCCATAAATTTTAGGATTATAGGCTATACTGAAGTTCAGTTTAGTGCTTAGAGCATGTTAGAGATTTATCCAGAACATCGAGGTGAATCTATGATATCTATTAGACACAACAGATAGTGGTATGCCATGAATCATTATGACCTCTTTGATATATATCTGAGAAAGTTTATCTAAATGTAAGTCCTATTTAATTTTGATAAAGTGATTTGTATTTGTAAGATGATCTCCAATGACCCATATAGTATTGTTTCCTCTGGATATCCTTCGATGTCCAGTGACAAAGTCCATAGTGATGTTCTTCCACTTCCATGTTGGTACGGGTATAGGTTGCATCATCCCCTTATAACTTTTCTTTTCAGCCTTGAGTTGCTAACATACCAATCAATTTCATGTATACTTAGTAATATCCTTCTTCATATTGTCCCACTAAAATTTCTCTTAGAGATCTCGATACATCTTCGTTCTCCCTTAGTGAATAGAGAAGAATTAGCTATGTGCATCATTCAAAAGCTCCTTCTTTATCATTGAATTGTATGGTATGCATAATCATGACCCAAATCTTAAAAATCATTTCTCATCAATCTTGAACTCATAGGATTTCCTATTTCCAATAACTTCCACCCTTTTCAGACTTTCCACATATTTTCTTTAAGCATCCTTTATTTTCTCCATAAGGGATGGTTAATTAAACATTTGATAAAGGATTGATGATGTTAATACCTTAATTATTCCCATGTAAATCCTCTAAAAATATAAATGATTGGATACTTTTCAACTCTCATCATTGATAAAGATATAGGATCCTTTCTACATAAATCATTTTCCACCTTATTTACCTTACTGGGATGGTAGTGGATTGAGCAGTCATAATCCTTGATGAGATATAACCATATTCACTAGATCATATTAAGCTCTTTATATGTGAATATATATTTGAGACTCTTATGATCAGTATATATCTCACACTTCTCCCCAGAGAGATGATGTTGCTATATTTTCAATGCAAATATTATAGCTGCCAACTCCGGATCATGTGTGGGATAGTTTTGATCATGAATTTTCACCTGCCTTGAGGCATAGGCTATCAAATTATCATTTTTCATCAGTACATAGCCTAATCATTTCTTTAAATCATTTCTATACACCACAAATAGTTCTCCACTTGTTGGGAGTGTGAGTACTAGCAGAGTAATAAGACTCTTTTTGAGCTCCTTAAATCTTTCCTCACATTCTTGAGTCCAGAAAAAATTCACCCCCTTCTGTGTCATCTTGGTAATTAGGTTTTACAATCATAAACATTTCCCCAAAAATCATCAGTAATACCCATCTAGACCAAGTAATCTACTGATCCCATCGTTACAGAAGTTGGATGGGGACATTCTTCAATTGCCTTTGTCTTGGAAGGGTCTATAGATATCCCTTTTCTAGTGATTACATTCACCAATAATTATACTTTCTCCATAAAAAACATACATTTACTATAATTTTCATATACTTTATCCCTTTACAAAGTCTTTATAATGGTATTCAAATGCTCCTCATGTTCCTCCTTGATCTTGGAGTAAATCAAAATATCATCGATAAAGACTGCCACAAATTTGTAGAGGTAATCTTTAAAAACTCTATTCATTAAATCCATGAAATTGCTGGAGAATTAGTGAGTCTGAATGGAATCACTATGAAATCATAGTGTCCATACCTTTTTCGAAAGAAATTATTGGGTATATCTTCCTTCCTCACCTTTAATTGGTGATATCCTGACCAAAGGTTCACCTTAGAGAAATAACTGGCCCCAAAAAGAAGATCAAAAAGTCATCTATCTAAGGGAGTGGATACTTTTTATTTATCATGATTTTATGGAGAAAACAATAATCAATGTAGATGGGCGTTGTACCATCCTTCTTCTTGATGAAGAGGACTGTCGCTCCCCAAGGTGAAGCACTCGAGCATATAAAACCCTTGTCCAGATTTTCTTGTAACCTCTTCTTCATATCTTACATCTCAGCGATGTCCATTCTATAATGTGTCTTTAATATAGGTAGAGATCCATGAATAAGTACAATTTATAACTAAACCTATCGATCAGGAGGAAGACTAGGAAATTATTTAGGAAATACATCAATGTAGTCCCCTGCAATGGGCATGTCTTCGAGCATGATTCTCTGCTTTATCTCAATCTTTTGATCTAGACATGATTGCTCATAAGGTAGTAATATACACACTTGAGAAAATGATTCTAAAGTAGATTTATCTTCCTCCTTAAACTTCTAAAGAATTGGAGTATGCTTCGGGATGTGAAGAGTGTTCTCCCTTTCCCGAAAGTTGATGTTGGATTTGTATAAAGATATCTAATCCATGACAAAGAAAACATAAAAATCCAAAAAAGAAGTATGATGTGATTTTATGGGAGGTTCAGTCCAAAAACTATAACCAGGGAGGAGTTATATACTATAGATCCAAAAATTTACCCATTTTCTATTCTCACAGATAACTCAATCTCCAAATTTTGGGGTGGTGTTTGAATTGTTCTACTAAACTTGCAAGATATGTAATAATGTGTATAACCAGAATCAAATAGTACATTCTCTATTCTTGAATGAATAACTAGAATACCTATCACCACATCATTTTCTAACTCCACCGTAGTATTAGTGATAGAATAAAACCTTCCTTGTTTCCTTGGATGTTGTTGTTGATTTCCTCCAACAACCCTTGTCTTAGGAAAATTGTTCGAATAATTCCCATGCTCCTTGTAGTTGTAACACTACACTATAGGTAGAGTGTTGATCTGAACCTTCCTTTCTTCTTCCACATTAGTGGGATTGTTCAAATACCTTCGGTTGTTTTTAGATAGATGTCCCATTATTCCACATTTGAAGTAATTCCTAGTTCTATTTAGATTGTTCCCAGGATTCTTCTTCCCACAATTTTGACACATGGGATGTTTGAACTTCTTCCCATAATAGGATTTACTTTACAAACAATCCATATTAGACTTCCTTTTCCACTTTTAGTCACTGGGCCCATGATACCATTGAGATTCTTCGATCTCCATTTCAACCTTGAGGGAAAAATGGACAATCTCCTCATAACTTTTGAAGACTCTAATTTCCAATACTTTTCATAGGATCAGCTTTAGTCCACTAAAAAAGAGACCCACCTTGGTTTTAGTGTTCATGACAAAGACAGAGGCATATCCTTCAATCCTTGTGATGTTTTCTTCATACACCTCATTGGACTCATCTTCCTTCTGCTTAAGTCTGAGGAACTCTCTTTCAATATTTAGATGGAGGGTTCAGGGAAAATATTTATTGAAAAACATTTTATTGAATTATTCTTAATCCATGGAATCAATTTCCTCCTAGGACACTACTACAAAATAAGTCTATAGCCACGGACCTATAGCCATGGTTATATAGGTTTGTGGCTATAGGCAATTTATAGCCACGGTTTAATTATGAAACTGTGCCTAAAATCAGTCCTGCCCTTTTTTCCCCCAAAATCCGTCGGGCTCCTTCTTGACCCTCTTACCCTCGCCATTTCTCTCCCCCATGATCTCCTCCTCGTCGCGCCCACCTCCTCGCCACGACCCTCCTCCCTGACGCCTCCTCACTACACCCTCCTCCTTTCCACAACCCTCCTCCCCGACGCCTCCTCGCTGCGCCCTCCTCATCTCCACGACCCTCCTCCCCGATGCCTCCTCGCTGCGACCCTCCTCGTCGATGCCGCTCTTCCGACGCATCCTCTCCATGACCCTCCTCCCCGAAGCCTCCTTGCCATGACCCTCCTCCTCGCTGCGACCCTCCTCCCCAACGCCTCTCTCCTGACGTCGAGGTTGACACCCCCAGCAACCCTAAAATCCCTTGACCCCTCCTCACTGCGACCTTCCTCACCCCGACCCTCCTCCAACATAGCTGATCCGAGCTACCTCCCCTCCTCATCCATTCCTGACGGTTCTCTCCCACAACCAGTGGTAATCCCCTATCTTCATCCCCATCCACCATTCTTTACCCTCTATTATTTTGTTTCAATATAACTACTTATTGGTGCTTTAATTATTGATTTTGGGGTGTGCTATTGGTTATATTTATACTCACCCTTATGTGGGTTCATCTTGAACATATAATGTATTATGAAATTGGTTGTCTTTTATAGAGATTTAAGCAGACATAGTGTAGATGGTGTGTATTGATGCTTGGTGGATGTGGTGTTTAGAATGTTTTTAGAATGGAGTCCTCATGATTAGACTGTATTATCAATTTTGGTTAGATTAGACCTACCTACTAGTTATTGGGCCTATATTGTTTCCTCTTTACATTGATTAAGTGCTTTATAATTTGTTGTGGGATGTTATAGGTTTTGCATGCATTTAAAAATTTCAGTTTTTTACTCTTCCAAATTACTCTACTGTGCTTGGAAATATGTGTGCAAATATATAGGTTCATTAGTTTATGTTCTCCCATATATTTAATATTCCTGCTCAGTGATAGTCATTAGTCCTTGGCCAATTACATGTGGTTTTACTTTGAAAGGTATTAATTGTTGTCAATCGTTATCCTGACTTGCAGCAATCAAAGTGGGTTACCACAAGAGCATTAAGTTTCTATAGAAAAATGCAATAAACTAGAGATATAATTATTCACTGGAAACAGGTATGTTGTTGTTTAATTTTTATTTTATTTTCTTTATCGCATTGGCCACTTAAGATTTTACTGTTTTCTACGGATGGAGGGTAGTTATATTCTGCGAAGGGGACCAGAAGGGAACAGGAGGCGGCTACATAGTTTTCTTTGCGGGGGAGGGAGATCGGGGTAGTGGATAGATTAATTTGTGTGTTTCATTTTTTTTGTCTTTATACTATGTTGTTTTTGTTTTCTTTTCCTTCGGTGTGGACCTCTGACGTACGGATGAGTCATGCCGAAATATTACCATTGCACTACCCATGCCTTTTGGATTTACATGTTTAGTTAAATTTCACTTAGCCTTTCTGAGCCCACTCATTGGCCACAATTTGACAGAGATTCAAATAGTATGAGGGGGTGTGAAGGGGGTTATGGGGAGTGTTGTGGGAAAATAAATCTCATAAAAATGAAATAGCAATTGAACAAATGAATAATTAGTGAATCAATAGATACCACTATGAAGTTTCATACAATAGGGTCTGCCCGGGGGTGCACGTGGGGGCTGTCCAGGGGTGCACAGGGGGTTGTCTGGGGGTGCAGGGGGGCTGTCCGGGGGTGCACGGGGGGCTGTACAGGGTTCTGTGTAGGGGGGAAGGGGGGTGAATTATATAATTTGGGAAATGATTTAAAACGAAATTGGATTTTAGGAAATTTTTTGGTCTTATGATGAAATTCATGAGGTGTTTTGAAAATAGAGGAGAACATTATGATGTTTGAGTGACAGATCATACTTGACCCTTTTTATATCCCTGTAGGGGGTTTCCCTCTTTCTATTAAAATGGTTGTTTGAACCAAGACACTCTTTAAGTGCCCTTTAGACTTTTAAGATGGGTCCCATGTTGTGTGACTATGTCACATGGGATGTGATATTTAAACAACACATTGTCTAGGAAACAGAGGCAATTCCATAGTGCTGTTAGAGTATATTTGGTTCTCTGCTGAAATACAGTTCAAAGTTAAACAACACATTGTCTAGGAAACAAAGGCAATTCCATAGTGAACTTCTAGAGTCTCGGTCCAAAGGTATATTCAAGGCTTAATATAGCACTCATCATGATGGGGAACATGTGTTTTATGATTCTCTATCTAGTGAGTCACTGCATACCAAGGGTCCTTTGACATAATAATACATTCAAGGGTGGAGGGGTGAAGGGGGGCAGGGTGGGGGCAGGGTGGTAGGGTGGGGGCAGGGGGAGGGTGGAGGGGGCAGGGGGCAGTGGGCAGGGTACAGGGTGGAGGGGTGCAGGGGGGGCACGAGGGCAGGTTGGAGGGGGGCAGGGGGCAGGGGGTAGGGGGGAGGGTAGAGGGGTGCAGCTGTGGACATGTTAATTAAAAAATTCATCAATCTATAATAGATGGAAGTAATTATTTAGAATCCCATGATTCCGGTGAGGATAATTTATAGACAAACACATATATCATTTATACTATATTATAAATTGAACTGATGATCTCCAAGGGGACACACTTGGAAGAACAAAACCACACTTCAATAGACCATCAATTTAAACCTGGATTTACATCAAATTAAAAGGAATAATATAATATGAAATCATATAGGTCATTAATTAAACTAGTATTATCTTTATAAAAAATGTCACATTAAGTAGGTGACACAAAAAATACAATAGAAAGACATCATGATTCTACTACATCAACTGAATCATCTAAAATATTGTATCCTAGAGCATAAAACTGACCACAAACTCCATAATAAAAAATATTTGTAAATGTTAACTATTTATGAATATATACTATACAAGAAAAGATAAAAATTTCTTTAGTATGATCTAATGGGAAAACCCCACTAGATTAAATAGATAGCAATGGATGAGACATACTCTAGAATGATTGACTACATTTTTTTCCAAACAGCTGGGAACTAATGATAGTAGATCTTTAATGTAGAAAATCATGATGAGTACAAAATCATGATAATCTGGTCATAGATTATGACCTCCCATGACCTATGTTGTTTCTATCTGATCGACATACAATAGAAACATAAATAGTGTGACATGTTCCTCGATCTGAAAAAAATACACCCTGTAAATTACCCTCCAAAGCCTGCTCATCAAGAATATAGATTTGAGTAATTTTGATGTTGGGTCATGAAATATATATAAATCTCTCACTTACTGATTCTTAACAGTTGAAGGGTAAGAAACTTTTAGAAACTACCTGCCATCACGGTTGAAGAAATAAAATTTTCACCAAAATATCCCAATATTTCTACAACAAGACAATCCAATCCGCACAATATCTAAAGAACAAGAACAACCATTGCCAATCTTTTCCAAACAAAATTTTCACCACAAATGAATCCTAGTTCCCCTTTTTATCAGAAGTGAAACTTAATGATATGTTAACCTCCTCTGAAAATTTATTTTTCAATGCGTATAAAATCAAGCACCCATACATTGGTACTTTGGTGTTATTTTTTTAACATTGTCTTCTAATTCTAACCATCATTTGAATCAACTATATGCTGGTATTATGACTCAAAAAACATATCATCTACACCATGATGCTAATTTTGATATCATAAAAGGTATAGAACTAAAAAATATTAAAGGAATATAGACTCATAAACCTATAATTTAGAATATTCATGGTTTATTGTTATTATTATTATAATATTACAGTTACACCTATTCTCATGGCCTACCCATTTTAAAACACGTATGAATTGAATAATGATTAAGTATCCTCTCTCATATTTATACTCTGAAACTAGTATCACTTCACTTATTTGTCCAATTATACATGAAAGTGTTTTCATTGGATCATTGGGGCCACTAAATACATGTGTTAAAGCTGAAATCCCTTAGTTACGTTTGGTACATGGCTCATCTAACAATATTCCCATAACTTATTGTCCTCAAAGCACCTACCTCTAATATCAACCTCTTCCCTCCATATAATATTTTTATATCAACTTATCATGACCATCCCCCCATTGGTAAAACTACAACACGCCGCAGTCACGCCATGGTCACGCCGCGGTCACGTCGCGATCACGTCGCGGTCATGCCGCTGTCACGCTGTGGTAATGCCGTGATTTGGCCCTGCTCCAGCCACATCCATCCCACAACAGCCCCCTTCCACCAACATTTCAGGCCACTTCCACCAGCATTCTAGCCCGCAACAGCCCCCCCATCGACCTTCAAATCAGCCCGCAACATCCCCCCAACACTTTCAACCAGCCCCCTTCCACTTGCATTCTAACCTCCCCCTGCTCCCTTTGCTCCTATCCAGAAGATAATGCCTCGCGGATGTCACTGAACTGGGCCAACACACCGCGGTCACGCTGCGGTCACGCCATGGTCACACCGCAGTCACACCGCGGTAATGCCGTGATTTGGCCCTGCTCCAGCCACATCCATCCCACACCATCCCCCTTCCACATACATTTGTACTCTCCTTGGACAAATCTTCCATTATGCTATTTCTTGCCTCAATTTTCACATACAAGCAAGGCTTTTGGCATGAATCTAAGTTTTTCTCTTTATTCCATGATAGAAGAACTGATCCTTTTATATTTATCACTTGGATTATACTTCTTAGGTTTATTACCCAAGGATGTATGAATTCCCTAAACCATAATTTTAATATATTTGTTATGATTTTTTTACTAACTTTTTATTGATGATTACTTAATATCTTATGAAACAATACATATAATGTTAAGTCATTTTCTAGATTATTTATTTAATGTATGTTTATATGTTTCAGAATGGATAGATACTGGATGTTCAACATTGATCGGATCACTGATGAATTTCAGAAGGAGTTACATTATTTTTTGGACTTTTCATTCACTAATGATTCATATGGCGGATTGATTCGATGCCCGTGTTTTGATTATGTTGGAAGACCTTGGTTATCTTGTGAGGAAGTGAGTTAAAATTATTATTTCCATTTCAACCGATAAGTTGGAAGGCCGTTGGAAAACAAATAAAGTACAAAGCCTGGGCAGAGATTTGGGTATGTAATGTTAATCACCTTATATATATATATATATAAATTTATAATATTTTCTTAACAAATATTATGTCCATTACAACTTCGATATAATATTCTTAACAGGTGGTTACTTATGATGAGGTCGATTCTACCCACCCCCATAGAAGGCAGTGAGTTCAACATCAGATTTAGGTAAGGATTATTCCATTTTTATTCTTTGGCTCAATTTTAATTTGGGTTTTTGTGATTTTTGGGTTCCCTATCTTTTTTCAGTGCATTTTGGATATTGTTGAGGATAGTGAAGCACCACATGACTAGGATATCCTCTCAACCTACGGGCATGAGGCCTTCTAAAATTTCATCACAAGACCCGCTCCTTGGTTCAGTTTGGGCCAGGTTAGGTTTGTTAAGTTATTTTTTATTGGGTTCATTTTTTATGGTTTATGTCAATTTTAACAGGTTCATTTTGTTCGATTTGGGGCTATTCGGTTCAATTAAATTAATTTTAGATCCAATCAGGTATGTTTCATTAGATTCATTTTTTTCATGCTCAATTATGCTTTATTAAAGTCAGTTTTGATTGGTTTGAGTCAGTTTGGTTACATTGTTTTCAGTTTGGTTCCGTTTTATCTTTTTCAAAACCATTTGGTTTGGTTCCACTTTACTCAAATTGGCTTGATGGTGATTGATTTAGTTCTAGTCATATTAGTATGTTTTTGATTAGTGTAGTTAATTTGACTGGAATTTTTTGTATAATACCATATATTAGCATGTTTTTGGTTTTTGCAATTCAATTTCCCCACCTCCTGCCGCTCCCTTCGCTCCTGGCCGGAAGATTCTGCCCTCCGGATGTCGCTGGACCGGGCCAACACGTCATGATCACACCGTGGTCACACCGCGGTCACGCCGTGGTCACGCCGCATTAATGTCGTGATGTGGCCCTGCTCTAGCCACATCCAGCCTACACCACCCCCCTTCCACCTTCATTTCAGCCCACTGCCACCAACATTCCAGCCCGCAAAAGCCCCCCCCCCCTACCACCTTCGAATCAGCCTGCACCATCTCCATAGCACCTGCAACCATCCCCCTTCCACCAGCATTCTAGCCTCCTCCCGCTCCCTTCACTCCTAGCCAGAAGATGCTGCCCCACGGATGTCACTGGACCGGGCCAACACGCCGCGGCCATGCCGCGGTAATTTCGTGATTTGGCCCCGCTCTAGCCACATCCAGCCCGCACCATCCCCCTTCCACCTTCATTTTTAAGGATTTTATGGTTTTTAGATTTTTTTAGGGTTTTTAGAAGTTTTAAGTTTTTTTTTTTGTTTTTTTTTTGCAAGGAAAAAATAGTACTATATATATCAATGAAAAGATGAATTGCAATAGATCACTCAAAGGTGAAACGACAGTTGACCCAAGAACCAAAATTCATAGCTCAACCTTACCAAGACATGGGTACCAAGAAAAGTGCCCATTAATCACCAAGAAACCAAGAAAATAAGCGAACACGAGACCCTACGATGTCCAACCAAACAGAAACTGAATGGTGAGGTTTGCTTCCAAACAAGCAAATCCACATCCACGAATGTAGAGACATCACCTATGAACTCATAGAAAGTAGCGACAGAAAAACCCATGAACTTAGCAAGAAAGACCTACAAGTGAAAAGAAGATTCCCAAAAGGAACAAGCCAACTAAACTGCAAGCCAAACTCAGAATCTATATCAGCCAAACCGAAAAACACACACTCTAACACACCACCAACCACTGACACTACCCAACCCACTCACTCGCACACACATAGACGCACACACTCACTCATGAAACACCACCCAAAAAATCTCCACTCGAATCCCAATAAAGTAGCAACAAGAAATGAAACTGGAATCCCCCCCAATCAACGACCATCCCCTAACCACCTATAAGAAATCACTCCCACACACCAGTCCATATGAGCCTACACCGCACCAAACAAAAAAATAACAGACAACAACTTTCACCATGTGACAAAAAAGAACAAATCTAGCACACCCATGAAACCTGACCACCGAACCCAGCAAAGACCATCCCCATGCAAAGAAACCTGCAAACCAGTTGATGCCCACCCAATAAACTTCTAACCAAACTACTCCCAAACCATCCTAATCTACACCTCAAACCAGCCAACTCCACTCCTCCATCCATCAACACCCAAGCACCACTGTAAACCTTATCCCACACCATCCCTAGCACGAACACCAATAAATGACCAAGGAATCCCCAAGAACCTATATAAAACCTAGGAGAGTAGGCATGCTATTCCCTTCATTGCACCAATCCATGAGCACACTAGAAGAAATCCACAACCCAAATTCTCCAAGAAACCTACTCTAAAAAAGACAACATGAAACCTCACTAACCAAGAGACACACACCATCCACATGCCCCATCAAGAAACCACCTGCACCGAGAAACCCATCCAATCCATCAACTAAGAAACCATCAAAAAAATATCCATACAGGAAAAATTGGAAAATACTATAGCCTACCCAATGAACAACCATGAAAAAAACCAAGACTCACAATAACCTACCTAAACCAAATACCATTCAAGGGAATCCCACTCCAACCGAGCCTTCATCCCACACAAGGGAAGCCATAAGACCTGCAAGAAGAAAACAACAACCAAGGAGGAAGCATTCATCCACAAGAGACCCTACCAAACTAGAAGAACATGCCTCTATGGGTCGTCCACACTAAGATGCACCAGACACAACCTATAATGAGAACCCAACCAAAGATATCTGAGACCAACACCAGAAAAACAAAACACAAAAACCCACAAAAAACAATCAAATCCACATCAAGATGCTCCAAAAGTAGCATGCTCCACGCCTCGACGAGAAACCAGTGGAAGGAAAGACAACCACTAACAACGAAAGCCAGTAACCAGCCCAAGCATCACAACAGCTACACCGCCCACACATTCCCTCTACCCTGTAGAAGACCCCTTGCTAGCAGCACCAGTAGCTCCGTCCAGAGACCCCAACACCACAAAATAAAGGCTACCTATAACTGGTTGAAGGCCTGATAAGAAGTGAGTCCCACAACACATGAAACCACACCTGCAAATACCAAAAAGCCACTCGCAACCAACTCCAACCACATGAAACAATAGCCAATGACCTCACGAGTCCAGAAACCAAATACATAAAAATGGAAGTCACAACATCAGACTTCACCAGATCCAAGACACTCTATTTACACACATCCAAACCCTGCACTAATAAGAGTATCCCAACCCCATACAACATCACCTTAACAAAACCCTCAAGTCTAACAACCAGAACCCTCACCTAAATCCCAAAAACAACAATCTAGTTCCCTCTTAACCCAGAAGGGGGGGAGGGGTGCTGTCCAAGGGAGGCTTTGCAGGGGGAGGGGGATGCAGGGGGTGGGCTATGCAGGGGAGAGGATGGTGGCTATTTTTTTGGGGGGAGGGGGGCTGTCCAAGAAGGGGGGCTGTCCAGGAAGGGCTTTACAAGGGGGAGGGGGCTGTCCAGGGGGGGCTTTACAGGGGGGTTGTCTACTGCAAGGGGAGTGGAGGGGGGGCTGTCCAGGGGGTCTTTACATGGGGTGGGGGGATGAAGGGGGGAGGGGCTGCAAGGGGAGTGGGGACTGCTAAGGAGATTGTGTTTCATTAAAGGATGGGGACCCCCCATACATTATGTAAGGTGATGATGGATTGATTATCTAACTCTATAATAATGGATCATATTCCATAAACCTTGAACCAATTATTTTTTCCTAAGAATACATCTACTTCTCTCTTTTTAACCAACTCTAAAAATGACTCTCTCTATTGGAAAATATGAAAAGAACAACTAGAGTCTAGGACCCACTCTTGATTGAGTGTATAAATGGACACATTCAAGATTTAAACAAATTTCATAGCCTGAATCAACCAGAAAATACAGGTTAGTGGGCTGTTTGGATTCCAAATCACGCATGAGTTTCCTACGCTCAGGCTTAATGTGCCTAGGTTTACCATAGTGAAAACATATTACTTTTCGATCCATATAGCTTGTCCTAGATTTGGGTTATTTATTAATCTTATTTTTGTCCCTACTAAATTTTTTTTTCTTACCTTTAGTTTATGGTCTCCCCCTTGTAGAAAACTCTTATCCTCGCCTTTTATTTTTGTTCTAGAATGCAATTCCTTAGACAGATGGGTTGAGTTGATATCTTCTAATGTTAAATAGACTCAACTATTCATCATGGTCGTAACAAGTGTTCTATATCTATTTTCAAGAGTGATTAATATTATCATTTATGGATCCTCATCATCTACATAAACATTAATATTTTCTAAATCTAACATGAATTTATTAACCTCATCTAAATGGTTTTTTATAGATGTACTAGGGGGTGTGCTGGGGTAGGGGGAGGGGTGTGCAGATGGGGGATAGGGGGCAGGGAGATGGGGGCAGAGAGAGGGGGCAGGGGGGGTGTGCAGGTGGGGGTGGCGGGGTGTGCTGGGGCAGGGGGAGGGGTGTGTGTAGGTGGGGGGAGGCAGGGGGAGTCAGGGGGAGGGGGTGTGCAGGTGGGAGGGCAGGGGAGGGGACAGGGAGGTGTGCAGGAGCAGGGGGTGGGGGGTGCTGGGGCAGTCCTCCCAACAGCCAGCACGGTTCACCATGCTGGCTTTTTTAATGCAGTGGAAATCCATATAGCCACGGTGATCGTGGATTTTACTGGAATCTATCGGGCTGACCCTATAGCCACGCCAATATCATCAATGGTCCATGAAACTATTTCTATAACCTATAGCCATAGTTTTGGGTCCTATAGCCATGATTTATAACTGTGGCTATAGCCCAAATTTCCAGTAGTGGGACTTCATATTTTTTATTAGTGTCCACCACTGATCAGCTTCCCCATCAAAATGATAGACTGCCAGTATGACTTTCTCTTTTTCTAATCATTAGAGGACAGATAATATCTTTTCGATGGAATTAATCCATTGTTCTGCAAGGAGGGGATCAAAAGATCCACTAAACATTGTAGATCTGTGTCACATAAAGGATTCTATAGAAACTTTATCTTTCCTTAGAGGAGTAGGGTGCTCCACCAGATTTGAGATATTATTAATAACTTGATTCAGCTGAGCAAGTATTGTCATAAATTTTTGAGCACCCATTCCCATCATATCAGGCATATCATTAGGGAAATTATCACATTTCCTATCACAATGATTTTTTACACGTGCTCGTCAATTTACCACCATTAACTATGAAAAAGATTGTATAATTAGAGGGATTGAATACTTAGATATTAATCATAAAAAATAAAACTTTAATCATAAAAGGATAAACTCTTAAAGAAAAAGTATATCCTAACTTATCATTATCTCATTTTAAATCTAAGTTATCCATATATGTTTCATATCATATATTTTTATGGGATTATTTTTTATCACTTAATAATGGTTTGTAATAAGCTTATAAATTTACCAAAGTATATCCCCCAGGAGTGTCAATATAGGAGTGCAGTAAGACCCATTTTCATGCACCAGTTCCCATTCGAGTCTAGCTTAAAGAGGTGTTTTTGAGTTTTACCCCTAGATACATATATTTCATATCTACATCCACTTGTCTATATCTATACATGGAATTATTTACCTGATAAAACACTTACTCTATACTTACCAAAATTTAGGAATTTTTTTATACTTAGTCTCATCCCTAAGGTTCTTACTAAATTACTATATTCCAAATCTCCAAAAATAACTAGACCATCATCTGATACTAACTATAACAACCCATACATTTACACATATCATTACAAGATTTTAAGAATAATTAAACCTCAAATTACAATCTAAGTATTTTAAAGTCTAGAGTCTTGGAAGACTAGGTACATAAAACTGATAACATGGGACTAAATAAAACATTTCTTTATTTAATAATCATAAAGAACTCCTAACTCCCATTGTGCTCAAACATCTTCATAGGATAACCTAGGTATAACATGTACAAAAGGATGAGATAAAAATCCTAGTAAGGGAATAAGCATAAGAATAATGCTTTAGCACATCGGTTAGAAGACATGATATAATGATATTAAAAGGCATAGAATATATGGAATCATAACTTATAATCATGGGTTCATATAAACACGGAGCCATAGTTATTTGGAAGCAACATAAAACATGAATTTAGTATTATTCAAGTCTATTTTCACATATATAATCATAATTCTAGGTTAACCACCAAGACCATTGCACATAGTAGCACGAGTCATGGCTATCCACCAAGACAATTGCACATAAAGTCTCATGATACTCAACTTTACCCAATGAATTTGAGTGATATCTAGGTGCAACCATATTAACGTGTTCATGAATATGTTTTACACATAAATAATCATACATAATAAATCATACATAAACATAAGGGTACCTATGGAAATAAATGTGTATCATAATTATTTCATAAATCATAATAAATGGGCATATCAAAAAAGTTTCCATGAAAGAAAGGAATCAGAACATATATGGACATTAATAAGGTAATATAGGTATATATCATGGTAATTGATGTCAAAAAGAAGTGATAACATGTAAAAATATTATTTAAGAAATTTTAGCATTAAAACATTTTAGTGTGGTTTTAAGGAAAATACTAAAGAGAATTTAAAATAGAAAATAGCCTAATATTTTATATAAAACAAGAAGGGAACCGAGAGGGATATAATAATGAAAATAATAATTTTATAAAAACAATGGGGGCTTAAATAAAATGATAAAGTTCACTTGAAATTGGGTAAGGATTTAGAAAGTTCCCTTAAACAGGTTTTCTAATCAGGAAGTATAGAGGTGGGAACCACATAAAAACATGTATATCACGAAAAGATAATGATGAATGGACCATGATACATGAGTTTTGATCATGAAATTTTTTTATAATATATAAATAAAAATAATATATAACTTCATTTGGTTAAAAATAAAGATAGAGCAACCCGAAAGAATAATGGAGGTTCGGGTAGAATCCCTTACCTTAAGTCTGATGGTCTCCTTCACTTGATATTAATATCTTAGATAACCAAATTACATTAATTAATTAATATTTAAAGAACCTATTATTCATTTAATTTATTTATTACAACCTTATTATGTTCATTAATGACTTTTTTGATCGGTTAAGAGGATAAATTTCATTGTTTGGGAGCATTTGTTTCCTTGGTTTTCATGATTAGTTTACTTATATACATGTAAGGATAAATATTTAAGATGAGAATGGTTGTCCAGAATTTAAGTTTTATGTTATTAGTGAACATAAATAAGATTAAAATAGTTATAACATTCATTTGGTTATTTTAAGTAAAGATGAATGATTATATAAAACGTTAATGATAACAGTTTTGGTTAATTGGTGGTTTTTTATCACATCGAACATATTTTTCTTTAAAAATTAATATCATGTGGAAAAAATACTCCAGAACATTATATTAGAAATAATAAATATATTATATTCTGGTTCTACCATAAAAATGGTTTCATGACTAGAATTTAATACTATAATAGAAATTGAAAAACTATCATCCTTGAATTTGATAAGTCAACACATCTTAGATAGTGTTTTCATTTCTAGTATAAAAGGAGGTGAAAGGAGTGATGATAATGAATTATTTCATTATCATAAAAACATTATAGTAAATGTAAGGTATTGGATTTATAATAACATTTGGATGAAATTAGGTTAGGAAATAAAAATAAAGAAAGGAACTTGAAATAAAATAAAAGAAATGAAAAGAGGAATTTACCTCCTGAATATAACTTCCTTGAAAACCTATTTAGGGAAGCGGATTTAAAATAGTGAAGAGACTAAAGGATTATGGAAATATTAGAGGGTATTAGGTAGTTATTTGATCAGAATTTTTACTAGTCACATGGATTTAGATGAGTGGAGAGAATAGGTAAATAGGGGTGGTATTTATAGTGGATGAGAGGAGGGGTTTCCCATTATTTTAATCATTAGTTTAATATTTTTGCTCAAAACTATGAATAGTCAGGTTTCTTGTGACCAAAAATAGTAAATAGATCATGTGAGTTCTAACCAATGGTTCTTACATCAGAAATGATTCTATGAATAGTATATTTAAATCATAATGTATATATATGGTAAATTACATTATTTCACTATTCATTAAAAATTCAATTATTTCAGAAAAATCCCAAAAAATCACCCTAACCATTTTTTGGCATGTAGAATCAAAAAATGAACTCAATTTTTCCAAAATAATTTTCTAAATATGAGAAATTAAATTTTTAATTAAAATCATAATTTAATTGAAAAATACAAATTTTAAAATTAAAACTCCTTTTATAACACTTCAAAAAATTAATTAATGTATCATAAAATTATCTTATGATCATAAGACATAAAAATAATAATTTATGAATTAATTTTATTAAAATAAATTTTCTTTTAATTTATTAAATTAATCACAAAATTGTAATTAAATATACATGACTTACAAAAAATACCAACACTTAATCGATAATTTTTAAAATATTTATTTACTTATACTGGAGATATAATTATGCCATATTTTCACTTATAAGATGGAAAAAATTTATTTATAATTTATTGGTTACATTACTATTACATTGGCCAGTTTACTATTCAAAAGGGTCACATTACTATTACAAAGTTCAAGTTACTATTTCATCGGTATATGTTCCTTAAATTCAAGAGATGCCTTTAATTTCACTCATTATTTATTTATAAGGTTTTTATTGTGTTATATTTGTAATCTTATATGATTATACTAAAATACATAATTATAATAAGGGAATTTCATTGACAAAACATTGGGTTATTACATTCTTCCCCCCTTATGAAATTTTTCCCTTGAAATTTCATTTTACATTCTAAGCCCTAAATAAGTGCGGGTACTTTTCCTTCATTACTTCCTCCAGTTCTCATGTTTCCTTTTCATACTTATGGTTCTTCCATAGTAATTTAATGAGGTCAGTAGTCTTGTTATGTAGAACTTTATCTCTTTGGAAAAAGATCTTCACAATTTTCTCCACATAAGAAAGATCATTCTCTAACTATAGAACCTATGAAGATAGTACATGTGAAGGATATGGTATGTAATTCATTAATAGGGATACATGTAAGACATTGTGTAATTTAAACATGGTAGGTGGAAGTTCCAGTTGATAGGCCATACTCTAATATGATCAAGAATTTTAAAGGGGTCGATGTACATAAGACATAGCTTTCTATTTTTCCCAAACCTCATAACCCTCTTCCATGGAGATATGTGGAGGAATACCATGTCTTGAACTTTGAAATCAAGGTCTCATCGATGATTGTATGCATAACACTTCTATCAACTTTGGGCTTCCTTGATGTGCTACTGAATGGTTTTCACCTTATCCACCATTTTTTTAATAATTTTAGGTCCTAGTAGCTTACTCTCACTAAATACATCCTAACATGTAGGTGTTATACACCATTTCTCATAAAGGGATTCATATGGTGTCATTTAGATGCTGGAGTGGAAACTATTGTTATAATATATTTTGACCAGTGGAAGATGTTGGTCCCACCATCCTTTTAATTCCATAGAACATGCTCTCAAAATATCTTCTAATGTCTGAATAGTTCTCTCAGTTTGGTCATCAGTTTGAGGATGATAGACCGTAATAAAGTTCAGTTCAGTGCTTAGAGAATACTGGAGACTTTTCCAGAACATTGAGGTGAATCTCATATCTCTATCAGACATAACAGATAGTGCTACTCCATTCATCCTTACCTCATCTTTGATATATATCTGATAAATTTGATCCAATGAGAAGTCCTCTTGAATTTCAATAAAGTGAGTTTTCTTTGTAAGACGATCCACAATGACCTATATAGCATTTTTTCCTTTGTATGTCCTTATAAGTATAGTGACAATGTTCATGGTGATGTTCTCCCATTTCCATGTTGGTATGGGTAGTTGTTGAATCATCCCATTAGACTTTTTCATTTAATCGTTCACTTGCTGACATACCAGGCACTTTTTTGTATACTTAGCAATATTCTTCTTCATATTGTCCCACCAAAAGTTCTCTCAGAGATCTCAATACATCTTTTTACTCCATTAGTGAATAGAGAAGGATAAGATATGTGTGTCATTCAAAATCTCCTTATTTATCTTTGATTGGATGGTACTCATAATCATGACCCAAATATTAAAACCAATTCCTCATAAATCTTTAACTCATAGGATTTCCCATTTCTAATAGATTCCACCCTTTTCATACTTTCCACATCTTTTCTTTGACCATCCTTTATTTTATCTATGAGGGATGGTTGAGAAATAATTTGAGAAAGTACTGATGACATTCCTTCCTTAATGATTCCAATTTATATCCTTTTAAAATATAATAATATTTGGTCCTTTTAAACTCTCATCATTGATAAATAAATAGGATCCTTTCTACCTAAAGCATCCACCATGTTATTTGCCTTACCGAGATGGTATTGGATTGAGTAGTCATAATACTTGATGAGATCTAACCATCTTTACTAGCTTATATTAAGATATTTATATGTGAATATATATTTTATACTCTTTTGATTAGTATATATTTCACACTTCTTCCCATAGAGATAATGTCTCCATATTTTAAATGCAAAGATCACAGACGCCAACTCCAGATCATGCATGGGATAGTTTTTTTCATGAATTTATAGCTACCATGAGGTGTATTCTATCACTTTATCATTTTTAATCATTACAAAACATAATCCTTTCTTTTAAGTGTTACTATACCCCACAAATAGTTCTCTACTTGTTTGGAGTGTGAGTATTGGCATAGTGTTAAGCCACTTTTTGAGCTCCTTAAATCTTTCCTCACATTCTTGAGTCTAGAAAAACCTCACCCCCTTATGTGTCAGCTTGTTCATTGGGTTTTAAAATCATTAAAAGTTCTCCAAAAATCTTTGGTAATACCTAACTAGACCAAGGAAGCTACAGATCTCTCTTACTGATGTTGGCCCAGTCCATTCTTTTGATTTCCTTTTTCTGGGAAGGGTCTACAGATATACCTTTACTAGTGATTACATGCCCCAATAATGATACTTCCTCCATCTAGAACTCACATTTACTATACTTTGAATATAGTTTATCCCTTCACAAAGTCTTTATAATAGTATTCAAATGCTTCTCATGTTCTTCCTTTCTCTTGGAGTAAATCAGAATATCATCGATAAAGACTACCATAAATTCATCGAGGTAATCTCTAAAGATTATATTAATTATATCCATGAAAACTGATTCATCATTAGTGATTATTAAGGGAATAAATATGAACTAATAGTGTCTATACCTCATTCGGAAGGCAGTATTGGGAATATCTTTCTTCCGTGCCTTTAATTGGTGATATCTCAACTAAAGTTCCACCTTAGAGAAATAACTGGAACCCCCAAGCTGATCGAACAAGTCATCCATCTGAGGTGAGGGATACTTGTTCTTTATCAGGATCTTATTGAGCTCACAATAATCAATTTATAGGTGCATTGAACCATCCTTCTTCTTGATGAAGAGGATTGATGCTCCCTAAGGTGAAGCACTTGAGTTTATAAAACCCTTGTTTAGATTCTATTATAACTGATTCATTAGCTCTTCCATCTCAACGGTGTACATTCTATAATGTTTCTTTGATATAGGTAGGGATCTAGGAATAAGTTCAATTGAGAACTCAGCATCTCAATCAAGAGGAAGACCAACAAATTATTTGGTAATTACATCAGTTCATTCCCATAGAATGGTCATGTCTTTGAGCACAATTCTATCCTTTGTCTCAATCATTTGAGCTAGACATGGTTTCTCATAATGCAGTAATATCCACACTTGAGACAATGATTCTAAAGGAGATTTATCTTCCTCCTTACACTTGTAAAGAATTGGAGGATGCTTCGAGGTTGGAAGAGTGATCTCCCTTTCCCGAAAATTGATGTTGGATTTGTATAAAGATAGCCAATCCATGCCCAAGGTAACATCAAACTCCACTAAAGGAAGTATGACGTTATTTTTGTGGAGGTTCAGTCTAGAAACGTTAACTGGGGAGGATTTATATACTTTAGATTCAATAATTTCCACATTTTATATTCTCACAAATAACTCAATCTTTAAATTTTTGGGTGGTGTTTGAATAGTTATACTAAACATGCAAGATATAAAAGAATGTGTAGAACCAGAATAAAATAGTATGTTCTTTATTATTGAATGAATAACTAATATACCTATCACCGCATAATTTTCCATATCTATATCAGGAGTATTGATAGCATACTCCCTTTCTTGTTTCCTTGGAGTTGTTGATTTCCTCTGATAACACTTGTCTTAGGGAAATTGTATGCATAATGACCATGCTCCTTGCAGTTGTAACACTGAAATACAAGATGATTATTGATCTAAATCTTCATTTCTTCTTCCATGTTAGTAAGATTCTTCATATCTCTTCAATATTTTTTAGCCAGATGTCCCATTCTTCCACATTTAAAGCAATTCTTGTTTCCCTTTATATAGTTCATAGGATGCTTCTTCCCACAATTTGACACATGGTATGTTTGACCATATTTCCATCATGGGATTTATTTTTAGAACCACTCAAATTAGAATCCATTTTATGCTTTTTTTCACTGGTCCCACAAGACCATTTAGAGTCTCTTCTCTCCATTTCAACCTTGAGTGCACAACGGAAAATATCCTTATAACTGTAAAGTCTCAAATCTCTAACACTTTTCGTAGGCTCATCTTTGGTTCACTAAAGAAGTGATCCATGTTGGTTTTTTGTTCATGACAAAGACATAGGAATATCTTGCAAGCCATGTGAAGTTAGCTTCATGTGCTCTGATAGACTCATCTTCCTTATGCTTAAGTCTGAGGAACTCTCTTTCAATATAGAGATAGAGGGTTCGGGGAAAATATTTACTAAAAACATTTTCTTGAATTCTTCTTGATCCATGGAATCAATTTTCTCCTAGGACATTTTATTTTTTATTATTTTCCACTAATAAACAGCTTCCCCATTAAAATGATAGATTTCCAGTATGAATTTATCTTCTTCTGAGAACTAAAAGATAGAGAATATGTTTTCAATGGAGTTAATCCACTATTCTGTGAGGAGGGGATTAGAAGATCCACTAAAAATGGGAGGCCTTTCCGCATGAAGGATTCTGTGGTAACTTGTTATTTCCTTGGAGGATTAAGGTGTTCTACATGGTTCAAGTTATTACTAATTACTTGAGCCAGCTGATCAAGTATTGTCATAATGTTTTGAGCACCCATTCCCATCACATCAAGCATATCATTAGAGAAATCATCACATTCTCTATCACATTTATTCTTGTCACGTGTTCTTCTATTTCCAACCATTAACTGAGAAAAAGAATATACAATTAGAGGGCTTGAATACTTATCTATTAATCCTAATAAAGGAAAATTTAAACATAAAAGGATAAACTCTTAAAGGAAAATTATATCCTAACTTGTGATTCCCTAGGTTTAAATCGAGGTTATCCATGATATGTTTCCTATCATATATTTTATGGGCATCTTTTTTTTCCCTTAATAATGGTTCATACTAAGCTTATGAATTTACCAAATCATATCTCTTGGGAGTGTCAACCCAAGAGTGCGTCAAGGACCATTTTCAAGAACCAGTTCTCGATCGAATCTAGATCAAAGTGGTGTTTTCATGTTTTACCACTAGATACATCTGTTCTAGAGCCACATCCACTTATTCTTATCCATACATGGATTTATTTTCTTGATAAACCACTTACTGTATACTTACCAAAATTTAGGGATGGTTTTTATACTTAGTTTCATCACTAAGGTTATTACTAAAGTGATATATTCCTAATCTCCAAAAATAACTATAACATCCTATGATACCAACTATAGAAACCCAACCTTTTATACATATCATTACATTATTTTAATCATAATTAAACATTAAATTACAAGCTAAGGATCGTAAATTCTAGAGTCTTGGAAGACTAGGTGCATAAAACTAATAACATGGGACTAAATAAGACATTTCTTTATTTAATAATCATAAATAGATACTAACTCCCATTGTGCTCAAACATCTTCATAGGATGACCTGGGGATAACATGAACAAATGGATGAGCTAAGAAGCCTGGTAATGGAATGAACATAAGAATAAAACTTTAGCACATGGGTTAGATGGAATTCATAAGGATATAAAAAGGAATGGAACATATGGAATCATAACATATAATAATGGGATCATATAAACATGGAGTCATAGTACTGTGTAAGAAACATAAAATATGAATTTAGCATGATTCAAGGCTCATTGCACATAGATAATCACAATTCAAGATTAACCACCTAGACTATTGCACATGGTAGCATGAGTCAAGGCATACCGCCAAGACCGTTGCACATAACGTCTCATGAGACTCAAATTTACCCAATGTAATGGAGCGCTATCTGGGTACACCTATCTTAACATAACCATGATTATGTCTTCCACATAAATAATCATACATAATCAATCATATATAAACATAAGGGTACCCATGGAAAGAAATGGGTATCATAATCATGTCATAAAGCATAATAAATGGGCATATCATAAAAGTGTCCATAAAAGAAAGGAATTAGAACATAAATGGAAATTTATAAGGGAAAATAGGTATATATAATGGTAAGTGATTTCAAACAGAATTGATAACATATAAAAAGAGTGTTTAAGAAATTTTAGCATTAAAACATTTTAGTGTGGTTTGAAGGAAAATAATAAAGAGAATTTAAAATAGAAAAGGGATTAATCTATTATATAAAACCAAAATTGAACCAATAAGGGTTTAATAATGAAAATAATTAATTTATAAAAACAAAGGTAGCTTAAAACAAATGATAAAGTGCACTTGAAATTGGGTAAAAATTTAGGAAGTTCTCTTAAACGGGTTCGCTTATCGGGAAGTATAGAGGAGGCAACCACATAAAACACATATATCACCAAAAGAGAATGATGAATGGAAATTGATACATGAGTTTGGATCATGTAAAAATTATTTGTAATATGTACATAAAAATAACATATAACTTCATTTGGGTAAAAATAAAGATAGAGAAACTTGAAGGAATAATGGAGGTTTGGGTAGAATCCCTTACCCTAAGTCCAATGGTGTCCTTCACTTGAACTTAATATCCTGGAAAACCAAATTGAATTCATTAATTAATATTTACAGAACCTATTATTCATGTAATTGATTTATTATAACCTTATTAAGTTCATTCATGACATTTTTGGGGGTTAAGAGGTACAGTTTCATTGTTTGGGAGTGTTTATTTCCTTGGTTTTCATGATTGGCTTACTTACATACATGTAAGGATAAACATGTAAGATGAGAATGGTTGTACCGAATTTATGTTTTATGTTATTATTGAACATATATAATATTACATGGTTATAAAATTAATTTGGTTATTTTGAGTTAAGATTAATCGTTATATAAAACTTTAATGATAACTGTTTTGGTTAATTGGCGGTTTTTTATCACATCAACCATATTTGGATTTATAAATTAATATCATGTGGGATAAAGATTAAAAGGCATTAAATTAGACATAATAAATATATTATATTCTATTTAGATCATAAAAATGGTTTCATGACCATAATTGAATATGGTAATAGAAATTGAAAACTCGTCATCCTTGAATGTGATAAATTAACACATCTCGGATGGTGTTTTCATTTCTAGTATAAAAGGAGGGGAAAGGAGTGATGATGATGAATTATTACATTATCATAACAAAATTTCATTACATGTATGTTATTGGAGTTATCATAACATTTGGATGAAATAGGGTTAGGAAACAAAAAGAAATAAAGGAACTTGAAAGAAAATAAAAGAAATGAAAAGATGAATTTACCTCTTAAATATAACTTCCTTGAGAACATCTTTAGGGAAGAGGATTTGGTCTTTTGTAGAGAAAAAGGGATGATGGAAGTGGTATAGGTCATTATGGAGATATTCAAGAATAATTTTTACTAGGAATAAGGCTTGAGAGGAGTGAAGAGAAGAGGTAAAGAGGAGTGGTATTTAGAGTGGAGGAGAGGTGGGGATTCCCATTATTTTAATCATTAATTTAATATTTTTTCTCAAGACTATGAATAGTATTGATTACTGTAACAAAAAATAGTAAATAGATCATTTGAGTTTGATCCAAGGGTTTTTACATCAGCAATGATTCTAGGAATAGTGTATTTAACTCATAATTTATATATACAATAAATTATTGTATTTCACTACTCAAAAAAAATTCAAGTATTTTAGAAAAATACCAAAACATCACCCTAAAAATTTTTACGATGTGTAGTATACAAAAAATAACTCCATTTTTCAAAAATAATTTTATAAATATGATTATTTTTATTTTTATTTAAAACCATAATTTAATTGAAAAAAAAATAAAATTAAAACAGCTTTTCTAACACTTTGAAAAATTAATTAATGTATCATAAAATTATCTTATGATAATAAGACATAAAAATAATAATTTATTAATTCATTTTATGAAAATAAATTTTATTTTAATTTATTAAATTAATAACAAATTGTAATTAAATATAGATGACTAAAAAAAATAACAACAGTTAATCAATAATTTTTAAAATATTTATTTACTTATACTAATATATAATTATACTATATTGTCACTTATAAGATGGATAAATTTTATTTATAATTTCATGGGTGATATTACTATTACATTGGTTGGTTTACTATTTATAAGGGTCATATTACTATTTTGATGGTCAAGTTACTATTTCATCGGTATATGTTCATTAACTTCAAGAGATACCTTTTATTTCACTCATTATTTATTTATAAAGATTTTATTGGGTTATATTTGTAATATTATATGATTATACTATAAAAATAATTATAAGAAGATAATTTCATTAATAAAACATTGGATTGTTACATAGGTCATCGTCTATATTGACCCCGACTCTAGTAGCCTAGATCCAGTGTCTGCATTATTATATTGGAATAGATAAAAGGTTTCAAATCCCAAAGGAATGATTAGTTTAGTAGTTATGTAGAACCAAATAAATACATGGTACCCATTTTACATTGAGAATAGAAAATAAAACATCATATATAAGAAAATAAAATGAACGACATCTATGAAAACTAATTCAAAGAATTCTTCTATATATCTTGGGTAAAGGAAAGAAAATAAGAGTGATCTAAAATGCTCAATAAGGTTTAAGTACAGTGGAATCTATCCCGAATCAATAAGAATAATCAATATGGTAAGGTAAATAACTAAACTCATAATCCATTTAAATTAATTTACTATCATGATAAGATAAGGTATAATCAATAGGGAAAGGTAAATAACATAAAACACTTGTCTTTTAATCAATAACTAAGAATAAAATACATCCAGAGATAATATCCTAGTGAAAATATCATAGATAATACCAATAATTGTATACCCAATAAATTAAATTCTTAATTATTTGGAATCATGATCTCAGGCATCATGATACATCTACCACCAAGACCTTCACAAGACAGTTTAAACTATATGTAGAAACACGTTTACTTTGGCCAACTGATTTCTCTCATGAGACCTATTGATACATCGAGGAGATATCTATAACCAGACCCCACCAGTAACTATATCTCCAAATCAATCCTCATATGATGAATAATCTATTTAATTTATGAATAAATATTCTTCATCATCAAATATCCATATTGAGTAAAGGACAAAGATTTATTAATATTTCCTCATTCAAACAAATTACTTTCAAGGTAAACACCATAGGTAAAAATGGTATATAGTTTATGAAATAATCATATCCATCATAAAATAATATATATATTTAATATAAATGTAATTTATAATGAAAATTTATCACAAGAAAGTGATTGATTCTATAGAAAGTTAACAATCACAAAAGAAAGTGAGATTGTACAATAACTTTCACCACTTGGTAATTTTCAATTAAAATACCCTTGGATGATATAATTCAAATTGAAATGTAATATACCATGAAGAATGAATAAATCATGATATTAAATGTAAAATGGGTAGTATATAAACCATATAAAATAAATTAGACTCATAACAAAATAATATGCCTCAATAAAGGGAAATTGAGATGAAGTCTCCTACCTTGAATTCTACTCATCACATACATTCTTTATCTTCTAAATAATAAACTTATGTTAATTATTTACTTTCTTAATATCCTTTTTTAAGTTTATTATTAGTTTTATTTTACTTGTTACCATGTTATATATGATTTCTTAACACTACTGAAAAAATACCCTATACCAACGGTTTGTAACCGTTGGTATAAGTCCCCAAACCGTTGGTATAGCCTATACCAACGGTTTGGAGGACCGTTGGCAAGTAATCCGTGACAATAGGTCTATACCAACGGTTTTGGGAAAACCGTTGGTATAGGGTCTATACCAACAATTCTGAAAACCGTTGGTATAAGTAATTAGAAATCTATACCAATGGTTCTCAAAACCGTTGGTATATGTATTTCAAAAAAGAAACATCCGGTGGGATTTGATCCCAGGACATCTAGTTTATAACGGAATAACTTAACCACTAACCTAACATGACTTTTGTTAACATAATTTCATAAATATATATATATATATATATATATATATATATTGTTCTAATTATTTTAAATTTTGATTTATATAATGTTCTCCGTAGGTAGATTCCAAAAAAATCAAAGGACCTTTCCCAACGGTTTTGCAAACTGTTGGGAAAGGTCTTGCTTTTCTTTGGGTATTCTGGCCTAAGGTTGAATTCTGGAACCCTTTCCCAATGGTTTGGGAAAATCGTTGGGATAGGCTATCCTTTCCCAACGGTTTGGCCAAACCGTTGGGAAAGGTGGTCCAGAATTCAGCCTTCCCCAACGGTTTGGCCAAACCGTTGGGATAGGCTAACCTTTCCCAACAATTTGGCCAAACCGTTGGGAAAGGGTGTCTAGAATTCATCCTTTCCCAACGGTTTGGCCAAACCGTTGGGAATGGTGGCCAAAAAATGGGCTTTCCCAACAGTTTGGCCAAACCGTTGGGAAAGGGTACCTATACCAACAGTTTTTACAAACCGTTGGTATAGAAGCGTTGGGAAAAATCATTTTTCCAGTAGTGTAATCAATTTATTTTATGTCGGATGTTTTAAAGATATTTGGATTATGTGTCAAAAATGACTTTGGGTAGGTTGACTATGGTCAAAGAAGTCATTATTTAAACTTCCTAAAAATAATGAAATAATTATAATATTTATACATAAATTATACTTTAAAAACCAATCATTAAATATGGTTATGATAAATGAAGTACATTATGATCATGAAGATGGTAGGTCATGCGTACACATGAGTAACATTTCTATTTTTCAACGATTGTTATGGAAAGAAGGTAAGTAATATTTTATCATTTCAGAATGATCATAATATCATAAATACTATATTACTTATTTAAATATACTTATATACATAATCCATGTTTTTTGGTGATGGAAAGAGAGTTGCATCAATTCTTGAAGGCGGTAGTCCACACGTACACAAACGACGTTAGCATCTTTCAGTGAGTGAAAAGGTAATAAATAAAATGATATATTATATTTTAAGAATTATAAATATGTGATTAATATAATAATTATTTCATTTATACTACATATAATCATTAAATATATCATTATCACCTTCCATGTAAAGCGTTAGTGAAAGACGAATCACACTCCTTCGTGATGCAGTAGTCCACCATACACACAAACAATGTTATCGTATCCCCTAAGAAATAGTAAGTGAAATATTATATATGATATAATATCTAAATGGGTATAATTGTGTTTAAAATGCCACATATATACTTTATATTCATTATTATACCCAACCGTGATAGGTGTTAATGAAAAAACGAATGACATTGGTTTATGAGGCGGTAGTCTACCGTACACATGAATAGTAATTTTGTAACCCATTTTAGGGAAGTGGGGATGGTTGTAGGTCATTAAATTAATATAGAAAATTTTAATTATATTTAATATATTGTGTTTTTTATATCAGTATGGTTTAATAATAATTTATGGATGTGGAGGAAGAAATAAAATAGAAGCACTCATTGAAGAATGTTACCTCTTCTTCAAGTAACCACCTTAGGTTTGCACCAATGCCTTCCTAGGTTGGATTTATGAAATAAAATAATGATTCTAGGGTGATGGGATGTAATTTGGGTATTGATTTTGGTATATCATGTCCAAATAAAAAGGGTTTTAAGGTGTGAAGAAGAGTAGAGAGGGGGTGTCCTTTTATAAGTGAGGTGGGTGATACACTTGTAATTTTTGGAAATAAAAAAGTGTACCCACGTTTTTCATATAAAAAAAGGTTCAAAAAATGGAGTATAATTGAGACATAGAAATTATAGGGTATAAATATTGTCATAAAATAGATTTTATAAAAACAATAGGTCATTTTAACGCTTATCATTTTAGTTTACCCCCCCCCCCCCATAGTAAACCCATTTTTACTTTAACCGCAATAAATAATTTTTACTATTTCACTATTTATTAAGGTAAAAAATTAAGTTGACCTTATTATATAATATAAATTATGATAATTTATAATATGGACTATAAATTTCCAAATTCCATTCTCAGAAGTGTCAAAATTTAATTTAAATTAATCCCGTAGAAGTGATGAGAAAACATATTTTTTTATTTAGAAAGGGAATTCCACAGTGTGGCCTTTTCGAACCCTCCACATAGTGAAACCCCCCTCCCCCATGAAGGGGTAGCACCCGAAGGAAGCTCCCCATCCAGGGAAGGATTCATTTCCAGCCGATATGGTAGAGTGTCCTGGATGGATACAGTTGGGTAGCGATGGTCCGTCACAACGATCCATCAACAATTGGGTCGTTCCTCATTTTGTCCGCCCAGAGGAGTCTGGGTGACCCGGCAAGGCGGGTGGATCCCGAGGGAGAGGCTCACCCTGAAAGTGGACTTCCAGGATTCGAACCCTAAACCTCCCAAAGAGAAACCTATTTTTGAAACTCACCTTCACCACCACACCACCACCGAAGTGGCCAAATGTGTTGATGGGTAATGAGGTATTGGGCTGGCATGCCCACCTGCGCGTCGCACATCCCCAACGAGGCCCAAGGTGGCCAACCCTTGGGCTTAGGCCAGTTCCCAACGGGGTAGAGGGTCCCACGAGTGGTTTGATATCATATAGTGTGTGTTTCCTTGTGATTAATTGAACCCAAAACCTTGGGGTCAGGACACCACCACCTTTAACCAACTCACTCGTGCCCCGCGGGCAGCGATGAGAAAACATATTTTTAAAGAGAAAATGTTCATGATTTTACAATGTATTTATATCAAAATTCAATATAAATGTGATTAACATTACCTAAATTAGATTAATATATATATAATTTTACTAATTTTACTTTAAAAACAATTTAAAATACAATTTTACTTTAGAAATAATTTAAAAAAAAAGACAGTTTTCAATTAAAATTCAGTATTTTTCACTGTACCTCGAAAAATGAAACATTTCAAAAAAATCTAAAAAATTAACCATAAGATAATTTTGATATGATTATTTCAAAAATTAATTTTATTTTATCAAATAAATTTTATAAATTCGATAAAAAATTATTTTAAATTTTTTGTGTGAATCATGACTAAACCATCTTTTAGAAAAAATACTGTTTTTTTAGAAAATATTTTTTTCTTTTAAATGATTCTTATTTTTATTTATAAAATATAGATAAAAATTTTAAGTTTGTAAAATATATATTTTTCATAATTTATTTATTTTTATTTATACCCTCTAATATAACATCTAGGTTAAAATGGTTATGTTTTGATAATATTTTAATAGAGTATCACGTTTCATTTAAACCCAGTGTTGTGTGCGTCACAAGATATCAATGAAATAAAATTTATTATAAAATAAGTATATTGTAAAGTACTGGAGTATTACATTATTCCCTCCTACAATAATTTCAACCTTGAAATTTCATAGATATTACCTTCTAAACAGTTTAGCGCAGTTCTTCTTCATAACGTCCTTTGGTTCCCATGTCGCTTCCTCTATTTTTTTATTTCTCTAAAATACATTTACCATACAGGTCATCCAATTCCTCAATACATGCTCCAGATTATCAATAATATATATGGTTTATTCATAGTAAGATATATAGGGTTCTAATTCTATTTCATCATAGGTAAGCACATGCATTAGGTCTAGAATGTACTTCCTTAACAATGATATATGGAACACATCATGTAATTTTGAGAGATTTGGAGGCATTTAAAAATGATAAGAAACAACTCCAATTATTTCAAGAATTAAAAAGGTTATATTATCCTAGGGATGAGTTTCCATTTCTTACAGAACCTTATAACACCCTTCTATGGAGATACTTTCAAGAAAACATGATCTCCCACTTGAAATTCCAAATATTTCCTCTGATTATTGGAATCACTCTTTTGCTTACTTTGAGCTTATCTAATGTGATACTAAATAGAATTTACCTTTGTTTTCATCTCTTCACAAGTTATAGGTATATGATTTTCATTTCACCAACTTCATCCCAACAAGTTGGAGTCCAACATCTCTTTCTATATACTACATCATACAACACCATTTGAATACATGAATGTAAACTATTGTTATAGGAAAACTATACCAAAGGTAAATAATAATACCACATAACTTGAAAGTCACTTGATAATGACATAAACATGTATTCTATTGTATTAATAGTCCTTTTAGTTTGACCATCATTTTGAGGATGGTAGAAAGTTCTCAAATGAAGCTCAGTATCAAGATTCTTCTAAAGATTTTTCTAGAATTTTGATGTAAAATGGGGATCTTGACAGACATTATTAAAAGAAGTTCACCATTAAGTATTAAAAATTTATTAATATAGAGCCTTAATAGGCACTAAAGAGGTAAATATTCTCTTATATAAAGGAAGTGAGTATATTTGGTTAGGCAATCAATGATAACCCATATTGTATCATTATTTCATGGAGTCTTTGGTGGTCCTGTAACAAATTCTATAGTAATGTCATCCCATTTCTGCATAGGAATAGGAAGAGGTTGAATGACTCCTCTAGGATTCTATCTCACAACTTTCAATTGTTTACAAACCAAACATTTTAACACATAATACGCAATTTCTAGCCTCATGTTACCACACACAAAAAATATTCCCTTAAATCCCTATACATCATTGTGCTACTAGGGTGTATAGAGAAATTCAATCTATGAGAATCATAGAAAAATTTCTTTTTTAGATCAGGTATAGAAGGAACTCGTATTCTATTTTCAAATTTCACAACACCATCTTCACAAATGAGGTCTGATAATTTCACATCATTAATTTTATTCTGAAATTTATCATCATCAGATTGAGAATTTTTTATCTTTTCTAACAAAAATGGGTTTTCAATCATTTGAAAAAATTAGTGATGTATCCACTTCCTTAATAATTATCATATTCATCTTTACTATATCCATGAACATATGATCCCTCTTAATCTTCATTTTGGTTATAATTCCATGATCTTTCCTACTCAATTCATTCTCTACCTTATTTGATTCCCTGGGTGGTATTGTATTGATAAATCATAATACTTGAGTAAGTTCAACCATCTCTTTTTACTCATGTTGAGTTATTTCTAAGAAAATATATACTTTAGGATTTTATAATCCATTTATATCTCACATCTTTCATTATAGTGATTATGTCTACGTATCTTCAAAGCAATGATTATAGCTTCTAACTAGAGATTATGGGTTGGATAGTTATTCTCATGAGACTTCAATTACCTTGATGTGTAAGAAAAAACATTATCATTTTTCATTAGGACACAACCAATACCCTTATTCGATGCATTAGTATATATCACAAACTCATCATTTCAAGATGATAGATTCAAAATCAAAGAATTGGCCAATATCTTCTTTAGTTAATAAAAAAAATCTTCATTTTCCTTGGTCTAAACAAAGTTAACCCCTTTATGTGTAATCTTGGTTAATGGGTTAGATAATCCGGAAAAATTATGAATGGATTGCTGATAGAAACCTATCAAACCAATGAAACTACGTGTCTCATTTATGTTCATTGGTATTGGAAATTCTCTAAATGCCTTTATCTTCATAGGATCAACTGAGATTTCATCCTTAGAGACAATATAGCCAAGAAAAGAAACTTCTTGAATCCATAAATCACACTTACTAAATTTCCCATATTACTCTTTCCTTATAATATTATCAAGAATAATTATAAAGTGATTATCATGGTTATCATAGCCTTTAGAATGCACCAAAACATTATCAATGAATTCCACAAAAAATAATCAAGATATTCCTTGAATACTCTGTTCATTATATCTATAAAACCAGAGGGTGAATTATTCAATACAATGACATTACTATAAGCACGTAATGTCCATAACTTATTTAGAAAGTTATCTTTGGAATTTATTCCTCCTTTACTCATAATTTATCATATCCAAAATAAATATCGATAATTGAAAAATATTAGGCTCCAAAAATTTGATCAAATAAGTCATCAATGTGAGGCATGGGATGCTTTTTTTATTGTAATAGAATTTATTTCTCTATAATCAATGAATAATCCCATGGATACATCATTCTTCTTAACAAAGAGAACAATGAATCCCCATAGTGAAACATTAGGGTGAATAAATCCATTATCACCCAACTCATCTAGTTGTTTCTTTAACTCCACTAGTTTTATAGTGTCCATTCTATCGGAAATAGTTGATATTGGTCTTGAATTTGGGATTAAATCAATGGAAAACTCAACTTTACACTCTTGGGAATTTCCAACTAATTAAATAGGAAATGCATCAATGTATTCTTATACAATAGGTAAATTTTCAATTTGAAGATTACCTTCTCCATCCGTAGTTTTTTTTTCTCTTCTTCTCCATGAATAGAATTCATTAGAGATATTGGGGGTGGATCTAGATATAACATATATGATAAATTCTCTACTTTAAAAAATAAGTAATTCTATATCTTACTCACAAATCATAATTTCCTTCTCATTGAAATAAATATTTTTATCATATTTGGAAATCTAGTCTATACCAAGGATTATATTTAATTCAACCATAGGTATAATAATAAGGTCAAAAAACAGAGAACATTTATGTTTCATAATGGGGACTACCTAACACGTCCTTTTTGTATTGAGAATTTCCCTAGTAGTTTTAAACAACAATTTCATTCTTAAATTAAAAAGGGAAATATCTTATTTTATTTGAAAACTAGGATGATATGAAAGAGTAAGAGGATCCAAAATCAAATAATTTATTAGATAAATTTTAATATAGGATTAAAGTAATTTCCACCACATCATTGGGTACTTACACCACAGCTATAATGATCATATAAGCTTAACCTTCTCCCCTCAACCTCTTCTATTATAGATAACCTTGATACTTGGAACATTGGTGTGAATAATTCCCCATTTATTTATAGATAAATTTTTAGAAATCATTGATTTTTTTTCTTCCCCTTTAATTCATGATATAGATTCCCATTATCTTTATACTTATAGAAAACTCCCATTCCCTTCAAGAACTACCCATGATTTTTCTTTCTACAATTTTCACATGTTGGAAATTTCTGTGTTTTCTTCTTCTTCATTGATTCATTACCTTTTTCATGGTGTTTGGATAACCTCTTCTTCTTATCATTTCCTATGATTATTTAAGATCTATAGAATTCATTCTTTATTTTTGTGGAACATAAAACTATTTCATAAGATGAAATTTTTTTTTGAGTGAATAGAACCCTTTAGATACTTGGCTTAATCCCTTCAATGAAATGGTAAATCTTACACTATATTTTATGTGTGTAATCTATAGTATAATTAGATAACCTTTTAAAGGTATATTAATACTCCACAACACTTTATTATTCCTTCTTCTTTAAGATAAGGAACTTTTATTCATTTTAGTTTGTTGCTTGTGAGGGTAATATTTATCAAAGAATGTCTCTTTAAAAGCTTTACATTCCATGAGTTTTATTTCCTCTTCCTCCCTTGTATTATATATTAATGACTACCATTGATCAAAATATCCTTTGATAAAATACACTTAAAGTGTAACATTTCCCTTTTCACCACATCCCAACACAATAAATATTTTCTCTAGATACTTAATTCATTACTCGACTACCATTGGATCAGTAGTGACACCAAATGATAGGGTATTCAATCGCATAAAGTGATATAACATAGGATAATATCACTGTGGAATATGTTGCCTCATCTAGTAAAGGTTATTTTTTTAAACACGATTAAGCTACCCAAATATATCTATAATGTACTCAGTTCCAATACTAGTTGTACTGGCTTCCTCAGCAAGGCAATCTCTACATTGGGCATGAGTATTGATACCCTTTTTCCTTCCATACACCATTTCTAAACAGTGTCATATACTTTATTAGATCTTAAAATTATGAATTTTAAATCATAATGTATAATTCTAAATATAATGTAACACTTAACATAAATTTAAAATTTATGCACCTCATAATTATAAACTTGGTTTCTTTGGGGATATCTTTATTTTCAAATCTTTCATAATGGTTTGTAAATAAAATGTTAATTATGCTAAGCATGTCCCCTAGGAGTATCAAAATATGTGCATAGTAAAGCCTATTTTCAAGCACTAGGTGATGATTGGGTCAATCCTAATGCACCCTATTCAAATTTATTACCCATAGGCACCTATGTGACAAAACCATATCTACTTTTAATATCTATATAAGGATGTATTTCTTGGAAAACCACATAATATCTTCCTTAACAAAACTTTAGGATGTTCTTCAATGATTATGCTCAATGTTTATCATAGGTTTATGTTCCCTAATTTATTTTTTCCTTAATATAGTTCCCAATGATCCTATAAACATTCTCTAATACCAACTGTAACGACTCCGGCCCTAGTAGCCTGGAGTCGGTGTCTGCTTTATTGCATTGGCATAGATACAGGGAGTTAAATCCCAAAGGAGTGATCATTTTAGCAATTTCGGAGAACTGGATATATACATGATACCCAATTTATATTGGAAATAGAAAATTAAACAAAATACATAACAATGTAAAATGAATTGCATCATTTAAAACTCATACCAACAATTCTTCTTCATATCATGAGGAAAGGAAACAAAATAATGGTGATCTAAAATGCTCAGTAAGGGTTAATTACAGTGTAAGATATCATGAATCAATAAGAATAATAAACAAACAAAAGTAAATAAATAAAAATAAATTCCATTTAAATCACTTTATTATCATGATAAGATAAGGTATAATCAGTATGTAAAGGAAAATAACTGAAAACACATTCCATTTAATCAATAATTGAGAATGAAATGCATCCAGAGATAATATCCTAGAGAAAATATCATGGATAATAATAATAATTGTATTATAAATGAATTAAATTATTAATTATTAGACATCATAATCTAAAAAATCATGATATCTCTAGCATCAAGACCTTGCACAAGACTGTTAAAACTACAAGTAGAAACCCATTTAATTTGGCCAACTGATTATTCTCATGAGACTTGTTGATGCATTGAGAATCTATCTATAACTGGGAGCCACCCATAGATGCATGTCAAAATCATTACTCATATATTTAATAGTTGATTTAATTCATGAATCAATATAACTCATCATAAAGTATCTATATTGAGTAAATGATACAGATTTATAAATATTTTCCTAGTTAATCAAATAACTTTCAATAAAACATTGTATATAAAAATGGTATATGGTTTAAGAAATAATCATATAAATCATAACAGAATATGGATATTTAATATAAATATAATTTCTGATTAAAAATTTTCACAAGAAAGTGATTTTTTCAATATAAAGTTAACAACCATAAAAGAAAATAAGATGGTACAATAATTTTTACTACTTGGTAATTTTCAAGTCAAATACCCTTGGATGAAATAATTCAAATTGAAGCTTAAAATTCCTTAAATTATGAATGAAATATGATAATACATGTAAAAAAGGGAATTATATACACCATATAAAATAAATTAGATACATAACATTATGTAATACCCTAATGAAAATAAATTAAGAGAAAGTCTCTTACCTTGAGTTTGACTCGTCACGTATGTTCTTTATCTTCCAGAATAACAAATGTATGTTAATTATTTAATTTATTAATTAAAAATTTCTGGTATATTATTCCTTTTATTTTAATTATTTCCATGTTATATATTATTAATTAATAAATTAAGTTTATGTTGGTTGTTTCGATGATATTTGGCTTATGTGTCAAAAATGACTTCAGGTAGGTTGACTATGGTCAAAGATATCATTATTTAAACATCAAAAGAATGATAATAATGAAATAATTATCATATTTACACATAAATTATAGTTTTAAAACCAATCATTAAATATGGTTATGAGAAATGAATAATGTTATGATCATAAAGTCGGTAGGCCATACATACGCATAAGTAACATTTCTATTTTTTAACGATTATTATGGAAAAGAGGTAAGTGATATTTTATCATTAAAGAATTATCATAATATAATAAATACCATATTAATTATTTAAATATACTTATAAAAATTATCCATGTTTTGTGGTTATGAAAATAGAGTCATAGCGCTTCGTAAAGGTAGTAGTTCACATGTACACGAATGACATTATCATCTTTTAGTGAGTGAAAAGGTAAGAAATAAAATGATATATTATCTTTTTATAAAATAAATATTTCATGAATATAATAATTATGTAATTTATACCAAATATACTGAATAAATTATTCCTTATTACCTTCCACATAAAGCATTAGTTAAAAATGAATCACATCACTTCGTCAGGTGGTAGTCCTCAATACACACGAGCAATGTTATCGTATCCCCTATGGAATGAAAAGTAAAAAAGATATATATGATATAACGAATTTAGAGGTATAATTATTTGATAAATATCATATATATACTTTATATCCATCATCATAACCAACTGTGCTATGTGGTAATGGAAAAAAATGACATTGGTTCATGAGGTAGTAGTCCACCGTACACACGAGTGATGATTTCATAACCCGTTTGATGAGAGTAGGGATGTTTGTGGGTCATTCACTTGATGGAAAAACATATTATTATATGGAATATACTGAGTTTATTATATTATTATGATTTAATAATTATTTAAAGAGCTGGAGGAAGAAATAAAATAAAAGTGCTCGTTGAAGAACGTTACCTCTTCTTCGAGTAAGCTTCTTATGTTTGCACCAAACGCCTTCCTAGGTTGGATTTCCTCCCAAAAAAGGATTCTAGGATGACGTAATGGATTTAGAGTAGTGATTTTTTCAGGTATTTATCAAACCAAAAATGTTTTTAATGTGTGTAGAAGAGTGGAGGGGGTGTCCTTTTATAAGTGAGATGAGTGTCACACTTTTAATTTTAGGAATAAAAGATGTACCCACATTTTTCACATGAAAAAAGGGTCCTAAATAGATTATTATAGATAATTATACATGATAGGATCTAAATATAGTCATAAAATAGATTTTATTTAATTTTTTAGGTCATTTTAACCCTTATCATTTTAGTTTAACTCAAGGTAAACTCCTTTTTACCTTAACCACAGTAAATAATTTTTACTATTTTTACTATTCATTAAGGTAAAAATTTAAGTTTAACTTATTAGATAATATAAATTATTTTTATTAAAAATATATAATATATTTTTACAAATTCCATTCATATAAGTGGAAAAAATTAATTAAACATTAATCTCGCTGACACGACGAGACTGCAAGATTTTTAAAGAAAAAATGTTCAAAATCTTACAAAATTTTTATATCAACAATCAATATGAAAATGATTTCAATGAAAATAATTGGATTAATATATATATAATTGAACTAAATTTAATTTAAAATTGATTCAAAATATAATTTAACTTTATAAATTATTTAAATGAAAAAGCAGTTTTCAATTAAAAGTCAGTATTTTTCACTAATCATCGAAAAATGAAAAATTTCATAAACAACCCAAAAATTCACCCTAATATAATTTTGAAATTATAAATTGAAAAATTAAGTTCATTGTATCAAATAAATTTTCTAAAATTGGTAAAAAGAATAATTTTAAATTATGTGCGTGAAGCGCGACTAAACTGTCTTTTAGAAAAATTGTAGTTTTTTTAGAAAACATTTCTTTTTATTCTAAAATATTATTATTTTTATTTATAATAAATTTATGAAAAATTCACGTGCGTTAACTATATATTTTTCATAATTTAGTTATTTTTATTCATAATTTTTAATTTAACGGTTAGGTTATAATGGTCATGTTTAAATAATATTTTAATAGAGTATCGTGTTTTGTTTAAAAATGGTATTGTGTGAATCAAAAGCTCTCGATGAATTTAAATTTATTCTAGAAGAAATATATTTTAAATTCTTGTGGTATTACATCATACTAGTGTTTTCATTAATAATGAGCTCCCAATCACTCACTTTCTTTGCAGGCAGATCATGAATTGGGGCCTCTAGCATGTAATGCTTCTGTTTATGGTGTAATAAAATGTGCAAATTATTATACCATTACTAGAAGTTAATTCCAATAAAAATATGGTATTTATATAGAATTTATCATAGGCATAATGTAGTTGATGAATATTTTATTTTATTACAACAATATAGAGCATATTATTAGTACAATATTTGATTACTAAAACATGTGTGATAGAATAATATAGTTTTTATTATTAGTCTCTGATAGAGCTAATATTTTATAAATTTTTTGTATAAATTTTAGTTTTTTTAACCCTCCCAAATTATCAATTTGAGCTTATATAGATCAATTTGGGCTTTATGATGTGTTTTAAGAAAAATGGTGAAAAGTGATTAATTTTGGATTTTTGACAGTTTTTTACCTCATGGGTATTTTAGTAATTTATTGAAAATATAATTACAAATTAAGTTATTTTTTAGAATACTTATTTTATTTCCTTCAACTATTTATTTTGGACCAGGTGCTGATTCGAGCATCTAGAGGCCTTAAAAAATCAATGAAGTTGAAACATTTTCCGGGCAAACTGCGTGGACCCCCCCACTGTAACGGAAGCCCATATCGATCTAAACATCTTCAATTGAGGTGATTCTACCTATAATAGAAAAATGATACATATTAATGTTTCTCTATTAAATTACATGGAGTTTATAATCCATTACGGTGGCCAATTTAACGACATGTTTTTGAAGGGAGCTTCCTGGAACCTACGTCCAGAAAAAGAAACTGCCAATGAAAAATTCATAACTCCAACATACAATGTCCAAATGAGCTCACATTTTGATAGGATATGTGGATGAAAATTAGTAAAAAAATTATTAAGTTTCAAAAGTCTTAATATTCCATTTAATGGGTAAAAATGTGTCATCATTCGGAGGATAGAAATCTACCTATAAAAGGAGAGGAGCTCCTACCTCTCAAATCATTCCTTCCTATCCCCACACCATTTGAGGCACCAAGGAGAGGAGGCCAAGGGCCATTTAGGAATTTTATTTCTTATTTTTAGTTTTATTTTCTCATATAATGCATTAATCATTTTTATATTAAAGTTTTATCCTTTCTTTTTCCACCCCTTTTCTCTTCAAATCTCAATCTCATTCTCTCTCTTCCATATTTCCATTATGATATCTATGAAATTAGCAATGGAAAGTGAATAACTTGAGGTTTAGACCCAGGCTAGGTTTCATGGAGTTATTTATTATTTCACTTCAACTCAAAAAAAAATTATTCTATTTGTGGTGGAGATAAGAATACTGCACAGGTGTGGCAGTCGTCCAACATGACACTATTTCCAAATCCATTTCTTTCCATTGATTCATTAATTTTCTCTCCCTTACCCTAGAAAACACTTCATACGGTGGATTTGGGGTTTCTATTAGGGATGAAAATGGCGTACAATGGATCCTGTTATTTTAGGAATAACATTCTCGGTTGAGGTGTTACCCTACTTGAATACTCGAGGAGGTGTGGTTTGGTGTGTCAGACGCATGCTAAAATCACACACTCATTAAATAAAATTAAAGTAATTCATTAATAAGGTTTCACTAAATGGATTATAAAATTGAATTTAAACAATAAATAAATGATGAATGAACCCGTGTTATCCAACCCTAGGGCCAAGACCTTTCTTCCCTTATTTCATTATGTTTGCATCTAGATTTAAATTATGCATGTCATTATTTTAATTGCATATTTTTAAAAAACCAAAACCATCATTTTTAGTAAATAATAATAAAACAAAAATAATTATATTGGGTGAACTATAATAAGTGATTGAACATACTGCAACACTCCTCAAGTGAGACGACTCTGGTCAGCCACTATATTGCGCTAGGAAAACATAGAAATTTGCTTTTACCAGACCCTGTGACAAGCATTCGTCAATATCCCACTATTTTTTCAAGTTCTAATAACCCTAAAAATTGGACCTGGAATGTATTTTCATGTTTACATTCTAGTGGAAAGGATCTATATTTTCCTTCTCATAACTCAAACTATAACCATGAAAATTATAATAAGGTTTTTAAATAGGTGGTCTTGTCAACTGTAGACTTGATTTTCCTTAATTTGTGGAGGGGATTCCCCAATATTGAAATATTTAATTGTATTTACACAATAATTTCTTAAAAATATGTATTTAACAGACTATGGCCATTACACTCAATACAATTTTGATTAATAAAACTCATCATCTTTGTTCATACTATAAGGCCCCAGCCTTAAACCTTACATAATCTTGAGTTATCACAAGATTACACGTTGAGGATCTTTTCAGGTTTAGAGTTTTAGAGAATTAGATCATAAAACTTGCATTACATTCCACATATAAACAAAGTGGTTACATAAAGATAGTATTCTTCTTTCCCATTAATGGAAACATATTTAAAATAAACATGGATTCTTTCTTGACACTTCCTTGACACTATCATCATATCATGTACCTTTCCCTTGACCTGTGAAAAAAAATTCAAAAAAACTTGGGATGAGCATAAAAAGCTTAGTAAGGGATATAAAAATATGGAAAGGAAACATGGGTACATATATACATAAGGATGAGATCATACTTTACCCATAAAACATAAGCACTTTAACATACCTCATCAAATCATGAATAAATCATAGAAATCATAAGACATAAAGGTAACTTGAGGCATTCATGACATTCTTACGTAGGGAGTAACCCTATTGGTTACGTTTGGAATACCCATCACAGTATATTCCCTAAAATCTCTTCGGAGAAACCTTAACGTTTCACTCCTTCGTGTTACCCAATGCATTGGAGAGCTATATCGGGCTCACCCGCCCTTAGTTTATCACAGAACCACCCGTTTTCATAATAATGCCCAAGAACTTCAACATAATCATATCACATAAAACATGCATAAAGGAAACATAACATTCCCACCTTTCAATCACAAGATATCAATACAACACATTGATATAAAAACATTATGAAAACCATTTTCGATACCAAAATAAAAGAAAAGTAAAACATGGTATTTATTTTTCTTTTAAAAAGAAGGTATGGCTTGTAGAGGAAGCCGAAACTCAAATAACGGTCACGACGGTGGAGAATTCGTTGTCGCCGCATACGTACGAAAAAAACATTCCCTTTTTTCGTTTAGTAAATGCTTCATATAAAAAATATTCCTGTTAAATAAATGTAAAAGTCAAAGGGGTTTATATACCGTATAAAAGAAGGTTGTGTATAAAACAAAATATGCCTCAATGAAAGGAGATTGAGATGAAGTCCCATACAAAGATAATTTTTAAAATAAAATATATATATTATGTGTATTCACTATAATTACACATAAAGAAAGTAAAAATACAAGATAGGACAAAATAATATCATGACGTAATTTGAAAGTAGGAGATTAACCCAAAGAATGGAAATTGGGTTAAGAAGTTCCCTTACCTCGTATCCGACTTGACCCAACCGTTCTTTAATCTCCTGAATAATAAAATTTAGTTAATCTATTCTTGCTTAAGAACCTTTTTAAAGTTCATTATTCCTTTTATACCATGTTATGAACATCATGTAATCATTTAAGTTAATAATGTTCATTTTGTCAGTATTTGGTTCTTAAGTCAAAAATAGACTTCTTACACTTACATGTTGTTAATTTGGTCAAAGGTTCGTTATATACATAATGATATTAATGATTTGGATAACATATATATCATATATATTCATCATATACATGTATTTATAATATTACATCACATTTAGAGGTAATAAATGAAATGCACCGTTCATGGAGACGGTAAGCCGTACGTACGCATGAACGCTACTTCCATTTCTATTTCGTATTTTCTGGAATGGAATCATAATGATATAAGAGTATATTATAATTCCATTATAATAACATATATAATATCATTAACTTTATCCTTTACACATCCCACGTATGGTATTAACGAATCAAATCACTTTCAGGGGGCGGTAGTCCGCACTTCCTAAAATGAAGATATCGTGTTTACCCATAATGGAAACAATAATGGTATGCCATAAATGAAAAATATAGAAGATTAAGGAAAGAATAAACATATTATATATCATATATAAAAAACAGTGACATCATAATGGCCACCTTTGAAGGTGTTAAATGAGTATTGATAAAATCATCGCTTCGGGAGGCAGAATTTCGCCATCCACAGAAACTGTATGTTCTTTAACCATTTGATGTAGTTGTGTGAGAGTGGAGCTCGAATAAATCTTAGAAAAACATCCTAGTATATTTATGATACTGGTGTTTTTACAAAAGAAGTAAATAAAAAGATTTTAGGGGGTTGGATAAGCAAAATAAAACAAATGAACATGGGAGAATAAATTACCTTTAAAAGTGTAACTCCTTTTGATTTGAGCCTAAAGGCTTCCTTTGAAAGGATTCTGCCCAAAGGGAATCCTCTAGGATGGGGAGAGGGATGTGGATATAGTAAATGGGCAGGGGATTGCTGAGCCAAAGTCTTGAGGAGTGTGTGAAATGAGGTAGAGGTGGGGGCCTTTTATAAGAGGAGATGAGGGGCACTTTTAGAAATCATGAAACTATTATTTTATTTTCAAAAGTGTTTCGAATTTCTAAGGTCCCAAATTGATATATTTAGAAGATAAGATGATAAGGCTTCTAAATATTCTCATCCAATAGGTTTTGGACATGTTTAGGTTTTAGATATTACATTATCTTTCCATTTTATTTAAATCGTTAAATAATGAGGTCATCGCTGCATCATCATGATGTCATAATTAAATTAATTTATTTAATGTCTAAAAATTATAAAAAAAAATATCCTGGTGTAGGAAATATTTTTATATTTCCAAAGAGTAATTATAGACAAAATTATGATTAGTATAACCCCTTATAAAAATTGTTTTAGTAAAATAATTTATGTTAGTGTCATTTTCACCTTTATTTTAAAAAAAAGGCATTAAAGTCATTATCTCACCCAAGAGGCTCCATAGGGTCCCCTAAATCGACCCATGGGTTTTCTTGGTCTTCCATTACTCATCCAATAGGGGTAGGACTAGTGTCATGTTGTTTTCACATTTTTATAATATCATTTTTACCTTAAACTACACTAATTACCACTAATCGCGATTAAGAACTTAATAAGTTACTATTCACCAAAAAATTATTATAATCTCATTGAACCACATTTTACTTCTTAATGACAACCATTTATGTCGGATTTTTGAAAATCAAAACACAATGATGGCAAATTTTCATTTAAATGGAAAAATCAGTTTTTATAAGTACCACTTAGTGGTTTCACTATTCATCAAAAATTGAAGTTTTTCAGAAAATTACCAAAAATTCACCCTAAGCTATATTTGATATTCCGAATTCAAAAATGAAGTCCATTTTACAAAATTCAAAACATATAAGTAACATTAATTAATTTAATAATTAATTCCCGCTGTCATGACAAATAGCGTGTTTTTATGAAACAATAAGTATCAAAAGATTGACACCAGTTTAAGTCCAATTTCAAAGTGAAATTGATTCCAATGGCCACCATTGGATTAAATGGTAAAAATATATTATAATTCCACTTCAAAACCAATTCAAAAGATAATCTAATCATATAAATAAATTAGATAAAAAAACAGTTTTGATGTGAAATGCAGTATTTTTCACTATTCATTAAAAAATGAACATTGTCTGAAAAATACCAATAATTCACACAAAGTAAATTTTGATGTCCCAATCATAAAAAATAAGTTTATTTTGACAACATAGATTATAAAATTGTCAAAAGATAGCTTTAAAAATGGTTTGTCATTAAAAGGCAGTAAAACAATCTTTTAAAAATATTAGTGTATTCCATGCTTAAGATTGGATTTATTTTCATTTTAAGCCTCTAAAACACTATCTAGTTCATTAATAGACATAGATAAAAATATATATTATTCATTACTTACTTGGGATGTTACATCCTTCCCCCCTTTAGAAAATTGCATCCCCGCAATTTATTTACTTATCGAATAAATTGGGGTACTTATCCCTCATTGCATTTTCAGATTCCCATGTTGCCTCTTCAATCATGTGGTTTTTCCACAAAACCTTTACCTACTTAATCACCTTATTCCGTAACACTTTCTCCCTATGGTAAAGAATCTAGACCGGTTGTTCCTCATAAGATAGGTTCTCTTCCAGCTGAACTACCTTTGGACTCAAAACATGAGATGGATCTGGCATATACTTTCTCAACATCGAAACGTGAAAAACATTGTGTACCTGAGATAAACTCGGAGGTAAAGCCACTCGGTAAGCAACTGATCCAACTCTCTCCAGAATTTCATATGGTCCAATAAACCTTGGAATCAGCTTTTCTTTATTACCAAATCTCATCACACTTTTCCAAGGAGAAACCTCGAGAAAAACATGATCACCTACCTCAAAAGATAGATCCTTCCTCCGGTTATCCGCATAACTCTTCTGCCTGCTCTGAGATGTTCTCATGTGCTTCTGAATCAGCTGAACTTTTTCTTCCATCTCTTCTACCAATTCTGGTCCCATCAACTTCCTTTCACCAACTTCATCCCAGAAAGCTGGAGTTCGACACCGCTTCCCATATAATGCCTGAAATGGTGCCATCTGTATACTGAAATGAAAACTGTTATCATATGAAAATTCAACCAAAGAAAGATGTTGGTCCCAACTTCCCTGATAATCCATAGAACAAGAACGTAGCATATCCTCCAAGGTCTGAATTGTTCATTCTGACTGCCCATCTGATTGAGGATGAAAAGCTGTACTAAAATTTAATTCAGTACCCAATGACTTCTGAAGGCCTTTCCAAAAGTTAGAAGTGAACCTGGGATCACGATCAGATACAATGGAGAGAGGAACTCCATGTAACCTGACTATCTTCTTAAGATACAAACGGGAAAGTTGATCTAGGGAAAAAGTATCTCGTATAGCAAGGAAATGAGCAGTTTTGGTCAAGCGATCAACAATAACCCATATTGCATTATTACCTCGAGATGTCTTCGGTAATCCCACAAAAAAGTCCATGGATATATTCTCTCATTTCCACTCTGGCACTGGTAAAGGCTGAAGCATCCCTTTCGGTAACTGTCGCTCTGCTTTAACCTACTGACAAGTCAAACACTTCATAGTAAAATCAGCAATATCTCTTTTCATTCCATCCCACCAGTAATACTCTCGTAGATCTCTATACATCTTAATACTGCCAGGATGAACTGAAAATGGAGAACTATGAGCTTCACATAACAACTCTCTCTTCAAATGTGAATCAAAAGGCACACACAATCTCTTCCCAAATCTCAAAACACAATCATTATCAATGTTGAATTCAGGCAACTTACCTTTCTGAACCAACTCTACCTTTTTCTGCAACTCACTGTCTTGCTTCTGTGCTTTCTTGATTCTATCTGATAGAGATGATCTCACTGATACCTGAAACAAAACAGAAGAACATCCTACACCAACAACTTCTATGCCAAAGTTCATCAAATCCTTAACCAAAGGATCACGTTCCAACGCAACATTGCTAATGAAGCATTACTTTTTTGACTCAAAGCATCAGCCACTTTATTTGATTTTCCCGGATGGTAATGAATTGTACAATAATAATCCTTGATTAACTCTAGCCATCTCCTTTGTCTCATGTTCAATTCTTTCTGAGTGAATATATACTTTAAACTTTTGTGATCGGTATATATTTCACACCTTACTCCATACAAATGATGCCTCCAAATTTTTAAAGCAAAAACAACACCAGCTAATTCCAAATCTTGTGTAGGGTAATTTACCTCATGAGTTTTCAACTGTCGTGAAGCATAAGCAATTACCTGATCATTCTGCATTAGGACGCAACCAAGTCCTTTCAATGAAGCATCACTGTATATAACAAACTCACCATTCCTGGAAGGTAGTGCCAAAACTGGAGCATTCACCAATCTTCTTTTTAACTCCTGATACTACTTAATTCGATGGCCCAACATCTGCTCAAGTAGTTGCAAAGGATTTCACCACCCCTTTCTACTTGTAGTCTAACTAGTTCTCATCACTCAAGCTCTTTTTCAGACACTCGTTTGCATAGTGACTCATCTCATTGCACTTATAACATTTCACTAACTGTAAATCAAATTTGGTCTTACCTTCACCTTGATCCTTTTCAGTGCAATCACGAGCCTTATGTCCCATCTTACCACATCGGTAGCACTTTCCAGAATTCATAAGACATTCCCCAGCATGACTTTTGCCACATTTATCACAAACTGGAAACTTAGTTTTCTTACCATCAGACTTTTTTGAAGAATTCTTACCTTTCTCCTGCCACCTCGGTCTCTTCTTCTGTTGGTTTTTATAGAACACTTGATCATCAGAAAACTCCATTTCCACCTTCTCAGCACATAGAACAAGCTTTTAATAACTTTTAAACTCACGAGAAGATAATGCCCTTCGATATTTTGTCTTTAATCCTGAGTAAAAACGATTGATTTTACTATCAAGGTCTCAGATAAAATTTGGAGCATAACTTGCCAATCGAGTGAACTTTTCTTCATAGGTAGACACCGAGTCTTCCTCTTGCCTCAATTCCAAGAATTGCTTCTCCATCCTAAGTCGAACAGACTTAGGAAAATACTTTTCAAGAAACATACCTTTGAATTCATCCCAGTCGAGAGCATCAATCTCATCGGCGTCCCTGATATTTTTAACCATCGACCGCCACTGATCTGCCTCACCCTCCAAATGATAAATAGCAAGACTAACCTTTTGATTGTCTGAACACCCCATGACATCGAAAATCTTCTCCAGTGCTTTAATCCACCCTTCAGCTAACACAGGGTAAGATGATCCTCTCAATGATGGGGGATGTTGCCTCATGAAATGTTCCACCACTGACATGTTCCTCTGCGGTTGATCTGGATGATCTCGTGCATGGATACCACCACCATTTACCGCTTGAGTCAACTGCGCCATTACTGCAACAAACTGTTCAGTTCCAATTCCGACCATCTCAGGATGCTGATTCGGAAGGTTATTTCCTTCTGTATGCCTTCCTAGCACTGCTTCCCTGTTTCCTCTGCGGAAAACCATTCTGAACAAACATGTCTTAGATGAAGCAACATGGTAATCTTCAAATGCTATATCACTTCAATTTAACCATAAAAAAATATTTTTGGATAATCATTTAATAGAATTATAACTCCTAAAGTTATCTAAACTGACCTCTGATACCAACTATAAGTCCCCAGCCTTAAACCTTACATAATCTTGAGTTATCACAAGATTACACGTTGAGGATATTTTCAGGTTTAGAGTTTTAGAGAATTAGATCATAAAAATTGCATTACATTCCACATATAAACAAAGTGGTTACATAAAGATAGTATTCTTCTTTCCCATAAATGGAAACATATTTAAAATAAACATGGATTCTTTCTTGACACTTCCTTGACACTATCATCATATCATGTACCTTTCCCTTGACATGTGAAAAACATTTCAAAAAAACTTGGGATGAGCATAAAAAGCTCAGTAAGGGATATAAAAATATGGAAAGAAAACATGGGTATATATAAACATAAGGATGAGATCATACTTTACCCATAAAACATAAGCACTTTAACATACCTCATCAAATCATGAATAAATCATAGAAATCATAAGACATAAAGGTAACTTGAGGCATTCATAACATTCTTACGTAGGGAGTAACCCTCTTGGTTACGTTTGGAATACCCATCACAGTATATTCCCTAAAATCTCTTCAGAGAAACCTTAACGTTTCACTCCTTCGCGTTACCCAATGCATTGGAGAGCTATATCGGGCTCACCCGCCCTTAGTTTATCACGGAACCACCCGTTTTCATAATAATGCCCAAGAACCTCAACATAATCATATCACATAAAACATGCATAAAGGAAACATGACATTCCCACCTTTCAATCAAAAGATATCAATACAACACATTGATATAAAAACATTATGAAAACCATTTTCGATACCAAAATAAAAGAAAATTAAAACATGGTATTTATTTTTCTTTTAAAAAGAAGGTATGGCTAGTAGAGGAAGCCGAAACTCAAATAACGGTCACGACAGCAGAGAAGTCGTTGTCGCCGCATACGTACGACAAAAACATTCCCTTTTGTCGTTTAGTAAACGCTTCATATAAAAAATATTCCTTTTGAATAAACGTAAAAGTCAAAGGGGTTTATACACCGTATAAAATAAGGTTGTGTATAAAACAAAATATGCCTCAATGAAAGGAGATTGAGACGAAGTCCCATACAAAGATAGTTTTTTAAATAAAATAGATCTATTATGTGTATTCACTATAATTACACATAAAGAAAGTACAAATACAAGATAGGACAAAATAATATCATGACGTAATTTGAAAGTAGGAGATTAACCCAAAAAATGGAAATTGGGTTAAGAAGTTCCCTTACCTCGTATCCGACTTGACCCGACCGTTATTTAATCTCCTGAATAATAAACTTGAGTTAATCTCTTCTTTCTTAAGAACCTTTTTCAAGTTCATTATTCCTTTTATACCATGTTATGAACATCATGTAATCATTTAAGTTAATAATGTTCATTTTGTCGGTATTTGGTTCTTAAGTCAAAAATAGACTTCTTACACTTACATGTTGTTAATTTGGTCAAAGGTTCGTTATATCCAGAATGATATTAATGATTTGGATAACATATATATCATATATATTCATCATATACATTTATTTATAATATTACATCACATTTAGAGGTAAGAAATGAAATACACCGTTCATGGAGACGGTAAGCCGTACGTACGCATGAACGCTACTTCCATTTCTATTTCGTATTTTCTGGAATGGAATCATAATTATATAAGAGTATATTATAATTCCAGTATAATAACATATATAATATCATTAACTTTATCCTTTAAACATCCCACTTATGGTATTAACGAATCAAATCACTTTCAGGGGGCGGTAGTCCGCACTTCCTAAAATGAAGATATCGTGTTTACCCATAATGGAAACAATAATGGTATGAAATAAATGAAAAATACAGAAGCTTAAGGAAAGAATAAACATATTATATATCATATATAAAAATAGTGACATCATAATGGCCACCTTTTAAGGTGTTAAATGAGTATTGAACAATCATCGCTTCGGGAGGCAGAATTTCGCCATCCACGGAAACCGTATGTTCTTTAACCATTTGATGTAGTTGTGTGAGAGTGTAGATCGAATAAATCTTATAAAAACATCCTAGTATATTTATGATACTGGTTTTGTTACAAAAGAAGTAAATAAAAAGAGTTTAGTGGGTTGGAGAAACAAAATAAAACAAATGAACATGAGAGAATAAATTACCTTTAAAAGTGTAACTCCTTTTGATTTGAGCCTAAAGGCTTCCTTTGAAAGGATTATGACCAAAGGGAATCATCTAGGATGAGGAGAGGGATGTGGAGAGAGTAAATGAGCAGGTTATGGCTGAGCCAAAGTCTTGGGGAGTGTGTGAAATGAGGTAGAGGTGGGGGCCTTTTATAAGAGGAGAGGAGGGGCACTTTTGGAAATCATGAAACTATTATTTTATTTTCAAAAGTGTTTCGAATTTCTAAGGTCCCAAATTGATATATTTCTAAGATAAGATGATAAGGCTTCGAAATATTCCCATCCAATAGGTTTTGGACATGTTTAGGTTTTAGATATTACATTATCTTTCCATTTTATTTAAATCGTTAAATAATGAGGTCATCGTTGCATCATCATGATGTCATAATTAAATTAATTTATTTAATGTCTAAAAATTATAAAAAAAATATCCTGATGTAGGAAATCTTTTTATCTTTCCAAATAGTATTTATAGACAAAATTATGATTAGTATAACCCCTTATAAAAATTGTTTTAGTAAAACAATTTATGTTAGTGTCATTTTCACCTTTATTTTAAAAAAAGGCATTAAAGTCATTATCTCACCCAAGAGGCTCCATAGGGTCCCCTAAATCGACCCATGGGTTGCCTTGATCGGCCATGACTCATCCAATAGGGGTAGGACAAGTGTCATGTTGTTTTCACATTTTTATAATATCATTTTTACCTTAAACTACACTAAATACCACTAATCGCGATTAAGAACTTAATAAGTTACTATTCACCAAAAAATTATTATAATCTCATTGAACCATATTTTACTTCTTAATGACAACAATTTATGTTGGATTTTTGAAAATCAAAACACAATGATGGAAAAATTTCATTTAAACGGAAAAATCAGTTTTTATAAGTACCACTTAGTGGTTTCACTATTCATCAAAAATTGAAGTTTTTCAGAAAATTACCAAAAATTCACCCTAAGCTATATTTGATATTCCGAATTCAAAAATGAAGTCCATTTTACAAAATTCAAAACATATAAGTCACAATAATTAATTTAATAATTAATTTAATAATTAATTCCCGATGTCATGACAAATAGCGTGTTTTTATGAAACAATAAGTATCAAAAGATTAACACCAGTTTAAGTCAAATTTCAAAGTGAAATTGATTCCAATGGCCACCATTGGATTAAATGGTAAAAATATATTATAATTCCACTTCAAAACCAATTCAAAAGATAATCTAATCATATAAATAAATTAGATAAAAAATAGTTTTGATGTAAAATGCAGTATTTTTCACTATTCATTAAAAAATGAACATTGTCTGAAAAATACCAAAAATTCACACAAAGTAAATTTTGATGTCCCAATAATAAAAAATAAGTTTATTTTGACAACATAGCTTATAAAATTTTCAAAATATAGCTTTAAAAATGGTTTTCCATTAAAAGGCAGTAAAACAATCTTTTAAAAATATTAGTGTATTCCATGCTTAAGATTGGATTTATTTTCATTTTAAGCCTCTAAAACAATATCTAGTTCATTAATAGACATAGATAAAAATATCTATTATTCATTACTTACTTGGGATGTTACACATACTCCCCATTAGTAAAAAGTGTCGCGGACTATGGCCCAATGGACACTTTAACTTTAGTTTTATCTTAACTCAAACAATGAAAGACTTGGTTTAATGTAATATTTAATTAAATTATTTTTTTATTATGTATAAATTCCCTTATTTTATCCTTTTATGTTTCTTTTTAATATTAAGTGGATTTTACTTAAGTGATTAACCTTGTGTTGATAAAATATTTACATATAATAATTTTATTTTATCCTATCTGATAATGATTGTTATTTAATTCATTTATTTATGTGATCATGATATAGAATCCATAAAAAGGTAAATAACCACGTAATAAACATAATAAAATATGTGGAATGATTGCAATCATTATAAACTAGTTTTTTTATTTATTAGAAAAAAACTATTGACCTTAAGGTAAAAACTCTATGACTCGGTCTTAGCTAGATTTGGATCATTAAACCTTAGTCTTATGTATCATGTGGGTTTATTTAACCTAATCTCCATCTTGAACCACATATAATCACCTAGTAGCTTTATCCTTACATATACATGTGAGGGGAACCAATGTAATGGTTTACAGAGTTTATATAAAATAAATTGTTAACATACAGGTCCTTACATAATAAGAGGAGGGGATGACTCACAGGACATTATTTTAATTTACTAATAATAATTGTAAAACCACCCATGAAATTATTAAATTTAAATAAATTTAAACCATGAATAGGTCTTCCAAGATCATGATCATCAACATATGAAATGAATATTCATTTAATAAAATATCATCCATTTTAATCATTCTTAATTAAGATAAAATGAACTCAAATTAATTGATTATCTTAATTAATTAATTCATACATTTATCTTAATTTTCATCTAAATGATCCTTGATACTGCCATCCATTTTAATTTTAAACAAATTAAATAGATTTTTTCTATTTAAAAGAGGTCAAGTAAATAAAGTGTACTATAAGGAAACACGGTTTGTACCTGTTCAAACTATCTAACATGATCATTGTCAAGTATTTTTGACTCGCATGGATTATATCATATATTTCATGTTATATAATTACATGTCATATACTATCAATAAATGACACAGAGTCACAAGTTAATTACTTGACATGTAAATTTTTTTATGTATTCGAAGTTCACGGTGTGTAAGGTCCATACCCGATGTGTAGTTATAAATTTTAATAAGGAAATTAATTAACAATTTAATGCATATAAAACCTATCACATGACACCTACTTTTAATAAATGACACACAAAAACATGTTTATTAGGTTTAATAAAGTAATTATTTTATTTTATTTTTTTCGCAAAAATTTGAAGGATACATGGAATATATAAGCCAAATACATATCATGTATGTTGATTTTACATTTACCTATGACACATGCCTAGGGACTGGGTGTGTATGTCAGCTTCATACATTTATGAAGTACATGATGTGTTTGAGAGATACACACTGTGTGACCTTAAAGCTGCATGGTTTTCAATCACACGTGCTGTGTAATAATACATGATTCATCATTGAATACATGTTTTTCATCATGAAAATGTGTGGACTATACTACATGAACACAAGCCACACAAAATGTAGTTTGAACAACCATGCTCAAGCCTCTTTTGGTCAACATGTGGTGTTTAATGACACTACGTATTAAAGCACATGACCAACCGTGTTTTTTACTACTTAGTCTTGGTTCGATGAATATAGGTACATGGTGTGTACCTTAGGGTTACATGTTGTGTATTCCCATGTTATCCATCCCAAAATATCAACATCTATGGATGGGTTCTTTGGATGTTCTTCATGTGTTTTTTGTAGGTTCTTGGTTATATAAATGTGAATGAAGAAGGAAAATTATTGATCTCAATGTTCATATATAATGAATGATTTTATCAAAATGAAAAACTAACAGTAAATTCATATAAAAATAAACCACTAACAAATAATTATAAATTTAAATGAGACTCCTCTGATACCACTTGAAGGTTCTGGACACAATAGAATATCCTATTGGGTTATGGATAACTCGACTTTTATCAATTTCGATGAATAATTTGTAATGTACATGATGATAAACATCACAAGAAATGAATAAAATTTGATGATATCTAAAAAATATCATCATAACCAAGAGAAGGGATTTTTTCATGTTAAATTTACAATTAATTCAATTAAGATAATTTCCTTGGTATTGGTAATTATTTATTCAAAGAAGTTGTTGTCCATACAAACCCTTATTCAATTGTACTATCATTGAATCTGTAAAAACATGGAAACTCCATGTATATTTTTTTAAAACATAAATGGAATTATTACATGTCTGAAAAAATTGACGGCACGAGATTCTGAGCCCTGAAGAGCCCGGAATGGAATTTTAAACTTTTTTTAAGGTACGTTCAGTAAACGTACGGGCAGAATTTTTTATCTTTTGAATTGGTGCTTATAATTGAAATCTAATGGCACCGTTAAACTCATAGCATCAGGATTCTCTTAAGGGATGCTTAACTTGGACCGTAGTAGGTCAGGTGAAAAATATATTTTTACATACTTTTTGAAAGAATAATAAAATAACATAATAGGTTATTTTATTTTTCTACCACCTCTTGAGTGATGGTGGCAGGGTCCACAGGGGTTGTTAAGCATTTAATTAGGGACATTAAATGCCTAGTTATACATAGGTTGTGTAAACACCCCTCGTATGATTAATAAGTTTTATTGATTTCACCAATTAATGAACCATTATTTGAAAGAAGAGTTAAACTTTTAAATTATCCTTTAGATTGTTGAAATGGTGGGGAAAGAAGATTTGGGAAATCATGGGAAAATTCCTGATGAATAATCAAAGAATGAACTTCCCCTCTAATGAATAATGGAGGCTTAAATGATGACGTTAGAGGAATCGATCTGGAAACGACGAATGACAACAGCTTCAACGAACGTGGATTCTTCTTCCACCACCACGACATCTCCTACGAATTTGAGGTAGGGGTGTTTGTTTAAATTCATGTGATTTTTCTTCAATATATAATCTTTGAAAAACGTGATGAATGTGGATTAATCAAAATAAGTTAATCCATGATTCATACGAAATTTTGGGTGGTTTTTGCGGAAGTTTTGGACGGGTCTTATTCTTCTCTCAATGATGTTTGAACTCTCACCCTCGTTATATTGCTAACGCGAGGGTGCGGGCCAACTGAACAAGGATCAGACCCTCTGCCTTTGTTTCTTAGATTTCATTATTCATGTGCTACTGTAAAATATGGCATAAAGATGAATCTGAGAGCCCTGTAGTGTTGGCAGCATCTTGGGAGGCCCGTAGGCACAATCAGAATAGAAAACGGACCACCAGAGCTCACTCGGTGGCCCGCGGAAGCCCCGTTGGTGCGACACCGGTGAAGCGGTGCCGGTGACCAACAATTGGCAGCGGCGGACATGGAGGAAGGCAATGCCTGAAAGCACCACAGAGGACAGAAGGGGGCGGTCTTCCCTGGTTTGACCATGTTGGTAGTGGGCGGCGCGCCGTCGCGCGCTGCGGAGGGAGGTCACGGCTTCGACCCACGATGGAGGAGGACCCGCACCCCACGGGTATCACTAATAGAGGTGACATCACCTCATGGTTACACTGTTTCAAACCGAATGGACAAATGTCTATTCGGGGGGGAGTCAACCCTCGCGCGGCCCGGTGGGTTGCACCCAGCCAAGGTGAGCTGGGTTGGTTAGCAGCCCAGCGGGCCGAGCCTGCTGCAGTCTAGCCTGCTCGAGTCGGCCCAGCCAGTTTTGGGCTAGGCTGAGTCAGACCCAGACCGACTCAGGTTGACCCGAATCGGGTCGGTGGGGCGGGTTGGGATGGTCCAACCAGGTCAGACCGGACCCAGACCCTTTTCGACCCAGTCTCGCTTAAAAGGTTGTATCTCACAAACCAAACGTCCAATTGATGAACCATCTATGGCACTGGAATACTTGAAAGAATACAGTCCTTTTGGGACACTCCACCTGAGTTTTGGATAATGTTGGAGTATGTCCAGGTTGGATCGAACCCGAATCCAACCTGGCCCTCGGTAATAAAACGCTTATAACTCACATATCGGGCGTCCGATTGGAATTCCATTTTTCGCATTGGAACCCTTAAGACATGGTAGTCCTTTGGGTTACTTCTTTTTGGACCTTCGTGGCAGTTGAGGCACGACCAATATCTTGAGGAGCAGATTCTACAGAACTCAAGCCCACTGAGTGTGGGGAATCCTATGGATAATTGTCATTTGGAGACCGGCCCTATGTGGATCAGCATCATAGCGACCCTGTGTGGATCAGCATCATAATGACCATGTGTGGATCAGAATCATGGAGACCCTATGTGGATCAGCATCATAGCGACCATGTATGGATCACCATCATAGTGACCCTATGTGGATCAGCATCCTAGCGACCCTGTGTGGATCACCAGTGCGCGACCCGATGAGGAATATCCTTAGAGCGGACCATCATGTGTCTGTGATATACGAACCTGTGTGGATTGACAATGGAACAACTTCTTCAGGGTTCAGTTGTGAAACTTCCTAATATAATAAAATGATATAGCATAAGATTAGTCATCTTTATTCCTGATCTATGAGTTGTATACCTGGTATAAGCTAACTTTATTTCATTCTTTGTGTTTGATGTCATGATTTGTAGTTTTTATTTTGTAGAATTCTGGGATACCTTCAAGGGTATCGGGGTCCCTACTGGGTATTGTTATACTCACCCCTGCATGGTATTCACTGCACCTTGTTGTGTCTTGTGTAGACGATGAGTAGCATGGATGAGACTTTAGGGAGCTAGGTTCAGGCGGTACATAGAGGTGACTGGTTGACATGGAGAGATGCAGAGATGAGTTGTACCTACCCTTCATCTAGGATCCTTGGTGGACGATCTCAGGAGTTGTTTTCTATTTCAGTTGTATCTTTCATTTGGGCTTGTATTCCATCCCCATTTACTTTCAGTACACACTTTTACTACTATAGTTTTACTATGTGGTTTGCATCTTGTCATGTTCTTGGTTTGTGTGTTTGCAGGCTTAAAGTCAATGGCATACCAATTTTAGGGAAATTACTCTCTAGTGCTAGTCGCTAACCCATGGCCTATGGAAGGTGGTCTTAGGGTAGTCACAGCATGGGCCCCGAGGGAAAGTTCATGAAAAAATGGTATCAGAGTAGTCGGTTCTACTAAATAATTAGGACTTTAATATTTCCAATGGAGCAATGGTGTTATGTTTTTTGAGTGTGGTTTTCAGTTTAGGGAGTCCAGTGTTGGTGTGGCGGCTGATGTATCCATACACTAGGACCCTGAATTCTGATTTCCGACTCGGTGCACAAAAACACTGATTGCATCTGTTTTGGAAATGTTTTACTTTTGATCTCTTTTGATTTAGCTCATAGGGTATCACCTATTGACCGTGGTGCACCTTTTTCTTTTCAAGATGCCTCCACATAGATAGCCAGCTAGGATTTTATGGAGAGTTCACGATGACGGCCCACCAAGTGATGAGGCTTTGGTGTAGGGCCCTCTTATAGAGATAGCACCTTCGAGCGGTGCACCAGCAGCACCACTACCCATTGGTCAGTAATTTCCACCAACCCCACTAGCATATGGTGCACGTCGACTGAGCACATTTCACGAGTGCCAATGGCAGAGACCTCTGAGATTTCAAGTTGAGACGGATCCACATGTAGCTAAGGACTAACAGGAGGTTGTGGCTATATTTTTACGCCTAGTTGGGAAACCAGCAGAGCAGATGGTAATCCTAGCTGTTAGTCTTTTCTAGGGAACGACAGGGAGATAGTGGAGCCTAATGCTCTAGTTACACGACGAGGCAACCCTCACCTGTACGGACTTTGAGATCCTCTTCAGGGTGGAGTTCATTCTAGCAACACTACACTCTATGCATATTCAGGAGCTCCTACACTTACAGTAGGGTAACCTGACAGTGGCCCAGTACTTAGTGACATTCACTGACCTCTCTCGCTACCCCTCTGACATGGTACGAGACCCTTTATTCAGGGCCCGTACCTTTTTTCAGGGTATACGGTGGGAGATCAGAGCTTCAATGATATCACTAAATATCCCAACGCAAGCTGGAGTACTCGAGTGAGAATTGTTGGTGGAGAGCTTCTTAGCTGAATAGGCACCGACGGTGAGAGCCACCACAAGACAATAGGTAGCCGAGTCATCTGTAGCAGGTAGTAAGCAGATGATGTAGAGGTCTAAGTGGTCCAGACCTTCTGGAGGACAAGCCCAGGATGTAGGTTCGGAGGTGCGGAGCTCACGAGGTAGAGCAGACCAGTAGAGTAGTAGAATGTGCTTCATGTGCTGTGGATATGGACACATGGCTCGCAATTGCCCGATTCGTCATACCGACGATCAGCAGATAGTCGAGGGACCGCTGAGGAAGAGGCAAAGATTCGAGCGAGGAGGTCCATAGGGCGGAAGATGTGGCAGAGGAGCAGTTCATGCAGTAGGCGGTGGGAGGAAATTTAAGGTTCTACCGCCACCACCTCCAACAAGTCCACCCCGACCTCATGGAGTAGAGAGACAAGGATGAGCTCAGCTTTAGGCAGCTAAGGCCTACGACCACGGTGCTCCAGAGATGATTCGAGGTACTATCTGTTTCTACTTCACCCTAGCTGCAGTACTTGTAGACATAGGTTCCAGTCATTCTTTTATTTCCATGGATCTCGTTCATATCTCATATATTTCGGTAGATCCATTGGCTAGATCCTTATGATTGGAGACTCATATAGGAGAGGATTTGACAATTATGCACTGGTACCGGCAGTGTGAGATTACTCTAGGAGGTGAGAGATTTTTCTAGGATGTTCTAGTAGAAGTGTCGAGGCCTTACGATGTCATCTTGGTTATGGACTAGTTATCCACAGTCCATGCTCATATTGACTATTTTAGGCGCAAATTATGGTGTGTCCACGAGGATGGGACCAGGTTTTCCTTCACCGGTGAAAAGGGAACCTTTAAATCTCAGTATAGACTTTCCCAGAGGAGGGTGCATCCAATCACACATCAGTTTTCTAGACATACCCTCAGATAAATTGACGATAAGATTCCAAGATATCCTGTAATGGTGGACCAGTATTCTGATATCATTCTTGAGGATGTTCTGGGACTACCTCCTCGTAGAGAGGTATACTTCTACATCGACCTGTACCCCAGGACGACACCGATATCTACTCCATCATATCGGATGGCTCCCACGGAGCTTCATGAGTTATGTGTGTAGCTGGAGGACTTGTAGAAAAAGGGGAACATAAAGCCTAGTGTTTCTCCATGGGAATCCCTAATTTTGTTCACCAAGAAGGAATATGGGAGTCTGAGGCTTTGTGTGGAAAATCAGTGCCTGAACTAGGTGACCATGAAGAACAAGTATCTACTCTCGAGGATTGATGATCTCTTCGACCAAATGAAGGGATCTCAATGGTTTACAAAGATAGACCTCATATCATGCTATCATCAGCTCAGGGTATGAGATGAGGATGTACCGAAGACGACCTTCAGATGCTGGTATGGCCACTATGAGTTCTTGTTAATGTCTTTCGGCATGACCAACTCCCCTGCAGTGTTCGTGGGACTCATGTACTGGATCTTTCAGCCTTACCCCGATTGCTTCATGGTGGTATTCATTGATGACATCTTGGTTTACTCAGCTATGGAGGAGGAGCTTTCCACTCACCTGCAGATAGTTCTTGTTAGGACCAAACGGGGCCTAGATACCCTGAGAGGGGGGTGAATCAAGGTATGGATATTCTATTTCAAAATTCTTCCTGCCCCACTGGATCTTGACCTCTATATTATAAGGGTCACTTTGTTTTATCCTATGTTGTTAACATTTATCTTGTCATTTCCTTATTTATCTGATAAGTATGCTTTGGATGCAATGTAGGGAAGCAAGCAGGAATATACAAAGATTTTTACTTGGTTCACCCTCACTGGGCTATGTCTAAGGAGTATACAACGGTGATGTCCCATTGTACCAAATCCACTAAATCTCACTGAAAATTTACAATGTTCAGGCTAGATCACTTCTATGCCCAGGCTCACTGCCTTTATAATGTTTAGGGTCAGCTCACTACTTTCCCAAGGGTCACTCCATGTTCCTCTATCTCTGGATCATTGTTTGTTGAAAGTATCACCTTCTTCCTCTTATTTTTCTCACTACTCTAGAAAGGATCCCCACACGTTTTATTGAATTGTAGTTCCATTAATTATCTCTAATGAATTATGCATCCTTAACTATTTATAGATTCTCTGTTGATGCCCAACTTTCACTCGCAAATGAATCTCACTTGGCACCAGAAGTACCGGGCAACCCCAATTTTTACGTGCAGCCTTCACTGGGCCTTGCGCATAATTTTCTGATTTTGCGTGAAATCCACTTTCCACGCAACACCTCTTTTATGCGAAACCAATTCTTTTACATGCATCAACCTTCTTTTATGCACAACCTTTGATTTGCACGCAAACAATTCTTTTACGTGCAAGCTTATCATTTTCGCACAACTCCCTTGTGCACTCCAATTTTGCACACCAGAGCTCAGATACTCTCTAAGTCTTGAGCTTCTTTGAATGAGGGGGTCACTTCATATTTATAGGAAAAATTGATTCCTGCGTGAAAAACACTCCTTGAGCGCGTAATTCACTTTGAACATGAAAAACTCATCTTCCGCGCAACATTTTTTTTCGTGCACTACTCCAATATTTCACGCACCTCATGCCTTTGCCAATTTTCAAGCTTCTGATCTCAAAACACCTCTTTCGTGAAAAACACTAATCCTCTATTTTGGGCATCATGCTAATATTTCGCACACCTCTTTCCTTTTTCGGGAACCACGCAAATATTTCATGCACCACTTTCTTTTTTCGCACACCACCCAAATATTTCATGCACCACTTTTCTTTTTCAAACACCTCTGTTTCCCAAAAACACATCTCTCCATTTTTCAATTTTTAGGTCCAAAAATTTGGCAAACACTGGAAAATGGAACCACCGTGTATTTGCACTTTTTGAACCACCTCCAGTTCATCCATTCCATTGTTGAGGTTCTTCTATCAAACATGGATATCCAAAAACATCTCTTGAACCCAACAAATCACTATGTAAACCCCATTTGTCAACAAATTATACATCATGGTCTGCTTTGTGAAAAAACACAACATAGAGCCCCACTTTTTCAACAAACATGATCACCTCAAAAATGCTTCAATGATACCTAGAGGTATTTTTTCCAAAAATCTCCCCCTTTAGGTTTGTTTACACCTCCTTTCATAATGATTATCTGCACTTTGATACCTCATTAAAGCTTCTTCCAGCCGCTACCACCATTCACCTCTTGTGATAAAGATAGCGATCAAAGATTTACTCAACATATACTCTAATTACACATGAGAAATGATCGGCATGAGAAATAAGATTAAATGAAAAATTCTTTAATGAATCACTTCATTTCTGACACCAACTGTTGACACCCGACTGATACCATTTACAAAACTGATACCAATTGTTGTTATCACACTGATACCAATTGGTGATAGTTGGATGCCTTATGACACCATTCCAACACCACTCTTATGCTTTTATCATGATCCTCAGCTATCATGATATCTATTATTTGATCAATCACTTATAGAATCATCAGATTTTAAAACTCTCCCCCTATCACATTTCTCTCCCCTTATCGCACTACCCCACCTGTTATCTTCTCCCCGTGTCTTTGACTAATAACTTTTCTCCCTTATTTAGCCACACTTTCTCCCCCTTGAGGAGTCACTATATATCCCCCTTTGTCAACAAATCCAAAGGTCACTCCTCTGTGGTCTGCAATAGAGTAGAGAACACATATCAGCACATTAGGGAAAACACACCATACCTCGGGGAGAGGGGGTACCACATCCACACTTTTTCATGTTAGGGGATTTGACTAGACTCCCAGAGCCATCCGATGACTCTCAAATGCATCCTTGGGTAAGGATTTTGTTAGAATGTCCACAACCTGTAGCTCTGTAGGCACATACTTTAACTTCACTATCCCTTGATCAACCTTCTCCTTGATAAAATGATACCTTATCTCAATGTACTTCATCCTTGAGTAATGGATGGTATTTTTACTGAGATTTATAGAACTTGATTTATCACAATGTAATATGATCAGAGACTTCTCTTCAGCTCCCCTATCATCAAGCTGCTACTTCATCCACAATAATAATGTGCAAGCATGAGTGGCTGTAATATACTCAAATTTTGTGGTGCTCAATGAAATTTAATCTTGCTTCTTGATTATCCAATAAATACACAATCCATCAAAATAGAAAACACCTTTTAATGTTGATTTTCCTTCATCAGCTGAAATGGCCCAATCAAAGTATTCTTTTAACCGCAATCAAGTGGATTTCCCTGGGATTACTCTGATATCTCACTACTTGACATGTGGCGAATAAAATTTCAGGTCATGTCACTGTTAGATACAGTAGACTTCCAATTATTTCCCTATATTATGTGATATTAACCACCTTTCCATCATTATCTTTTGACTCTTTCATCCAGGTTGCAACTAGAGTCATCATCTCCTTGGAATTTTTAATTCCAAATCTCCTCAGAACCTTCTTTTAATATTTCTGAAAACCACCTTCACTATGCTTCATTAGAAACTAATATTCTTCAAATACTAATCCAACAATGATTACCATTATCTTCTGACAACTCAATATTCAATTCTTCTTTTATAATCCCATTAAAAAATGCGGACTTATCATGAATCTGGAACACTTTGAACTTTTTTTGCATTATAATGGATAAGAATAATCAAATTGTCTCCATCCCTCATCTTCCATGTCTGCCCTGGAACTGTCTGATTACCAGTTATATCTTTCAAGCCAATTTCATCTCAGCTCTTCGACTTTCATACTGATATGGATTTTCCTTACTCATGGTCATTATCAGTGTCTACTTCTGAATTAGCATTTTCCACTTCTACTCCCCCTGAGTCTCTTACCATTTCATCCCTTAAAATAGAAAACTTGTCACTGTGTCATTGTTCAATAACGTCATTTATTTCAACTACTTTTCTCATACTCTTATTGAAACATCATTGATATTATCTCGCATCTTCTTGGTATCCTGAAAACAGTCAGATGATACCATAATGTTGGAAAAAAATAGATAATTATGAAATACATGAATGTTGTTTCTTCTCCCACAATATTTCTTCTCTCGATCTTCTCTCGATAGACAACACCTGAGTTGGGTCATCCAATTGTTTCATTGATGGATCTTGCATCTGATTATGTTATTTCATGCTCGCCCTATGTTATGAAACACTTTATATGGTTAGGCCCACTGTTTTGAACCACAATCATTCTTCTCCTCCTACATCATTTATTCTCATTTGGCACTTGGTATTGAGCCATTAACAAAATCTATAAGCCTACTGAGTCAGAAATCTATGTAGGAAATCAAAGATAAGGTTAATAACACAATCACTTTCTATTGTGCTTAGTTTCTCCCTTTCTTCTTCATGTATGGTGCCTAATTTGAATCAATTGAAACTCTGGATCATATCACCTCATCACTTCGCATCTTTAAATTCCACTTCCCCTTGGATTGTATCTCCCTAAAACCTAAAAAACATGAATCATCAGTTAACAAAATTTAAAAACATAGGGAGATGGGCCTTTCTGGATTCTTCAAGATGAGGATTGTAGTTTAACCTCATGGGTCATCCCTTTGATTTTTTCTTGCATAGCATCACACTCCTTCCTTTCCTACTCTAACAGGCTAGATAACTCCAACTATTCTGGCCATATGACTAAGAATTCATTTCCCACATGCTAATACTTTTTTGATATTTAGGTTATGCAGGCTTGGCCTTTCTCACACTGTGGGGTTTAAACCTACTAGTATAAATTTCTTTACATTATGTCCCACCAATATGAAATTTCCCTTGATTACTTATCTAGGTAGGAATATCTATACTTTTCATATTCCCTTGATTCTTTCACCATTACAGGGATCTTCCACTTTCCTCCACTTCTCAATGTGGCACACAACATGTGTATTTTTCAATGCATTCTTTGTTCATCTTTATTTTACCAGATATCTGATTCACCACACTATTTTGAGCTGGTGGTAGGTCCTCCACTGAACATACATTCTTCTTACTCACAACTGTATCATCTCCTCCCTTTTTCTTCCAGATTTGTTCATGTTCTTTCTGAGTGATCTATTGTGAGTGTGACAGAGGAGGTGACTGATACACATTTTATTCAGCTCCTTGTGATACCCCTGAGGCTCTAAGCCTGTTCTTCAACTTACCATATTGTCTCCTAGTGTATAATTTCTCATTGTGCATCACTGGAGTTAAGAATATATTTTAAAATTCTTTTTCCTTTCTTTCTTTCTTATTACTGTAATATCTTTCCAAATGCCCATTATTAGAACATGTAAAACATTTTCCATCAAAGGCATACCTCATTTCATCATTTCTCGGTAGATATGTCATTGTAGCTTGAGTTCCTCCTCCGATTTTGAGCTCTTGATCTTCCTCACACATACTCATGGTGTGTCTCATTCTACCACAGTAATAGCATCTAATGAATGCTTTCCTATGAGAGACTCTTATTTCTAATTTGTCATGACACTTCTTCCTATCATGCATAAGAGTGAGATCATCACATCCAATTCTATATTTTCCCAAAATGGATGGCCTTTGGGATGATAAAATCCTTTCATGCTTCTCCTATGATGTAGCATATTTGACTTTTATTTCATCATCACCTGCCTAAGGATAATCAAATAGTAAGTGCAAGGCATCCTTCAACTTGGGCTTGTTTTTGGAATTTGATTTCTCCAATTCATTCTTGACTTATTCTATTTATTCTTCCAACTTTTGAATATTTATATCCCTTGATTCAAGTTGGGTATCAAGTTATCTCTTGAGAATCTTCCCTTTACTCGTCTCATCTTCCAATTCTCGTGTAAACTTTTCTAAGATATCACATTGCTCCTTCACTTTCAATTTTTCCTGAGCAATAGAATCAGAACAATATAAATTCTCTTGTTGTAGCCTTTGATTATCCTGAATGAGTTTAGATAGTTGTGCAGCTAGATCGTCATTTTTGGATTTCAGAATCTGAATTTCATCTGACTTTTGATTCTTTCCCTTGTCATTAGCTTTATGTTTTTCTCTGTTTGAAGATATCTTTTTCAGTTCTTCATCTTGAGAATCATTCTTCTCCCTCAGATCAGTGGCCACTTCAATAAGCCTTTTATTTAATCCTCTTAGATTTTTAACCTCAATTTTAATTTCTTGGATCCGTATTTCTTTAAATTTCATCTCTTCAACCAATTTTTGATCCAATTCCTTTTCCTTGTGGACAACTACAACTTTTCAAATTCTTGGAGTTTCTTCAACATCAGTGGTTCTAACATCACTTGGAATATCAGGTTCTTCACTCATTCCTTCATCATCATTGTATGAGTAAGTATTTTCACTATATAAATCATCCAAACCATTCTTCTATTCACTACATGAATCCTTTAACTGAATCACACTCTTTCTATTAACACTTACACACTGGGGAATTTCACAATTCTTCTGCTTCTTCTTTGAAGTTATTCCCTTTTCCATGGCACACCGAGATAAGATCGTATTTATTTAACCACACGAATTGACTACACCAAGTCAGAGTAAACAAATATAATAAAAGAAACATATCCCTATGATACCAATTGTTAGGACCAAAAGGGGCCTAGATACCCTAAGAGGGGGGGGTGAATCAGGGTATGAATATTCTATTTCAAAATTCTTCCTGCCCCACTAGATCTTGAACTCTATATTATAAGGTTCACTTTGTTTTCTCTTATGTTGTTAATTTTTATCTTGTTATCTGATAACGATTCTGTGGATGCAATATAGGGAAGCAAGAATGCAGACACGGTGATTTTTACTTGGTTCACCCTCACTGGACTATGTCCAAGGAGCATACAACGATGATGTCCCATTGTACCAAATCCACTAAAGCTCACTGCCAATTTACAATATTTGGACTAGATCACTTCTATGCCCAGGCTCACTACCTTTACAATGTTTAAGGTTAGCTCACTACTTTCCCAAGGGTCACTCCCTGTTCCTCTCTCTCTCTGGCTCACTTCCGGTAGAAAGGATCACCTTCTTCCTCTTCCTTTTCTCACTACTCTGGAAAGGATCCACACATAGTTTATGGACTTGTAGGTCTATTCATTTTCTCTAATGAATTCGGCATCCTTAACTGTTGATAGATGCTCTGTTGATGCCTAACTTTCACCCGTAGACGAATCTCACTTTGAACGAGGTGTACCGGGCAACCCCAATTTTTAAGCGTAGCCTTCACTGGCCCTTGCGCATAATTTTCTACTTTTGCATAAAATCCACTTTTCATGCAACACCTCTTTTACATGCAACCAATTCTTTTACACATAACATCCTTCTTTTACGTGAAAATTTTTCTTTGAGCTCAAAAAATTCTTTATGCATAAATTTATCTCTTTTGCACAACTCCCTTGTGCACTCCAATTTCATGCGCCAAAGCTCAGATACTCTCTATGACTTGAGCTTCTTTGAATTTGGGAAGTCACTTCATATTTATAGGAAAAATCAACCCCTACACAAAAAACCCTCCTTGAGCATATAATTCACTTCGAGCATGAAAAACACATCTTCCGCGCAACATCGTTTTTCACACACTTCTCCGATATTTCGCATACCTCATGCCTTTTCCAATTTTTGAGCTTCTAATCTCGAAACACCTCTTGTGTGAAAAACACCAATCCTCTATTTCAAGCACCACACTAATATTTCGCGTGCCAATTTCCTTTTTCACGCACCACACTAATATTTCACGCACCACTTTATTTTTTCGCACACCACATAAATATTTCATGCACCACTTTCCTTTTTCACGCACCTCCTTTTCCAAAAACACATCACTCCATTTTCCGATTTGCAGGCCCAAAAATTTGGCAAACACTGGAAAATGGAGCCACCTTGTATTTTCTCTTTTTGAACTGCCTCTAGGTCGTCCATTACTTTGTCGAGATTCTTCTATCAAACATCGATATCTGGCAACATCTCCTGAACCCAACAAATCACCATGTAAACCCCCTTTTTCAACAAATTATACAACATTGTCTGCTTTGTGAACAAACACAACATGGAGGCCCACTTTTTCAACAAATATAATCACCTCAAAAATGATTCAATGATACCTAGAGGGGGGGTTTCCCAATAGTTCTAGATACACTTTGAGAGCACCAGCTTTATGGTAAGCTCTCGATGTTTCAGTTCTGGATATGAGAGGTCTGCTTTTTGGGACACATTATCTTTGAGGATGGAGTTGCATTGGATTCGGGAAAGATAGAAGCAGTTCTTACTTGGGATCCACCCAAGAGTGTGAACGAGGTGTAGAGTTTCTTGGGGTTGGCAGGGTACTACCAGAGGTTCGTACATGATTTTTCCAGAGCTGTGACACCCTTGAAAACCTTGACTAGAAAGGGACAACCCTTCATGTGGATGGATAGATGCCAGCATAGTTTTTAGAAGATGAGGCAGAGACTGATGAGTGCCCCCATCTTGAGATTACCAGAAGAGGGCGTTCGGTATGTAGTCTATTGTGACACATCAGGGACTGAACTAGGATGTGTCCTGATGTAGGATAAAGCATTGATCACCTATATCTCACATCAGCTGAAATAGCATGAGCAGAACTATGATACCCATGACCTAGAGTTAGTAGGAGTGGTCTTCACCTTGAAGATGTAGAGACACTACTTGATGGGTGAACAGTTTATTGTCTACTCTGACCATAAGAATCTCAAGTATATCTTTTCACAGAAGGACTTGAACCTGATACAATGATTATGGATATATTTCCTCCTGGACTATGACTTTGAGATAGTCTATACTCCCAGGAATGGAAACGTGGTGTCAAACGCACTCAGCAGGAGGTATGTTCTACAGTTGATAAGTGAGGTGACAGAGCAACTAGTCATGTTTCATTTATCCTTCATGGATAGTGATGGAGAATCTTACCTCTAGTCTATGACAGTTACTACCCCACTCCTTCAGCGAGTCAGGGAGGCACAACTTAGGGATGCAGACTATGAGGCCCGACGTTCTGAGATATCCTCAAGACAAGCTCCTGATGGATTTTCTAAAGGTGGGGAGAACGTCATCCTCTTCAAAGGACACACCATGGTACTGGTGATGCTATGGTAGGAGGTGTTTCGATTTTTTCATGCATCCCCTTTGGTGGTACATCCTCATGTGGAAAAGATGTACCAGGATCTTCAGCGTCAGTACTAGTGGATAGTGATAAAGAAAGCAGTGGTGGTGTTCATATCATGATGCCTCACTTGTTAGCAATTGAAGGCTGAGCATCAGGTTCTAGTAGGCTTAGCACAACCAGATGAGGTACTGAAGTGGAATTGGGATGGTATCTCCATGGAGTTTGTGACAGGGCTACCACGTACGTCTTGGGGCCATGATTTCATCTGGGTGATCGTTAACTGACTCACCAAGTCGGCCCACTTCCTACCCATCTGAGAGCAGGGATCAGTAGAGGTCTTGAGACGTCTCTATGTAAAACAGACTGTATGGCTTCATGGGGTTCTATTGATGATCGTCTCAGATAGCGACGCTCATTTTACATCCTGCTTGTGGAAGGTATTACAGCCAGCGTTTGGGACTCAGCTACGTTTGAGCACCGCCTTCCATCTTCAGACAGATGGTCAGACAGAGCGGACCATACAGACACTCGAGGAAATGCTTTATGCTTATGTCCTTTATTTTGGATGTAGTTGGGAGAACCACCTGCCACTAGTGGAGTTTTCATACAACAACATTTATCAATCCACCATCGGCATGGCTCTATTTGGGTCCCTGTACAGGCGACCATGTAGATTACCTCTATACTAAACAGACCCAAGGGAGTCATCAATTATGGGTCTAGAGTTGGTACGATCTACCACTGAGAAGGTGAAAATCATCCATGTGAGGATGAATACTACACAGAGCCAGAATAAGTCTTATTCCAACAGGAGACAGAGACCCTTGGAGTTCGAGGAGGGAGATTATGTCTTCCTACGGGTCTCACCCTGATGAGGATTGTGGAGATTTGGCCAGGGAAGCAAGCTATATCCGAGGTTCGTCCGACCTTTTCAGATCCTCAGTAGAGTAGGTGATGTGTTGTACCATCTAGCTCTTCTCCCAAAGATGCACCATGTGCATAATGTTTTCCATGTGTCGCAACTGAAGAGGTACGTGCATTGTCACGAACCGAATCTGGTCGCCGCCAAAACCGGCACCAAACCTAGCCCGTGACATGACCCAAAGGGTGTTCCCTATCCCCATGTGCTGGCACAAGTGTCCAGGTATCATTAATTTAGGTTTGGGAATGATTTACCCGAGTATGAAATCATAAATCATTAAAAACAATCAATAAACTGAATCTGAAAAATTTATACCAAAGGATGTTTACACAAAAACCAGAACTGAATAAATTGGATTAGAGTCAATAAAATATGTCTATAAATAAATTAAAACATTAAAAAAACAACCACCAAGACTCTACACAACAAGGGGTCATCACCCCCGAGCCGTCTCCACAACACCGCACAGTAGGAGGGGGCTAACAACCTGAACCGCCTTCACCTGAGGCCTTACCTTTACCCGAGTAAAACATAAAAAATTCTACTTACAACCAAGGGGTGTAAGTAGGCTATGATCCTAAGCCCAATAAGATACCACCCAATGATTCCAAAGTGCAAGCAATATAAGGTGATGAAGCAAACAGTTTTAATTCGTAAAGAAAAATGACGATGAAATTCCAAGAAATGAAACTTCCATTTAAAAAAATGTTTTCAAACTAGAATTTATAGAATGTTAACATATCTAAATGGAAATTATAGATACTGTAATGTAATGAAAAAAAACACCCAAATACAAGGGTAAATACTAAAAATTCAGTGAGCAACAAACCAGGAACACCCCTAGGCACTAGGTTGTCTCGGGCCCTATGTACCTCGTACCTCGGTGTAAAGAAACCATAGTAAAATCCACTCTCGTGCACGAGCCACTAGTAGGGAACATAACCACAACATAGTGGTTTCCAATCATTATCCCCATAGTTTAGTTAGAGTTGTCGTTATCCAAATGCTAGGTGAAACAGGGACAACACCCATCCGGTCCACTAGCCGTACTAGTACAAATCTGCCCACCTAGGTACCTAGGTTTCCCCTTTTGTGCTCAAACAATTTCAGCATGAAAAATAAATAAATTTTCAAATAAAACACCACTACTGGTCACACAAAATAAATACAGCATCTATCACATTTTTATACCACTTAAAACACACAATAAAACACTTTGATTTTTAATAAAACAATTCCTCAAAATCACGTACTGTTTTGCACAAACAAAACACCTTGAGAACACTAATTGAACACTATGTGCACATTTTTGAATTAAAAAAACATAAATGGCATCCCAATACATTTAAATTAAAACATAAAATCATTTTTAGGGAAGCCTCATATGGTTCAAGAAGTGACATCATTGTAAAACCTCCATTTTTACACAACACGGCTCTTAGAAATTCATGTGTTTCACAAACACCATTAAAACAAACTTTCACAGAAACAAACACATGGGACAATCATCAAAACAGTATTTTCAGTCCTATTAAAGTTCATTAAAATCACCTAATTACTTATAGGTCATCCCAAAATGAACCAATAAAATATTTCAATGAAAAACCCCCAATTTCACCAAAAATTGGAACTTAAAATTCATTTGCATTATAAATGCAACTAAAACCAATTTTTACAGAAACATTGAAGTGAAATAAACATTAATGTACCATGAACATAGCAAGCTAATTCACAAAAATTTCACGCACAATGGAATCACCTACCAAAGTAACAAAACCCTTGAATCTCCATGCGAAAATCAAACGCACCACCGCCGCACCTCAAGGAAAGTAAACCAGACCTAAAGCCAGAATTTAAGACCATGAAACACAATATAAAACCCTAATTTTTAAACCCTACTTTCTGGACATTATGAACCTCAATGATAAGGGAATAAACCATAAGTACATTGGATGTAACCCTAAACGAATTGAAAGAAGAAAGAAGGAGAACAACTTACTTAAAATATCTTGTAGAAATCTCCCCCAACAATACCAGTATCGGATTTTAAAAATACTCAAACCTTCAAGGGAGGTTCTAATAAGTATAAGGATATCATTTAGTAATTTTAATGGGGGAAAAGAGTAAAAATTGAGAGAGTTATGAAGGAATGAACTTACCTCTTCAAATCTGGATGATTTGAGGAATCCTATGAAGTTCGACACCAAATCACGATTAACCAGAGCTCCAAAGAAGGGGGGAGAGAATGGTCGCGCACTTGGGTTCAGTGGGATTGGGCTCCACTTGGAATCACAGATAAATCCCAAAAATTGAATAAGTTATAACATAATCAAAATTTATTTTTAAAACAGGAATTGAGATTTTGGGCAGGACCAACCCCTTAGATAAAAACCCAAATAAACCCTGGTTATGGATTTGTAAAAGCTCCAAATTACTTTGGTGGTGTTAATAGGTTAGGGGATGTCAAGTAAGAATTTTAATGGATGAAAAATGTTGAAAAATGAAAAAGTTATAAAAGATACAAAATTTATTTTTTAATCTGAAATTGGGCTCACGGTTTGGCCCAATTCATGAATACTCATCTATTCCTCCCTAAAACCTAGGGAAACTCCCAAAAAAAAGCAAGGATGTAAATTAAATGAAAAATATCTTTAAAATATGTCTTTTATGTGACATTCATGATCCATCACACATTATTGTTTGGGGCGGGCTAGACATTGACGAGGGGGAAACATTCGCGAAGTTCCTGGTGGAGATAGAGGATCGACAGGAGTGAGTCCTACATGGGCGTTTGATTCCTCTGGTGTGAGTTCGGTGCTAGCTCGGAAACCTCCAGGAGAGAACATGGGATCTGGAGGCTCAGATATATGCTCAGTACCCCTTATTTATTTACCTAGATTTTGTTGTATCTTTCAAGGATGAAAATCCCTAAGGTGGGGAGAATGTAAAAACCTGAAAATTCCATGTAAATTTTTTTAAAAATTAAATGGAATTATTAAGAGTTTTTGAAAATTGATAGCCGGAGATTCGGAGACCCGTAAATCCTAGAATGCAATTTTGAACTTTTTTTATGGTATGTTCAGTAAATGTATGGGCGGTGTTTTATATCTTTTGAACCGGTGCTCGAAATTGAAATCTGAGGGCACCGTTGAACTCACAGTACTAGGATTCTCTTAAAGGATGATTAACTTCGACCACAGTAGGTCGGGTAAAAAAGATAGTTTTATAGTATTTTTGAAAGAATAATAAAATAACATAATATGTTATTTTATTTTTCTACCATCTCTTGAGTGATGGTGGTGGGGACCACAGAGGTGGTCGGGCATTTGATGAGGGACATTAAATTCCCGGTTAAACATAGGTTGTGTAACCACACCCCATATAATTAATAAGGATCATTAATTACACCAATTAATGAACAATTAATTTAAAGGAGAGTCAAACTCTTAACTTATCCTTTAGATTATTAAAATGGTGGGGAAAGGAGATTTGGGGAATCGTGGGAGAATTCTTGACGAAGAACCGAAGAACGAACTTCCCCTGAAATGAATAATAGAGGCTTAAATGATGACGTTGGAGGAATCGATCTGGAAATGACAAACGTCGATGGTTTCAGTAAACATGGATTCTTCTCCCACAACCGTGACATCTCCTACGAATCTGAGGTAGAGGTTTTTGTTTAAATTCATGTGATTTTTCTTCAATCTATCATCCTTGAAAAACATGACAAACACAGATTAATAAAAATAAGTAAATCTGCGATTCATATGAAATTGTGGGTGGTTGTTACAGATGTTTTTAATGGGGTTTAGTATTCTCTCGATGATGTTTGAACTCTAACCCTTGTTATATTGCTAACGCGGAGGGCGTGGGCCAACCAAACAAGGCCCGAACCCTCTGCCTTTGTTGGTTTGATTGCGTTATTCATGGGAAACCAGAAAATATGGAGGCAAGATGAATCCGAGATCCACACAGTGTTGGCAGCATCCTGGGAGGCCCATAGGTATAATCGGAAAGGAAAACGGACCACCAGAGCTCACCTGGTGGCCCGCGAAAGCCCCATCGGCGGGCAGCGGCGCCCGAAGGCGCCGCGACAGACAGCAGGGGTGGGCGGCACGCCATCGCATGCCGCGGATGGAGGTTGTGGCTTCGATCCATGGTAGAGGGGGACCACCGTCCTGCGGGTCCTGCTAACAAAGGGGGCAGCTCCAGGTGGCACCACCATTGTAAACCAAACAGACGAATGTTCATTCAGAAGGGGAGACGACCCCCGCACGGCCCGGCGAGACGGGCCCGTCCACGGCTCAGCTGGTTTTGTCCAGGCCAACCGATTTGGGCTAGGCCGGGTCGACCCAGTTTAGGCAGATTGGGTCGGACTAGACCCAGACCCATTTCAACCCAGTCTCGCTTAAAAGGTCGTATCTCACAAACCATAAGTTCGTTTGATGAACCGTCGGTGGCGCTGGAATCCTTGGAACAAGATGATATTTTTGGGATACTCCACTTGAGTTTTGGATAATGTTGGAGTATGGATGGGTTGGATCGAACCCAAATCCAACCGGGCCCTTAGTACTAAAATGCTTATAACTCACAGACCGGGCCGATTGACGTGTTTTCTATCGCATTGGAACCATTAAGACATGAAGGTCTTTTGGGTTACTCCATTGTGGAACTTTGTGGAAGTTTAGGCATGACTGATATCTTGAGGAGAAGATTCTACGGAACTCAAGTGCACCATGTGCGGGGAATCCTGTGGACGGGTGTCAATTGGAGAGCAACCCTGTGTGGATCAGCATCATAGAAACCCTATGGGGATTAGAATCATAGCAACCCTATGTGGATCATCATCCTAGAGAACCTGTGTGGATCAGCAGTGTGCGACCCGACGAGGACCAGCCTTAGAGCAGCCCATTGTGGATCAGCGACATGTGACCCTACGTGGATCGACAACGGAATAACTTCTTCATGGTTCAGTTGTGAAACTTCCTAACAGAATAAAATGATATAGCTTAAGACAAATCATATTTATTCCTGATCTCTGAGTTGTATACATGGTATATGATGACTTTATTTTGTGCTTTATGTTTGAGTCCATGCTTTGTGGTTTTTCCATTGTGGAATTCTAGGAGACCTCTAGGGGTCTCAGGGTCCTTACTGGGTATTGTTATACTCACCCCTGTACGGGCTTCGCCGCCCCTTGTCATGTCTTGTGCAGATGGAGAGCATCTTTGCTAAGACTTTAGGGAGGCAAGACCAGGAGGTACATGTGTAACGCCCTGACCCTAGATTCCAAGAGTCGTTTCATTATTTTAATACATTAACGTGATTACAAGGAATCAAGTCCCGAAAGACTGATCAGTTTAGAAATCTTGGAAAATAGATTACATACATGAACGTTACATTACACTTTCCAACATACAACATAAAAAACAATCCTTTGATAATGCCATTGTTACCTTAGCTTAACCCTACATCTTAAACATAAAAAACTTCTTGGGATCCTGGGAAAATAAAACATAAAAAAGGGGTGAGCTCAAACGCTCAGTAAGGGTAAGCAATACAGCGGAAGATAACATAAATATTAATCATGGTGAATAATTGAAAACACATTACTTTACTAGTAATAAACACGAACACTTTTATGGAAGTAGTATGAGTTTAGTAAATGATGCCATAATAAAACATAATCATGGTTATTCTACTAGTCGAATGATCACATGAACCATCAATATTATTTTCATAATAAGGTAATGCATAATGCCAGACATTCGAAAACATTTTTTCAAGGCCTCGGCCAAGACGTCTAATACTGATTAAGGCCTCGGCCAAAATCATATATCAAATTGGGAAAGGCCTCATCCAATTCCATGTCTAGTTGTCTCATGAGACATACCGATGCATCTAGGAGCTATAGCGGGCTCCACCTGTCACTTACTAAGTCCAATATATTCCTCATATGAAAAGGTTGAAATATAACATAAACATTCGTATTAAAACATGCATACGAAATGTCAATACTTTAACCATAAACCATGAATGGTATAAAAATAAAACATCCACAATCAAACATATCACAAAACCTTCAATACAATATGGAAGATTTGTATTATAATTAATTGAAATCAAACAAGTATAAAATCTATCAAAGGATGTTGACATAGATGAAATCAAAACTATTTGAGAGAAATATCTCTTTCTTTTTTGAAATCATTTAAAGTTGCATATTTATAAAAGAAAACATTTATTTTAAAAATATTCTTATAAGAATGTAAGGGAATATTTGACGATGTTATAATGGTGGAGAATAACTGTACCCACCGTATAAGTTAAAAAAACATTCTTACCTTAATTTTGTCGAAAAGGTCATAAAGTACCTTGTTTGGAAAACAACTGAAAGATTTCTTTCAAAACATATAAGTTCAAATAAGGGTATAAATTAATTTAACTCACTTTCTAGTAAATAGTAAAAATGTTTTGAAATACATTTTTAAGAAACATGGATGTGGATGATAAGGAGGTCCCAGTATATACTTACGTAAAAACAACCTCAGATAATAAAAAGATTGTAGAATTAACCATTACCTTGTACTTTTCCTTGGTCGAGGGTATGTTAATGTAACACCCCAGGTAAATAAAGAATATGACATTTCATATTTATCCATATTTGTGAATAAAATATTTAAATGACTTTAAAGGGGACGCTATGCTCGATGGCGTACCCAACACGCAACAACGAGTTTCTTGGGAATCTTTCGTTGCACTCTAATAATAAAATAATATTATTTTAAATGGTAGTTAACATGTAGCCGTTTTAATGGCGGGAATGGATAGAAATAACTAAAATATGATTATATATGTTTTTAAATGTTTTTACATTTATCCAATAAAGGATAGAGGCTTAAAATATGGAAAGAATTCAATTTTAGGCATATATGCCCTAGTTTTCACTAAAGGTTCACTTATCGCCTTTTGATGGCGAACCGTCATTAAATATAGTTTTTTCACTCTTATACATTCTATTGGACCAAATAAAACTCTTCTTAAGAATCGGGACGTCAAAATTTACTTTGTGTAAATTTTTGGTATCTTTCCGATAATGTTCATTTTTTTAATGAATAGTGTAAAATGTTGTCTTTTAATTCAAAACCACTTTTTAATCTAATTTATTTATATGATTAGATTATATTTTTAATTGGTTTTAAAGTGAAATTAGAAAATATTTTTACCATTAAATCCAATAGTGGTCGTTGGAATCAATTTCACTTTGAAATCAGACTTAAACTAGTGTCAATCTTTTGATACTTATTGTTTCATAAAACACGCTATTTGTCATGACAGCGGGAATTAATTATTAAATTAATTAATGTGACTTATATGTTTTGAATTTTGTAAAACGAACTTCATTTTTGAATTCATAATATCAAATATAGCTTAGGGTGAATTTTTGGGATTTTTCTGAAAAACTTCAATTTTTGATGAATAGTGAAACCACTAAGTGGTACTTATAAAAACTGATTTTCCGTTTAAATGAAATTTTGCCATCATTTTGTTTTGAATTTCAAAAATCCTACATACATGGTTGTCATTAAGAAGTAAAATGTGGGATTATAATAATTTTTTGGTGAATAGTAACTTATTAAGTTCTTAATCGCGATTAGAGGTAATTAGTGTAATTTAAGGTAAAAATGATATTATAAGAATGTGAAAACACCATGACACTTGTCCTACACCTATTGGGTGAGTCATGGCCGACCAAGACAAGCCATGGGCCAACTTGGGGACCCCATGGAGACACTTTGGTTGGGAAATGACATAAATAACATTTTATTTAATGTAAAAGTAAAATTGACACAAACATGATATGTTTTACTAAAACAATTTTTAAGTAGGGTTATACAAGTCATATTTTTGATTATAAATAGTCATTAGAAATATAAAAAGATTTCCTACATCATAGTAATTTTTTTATAATTTTTAGAAATTAAATAAATTAAATTATTTATGACATCATAATGATGCAGTGATGACATCATTATTTAACGATTAAAATAAAATGGAAATATAATGTAATATCTATGAACTACACATGTACAAAACTTATTGGATGGGTGGATTTAGAACCCTTATAACCTTATCTACGAATTATATCAATGTGGGACCTTTTAAAACCGAAACACATTTTCAAATAAAGTAATATTTCTTACTTTCCAAAAGTGCCCCTCCTCTCCTCTTATAAAAGGCCCCCACCTCTACCTCATTTCACACACTCCTCAAGCCTTTGGCTCGGCCAAACCCTGCCCATTTACTCTCTCCACATCCCTCTCTTAATCCTAGAGGATTCCCTTTGGGCAGAATACTTTTAAAGGAAGCCTTTAGACTCAAATCAAAAGGAGTTACACTTTTAAAGGTAATTCATTCTCTCATGTTCATTTGTTTTATTTTGCTTCTCCAACCCCCTAAACTCTTTTTATTTACTTATTTTGTAACAACACCAGTATCTTAAATATACTAGTATGTTGTTATAAGATTTATTAGAGCTACACTCTCACACAACTACATCAAATGGTTAAAGAACATACGGTTTCTGTGGATGGCGAAATTCTGCCTCCCGAAACGATGATTGTTCAATACTCATTTAACACCTTCAAAGGTGGCCATTATGATGTCACTATTTTTATATATGATATATAATATGTTAATGTTTTACTTATGCTTCTGTATTTTTCATTTGTGTCTTACCTTTATGGCTTCCATTATGGGTATACGCGATATCTTCATTTAAGGAAGTGCGGACTACCGCCCCCTCAAGGTGATTTGATTCGTTAAATACCATATGTGGGACGTATAAAGGATGGAACTATGATATTATATATGATATTATACTGGAATTATAATATACCTTTATATCATTATGATTCCATTCTATAAACAACGAAATAGAAATGGAAGTAGCGTTCATGCGTACGTACGGCTTACCGTCTCCATGAACGGTGCATTTCATTTCTTATCTCTAAATGATTATGTAATGTTATAAATGCATGCATGTACTGGATATATATGACATATATGATATATACATCATGAATACAATTCTGTTTATAATAAACATTTGGCCACACGAACAACATGTAATTATAAGAAGTCCACTTTCGACTTAAGAACCAAATATCGACAAAACAATCATTATTAACTTAATGATTACATAGTGTTTATAACATGGTAATAAGTGATATAAAAGGAATAATGAACTTGAAAAAGGTTCTTAAGGAAGTATAAATTAACTCAAGTTTATTATTCAGGAGATTAAAGAACGATCGAGTCAAGTCGGACCCGAGGTAAGGGATCCTACACCTCTCTTTCTTTTTAAGTACACTCTTTATGTCATTCCTTTTATGCTCATATTTCTTATGATTGGGATGTTATTTTATATTACTCATACTGTACTTATTATGTTCATATGATGAGAGACACTATTTCCTCTCATAAATCATTTTTGGAAGTTTTGAGTGGCGCCGTTAGGCTGCCGAATTTTCGTAAGGGATTTTTCATCTCACTTTTATTCTCGTGAGATTTATGCTACATTTGCCACAAATTACATTGAGTGGTGTATGTACTGACCATTATTCTACTCTTTCTGTAATATACTTTCGTTTATGAGTATTTACATCAATGATCTATTGTCCTTCTTTCATGGGGTGTATGTTTTGAAAGATACCCAAGTCGGTAAGGGAACCTTTCACCCTCCTCTTTTTTAAAAGACTTCTTTTGTTGGGTCTTTTAATTTACATATTGTTATTTTGGGATATGTTCTCATATATCCTTGTTGATGTAAATTTTATGTCCAAGTGATGAGATACTCTTTTTATCTCTCATCAACTCTTTTTGATGTGATGTCGTTAGGCTGTCAAGGGAACTTTTTAACCCAATTTCGATTTCTTTGGGTTCAACATGTAGTCATTGAATATGTCATCCATTGAATATGTGTGAATGACCTTTTATTGTTTTACAATTAATATCCACTTATATTGGGTGTATTTATATTTGTCACACATATTTTTGAGATTGATTTGTCCTTAATTTAAGGATACATTCTTTATAAGGGATTTCATCACATTTGACATTTCTATTGAGAGTTCATTGTTGTTATGCACCAATTCACTCTTATATGGTGTATATACTGTCCTTTGGAGTATTATATCATGAATCCATTTATTCTCATGATATTATAAAGTTCTGACTAAATGTTATTCCTCAATTATTGTATTCAAGTGTCTCTGATTTTGGTAAAACCCCTTTAACCAAAATATCGTTTTAAATGTTTTAATTATTTGATCTTATTAATATCCATGTTTTCAAAATGGTTTTAAGGATTTATTTATATGGATATTAATGGTTTAAAATTTTAATCTTCAAGGTGGTATGGGACACTTTGATTCAAAAATCTCTTTATTAATTATTTTAAATGGTTTTGGAAATGGTTTCTTTTTGAATGGATTCAATATTTCAATATACTAAAATGTTATATTGTGATTGAAATATGGAAATGTTATGTTTCCTTTATACATGTTTTATGTGACACATTTATGTTATGGTTCTTGGGCATTGTTATGAAAACGGGTGGTTCCGTGATAAACTAAGGGCGGGTGAGCCCGTAATAGCTCTCCAATGCATTGGGTAACGCGAAGGAGTGAAACGTTAAGGTTTCTCCAAAGAGATTTAGGGAATATACTGTGATGGGTATTCCAAATGTAACCAAGAGGGTTACTCCCTACGTAAGAATGTTATGAATGCCTCAAGTTACCTTTATGTCTTATGATTTCTATGAATTATTCATGGTTTGATGAGGTATGAAAGTGCCTATGTTTTATGGGTAAAGTATGATTTCATTCTTATGTATATATGAACTCATGCTTCCTTTCCATATTTTTTATAACCCTTACTGAGCTTTTTATGCTCATCCCAAGTTTTTGAAATGTTTTTCACAGGTCAAGGGAAAGGTACATGATGTGATGATGGTGTCAAGGATGTGTCAAGAAAGAATCCGTGTTATATTTTAAATATGTTTCCATTGATGGGAAGAATGAATATTGTCTTTTATGTAACCACTTTGTTTAAATGTGGAATGTAATGCAAGTTTCATGATCTAATTCTCTAAAACTCTAAACCTGAAAAGATCCTCAATGTGTAATCTTGTAATAACTCAAGATTAAGTAAGGTTTAAGGCTGGGGCCTTATAGTTGGTATCAAAGGTCGGTTTAGACAACTTTAGGGATTAGGAGTTTTTGTGAGGCACATGATCAGTCCCTATAACTATTATTTCAGTTAAATCCTTGTTTTAAAATTTTTTTTCAGGTCAAGTAAAGTCGGTTACGAATGGAAGGAGGAGGATCTCAAACGACATTTCTATCTCTTCCTGATGACATGCTTGCAATAATTATTGCAAAGTCATCTTCGGATGATTGTGAAACTTTTTCTAGCATACAACTCACTTGCAAGCATTTGTTTGAGATATCAAACACCTCCGCTATACCTCGTTATCATCGTGGATCATGGGTTGTTTTTAGAAAAATACTATTTTCACAATATTCTCATGTTTTCAAGAGAGGTAAATATTATCAAGGTATTTTCAAATATTTTACCTTATCACAAGAATTTGAAGCATATTATGATTTTCAAAATGGTGCTGAGGAAGGAGACCCTTGCGCAACCTATTTATATTTGCTTTTAAAATATAGTCTCACATCACATACTTATGGTATTTTAAAAGGACCAATGATAGAAAGTTTCAACTCAATTTCGGTCCGACTATTTTTTAGAAATCATGTTTTATCAGATGTTTTGGAATTATATGTCATACATGATTATTTTCCAAAACTGTTTTTCTGTGAACACCCATATGACCCATGTTGCACGAGGTGTATTTGGATGGAGGAAGAAAATGATTTTGAAGGATCTCTAAATCACTGTTGTAATGCATGGGACTTCTACCTACGTGAGCAAGATGACGATGATACCGAGTGGATGCCATGATCAAGGTATGATGTTATTCATTTTGGGAATTGTTTTATTTTATCTTATGGTGGTGAAATAATACTTCAAGAATTAAGGTGTTGAGATCATAATGAATTTGGATGAAAATTAAAGGTATAAGGAAACTATTGAGTTTAAAACATGTTGGGATTATTTTTGGAGTTTTATAAAAAGGACAACACGCAGACCGTGTGACAACCCGTCGTGTTGGACAAAGCTGCGGGAATCGAACCCACAACAAAAGTGCGACTGGTATTTATTGCCTACCACTGGACTACGTGAAGTACCTGGTTAGTTTGAATGATTCTTTCTAGTTATATGATTTTATGAATTAAGAGTAAGTTGATTTTGGGTTATTTATGAAAATGATTATCCTATCATGAAGGATATGTGATTAGGTTAATTACTTTTCAATACGAGACTTTAGGAGCAACTGATGTTGTTTGGAGATAAATGATACGATTTAACTTGGAAGACTATGTGACTAAATCCTTCAGATATTTGGGTTTCAATCTTATTTTGGTTCACTTTGAAGAATTTTATGGACAAATTGTTTATCTAATGGTCCTCGTTGAACTTTGGGTTTTGTTGGACAAATTTTGGAGATTAAGAATAGATTTTCTTTTTATAAAGGGTTATCCTTTTCTTGATTATCTGATCTTGTACTAGCCTTTTTGGTTTTGGTTTTGGTTAAAGTCTAAAGACATGGGATTTATATAGTTCTCTTTTGTGGATTAGTTGATTCTCTAGAAGTTGATTATAATACTCTTAATGTGAACAAGTCTTCCTAAATACTCGTCTTTTGGAGAAAATATGAGTTTGTGTAAGGAATCTAATAAAAGTTGAAAGTCAATATGATAAGTGATTATGTTTCCTTATGAATAAATTCCTCAATAAAAAGTAACTTAAAACAAAAATGTTTTCTATTAACTTTTCCTACTAGGGAATCGAATACCGTTTAACCCGTCACATGTTTGTGATTCTCTCATGGTTAACTTTCTCCTAAACATGTTTTCTATCACTCTCCATCAGAACATGGCCCTTTCTTTTTCCTCCATGTCCATATTTTCATACTTGGAATCCTAGTATGGGTTAACTCAGGTGACCTTTGTACTTATCTCTCTTTATTTTAAAGTGTTTGTTTTACCGACTTTTGTTCCGATGTGGGACTTTCAAGGATGTTTCCAAGCGCAATTTTAAAATTGCGAGGACGCAATTCCCAAAAGGGGGGAAGGATGTAACACCCCAGGTAAATAAAGAATATGAAATTTCATATTTATCCATATTTGTGAATAAAATATTTAAATGACTTTAAAGGGGACGCTATGCTCGATGGCGTACCCAACACGCAACAACGAGTTTCTTGGGAATCTTACGTTGCACTCTAATAATAAAATAATATTATTTTAAATGGTAGTTAACATGTAGCCATTGTAATGGTGGGAATGGATAGAAATAACTAAAATATGATTATATATGTTTTTAAATGTTTTTACATTTATCCAATAAAGGATAGAGGCTTAAAATACGGAAAGAATTCAATTTTAGGCATATATGCCCTAGTTTTCACTAAAGGTTCACTTATCACCTTTTGATGGCGAACCGTCATTAAATATAGTTTTTTCACTCTTATACATTCTATTGGACCAAATAAAACTCTTCTTAAGAATCGGGACATCAAAATTTACTTTGTGTAAATTTTTGGTATCTTTCCGATAATGTTCATTTTTTTAATGAATAGTGTAAAATGTTGTATTTTAATTCAAAACCACTTTTTAATCTAATTTATTTATATGATTAGATTATATTTTGAATTGGTTTTAAAGTTAAATTAGAAAATATTTTTACCATTAAATCCAATAGTGGTCGTTGGAATCAATTTCACTTTGAAATCAGACTTAAACTAGTGTCAATCTTTTGATACTTATTGTTTCATAAAACACGCTATTTGTCATGACAGCAGGAATTAATTATTAAATTAATTAATGTGACTTATATGTTTTGAATTTTGTAAAACGGACTTCATTTTTGAATTCCGAATATCAAATATAGCTTAGGGTGAATTTTTGGGATTTTTCTGAAAAACTTCAATTTTTGATGAATAGTGAAACCACTAAGTGGTACTTATAAAAACTGATTTTCCGTTTAAATGAAATTTTGCCATCATTGTGTTTTGAATTTCAAAAATCCTACATACATGGTTGTCATTAAGAAATAAATTTGGGATTATAATAATTTTTGGTGAATAGTAACTTATTAAGTTCTTAATCGCGATTAGAGGTAATTAGTGTAATTTAAGGTAAAAATGATATTATAAGAATGTGAAAACACCATGAAACTTGTCCTACACCTATTGGGTGAGTCATGGCCGACCCAGACAAGCCATGGGCCAACTTGGGGACCCCATGGAGACACTTTGGTTGGGAAATGACAAAAATAACATTTTATTTAATGTAAAAGTAAAATTGACACAAACATGATATGTTTTACTAAAACAATTTTTAAGTAGGGTTATACAAGTCATATTTTTTATTATAAATAGTCATTGGAAAGATAAAAAGATTTCCTACATCATCGTAATTTTTTTATAATTTTTAGACATTAAATAAATTAAATTATTTATGACATCATAATGATGCAGTGATGACATCATTATTTAACGATTAAAATAAAATGGAAATATAATGTAATATATATGAACTACACATGTCCAAAACTTATTGGATGGGTGGATTTCGAACCCTTATAACCTTATCCACGAATTATATCAATGTGGGACCTTTTAAAACCGAAACACATTTTCAAATAAAGTAATATTTCTTACTTTCCAAAAGTGTCCCTCCTCTCCTCTTATAAAAGGCCCCCACCTCTACCTCATTTCACACACTCCTCAAGCCTTTGGCTCGGCCAACCCCTGCCCATTTACTCTCTCCGCATCCCTCTCTTAATCCTAGAGGATTCCCTTTGGGCATAATACTTTCAAAGGAATCCTTTAGGCTCAAATCAAAAAGAGTTACACTTTTAAAGGTAATTCATTCTCTCATGTTCATTTGTTTTATTTTGCTTCTCCAACCCCCTAAACTCTTTTTATTTACTTATTTTGTAACAACACCAGTATCTTCAATATACTAGGATGTTGTTATAAGATTTATTCGAGCTACACTCTCACACAACTACATAAAATGGTTAAAGAACATACGGTTTCCGTGGATGGCAAAATTCTGCCTCCCGAAACAATGATTGTTCAATACTCATTTAACACCTTCAAAGGTGGCCATTATGATGTCACTATTTTTATATATGATATATAATATGTTAATGTTTTACTTATTCTTCTTTATTTTTCATTTGTGTCTTACCTTTATGGCTTCCATTATGGGTATACGCGATATCTTCATTTAAGGAAGTGCGGACTACCGCCCCCTCAAGGTGATTTGATTCGTTAAATACCATATGTGGGACGTATAAAGGATGGAACTATGATATTATATATGATATTATACTGGAATTATAATATACCTTTATATCATTATGATTCCATTCTATAAACAATGAAATAGAAATGGAAGTAGCGTTCATGCGTACGTACGGCTTACCGTCTCCATGAACGGTGCATTTCATTTCTTACCTCTAAATGATTATGTAATGTTATAAATGCATGAATGTACAGGATATATATGAAATATATGATATCTACATCATGAATACAATTCTGTTTATAATAAACATTTGGACACACGAACAACATGTAATTGTAAGAAGTCCACTTTCGACTTAAGAACCAAATATCGACAAAACAATCATTATTAACTTAATGATTACATAGTGTTTATAACATGGTAATAAGTGATATAAAAGGAATAATGAACTTGAAAAAGGTTCTTAAGGAAGTAGAAATTAACTCAAGTTTATTATTCAGGAGATTAAAGAACGATCGAGTCAAGTCGGACCTGAGGTAAGGGATCCTACACCTCTCTTTCTTTTTAAGTACACTCTTTATGTCATTCCTTTTATGCTCATATTTCTTATGATTGGGATGTTATTTTATATTACTCCTACTTTACTTATTATGTTCATATGATGAGAGACCCTATTTCCTCTCATAAATCATTTTTGGAAGTTTTGAGTGGCGCCGTTAGGCTGCCGAATTTTCGTAAGGGATTTTTCATCTCACTTTTATTCTCATGAGATTTATGCTACATTTGCCACAAATTCCATTGAGTGGTGTATGTACTGACCATTATTCTACTCTTTGTGTAATATAATTTCGCTTATGAGTATTTTCATCAATGATCTATTGTCCTTCTTTCATGGGGTGTATGTTTTGAAAGATACCCAAGTCGGTAAGGGAACCTTTCACCCTCCTCTTTTTTAAAAGACTTATTTTTTTGGGTCTTTTAATTTACATATTGTTATTTTGGGATATGTTCTCATATATCCTTGTTGATGTAAATTTTATGTCCAAGTGATGAGATACTCTTTTTATCTCTCATCAACTCTTTTTGATGTGATGCCGTTAGGCTGTCAAGGGAACTTTTTAACCCAATTTCGATTTCTTTGGGTTCAACATGTAGTCATTGAATATGTCATCCATTGAATATGTGTGAATGACCTTTTATTGTTTTACACTTAATATCCACTTATATTGGGTGTATTTATATTTTTCACACATATTTTTGAGATTGATTTGTCCTTAATTTAAGGATACATTCTTTATAAGGGATTTCATCACATTTGACATTTCTATTGAGAGTTCATTGTTGTTATGCACCAATTCACTCTTATATGGTGTATATACTGTCCTTTGGAGTATTATATCATGAATCCATTTATTCTCATGATATTATAAGGTTCTGACTAAATGTTATTCCTCAATTATTGTATTCAAGTGTCTCTGATTTTGGTAAAACCCCTTTAACCAAAATATCGTTTTAAATGTTTTAATTATTTGATCTTATTAATATCCATGTTTTCAAAATGGTTTTAAGGATTTATTTATATGGATATTAATGGTTTAAAATTTTAAGCTTCAAGGTGGTATGGGACACTTTGATTCAAAAATCTCTTTATTAATTATTTTAAATGGTTTTGGAAATGGTTTCTTTTTGAATGGATTCAATATTTCAATATACTAAAATGTTATATTGTGATTGAAATATGGAAATGTTATGTTTCCTTTATACATGTTTTATGTGACACATTTATGTTATGGTTCTTGGGCATTGTTATGAAAATGGGTGGTTCCGTAATAAACTAAGGGCGGGTGAGCCCGTAATAGCTCTCCAATGCATTGGGTAACGCGAAGGAGTGAAACGTTAAGGTTTCTCCGAAGAGATTTAGGGAATATACTGTGATGGGTATTCCAAATGTAACCAAGAGAGTTACTCCCTACGTAAGAATGTTATGAATGCCTCAAGTTACCTTTATGTCTTATGATTTCTATGAATTATTCATGGTTTGATGAGGTATGAAAGTGCCTATATTTTATGGGTAAATTATGATTTCATTCTTATGTATATATGAACTCATTCTTCCTTTCAATATTTTTTATAACCCTTACTGAGCTTTTTATGCTCATCCCAAGTTTTTGAAATGTTTTTCACAGGTCAAGGGAAAGGTACATGATGTGATGATAGTGTCAAGGATGTGTCAAGAAAGAATCCGTGTTATATTTTAAATATGTTTCCATTGATGGGAAGAATGAATACTGTCTTTTATGTAACCACTTTGTTTAAATGTGGAATGTAATGCAAGTTTCATGATCTAATTCTCTAAAAATCTAAACCTGAAAAGATCCTCAATGTGTAATCTTGTAATAACTCAAGATTAAGTAAGGTTTAAGGCTGGGGCCTTATAGTTAACCTCCTGTATAATAGTTAAATCATTGTTATTAAATTATAAAATAACCATATACATAATTATGATATCATATATGGTCTTCTAATAATGCTTTGTTAATGATAATTTAGTATTATCGTCATTTCGGGTGTTAACTGATTCGTTTTCCTTTGTATTCTTTGTTACGTGAGTCATGTTTGTTATGGATGGGATGTTTCTTATTCATATCTAGAATGATATAAAGTATTTAACCATTATTTTTAATCATCAAATGAAAATTATTCTTGAATGGTTACAATGGATAATGAATCTCATCGCGTTCGTGGATACGGTAATCCGTACGTACGCACGAGTGACAATATCATTATTTTGATATTAAAATCATATATAATTGGATGGTATATCATATATACATAATCATTATGATGTTATATTTATTATTTAAATCAATTATACATCATTATTATACCCATCCAAATAATAATGTATTGAATAACAACTACACCACGACGTGGAGACAGTAAGTCGTTCGTACGAATGTATGGTGACATGTCATTCAAAGGAAGGATAGAATAATTAATATGGTTGTAAAATATTTATAATAACATCACAGTATATAAAAGATACTATATTTATTATTTTATAATGGAAACAACAAGGAAAGAAGAAGTGGAAGAAGAAAAGAACTTGAAAGTGGTGATGAAATATTTACCTCTTCTTTGGGTTCTTCCTTTTGATTTGACCAAAAGGGATCCTTAGGTTGGATTTATGACTAAAGGATGTCCTCTAGGATGAATTTAGGATATTTTAGAGGATATTTTGGTAGGGGTTTCCCCATCCAAATGGCTTTGAATGTGTGAATTTGTGAGAAGGGGAAGAGCCCTTTTATAAGAGGGGTGAGGGGCACCTTAGGAAAAGATTGAAATATTATGTATAATAAAATAATTTTCGGTTTCTAATGGATCAAAAATGAATTATGTAAAGTATAATGTGGGCATGAGTCTAAAACCAATCAACCAATAGGTTTTATACTGGTTTGGGTCACTATATTAACCTTATTTTCTAGATTTAACTCTTAGTTAAATAGATTGACATTTACCATGTCTCTTTGTATATTTATATTATATGGTTAATAAACTTACTATAAACTTATGAGAAAACCTCAAGTGGTTCATTAATGACATATATAATATTATTTAATCCCTTTTTCTGAACCTTAGATTTTTAGGAATATAATACCAATTAATAATATAATATTTGTTTTAAAAACTCTTTTATGTCAATTTTGACACTATTTGGTATTTTGTTTTTTCTAAATTCATAACAGCATTATTACATAAAAAAATTCATTTAATCAAATATATCATGTCCTATTAATCTATAAAATTAGTTTAATTAATAAAAAGTCTCAAATTACATTTATTTGGGTATTTATAATATCATTTATTTTAATATTTCATTAATAAGGTAATTATTGCATCATCATTGTGTCATAAATAAATTAAATTATAAAATGTCTAAAAATTATAAATAAAATATCATTATATAGGAAATATTTTTATATTCATAATGAATATTTATAGTCTAATAGATAACATATATAATCGTATGTAATTTTTTTTACTAAAATATATATGTTTATGTCATTTTTGTATTTACTTTAACTTAATTAATATAATGTGTCATTATCACTTACAAGTGGCTCCATTGGGTCCCAAAATCGACCAAGGGATGCCCATGGTCGGACATGTATCATCCAATAGGGTTAGTACATGTTTTAAGGTAATTTAATATTATTATAATATTATTGTTTACCCTTATTTATCGGATTTACCTTTTAACCATGGTAAATAAAATATTTACCGAAGTAATTATTCAAAATGACTAATAATAAAAGTTACTTATTTACACAATTTAGACCTCCTGATTCTAAATATGGAATACATTTTTCTAAATTCAAAACACAGAAGTGGCATAAATTAATTTAAAATTACATCTCGTTGTCAAAACAAAAAGCATGTTTTTAAGAAATAATAACTATAAAAAGATTGACACTTGTTTATGTCCAGTTTAAATGTGAAATTACGTCCAATGACCAGAATTAGATTAAATGGTAAAAATATAATATAATTATACTTAAACCCAACTTAATAGTATAATTTATCACTATAAATTATTATTATTAAAAAAATTGTTTTTCATTAAAATTTAGTATTTTCACTATTCATCAAAAACTGAATGTTTTCAAAAAAATACAAAAAATTCACCCTAAGATAATTTTGATATTAAAAACCCAAAAATGAAGTACATTTTGAAAGATAAAATTGATAATATATCAAAAGGTGGGTATTACTATTCATAACGGCTAGTTTGATTGGCCGCGATGTGTTAGAAGTCGAAGTTGCGTACAACACATGCTATTGTATTATTCAAAAAGAAGCGTACCGTAGAAGATTGGGGTGTTACATTATCCCCTCCTTCATATAATTTTGTCCTCGAAATTTCTAGAATATTACTGCATAAAAAGACTTGGTTGGTTCTTCATCATAAGTTCCCCGGGTTCCCACGTTGCCTCTTCCATATTATGGTTTCTCCATATAACATTTACTAGACGAGTTATCCGATTTCTCAGCACTTGTTCTCTTGTATCAAGAACCTTGACAGGCTCTTCGCAATAAGACAGATCAGGTTCTAGTTCTAATTCCTCATAGGTGAGTACATGCTTTGGGTCAGGCATGTATTTTCTCAACAGTGATACGTGGAATACATCGTCAACTTTGGAGAGACTTGGCCGCATTGCCAAACGGTAATCTAGAGCCCCAATTCATTCTAGAATTTCTAAAGGTCTGATGTACCTAGGACATAATTATCCCTTCTCATAGAAACATATAACACCCTTCCATGGAGATACCTTCAAGAAAACACGATCTCCTACCTGAAATTCCAAATCCTTCCTTCGGTTATCGGCATAGCTCTTCTGCCTACTTTGAGCTGCTTTGATGTGTGTTTGGATTGCCTTCACCTTTTCCATCATTTCCTCCACAAGTTCTGGGCCTACAAGTTTTCATTCACCAACATCATCCCAACAGGTTGATGTGCGACATCTCTTTTCATATAATGCTTCATATGGTGCCATCTGAATACTTGAAAGGAAGCTATTGTTATAAGAAAATGCTACCATAGGTAAATATTGATCCCACATACCTAGAAAGTCAAGTGAGAATGATCTCAGCATGTCTTCTATGGTTTGAATAGTCTGTTATGATTGTCCATCGGTTTGGGGGTGGTATGCAGTGCTCAAACGATGTTTAGTATCTAGGGATTTCTGAAGACTTTTCCAGAATCTTGATGTAAAACGTGGATCATGATCAGAAACTATCGATAGGGGTAATCTATGAAGTCTTACCACTTCGTTAATATACAGTCTTTCTAAATGTTCAATTGGTAAATCTTCTCTTATAACAATAAAATGTGCTGACTTAGTAAGGCGATCAACAATGACCCATATTGCATCGTTCCTTCTAGGAGTCTTTGGTAGTCCCATGAAAAATTCCATCATAATATTATCCCATTTCCACTCAGGTATGGGAAGAGGTTGCATGACTCCTCCAGGTTGTTGCCTTCCAGCTTTCACTTGTTGACAACCATACATCATGACACAAAATCAGCAATCTCACTCTTCATGTTGTCCCACCAAAAATGTTCCTTCAAATCTCTATACATCTTGGTGCTCCTAGGGTGTATAGAGAAATTAGAGCCATGAGAATCATCTTACAATTCCCTTTTCAAATCAGGTATATCAGGAACACAAAGTCTCTTCACAAATTTTAAAATCCCATCTTCATATACGAAGTCGATCAATCTCTCATCGTTTGCATATTTAATCTTCATTTGAAATTTTTCATCATCAGTGTGAGAACTTTTTATCATTTCTAGTAAATATGGTTTGGAAACCATTTTAAAAAGTATTGATGTCTCACCTTCCATGGTTATCCCCATTTCCAACTTTACTAGGTACTTGTATATAGGATCCTTTTCAAGTCTCATCTTGTTCATAACTCCATGATCCTTTCTGTTCAAAGCATTTTCCACCTTATTTTCCTTCCCTAGGTGGTAGTGTATAATTCAATCATAATCCTTGAGTAGTTCAAGCATTCTCCTTTGCGTCATGTTGAGTTCTTTCTGTGAGAAAATATACTTTAAAATCTTGTGATCGGTATATATCTCACATTTTTCACCATAGAGATAATGTCTCCATATCTTCAAAGAAAACATTACAGCTGCTAACTCAAGATCATGAGTCAGATAGTATTTCTCATGAATTTTTAGCTGTCATGATACATAGGCAATAACCCAATCATTCTGCATAATGACACAACCAAGTCCTTTCATTGATGTGTCACTATAAATAAAAAACCCATCATTCCCCAATTGTAGAGTCAAGATAAAAGCATTGACTAATCTTCTCTTGAATTCTTCAAAACAATCTTCACACTCTTTTTTCTAAACAAAGTTAACCCATTTACGTGTGATCTTCATTAATGGGTTAGCCAATCGGGAAAAATTCTAGACTAAACACCGATAATAACCTGCTAAACCAATAAAACAGCACACCTCAGTTATACTCATCAGTGCTGGCCATTCTTGGATTACTCTTGTCTTAGAAGGATTAATAGAGATTTCATCATTAGAGAAAATATGGCCAAGAAAAGAAATCTATTGAATCCAGAATTCACATTTTCTAAACTTCCCATATAATTCATGTCTTCTAAGAGTTTTTAGAATAATGCGCCAGTGATTTTCATGATCTTTGTAGCTTTTAGAGTATACCAAGATATCATCAATAAATACCACTACAAAGTCATCAAGATATTCCTTGAAAAATCTATTCATTAGATCCATGAAGACAGAGGGTATATTAGTCAGTCCAAAACGCATTACTGTAAACTCATAATGCCCGTACCTGGTTTGAAATATTGTTTTTGGGATGTATTCCTTCTTCACACACAAATGATGATATCCAGATCGAAGGTCAATCTTTGAAAATTATTGATCTCCATGAATTTGGTCGAATAAATCATCAATGTGAGGTAGAGGATACTTGTTTTTTATTGTTATAGCATTGAACTCCCTATAGTCAATTCACAACCTCATAGATCCATCTTTTTTCATAACAAAAAGAATAGGGGCTCTCTATGGAGAAACACTAGGGTGAATAAATCCCTTATTACTCAATTACTCTAGTTGTTTCTTTAGTTCCACTAATTCCACAGTGTTCATTCTATAAGGGGTATTCGATATGGGCCTTGAACTAGGAATTAAATCAATGGAAAACTCAATTTCTCATTCTGGAGGATGTCTAGGTAAATCTTATAGAAACACGTCAACATATTTTTTCACAATAGGTACATTATCTATTTGAACATTATTTTCCTCACCCACAGTTATTTCATTCTCTTCCTCTCTAATAATTGAATTTAGTTGAGATATTTGGGGTGTATATATATAAGAATTAGGTGGTGACGTTTCTACTCTAAAGATAAGGTGTTCTTTATCATCGTCATCAAAAATCATAACCTTCTTCTTCTTACAATAAATTTTTTCATCATGGTCTGAAATCCAATCCATACTGAGTATTATATCAAATTCAATCATGGGTATGACGAAGAGATCAGCAGATAAAGAACATTTATATGACCTAATGGGAACTGATTCACAAAACTTTGTACCAATGATACTTCCCTTGGGAGTTTTGACTGACAACTCCCTTGTTAAATAAAATTGGAAATATATAATTTTCTTAGCAAACTGGGAAGATATGAAACAATGTGATGATCCAGAATCAAATAAAGCATTGGCTAAACATGAGGAAACCATTAAATTACCTGTCATCACGTCTTTCAGGGCTTCAACCTCAGTAGTAGTGATCGAATAAGCTTTCCCATGATCTCTTGGCATTTTCTGAGGTAGGTTTCCCTGATGCTTAAGAAATTCATTTTCATAATGTCCCATATTCTTTAAATTGTATCATTGAACATTGGTAGAATCTTTATTTCTCTTACAATCACCAGCAATATGGCCTTTCTATCCACATTTGTAGCATACTCCTTTTCATTTTAGACAGTCACCAGGGTGCTTCCTTCCACAATTGTCATAGGGTGGAAATTCAATTCTTCCCTTCTTCCATGTTTCCTTATTTCCTTTCCCAGAGTGTTCAATAGATCTCTTCTTCTCTTGATTTTCTTTAAAGTCATAAGACTTAGAGAATTCATTTTCTGTCTTGATAACACACGAGACAATATCTTCATATGATGAGAAGGATTGTGATACTAATGCTCGATAGATAAATGGTTTTAACCCATCAAAGAAATGATCAATCTTACTTCTAGGGTTACATATATAATCTGAAGCATGCCTCGCTAACCTTATAAAGTTAGCTTCATACTTTGCGAAATTCTCATCCTCCTTTTGCCTCAGACTCAGAAATTGTCTTTCCATATATGCTTGATGGTCATAAGGAAAGTATTTTTCTAAGAAAATTTCATTAAACTCACTCCATTATATATTTGATACTTCATCATCTTCCTTTTTATTTTGAATCAATGACCACCATTGATCAGCATCTCTAGTGAGGCGATAAACTGCCATGACAAATTTTTCCCTTTCGCTACTCCCCAAGGCCTGGAATATTTTCTCTAAGGAATTCATCCATTACTTAGCTACTAATGGATTTGTACCCCCATTTAATCTTGGTGGTTGTTTCCTCATTAAATGGTCTAACATTGATCCTCGCTGTTGTGGATCATGGTGCTCCATACAGGTAAGGTTATTATTCATAACTTGTGTGAGTTGTCTCAGTATGGTGATAAGATGATCAGCACCAGTTATATCACCAGCTTCACTATAATTATCTTGAGAAGGAGGGAAATACCTACATGGAGTACGTGCATTGATATGGTTTCCTTTCCTTCCACTAGACTCCATTTCTAAATAATGGAATACACTAGATAAGTTTATGAATCGCAATACATAAATCCAAACTTGTAAAACATTTAACATAAATTGAACAGTTTGTGGTATAATCCATAATCATAAAAATGTATTCTTTGAGTAAGTATATACTCATAAACCCTTCATAATGGTTTTTAAAGAAAATGAGAATTATAATAATAATATCCCTTGGGAGTGTCGTAACTAAGAGTGCAGCAAGGTCCGTTGTCGTGCACCAATTCCCATTCGAGTCTAGCTCAAAGAGGTGTTTTTAGGTTTTACCCCTATGTACATCTGTGCCAGAGCCGCCTCTACCTGCTTGTATCCAGACAGGGATGTACAGCAATGAAAACTCACAAAATCTCTATAGTACCAAAATTCTAGGAAGTTCTTCTATACTAATCCCCAAATTCTATCTTATGGCTATGTGCTTTAATCAAAGTTTATCTAAATCTAGTTTCCAAGGTTTTTACTAAACTTCTCTGGTACCAACTATAACGCCCGATGCTAGATTCCCAGTGTCAGTGCATTATTTTAATACATTGGCATGATTATAAGGAATCAAGTCCTGAAAGACCGATCAGTTTAGCAGTCTTGGAAAATAGATTACATAAATGAATGTTATAGTACACTTTCCAATATAGAACAGAAAAAAAAAACAATTCTTTGAGAATTCCATTGTTCCCTTAGCTTAACCCTACATCTTAAACATAAAACACTTCTTGGGATCCTGGGAAAATAAAACATAAGAAAGGGGTGAGCTCAAACACTTAGTAAGGGTAAGCAATACAGCGGAAGATAACATAAATATTAATCATGGTGAATAATTGAAAACACGTTCCCTTACCAATAATAAACATGAGCACTTTTATGGTAGGAATATTATTTTAGTAAAAGATTCCATAATAAAACATAATCATGGATATTCTATTAGTCGAATGACCACATGAACCATCAATATTATTTTCATAATAAGGTAATGTATAATTCAAGAAATTCTGAAATATTTTGTCAAGGCCTCAGCCAAGACGTCTAAAAATGATTAAGGCCTAGGCCAAAACCATATATAAAATTGGAAAAGGACTCAGCCAATTCCATATCTAGTTGTCTCATGAGACCTACTGATGCATCAGGAGCTATAACGGGCTCCACCCATCACTTACTAAGTCCAATACATTCCTCATATGAAAAGGTTGAAATATAACATAAACATTTGTATAACAACTAGCATATGAAATGTAAATACTTTAAACATAAACCATGAATGGTATAAAAATAACACATACACAATCAAACATATCATAAAACCTTAAATACAATATGGAAGATTTGTATCATAATGAATCGATTTCAAACAAGTATAAAATCTATCAAATGATGTTGACATAGATGAATTGAAAACTATTTGAGAGAAATATCTCTTTCTCTTTTTGAAATCATTTAAAGTTACATAATTATAAAAGAAAAAATTTATTTTAAAAATATTCTTATAATATTTTAAGGGAAGCTTTGACAGTGTTATAACAGCGAAGAATAACCGAACCCACCGTATAAGTAAAAAAACATTCTTACCTTAATTTTGTCGAAGAGGTCGTAAAGTACCTTGTTTGGAAAACAACTGAAAGATCCCTTTCAAAACATATAAGTTCAAATAAGGGTATAAATGAATTTAAATAATTTTCTATTAAATTTTAAAAATGTTTTGAAATACATTTTTAAGAAACATGGATGTGGATGATAAAGAGGTCCGAGTAGATACTTACATAAAAACAACCTCGGATAATAAAGAGATTGTAGAATTAACCCTTACCTTGTAATTTTCCTTGGTTGGGGGTACATTAACCTCCTGTATAATAGTTAAATCATTGTTATTAAATTATAAAATAACAATTTACATAATTATGATATCATATATGGTCTTCTAATAATGATTTGTTAATGATATTTTAGTATTATCGTCGTTTCGGGTGTTAACTGATTCGTTTTCCTTTATATTCTTTGTTACGTGAGTCATGTTTTTTATGGATGGGATGTTTTTTATTAATATCCAGAATGATATCAAGTCTTTAAACATTATTTTGAATCCTAAAATGAAAATTATTCTTGAATGGTTACGATGGGGAATGAATCTCATCGCGTTCGTGGAGACGATAATCCATACGTACGCATGAGAGACAATATCATTCTTTTGATATTAAAACAGTATATAATTGGATGTTATATCATATATATAGAATCATTATCATGTTATATTTATTATTTACATTAATTATACATAATTATGATACCCATCCAAATAATAATGTATTGAATAACAACTACACCACGATGTGGAGACGGTAAGCCGTACGTACGCACGTATGGTGACATGTCATTCAAAAGATGGATAGAATAATTAATATGGTTGTAACATATGTATAATAACATCACAGTATATAGAAGATACTGGATTTATTATTTTATAATGAAAACAACAAGGAAAGAAGAAGTGGAAGAAGAAAAGAACATGAAAGAGGTGATGAAATATTTACCTCTTCTTCGGGTTCTTCCTTTTGATTTGATCAAAAGGGCTCCTTAGTTTGGATTTCTGACTAAAGGAATGTCTCTAAGATGAAGGTAAGACCGTTGAGAGGATATTTGTGCAGGGTTTTTCCAAGACAAATGACTTTTAATGTGTGAATTTTAGAGAAGAGGAAGTGCCCTTTTATAATAGAGGTGAGGGGCACCTTAAGAAAAGATTGAAATATTATTTTATAATAAAATAATTTTCAGTTTCAAATGGCTCCAAAATGAATTATTTATAGGATAAGGTGGGTATGGGTCTAAAACCACTCAACCAATATGTTTTAGATAGGTTTGGGTCACTATATTAACCTTATCTTCTAGATTTAACTCTTAGTTAAATAGATTGACTTTTACCATGTCTCTTTGTATTTTTATATTATATGGTTAATAAACTTACTATAAACTTCTAAGAGAACCCCAAGTGGTTCATTAATGACATATATAATATTATTTAATCCTTTTGTTAGAAACTTAGTTTTTTAGGAATATAATACAAATTAATAATATAATATTTGTTTTAAAAACTCTTTTATGTCAATTTTGACACTATTTGGTATTTTGTTTTTTCTAAAATTCATAACAGCATTATTACATCGAAAACAATTCATTTAGTCAACTATATCATGTCATATTAACCTATAAAATTAGTGGAATTCATAAAAAGTCTAAAATTACATTTATTTGGGTATTTATAATATCAATTATTTTAATATTTCATTAATAAGGTAATTTTTGCATCATCATTTTGTCATAAATAAATTAACTTATACAATATCTAAAAATTATAAATAAAATAAAATTATGTAGGAAATATTTTTATCTTTATAATGAATATTTATAGTCAAATAGATAACATATATAACCCTATGTAAAAATTCTTTTGCTAAAAGATATATGCTTATGTCATTTTTGTATTTACTTTAATTTAATTAATATAAAGTGTCATTATCACTTACAAGTGGCTCCATGGGGTCCCAAAATTGACCAAAGGATTCCCATGGTCAAACATGTATCATCCAATAGGGTTAGGACACGTTTTGGAGTGATTTAATATTATTATAATATTATTTTTTTACCCTTATTTACCGGATTACCCTTTAACCATGGTAAATAAAATATTTACCGAAGTAATTATTCAAAATGTCTACAAATAAAATTTACTTATTTACACAGTTTGGAACTCCTGATTCTAAATATGGAATCCATTTTTATAAATTCAAAACACAGAAGTGGAAGAAATAAATTTAAAATTAATTCCTATTGTTAAAACAAAAAACGCGTTTTTAAGAAATAATAACTATCAAAAGATTGACACTTGCTTATATCCAGTTCAAATGTGAAATTACGTCCAATGACCAACATTGAATTAAATGGTAAAAATATAATATAATTATACTTAAAATCCACTCAATATTATAATTTAGCACAATAAATTATTTGGATTAAAAAAGTTGTTTTTAATTAAAATTTAGTATTTTTCACTATTCATCAAAAACTGAATGTTTTCAGAAAAATACCAAAAATTCACCTTAAGATAATTTTGATATTCCGAACCCAAAAATGAAGTCCATTTTGAAATATAAAATTGATAAAATTTCAAAAGGTGAGTATTACTATTCATAATGGCTAGTTTGATTGGTCGCGATGTGTTAGAACTCGAAGTTGCATACAACACACGCTATTGTATTATTTAAAGAGAAGAGTACCATGGAAGTTTGGGGTGTTACAACATGGAGGTTACTGGTTGAAATAGAGAGATTTGGAGATGAGATGCACCTACCCTTCAGGTAGGATCCTTGGTGGACGATCTCAGGAGCTGTTTTCTGTTGTAGTTTTTTCTTTCAGTTGGGTGTGTATTCTGACTCCCTTTACTTTTAGTGCACACTTTTACTACTGTAGTTTTACTACGTTGTTTGCAACTTATCATGTTCTTGGTTTGTGTGTTTGCGGGCTTAAAGACAATGTGTTCCCAATTTTAAGGAAATGACTTTCAGGTGCTAGTCACCAACACCTGGCCTATAGAAGGCGGGCTTGGGGAAGTCACGACACGGGCCTCGGGGGAAGGGTTGTGACAGCATTGATGAGATACAAAGTAGAATACCTCTAGATATTATCCACACATTATCCTATTATCATGAAGTGTCACCAATGGTACTCAGGGTGCTAGCACGATGGTAGTGGTTATCTTGTGTCGCTCCCTTGGATCACCACATAATCCTTCAAAGTTGAAGGATTTATTTTTATTCTCTCATTCTTGAGAAGATGAGGAAGCTGGAGGCTCTCAGTTCTTGAGGGGTTTCTAGAGACTTTTCTCTCTAGGTTTGAGAGTATCTCTTAAGGGGATTTGTTGTGTAAAACAATATCTGACCCTATGAAATGATATAACTGGGTATTTATAAACTTATGTTTGAGAATAAATAATTACAAAAATTCCCTTAGTTATTCTCATAATTCTAAGCGAAGCCCATGAATAAATAATAATATTATTATTATTATTTACTTGAAATGCGCTAAACTCGGGGATAAAATAAATATCATTTATTTAAATAAATAAATATTTATTTAAATGATAATTTAATTTATCATTCCCACCGGACCTAAAAACTCTGTTCGCACTTCCCCTACATTTACCAGAACTCGAATAATAAATATTATTCAATTGATAAATAAATAAATATTTATAATATTCGCGGTCTTGTGAATAAATATTTATTTTAATATTCAACTCACACATAAATATATTGATTGAATAATTTCAATCAGTAAATACTGAATACATATTATTCCACAAACTATAGAATAATTTGTATTTGTATAATTAAATTCAGATGGAATTTAATTGACATCGATAGAAACACTAAGTGTGTAACCTTGTAGGTTTCTTCCCTAGTGGCATTAAATAGGTTTTCATAAAGTCCGATATCAATTTTCAGCAATTCGTAAAGGCACCCAAGAGGAAGTAGTTAATGTCACAACATTAACAATCATATAGGAACACTCATTGTGTAATATAATCTCTTTGTATCGATATTTAATCAAGTAAGTTGTTACTCATGTCATTAACATATATGCTTGCTACGTATTTCTTTGGCTCCCTGAAATGAACTCGTCCATACACTGTGGACAAAGAATTTAGTTCGACAATTTCATTTCAATCAAAGGGTCGAGATATGGACATTCACAATGATAGAAGAGACAAATCCTTCCTCAACATATTCATTAATAAAATATCATTCTTGATGCACCAAAAACATACCCAACTTCATCGTGAACATATATCATCATAGTTTAAGTCAAAACATATAAGTATACAAGTCATAACATGTGTCAATAATAATCTTAAATTCTAAGTATCATGACACACGTTCCCATACGAGAGTATCCAATGACATGCAAACATGTCGATTTCTTACTAGTGGGTCATTCCTTATAATCTCGCATCTTAAAGATTACCATGTGAGAATTTCATATGATGATGTATCATCCATTTATGAATACCCACACCTGATAGTCTCCATCATTTGTGTCCTATCATATGTCATTAAATGACTATAGGACTATGTTTAAGAATATATTCATATAAATTCAAAGTTCTCTCCATAGTGAGGAAATACTTATAACCTTTTTAATGCAATAAATATTTGATGGCATTGTCGCGTTAAAGTCAGGTTCAAGTACAATCAATATGTGATAAGAGTTTTTATAGATATTCAAATCTATGAATATACAGACATTCTAAAGGAAAAAAGAAGTTTGTTCTAGAACACCAACTCTAGAACATGAATATCCAATGAGTGTGCCTTGGTTGTTATTATTTATAAATGAATAAAATAAATTTACAAGTCAGATCATAAATACAAGCCAAACCATTGACAGTTGACTTAGTTAAAACTTTAATTCAATCAAAATCGTGTCTAAATATCTAAATAATCTAAATACTCTAACACCCCCCCCCCTCAAGATATGTTTACCTAGTTTGGTTACCGGGTAAAAGAAAATAAAATAAAAATGACAATATTAAGAACATGTGTCTCTATCCCCCGCTTGTTGGTGTTGTCCTCTTCTCTATGAGCTACTACTCACAATAATAATGGTTGATTTTGAGTAGAAATAATAGGTGAATTAATCAAGTCCCCTATCAATAAAGAATATGTGGCACCCCATGTTGATGATGAGTTGTGCATGAATATACTGAGTGAAACAAAGCTCGACATGTAAACCCAAAAGGTAGGGTGATGCGATGCCCATCTTTCAAACCCAAAAGGTTAGGTGGAATGATCCCGTCAAGTGAACCCAAAAAGACCGAGTTATATGGTGCTCGATTTTGTAGACCTAAAATGTTGGATGAAATAACGTCTGATTTTGCAAGCCCAAAAGATCTGGTGATACAACACTTGATTTTTCAGATCCAAAAGAATGGGTGATACAACACACGCTTTTGTGAACCAAAAGGTCACGTGATATGACACTCGATTTTTCGGACCCAAAATTACCTGATTTTGATTCTGGTAGCATAAAGGTTATCTGAGCAGTGATGAAGAAACCCAATGGTGATTCGGGAAACTCGACAGTGATCCGAGCAATAAAGAAGAAACTTGATGGTGATCCAAGCAACTCGACGATGATATGAACAACAATGAAGAAGCCAAATGATGATCTGTGAAGCCTGAAAGTAATCTAGTTGATGATGATTGTTGTCGGTGGTCTTCAGCAGTGATTATGCAGTAATAACAATGCTCAATGGAGATCCAGGCAATAACAAAGAGACTTGATAGAGATCCGACTTGGGATTTTCTTGATATCTCTAGCATTTCAATGAGGCAATGCTACAGAGAGCGCCACATGATTAACATAAGATGCTTAAGGTACAAAGGTGGTAGTGGATGACACATGAAACCCTATAGGTGATTATTATTATGGTTTTTGGTTAGGAGATGACACCCCCTTTGGATGAATCTCATATGGTTTTTTCTTTAGGGAACCAAATATGAAGAGGATATCGAGAATTGTTCCTTTTGAGTGATGTTCGGTTATTATTATTAATAGATGAATAAAATTATGTTCCAAGTTCAAGTCAGCCCATCAAATGTGATGCACCATCTAAATATTTATATATTCTAAATAATCTGACATTAAATATTTTTTTTATTAATTTATCTATTTAAATATTATATTTATTAAAAAAAGTGAATTTAGATAGATAATGGAGAGCAGTTTTTGAAGAAATGAGGTGCGCCCCATACACGTTTTTCTAAATTGAATGACCATCAAGTATTTCAAGCTTTAGATTTTTTAATTAACTCCCATAGAAAAAAAATATATTTTTAACAATACTGAGAATTTAAATACAGCCAATTAGTTATATACACTAGAATCGAATACAAATATTTATATATAATATTTAAATTTAATAAAAAATACTTATCATTATTTTCGTGTTATTTAAGTGTAAAAAAATAATTTATATAAACATTTAAGTTAAATTTAATCAATCGTTTATTTTTGTGTCCAGAAAAATGGGATACATTTTTATATTGCTGCGGTTGGTGGGATAAGGCTCCGGAGATCGAATATGCGTGCAAGGGAAATCCAGAAAATGAATGGATGTTAATTTTATTTTAATTTTTTAAAATTGAAAATCAATAATAATAATCAACGGTACTGATTGAGTTGTAACTGTCCAACCCGCTCATCAGGTCCGGTCCGCCGACCTTTATGACGACTCCAACCCCGCTCGAATCACGGGTTATTCGAGAAGATATCCAGTAGATTTATTTTTTAAAATGATTAATGCTAGATTACGATAAATAAGCATAAAATTATATTTCTTGGTAATTATTTTTAAATTTACGACTTCAAGATACAAAAAATAAATAAATCATGTTATATTACAAATTAAAAAACAAAATAATAATAATAAGAACAACGTGATATATATATAGTCTATCCACTATAAAATAATTCAAGTTTAAAAACATTTTTTTTAATCTTCTAAACATATGTTTCATTATAAAATTAAACATAATATATTTATTTTTTTGAAATTAAAAATTGGGCAGAATTTAATTCATATGAAAAGATAACAGTGATAAAATAAAACAAAATTTTAATAAAGATAAATGACCGAGAAATGATTTCTGTAGAACTTTATTAAAGCTCTCTCATAGGTTCATTTATGTATTTTAAGGAATGTAATTAAGTTTTTAATATATAGTTTTTATTATGTATATACTAATAATATATGAAAATAATATTATTGTTGTTATGGTTTTTGGAAAGTTGTTAGACACCTCTATGAATTTTTGATGAGGCCCACCCATGCCTCGTCGATGACTAAGAGTTGGTCAGAGATCACCAAGCCATAGTGGAGCCAGATCCCGCCATTGTGTGATGCTTCTCAGAGGAAGAAGGGGAAAAAAAGGAGAGAAGAGGGAAATCGAGGGATTGGATTTTCAAATCTACATAACGATAATGGTTCATGATGATAAATATCCAAATATGTGTCAAGGATGAAGAGGCGGTTCAGATAGCAGTACTATGGACCATTAGTTCAATCATCGACCAATTGACCACCACCATACCTGGTAGTTTTCAGAAAGGTCTTACATGAGAAGAAAGCTGATTTTTTATTTTATTATTGGTTAATGTTATTATTTTATTCAATTTTTTGTAATAAAATACATAAAGGGTGTTAATCACCTTGTTAATTATATATATGTGTGTGTGTGCGCGCTTTGGCATGAGGAGGAGCTCATATGTGGATTGCATTCCTTGTCAATAAACAAGGTCGTCTTGATTTTGAGATGATGTCAATATGTGTTGAGAGAGGGATGATAAAGTTGGTGCCATTATAAATGAAAAAGAAGAAGTTGAGATGGTGCTACGTGGAACATCTGCCTTCACAAGTTTTAGGAGCAACTTTTAAATGTCACAATTGTGGTTCCGATCTTTATGCTAATGACAATGTATGATGACAGAGAAATGATACTGACAATATTTTTGGTTGAATTCAAATGAATTTGGATGTAGGGGAGATTGAAGAATTAGTGGCAAGGAAGAAATAATCTTACTAAAGTTGCGAGAAAGTGGAGAAATCATACATGGAAGCATCAAGCATGTAATCTATTGTATTGGGTGATGAAGACTCTTTGGATGATGATTTGAGATAAGTTAAAGTGATTGCGAATGCCTCAAGATCAATGGAAGAGGTTATGGGATTTTTTTAAATTTTAATTATGAAGCTAAAGTAGAAAATGGCGAAGTCCAAACCACGGAAGAGTCCAGCATGGACTTCAGAAGAGTCAATGAGAGAATTTGGAAGAGTAAATTTGATCTTCAGAATAATAAAGTACGAGTTTGGAAGAGTAACTCCCAACTTTGTAACATCCGTCGACTTCAAAAGAGCAATAAGGGAGTTTAAAAAAGTAAATCTGGACTTCAGAAGAGTAAGTTCCTTTGTGATATTTTGAGAGATTGCTAAAGCCTAAAAAATGAGATGGTTAGAATAATATATTATGAATAAAATGAGATTAAATCCAGACAATGTTGTTGTCATGTTCTTCATGTTTTAAATATCACAATCACATTAAAATGATTGTGATTGATGCCTATATTGAAGTCGGTCTAGTTTCAGATGTTGTAGGAGTTTGAGAATGAGTTCCACGCCGTGGGAGTGTCATGTCACAATGTCATTCACATGTGGAGGATTTAAAATGAAGTTATGGTGTGACTTTCATGGTCAATTTAATGTAGGAAACAACCTGAGTCTAGAGAATTGACTATGAATTTAAATGAGTTTGAATGATAATTGAAACTAAAAAGTATCTTTTAGATTTGAATGAGAAAATTGCCTACTGCTATTTATTGAGGTGTTTCTAAATAAAGTATGGAAATAAAAAAAATTAGTCATGATTCTGTGAATATAAAAAGAGAATGAGGGGAACAAGATGATGTGCTTTAACACTATTATTTCTTGAAAAAACACATCTAATCAAAGAAGTGAGAGAACCCAATACTGTACCTATATGAAGAAAACCTCTTGGTATTAAAGTAGAAGGAGGAGGAGGAGGAGGCCTACAATACAATAGTATCATAGAAGGAGATCAATTCTGGTCTCACAAAGAAGATTGAGATGAAGATAAAGACCAGTGTGCTCAACACCAATAAGAGGGAGCAATAAAAGTCCTACTCGACGGTTCATGAAAGGATCCATTTTATGGATTCTGTGAGGCAGTCACCATCTAATTTCGAGGATTGAGTTGTGGGAGACAACAAGCACTAGTGAGAATCTCGTAATTATGAGATGTAGTATAAAGATCCTCTAGTGGGATCCTGTAACACATGATGAGATGTCATGTAAGCATGGTGGAAGACAATGTTGTGTGACCACTCATGTTAATATTGTAAGAATTCGTGGTTGGGGATATTAACCAATCATGCCAAGGAGTAGGCTTTTAAGGCAGAACCTTGCAAATCTTCATGTTCTTGTGCCTTTATTTACTACATAATCCAAGTGAGGCTGCGAGATACAAAGATGAGAGGATGAGAGGATGAGACTTCGATTAATCTAAGTGGTTGAATTAAATTGGAATTATTTGTAAAAATAGATCACTAATTCAACCCCATATCAGCAATCCACCAAATTCGGGGACATCATTTGGTATCGGAGCTAATCCAGGTTCCTTATGAAAAGATCCAACCTTTACTGAAGATTTCAATATGCCTTCATCAAAGAACATGGTAGTTTTTTTCAGTCAGTAACAACAAGAATGTTTCAACCAAAACTCCGAAAAACAAACAAAATAAAGAGGGAAATATGCTAAAGAAGAATTTAAAGAAGAAATAAGGGACACCACTACCCGAAGAACAACAAAGTGGTAAGCATTCATCCAAATTAGTTAATCATGATTCATCTAGTGAGTGATGTTTTGACTGTGATGATTTTGTAGTTATAAAATCACTTAATAATTCATACTTTTATATTAAATATTATTTTAAGATGATTCCTATCGAGGTTATTGTATATATATTTGTAAGAACCTGAGTTATTAGAACGGGTCAAAATCCCGATCCTATTTAAATTTATGACTTTTCCCTGAGAAAACTGGAGAAATTGGGCATTTTCTAGAAATTTCCAGACTACACGCCATGTACTTTTAAGTACATGCCATGTATGGGTTAGGAGAGTGTCGACTGTGTGCTCGCCAAGTACATGCCGTGTGATGACCGTGTAGAAATTTCTTACTACACGGCGTGTAGTTATTGACAAACCGTGTACTCTTGACAGTGTAGAGGCCATACATGTCGTGTAGGCCTGTTGGCCGGGTAAAATCGTTTAAACCAAGTACACGTCATTTCCTACTTGGACACGTCGTGTAGTCTAGCTGTGTATGAGGGATATACATGACATGTGGGTAAGTCGGCGAGAAAGTGAAGAAAAACTAAGTACATGCCGTGTACCCCTAGGTATATGCCGTGTACTCATGTTGGAAGGTTCTGAATAGTATGTTGGTGGAATTCCAGCCGCGATATGGACAGTTAAATGATATACACAACGTGTAGTCATGAAGTACACACCGTGTACAGTATTTTTTTTCACTAAAATGGATAGTAGCCTCGTTTTTTAGGCAGAACCCAATTTTTCGCTGGGTTTTGTGAACCAAACCGGCCGAGACTTCAAATCACTCCTGGATCTTTGTCCGAACTCCGTTTCTATCATGGTTTGATCCGTTGGAACCCCCTCAGTAAGGCCTCAATTCCTCTTGAGCCGTTTTGTTTGATTTCTGTTCTAGAACGGTTTATTGGGGGTTGAGCGGTTTTGATATTTTTGATGATCTACCACATTTTAGACCTAATTGGAGGCTGTCATCGAAGGAGTAGCATTGTACGAGTCTCAGGTAGGTGCTGCATACCTCCTTTTGTGTTTTCGTGGTCATTTGGGTGATGCGGTCTTCAACTTGTTTTCAGGTATTTTGAGCGGGACCCAGTTTTATCTAATATTCCCTATTATATTGTCCATTGACCAATGGGATACCTTTGGGTATGCCCTATTACCTGTGTTTCATGAGCGGGGCCGGGTGAGTGGTTGTTGCTCATCGGGACATTTTGGACGGGGGTTCCAAAATGGTATTAATTGATTTGAATTGTCCTAAACTATTGATTTTAGTTGATTGAACCTTGATATGACTTGTTAGAGGCTTTAAGGACCTCAGTACTGTTGTTAGATAATTGTCAGGCTAGTGCAATTCAACTATTTAGTTTTTTTCCTATTATTGTGTTCTGTTTAAATGTGTATATATGTAATTGCTAAATTGCATATACTGGAACCCTTTTGGTTGTGTTGGGAATGACCCAAATATTGTTGAGTGATGTTGATCAAAGGTTGGGCTTGGCCCTAGTTACGTTGGGTGGTTCTAACCATGGGATTGGGTGTCATGGGCGTCGGTTGAGGCAGGATGACTGTCAAGTTGGGCATGGCCTGGGTTACTGGGATGTCAAGGCCATTAGACTTGAGCGGCACGGTCATAGGGACACAAGGTGTTAGAGGTGTTGTGGCTTGGGTACTATTTTGGTGATTACTGATCACCCGGAAACTTTGAGTAGTGTGCACATATAGAGACTCTGTGATGAGGTGGTTTTGACCACTCGTGTGGGTAGATGCCCCCGTTAGTTGCAGTTTAGGTGCTATTGGTTTGGGGGTGCTTGCCGTAGGAAGCCACGTGGACGGTGGGGAGCCTTCAGGGGATATCATTGAGGCTATCGGGTTGGGAGTAGAGGCACGCCGTTATTTGAGGGCAGACATTGCTGTCCCTCTGGTTACTTTATTTGAGGGCAGACATCACTGTCCCTCCAGTTACATTATTTGAGGGCAGACATCGTTGTCCCTCCGGTTACTTATTGAGGATAGACATCGTTGTTCCACTGGGTTACTCTTTTTTGGGCATGCCTTCGGGACGTCGGTACTTGAGACACGCAGTGTCAGGGGGCACATGGTGCTAGGTTACATGACAGAGATTCTGGTGTTGACCGAAGCAGGTGACACTCCATGGTGGCTGCTGAGCACCAGTGGAGATTGTGTTTATTTGTGCATCGTTCTGTTTACTGATTTCCTTATAAATGCATGATTTCTAAAACACTCATATTAGGTATGCACCGTTGGGTGGTATCCTACTGAGATTTGTCTCACACCCTGCACGGGCCCTTCGGGATGCATGCAGACTTTATGGATTTACGTGTAGGAAAGAGGCCAGCTTCAGGAGATGGGCTATATTATCTGTTTCATAGAGAAGGTATGGACCTTGAGTTTTTTCCTAGCTAGAGTTTACTATGTTTGCGTACTTTGCTGTATCAACATGATTTTTTGTAGCTACAGTTGGTTAGCCATTGGTTCCCTTTATATTCAGATATGTATGACCTGCTTTGAATGTATGTTTTGTGGTTCAATAGTAGTTATAAGTGACTAGCATGCTGTTGTGTTTATTTCTACTATTGTTGTTTATATTCATTGCTTCCGCAGTTTATTGATATTGAATGTGATTCTACTCTGCGGGTCTGGTTCGAGTCTGCTGAGTCATTTATTCTACTACATCTTTATTATTATACTCGGACCAGTACCATTATTATTATCCTCCGAGAGGGTATAGCCTCCCCACTATACCTATAAGACCCTCGCTGCTAGTTGGCAGCCTTTGGCATTTGAGGAGGTGCGCCTAAGGTGGTAGCACCCGACCCGTTTAGCACTGTTCGGGTGGCTGTTCAGGTCTGGGTCGTTATAATATTGTGGTTTATCAAAATACTATAGGATGAGAAGTCATAATTGGAGTAGGAGGCTCAAATAATGGATAAATCTATGGTTAGAAAATTACAAAAATGATAGGATATCATCAAATATGTGAAATCCAAGAAATTGGTCATGTTTTTTCACAAAGCAAAGCACACCTTGGAGGAAAAAAACTTGAAAATAACAATTTATGAGAAGGATGAAAAAGTCAGGATTAGTAAAAATAGAATTCATGCCGTGGTGCCACATTGGTGGTGGCGTAGTGGTTGGTGGTCGAGGTCCATACAATAGGCATTCGGTGAGGTTAGGGGTTTGATTCCTGGGATCCCGCTCTTGGGGGACTTTCCGCCTCCCATGTACCGCTCATCTTGCCGGGTCACCCGGTGTCTCACCGGGTGGGCAGAAAGGGTGCACTTCTCTTAACTGACGGATTGCTTTGCTGAACCATCTCTGATCGAGGTGTAACCTCATGGGGTTGCTATTTCATCCCGATTGACAATGGCTCCTCCCCGATTGAGGCTTCTCCGGATGACCTCTTCGTGGGGAGGGGGGTTCCTGGGTGTGGAGGGTCTGAAAAGGCCACTCATGGGAATTCCCTTCCATAAAAAAGTGAAAAAAGAATTCATGTTGTGGAAGAATGTCACAAAGATACTATTAGTGTCAAGGATTCCCAATTGGATGCCAAATCTAATAGGATTATGGATCATGATATTGCACTATAGGAAAGTAAAAACATACATGAGGATCAAATTAAGAAGGTGAAGAGAAAGTGGGAATAATTCCGTAGATCTATTGAGGATGATAATAACTCCTTGAACATGAAGTTCCTTGAATTAGAATTCAAATTAATGAACCTAGAGTTGGAAAAAATTAAAACATACAAATTTTTGAAGAAGAAAGACACTACCACACAAGTTTTTATTATGATTTATGGCCCCAAGAAGACTCACATCTGTGGAAAGAAGATCTTAGAGTCATCCCTCTGTCAACCAACAACAATATCTAGGAAAAAGGTACCATCCATATCAATTTTTTTATTGTAATAAATATGTTTTTTCTAGACAACACATGTTTTAAAGAAAAAATTATACAAATATGGATGAGGAAAATAATTTTTAGCCTACCACTATTTCAATGGTGCATAGAAGAGCGTATAAGAAAGCTGGTTCCCCTAAAAGATCCCAAACAACTAATAAGAATTCCAAAAAATAGTAAGGTATCAAATTTTCCCAGAAAACATCTATCGGAAAAATAAAGACTTGTAGGTTAATATTGGTGTTGTTGGAAGTTCATTCATAGGTCCATAGAATCCTGGAATTTTTTAACCTCTGTAGAAAATATAAGGCCTAGTTTGAGGGGTAGTAGAGCTAAAGAAGAAAGAAAATCCATTGAGAATAAGTAGATATCACATAAAAGAGATTATGTATCCACTATGAACATATTCAATTTCTTAAAAGAATTCAATTATAACAAATTGTAATTGGTCACTATGAAAGAGTGCACTAGTAAAAATAAAATCAATACAAATCATGTTCAAAAGCGAAGAGAATATCACAAGAGAAAATGAAATAAGTGATGAAAGAAAATAATTAATCCTAAAGGAGAGAAAAGGAGAAAATTAAGAAAACAACTCCTAAGAAATTAAAAAAGGAGGATGAATATGATTCTATCCTCTTTGATGAAGAAATAGAGAAACTACTAATTAATGTAAATTTGAAGTCCATTGAAAAGAATTTGGGTATGGTGAATGATTTCAGAACATAAAGCCAACAAGTTATTTATATAGATTCCTAGATAGTTGGAGTTGTTTAAGAATAAATAGAAAACACTAGAATCTTCATATGCTTTCATGGCTAATGTGATAATGGAGTATCACACAAAAAGAAAACTGAGGTTGAAATGAAGTTTGAGTTGAGACTCAAGTCATTACTCTCATTAAAAGAGTAAGGTAACCCTCATTATTCTATTATTTAGTATTTAATTGTGATAACATGTAGAGAATTGAAGGAGTTGAATGAGGATATCACTATTGGATAATAAAAATAAGTTTACCTTCACAGAGTGCTGTAGTATCCATGAAAAATAGGAAGTTAGTGCATTCATTACGGGTGAAAAAACACAAGGGAGATTTCAAAACATCACTAGACATGTGAATCTAGAATTTGTAGACATACCTATAAGATATGGAATTGATGTATTACAATCACACTTAATTCCCTTGTTTTTATTGTATAAAACAGATATATAAAGGTGGAGTGTTAGTTGATGTGTTATCAAAGAGAGATAAGGAGAGTTTTATAACTTTCACTTTAAATATTATAATGGATTTATCAAACATGAGTGTAAGTTATAATTCATGATAAATCTATTTTGAACATCCTAATTATGAGAAAATGAGAATGGTATCACATGATGAATTGGTTTATGGAAAACCTTGATGTCTTGGATAATCACACATGTTTTTGACACCAGGTTATCCCAAATAGATTTAGAGTTAACTAGATAAAAGATCATTTCCAATAAAACATTTGAATCCATCATTCTCACACTAAGTGTGGATCAAGATAAAATTATGAACAAGAAAGGAAGAAGAATCTGTGTTTGAAAGAAAGTTAACTATAATGAGAAAACCACCCATCAAATTTATGGTATCAATAAGTAAGAGAAGAACTTTCCATTTTCATTTATTAACAATAAGGGGTGAATAACTTAGTTCATTAAAGCACACATATTGACCAATAAGAGTGATGGAATTTCCAATAAATACAAAGCGATATATTTAAGAACATGTTGGTTCTGGGCACAGTGGAAGCCTATGATGGTGGGTGAAATATTAAATTTTTTTTTAATAATCATTGTCTAAAACCACAAGCGAGGATCCTGTACATCATATTTATAATTAATTTTTTAATATATGATGAAATAAATACATATCTGTAAGAACTTTATTTTTTGATGAATGTTGATCATCCGAAAATATCCTTTCAGAATGCCTTCATTGCACTACAAGGATCCAAGGATAGAATCCCTCTAGCGGTGATCCACATGTGCTCCAATGATCTCCAAGCAACACCACTCAATATTTGGATGCTAGCATGGAGAATAAAATGTACTGTATTGTTCGTTCTTGATCACCCATTCTTTGGTCTTGATGAAATATCTCTTTTATTTCTTGTTCTTGAGAAGGAGAGTGAAAGAGGAGTTGAGAGGGAATTCGTTGTGTGCAATAATTCTTTATTCTTATTTATTGGATGCATTGAAAAATAGATGTAACCGTCTATTTATAAAGTTAGGGTTCAGGTTAAAATATTATTTAATTGCATATAAACCATTAAATAACATTTAAAACCTTTAATAAACCCCGTGCCACATAATTATAATATTAATTTTTGGTGTGCCAATTTTCACAGATTGATAAATAATATTTACCAGCTTATAAATAAATATTTTATCATTGGATTTGGTCTTAGTTTGTTCAAAATCCTCAATATTTATTGAATATCCAAGTAAATATTTTATTCATAACAAAATATTTTATTCACATATCGATGAATAAATATTTATTAAATATTCAGTAAAATAAATATATTTTTTATTCATAATCCGGTGAGTAAATATTTATTTAATTTATGTAATTAATAAAATTTGAATAAAATTATTCCTCAATCTTGAGAATAAATTTATTCCATTAATTAAATTGAAATATAATTTAATTAATATCTATAGAAACATTTTCTGTGTGATCCTCTAAGATTCTTTCTCATTAGCATTAGATGAGCTTGCCTAAAGTCCAAGATTACTGTCTAGTAACGGGTCAATAAACCCAAGAGAAAAATATTAATATCACAAAAACAACGACATACAAATGATCTCTGTATAATATAATTCCTTTTTCTAAATATCTCATCAAGCAGGCTGCACATCAATTTCACCAACCTTAATGCTCGATACGTCATTCATTGACTATCTGAAATAAACACATCATTACACCATGACCATAAAATATAGAGTGACAATTCTATTCCAATCAAAAGACTGAGATATTAGATTCTATAAATATGGAAGGGATAAATCCTTTCCTAACTTATCCATTAATGAAATGTCACTCATGAAACACCCAACATATCCAACTTCACCATGAACTGTTATCGTTATGGTTTAAAAATACATCAAAGTAAATGATTTATAACAAGAACTAATAATAATTTTAAAGTCTAAGAACCATCAATCATACTCACATATATAAATATCAAATGACACCAAAACATGAGGAATTTCTACTAGCGGGTCTATTCTCATAATCTACCACATTTGAGATTACCTCATGCAAACTTCAAGAGAATAAGTCCCATCTTCTTATGAGTAATCACACCAGAAATTCTATGTACCATGCGTCCCTTAATAGTATGTTATCCAATCAAAGAATGCTATTTAAAAATATCATCATAGCACATCATGTTTTTTATCATAGTAGGGAACTGCTACAACCTTATCAATGCGATGTATACTCTATGGCATTATTACATTAGATTCATGCAGAACAAAAATATATATATAACAAATAGTTTTTATTAATATTAAATAAATTTAATATATATATATAATCAAAGTAAAATAGTTGGTTCCGGGAAACCAACTCTAACAAACTCCCACTTGGACAAGAGACAACTGCCTATAACCTTCAGTCCACTAGACCTCACATGATAGTCATGTTTCTGCTAAGTTAAGGATTTAGTTAGGGGTTCACCATGTTGTCTTTAGTGGAAATACTACTCACTTAAACTTCAACTCTTTGAGAAAAATCTTTTAAGATATGATACTTCTAATGTATGTGGTTCATCCACTAATGTGACCTTAGCTCTTTTGAAAGAGCCTCCGCTATAGTATTATGACAATAGAGTGTGATAGGATCTTTACTACTAGGTACCACATCCAGATCTTAAATGAAGTTGCATATCTATAATGCTTCATTATCTTCCTTAAAATCCATAATATAATCAGACTCTACTGTAGAATCTATGACCATATCCTTCTTTGAGCTATTCTAAATCACAACAACTCTATTCAAAGTGAAGATGTATCGCATTTGCAAATTCATGTCATATTGATCAGTTAGAAAACTAGCATATGCATATCCTGTGATGTCTAGTTACCCATATCCTCTATAGAATAGAAACATATCCTTAGTATGCCTTAGATACTTAAGGATAGTCTTGACATCCATCCAATGTTGGTCACCTAGATCATCTTGATATATGTCTACCACAATCAATTCATAGGAAACATCTAGCCTAAAACATAGCATAACATACATAACTAAACCAATTGATAAAATGTATAGAATCCTTACCATTATGTTTCTTTCCTCATGCGTCTGAAGACATATTTTCTTTGAAATATGAATGCCATGTGATTCTGGAAACATTTCCCTCTTGGATTGTTCCATACTAAATATCTTTAGTATCTTATCAATGTATTTACTTTTACTTAGTCCAAGAAACCTATTGGATATATCATGATATATATTATTCCCAATAATACAAGTTGACTCTCACAATTCCTTCATATAGATGTATTTATACAACCACATCTTAATGGACTATAAGACTGGTATTTTATATCCAAAGAGTAATATGTCATAAACATACATTGTTATGACTACACTCCCACTAAAACATTTATAGACACATTACTTTAATTCATTCTTTACTAAACCAAATTATGTTATGGACTCATAAAAACGAATATTCCATGACCTGGATGCTTGATTTAATCCATAAATAGATCTTTGTAACTTGGATACCTTGTTGGAATACTTTGGAGTTACAAACCATTTAGGTTGTGTCATATAGACATATTCCTAAAGGTTCCCATTAAGGAATGATTTTTTGACATCCATTTTACAAATATCATAATCATGGAAGGATGTAATGGAAAGTATAATTCTAATGGATTTCAGCATTGAAATTGGTGAAAATGTTTCATCGTATTCAATTCCTTGACACTGTTTATTCATTTTTACAAACAGTCATGCTTTACAGGTACCGACTTTTCCATCCATGTCTGGTTTCTTCTTGAATACCCATTTGTATCCAATTATATTTAAATCTACTGGAGGGTCTACCAAAATATAGAATTGGTTTTGGTACATGTAATCCATTTTAAAATTCAAGGATTCTTTCCAATTGACAACATATGTACCATTTACTGCTACTTTATATGTTAGAGGATCATTATTATCAACTAATAATGTGTCACCGTCCTTGGTGACTAGAAAACCATACCATTCTATTTTTCCATCCTCTATAGTACTCCTACGCAGTAATTGTGTCTCTGGAATAATTTCATTTTCCACAATGCTTTGTAGAATTTGTTATTGTGCCAAAACTTGTGTATCTTGATCCTAGAATTCATCGAATTCTATCTCCCCCACTATTTATTTTAGAGTTAAGATCCTCCTCAAGAAATATGGGATATCTTTCAACCAAAACCTTTTTGTCTGAAATATTGTATAAGTAGTATCCCTTTATTTCTTTGGGATATCCTATAAAGATACAATTTATTCCATGGGTTCTAATATTATTACCTGAAGAGGCCTTAAAAAATTCTTCTCAACCCCACACATGTAAGTAAGATAACATAGGTTTTTTCCCATTTCATAATTGGTATGGTATACCATCCATTTCTTTAGTTGTCCCTCGGTTTAGTACGCATGCTACTATTTGTAATGTGTGCCCCCAAAAGGATAATGGAAGATTCACATGCCTCATCATTTATCTCACCTTGTTCAATAAGGTGTTGTTCCTCATTTTTCTTACACCATTCCACTGAGAAGTATAAGGAGGAGTGAGTTGAGATAATATCCTGAACTCTCATAAATAATCAATGAAGTCTTAATTAAGATATTCTCCACTATAGTCTGAGCAGGGTTTCTTAATCTTCTTACCATGCCAGTTCCCAACTTCAATCTTATATTCCTTGAATTTATCAAAATAATATTACTTATAACTTATTATATAGATGGAACCATATATATTAAAATCATCAGTAAAAGTTATGAAGTATGAGTACCCACCCTATGTTTGAGCAGGAAATGGTTCACACATATCAGTATGAACTAATTTAATAAGCTCTTTAGCCCTTCTACATTTCCCACTAAATGGTGATTTGATCATTTTTCCTTATAAAAACCGTGTGACATATAGGACTTGGTTTTAATTCAAAAGAATCTAAATGCCCATATTTATGTAATTTAGTCAAGCAATTTTCATTTACATGACATATATGACGATACCAAAGTTGAGTGTGGTATAATTCATGTGAATTAACATCATTATCGATTTCTGTTACATGGTTTGTGTAATATAACACATAATGACCGTTATTTAAATGTGGATTACTATAAAAACTCTATATTTATAAAAGAAGCAACATTTATTCCCAAATTTGAAAGTAAATCCATATGTATCTAGTCTGGATACATAAATAATATTTTTGGTAACTGAAGGAACATAATAACAACCCTCTAAAACCAAGATCATTCTAGTTATCAATATGAGGTGGTAGTCCTTGATAGCTAAAAAAAAAGTTTAACTCTGTTTGATGCTCATAGATCTACCCCCCCTTAGTCAATATTTTTGAATCTACTTGGTTCATATATTTGAAAATATATGTGAGAACCACAAGTTGTATCTAATACTCAATTTGTAGAAAGAGATAAATTTCACTCGATAAAAAACACACCCAAATCTTCCCCTTACTTCTTTGGTTGAGTGTAATTTTTCTTCCAGTGACAATTATTGCCACTTGTGAAATAGAAAAAGTCTTATTCGCTTGCTTTCCCCTTTATCTTCCTCTTATTGGAAGGATGAGAAGAAGGTTTAGTTTTAAGGATATTCACTTTCCATTTCCATTTTTTTCACCATAATGATGGAAGGTTTTTCACTCTTCATAATGTTGTTCATATTAAAATTTACAATAAATATGGAGAAGATATGAGGGATGGATGCCAGAATGAGGTTGCTGCCTAGTTCTTCAAGGATTTTAAAACCTATAAACTCTAACCACTCATTGTATCCAATGAACTTGACTATGTGAGTCCCTGCTGGGGCACCTTCTCCAAGATTTCTTTGAAATATCACCTTGTAAATCTCAAATCATTCCTATCTAACTCTCTCATGATAAAGACAATGGAGGTTCTAAAGCATTCTATGCACATCTATTTTTTTTTCGTGATACTTCATTAGTTTACTATACATTGATGAAAGAATTGAAAACTAAACATTGACCACATCAATAAATTGTTTTTTGTAGACAAAGAACTCTTCATCACTTGACTCTCTAGCAGGCAGATCAGGCATTGAAGATTTTAGCACATAATATTTCTTTTCATAGCGTAACACAACCGAAGGTGTCTAAACCACTCATAGATGTTACTTATAGTTAAGAGGTTGTATTTATCCAATATTAATCATAGTGATAGTGTGGATGAAGATCTTTCCATTTTATTCTACAATTAAAAGATCATATTATTAGTAATTTTTTTTATTACAAATTGTGTGAGAAATAATAAATAAATTAGTTAATTTTATTAAATTTACCACTATTTTATCATGTCCCAATTTCCTACACAATTGAAATCATAATTTATAGTTTATTTAACAATCTAGTGGAAAGGATCCCTATTACCTTTCTAAATGATCTAAACTCTAGCCATGAAAACCATAACAGAGTAATTAAGAAGTTGGTCTTTCCATATATGGACTTGAAGCTCCTTGATTCGTTGAGTGGATTACCCTATCTTGAAATTATATCTTGGATTTCCTCAACATTTGCCTCAAAATTTTTATTGAACATACTTTGACTATTAAACCCAAAACAATTTCGATTAAGTCAACCCAAAACTCTCAAGGGAACTCCCGAATCAAAGTAAGTGTCCAAAATTTGTCCATGTACTACACTTAGTTCCATAGTTTCATTCCCAATCAATTAATAGAAGGATTAGTCTGAATTAATATTAAGTTGAGTTATTTTAATTAATTCATGCTTATATTTTATCTTTTTTATCATTTCCATGTTTTTTAATATTATGTTTCTGTTAATTAATTAACTAAACATGTTGGATAAAACATTTACGCATAATTCATTTATTTAATTTTCATCTTTGCATATTAATTTATTCATTTATGTGACTGCGGTCTTGCATACATTAAATAAATAATTCATAGAAAAAAATAAATAAATAAAGTAAATGACCCAATCATGAGAATATCTAATGGTTGATTTACTGAGTGGACATTAAATCAACTCATGACCTAGGGGAATAACTCCATTTATCAGCTATGACATGAGTTACAACATTGCACCTATATATTTAGGCATCACTGAGTTGGAATCATCATGGTTCCATATTGATCCGCCTCTATGTTCCTTGAGATACTCCACTATTTACATGTATTTATGACTCACACACAGGTGAGGGGAACCAAAGGATTAATTAAATAGGATTGCATAAATATCCTTGGAGATGCAGGTCCTACATAATAATGGAGGGAGATATGACTCGCAGGCCATCATTTAATTTAATATTAAATAATTTGAAATCCATGTAATAAAATAAATTAAATAAATTACATCACATACATAGGTCTTGGTCAAGCTCATGATCAATTATGATTGCAATTAATACACAAAATGTAACCAGTTAGCATTTATTTATTTATTAATTCTTTATTATTATGAAAAATTTTCTTCCATTAATTAATTAACTAATCGCTTAATTAATTATTTCCATTTCCACTTAATGACCATATAAACTACATTGGAGATACCCATAATTTATGGAATTCTTAACAAATAAACAACAGAACCAATAATGACATATTAATTACAACAAATTAATTGAGCATTTAATATTCTTTAATACCATTATGAATTTGTTAAAAAAATTGGTGTGAAAATAAATAAAATAAGGTTTAATGATGTAATTTTTCAATTTAATTTAATTTTTTTTATGAACATTAATGGGAGACTACATGGAATGTATTTTCCAGCTACATTCCATGTACCTCGGTTGTCATGTATTCGAGTCATATGCATGGGGCTTCAGAATGTTAACTCGGTCAGTCAACATGGCATGTACATTCCAGCTACATTCCATGTATCTGCTTCCTATGTGCCATGTTGTCTAGGTCAACACGAGATGTGTAATAAATGCACCACATATAATTAATTGCTCGACCTATCAGGTACAATTTGTATGGGTACACAATGTGTACTCTGTCTACACGGTGTGTAACCCAGTTTTACCGACCAAATATTTAGCACTTGTCAATGGAATCTCTAGTCATTCTTCATCTATTCTTAAACCATTAAGAAAATTAAACTTTGAATGAATATTATTAATATGTTGATGCATGTTAATTAAAATTGAATTAATGAATGAATAATAAAAAAAATGAAAACTCAACCATGATTGCGTATGGATCAACAATCAAATAAATAATTATAAATTTAAACGTGATTGCTTGATACAACTTGTTGGTGTTGGGAATATAGAAATCATGTGGTGGTGGGAGAAATATTAAAATTTCATTTAATAATCATTGTCTGAAACCATGAACGAGGATATTTCATGTCAAATTTATAATTATTTTTTTAGTAAATGAATAAATAAATACCTAGGCTTAGAAAATTTCTTTCTTAATGAATTTTGATCATCCAAAACGACCCTTTTGGATTACCTTCGTTTTGCTGTGGGGATCAAAGGATAAAATCTATCTAGTGGTGATCCATACATGATCCAATGGTCTCTGAGAAACACCAGTCGATCTCCTGACACTAGCATGAAAAATAAAATGTATTGCATTGATCATTCTTGATCACTTATTCTTCATTATTAAATAAATCTATATTGTGTTTCTTATTCTTAAGAAGGAGAGAGAAGGTGGAGTCAATAGAGAATTAATTATGTGAAACAATTCTCTATTCTCAATTTTTGGACGTAATGCACAATATACATAACCATCTATTTATAGAGTTGGAGTTTAGGTTATAATATTATTTAATTTCATGTCATCCATTAAATAACATTTAAAACCTTTAATAAACACCATGCCACAAAATAACAATAATATTATTTTTTGGTGAGCTAACTTTCAAAAATTGTTAAATAATATTTACCAGCTTGTAAATAATTATTTTATCACCAGACATGGTCTTGGTCCATTTGAACTTCTATATATTTATTGAATTCTTGAATAAATATTTTATTTATAAAAAATATTTCATTCACATACTAGTGAAGAAATATTTAATCAATATTCAATAAAATAAATAAAGATATGTTTATTCACATGCTGGTGAATAAATATTTATTTAATTTATGTGATCAATAAAACTTGAATAAAATTATTCCCCAGTCTTGAGAATAATATTTATTCCATTAATTGAATTCAAATAGAATTTAATCGAGATCAAAAGAAGCATTTAGTGTGTGACCCTCTAGGATTATTTCTCATTGGCATTATGCGGGTTTGCCTAAAGTCTAATATTACTATCTAGAAATGGGTCAAAGAGCCCAATAAAAATAGCTTAATGTCACAATGAAGAAACCCACATATGAACACTCGCTAGGAAATATAACCCCTTTATCTCAATATCTCATCAAGTAGATTGCAGATCTGTGTCACAACCTATATGGTTGATATGTCTTTCTTTGACTATTTGAAATAAACACATCGTTACACCATGATCATGGAATTTAAGAATATGGTTCTATTCTAACAAATATAATGATATATCAGATTCTATAAAGATGGAAGAGATAAATACTATTGAGTCAATAAGGTTTTCCTTATGACATTTCCATTCCTTCTTGTTTTGAAAATCACAAACACCTTATACTTAAGAAAATATAAATTTTACCTCCATATGGAAAATTTACTTCTTTAAGGAAATTTACCATAACCTATATTTTCTTATACATAGTAGTATTTTTCTTAAGTACATAAACCAGATTCATACTCAATATCCCAGAAGTCATATAATGTAAAGATTTGGAGCATTCTGTTTTTAGGATCCGAATTCTGGATGTGAACTGAAATGAAGTTCCAATCCGCATTTTGGACTCCGAACTCTTATGATGTTCGACTCAGAACATTCATGAGTTCGACTCCGAACTCTTATGAAGTTCGACTCCGAACTTTCATGAGTTCGACTCTAAACTCTTATGAAGTTCGACTTCAAAATTTCATGAGTTTGACTCCGAAATCTTATAATGTTCGACTCTAAAATTTCATGAGTTCGACTCCGAACTCTTATGAAGTTCGACTCCGAACATTCATGAGTTCGACTCCAAACTCTAATGAAGTTCGACTCCGAACTTTCATGAGGTCGACTCAGAACTCTTATGAAGTTCGACTCCGAACATTCATGAGTTCGACTCTAAACTCTTATGAAGTTTGAATCCGAAATTTTACTAGTTCGACTTCAAACTCTACAAGTTCAGATTCCGATCTCTGGTGAAACGAGACTCCGAATTCCTATAAAACAGAATCCAAATTTTTTTTAACATAGACTCCGAATTTCATTTTTTGGTTAGACTCCGAACTTTTAATTTGCTTACACTCTGAAATTTTTTATGAATTTTACTTATATATTCTCCAATTCAAAATGATGTCGTGCATTCAGTTATACATGATTTATTATTAAATGATGTCGTCAATTCTGTTTCTAATTAACCGTTGAATGAGTTACACGTGTACAGGTCCCTCTGAATTTCATGGAAAATATGACCGTTGGAGGAGGGAGACGACCATTGGAAATTTTCCTATAAATAGGAGCTCATTTGAAAGAGCTCAATATGAAGTTGATCGATCTAGAGACCACACAGTATTAAGGTGATTTCAAGAGAGAGAAGCTTTTCATGCCTTGTGCATACTAAACTGCTTGTTCAGATTGCTCTGTGCGACTTCGAATGTTGGTGATTACATTCGAGGACTTCCAGGGATAGGAAGACAGAGGTGCCGACTACTTTGAAGTTCGAGGGCTTCCTTGCTGAGGAAGACATAGGTTCCAACTACCTTGAAGTTGAGGGCTTGCGGGGATAACAACACAGAGATTCCGATCTTCGTATCGAGGGCTTACCCTGGTGTGGGTAAGACAGACTTTCTTGAAAGTATAAATCAAGGAACCTTTATCCATGGTTTTTGGATACCATTCTCTTTGGGTTAAAAGACTTATATCTCTTTACTTGTAGTTTTACTACTTGTTTTTCCGCTGCACTTTTAATATTTTCAGGAAAGTATAATCTTCTTATATTTCATTACACTTGTACTCTGATTAGTTTAGATTCTATACACTTTAAGGAAGAATCTTATATTGTAAACCTTGGTTCCAATTATCCAATTGGTGATTAGAGGTGTTGTGAATTTGCTTAGTTTAAATTTGTTAAACATAGATTTTTCCTTGTCTAAGGAAATTTTATAAAGTATACAATTCACCCCCTCTTGTATATTGAGCATATATATCATTATTTCGATCCTACAATTGGTATCAGAGGTTGGAAACATCATACTCTATACCAATCTTACAATTGGTATAAGAGGTTAGAAACCTCATAATCTATACCAATCTTACAATTGGTATCAGAGCAGGTATCTGAAATATTTATACTCACATATAAGTTTTTCTTTCTCACTTTTTCATTGTTCTTTATCCTTTCTTAGAATGTTTTATTCATTCCGAACTTGGTAATTCTGAATTGTCATTCCGAATTGTCATTCTAAACTTTGTGGTTACAAACTTTTTCTACTAACTAGTTTGGTTGCCAAAGTTTTTTTAAGAATAGCAGGAATCAATTTTGGTTGTATTGATAATCTAAATCCTAAAAGACCACCAATCTTTGATGGTAATGACTATGAGTACTGGATAGATCGAATGAATACTTTTGTTATCAATATAGGAGTGGATAATTTTGTTATGCTTACTGGTGATTATAAAATTCTTGATAAGGAAGTTAGAAATTTCACTAACCAGGAAAATCAAGAGTATCAACTCAATTATAAGGTACGCAATAATTTACTATGTTCAATGACTAGAAATATATATAGCCAAATTTCTTCTTGTGAAGTAGCTAATTGTATCTGGAAGAAGTTAGAAGTTACACACTTTGGAACTTCTAAAGTGATTGAAACTTGGAGAGAAATTCTTAGAGCTGAATACCATGGATTCATTTTTCCGTATGGAGAACCAATCTGTAAAGTTCAACAGAGATTTATGACTATAGTCAACAAATTATAGTTTATGGGAGAAAAAGGGTTAGATTATGAAGCCCTTGGGGATAAGATAATTGATATTATGCCCAATGAGTGGGAATCAAAGAGAACAGAAATAGATGAGAACAGGAAGGTCACTCAAATTTCTCTTGATGAACTATTTAGAACTCTTCTCCAACATGAAACAGGAATGAAGAGATATGCTGACAACATCAAAAATAAGAATGGGAATGGTACTGTTTCTTTTACAACAACATCAAATCATATGAAAGCTAAGACTCCTAAGAGAGTAATCAGATCCAAGTATAATAAGGTGGTTATTCAATCAGAATCTAGTGAAAGTGAAGTCTCAGAAAATGAGTTAGCAAATATTTCTTGAAGAATGAACAAGATAGTTGGCCAGAGAAATTTCCAATCCAAGTATAAGAAAAAGGAAAGTAATGACAGGAAATATGGATAAGTTACTTGTTATGAATGCAAGAGAGATGGATATATTAGACCAGATTGTCCTTTTCTCAAAAAGAAGGAAAGAAAATAAAGGCATTATGAAAGGAATAAAAATAAGTATTATAAAACAAAAGCTAAGAATGTTCTGAAATCAAATGATACCTGGAGTGCTAGTGGTGGTCACTCTTCAAACGAGTCTTTTGATTATGAATCTTTAGGACAGAAGAATCTTAGTCTAATAGCTAGATTACCCATTAATAATCATTTCTTTATAGCTATGGTAAGAAATGATGAATCATTGAAAAATGTATCTTTAAATTCTAATGATAGTGAGTATTATAACTCTTCAGATGAAGAATCCTCCTCTGATGAAGAAAATACTTCACTTACCTATGAAGAAGTTTCTAGGTTTTCTGAACTTCTTGAGATTGAAAACTCTAAACTCAATAAAAAACATGATAAGGAAAACTCTAGGAATTTTATTCATACAAAAGAAATATCAGATCTTTCTAAAGATCTTGATAGGAAAAAGGATGATTTTATAAGTATTTCAAAATATCTTGAGGAAGTAAGTTCTGAGAAGAACACACTTTCTAAAGAGTTAGAACAAGTAATTTCTAAGAAAAACGTTTTTGATCCTAGTTCTAGTTCTAAATCTAATGATTTTAGAGATAAAAACATGGTTATAAAACTCAAGTCTGAAATTTTTTCCTTAAAGAAGTGTTTATCAAACTTGAAATTTTGATAAAATGTATTCTCAAATACGACCTTTAAGAGAAAAATCTGGATAAGGTTATACCCATGCAAAACCTTCTTTTAGTAACAACTACTTTGTTCCACAAAGTGCCCCATTTTGTACCAAGTTTCAATATGGTGGTCACTGGGAAAAGAATTTTTCTTTAAATAAAACCCAATCTCTAGGTTTTCATAAAGCCTATTTTTCTAAGAAAGTATGGGTGCCTAACATTTTGTTGTCGGGAAATCTCATATCCAAACAAGTTTGGATTCCAAAAGTATAATTATAATCTTATTTTCAGGAAGATAGAGGAAATACCAACAAAAATACGTAGTACATGGATAGTGGATGTTCCTGGAACATGACTGGTAATAAACGATATTTTGAAAAGATTATCAAAACGAAAGGAGGAAAGGCAACTTTCAGAGATAATGCTCAGATAGAAATTTTTGGTATAGGTAATATTGTTCTTCTTGGTAAAACATTGATTTCAAATGTTTTATTTGTTAAGGGTCTTAAGCACAACCTCATTAGCATAAGTTAGTTATGTGATGAAGGATACCTTGTGAATTTTAAGAATGATAAGTGCTTAGTACATAATTCTAAGGAAGAATTTATTCTCTCAGCCAATAGGCAAGAGAATGTTTACACTTTGAACTTAGAAGACCTCAGGAGCCAAGACCTACCTTGCCTAAGTGCAGTGGAAGATCATTCCTGGTTATGGAATAGAAGACTAGGTCACTGTAACCTTAGAAACTTATGTAAAATTTCTAAGAAGACACCAGTTAAGGATCTATCGGAGCTTATATTTGATTCTTCTAAAGTTTGTGATCCTTGTCATTATGGAAAGCAACATAAATCTAGTTTTAAATCAATTAGTAAAGTCTCAACGACTGATGAATTACAGTTAGTGCACATGGATATTTTTGGTCTAACACAAACTGGAAGTATTGGAGGCAAATACTATGTGTTTGTTCTAGTTGATGATTACACCAGATTTATTGGGGTCTATTTTCTAGCAAAGAAGTCTAAAGCTTTTTCTGATTTCAAAAGTTTTAGAGAACAAGTTAAAGATGAGAAAAATCTTCCACTGAAAACTATTCATAGTGATCATGTAGGAGAATTTCAAAATTCGGATTTTGAAACTTTTTTTAGTAGAAAAGGTATAACTCACAATTTTTCAGCACCCAGAACTCCTCAACAAAATAGTGTAGTTGAATGAAGAAATAAAATTTTTCAAGAGATAACTAGAACCATGTTTAGTGAATATTCTATATCTAGACATTTCTGGGCTGAAGCTGTAAGTACTGCTTGTTATACTATAAATCGAGTTTTGATTAGACATTTTCTTAATAAAACTCCTTATGTGTTATGGAACGGTAGAAAACCAAGACTTTCTTACTTCAATGTTTTTGATTGAAAAGTATTCATTCTGAATACTAAAGATAATTTACATAAATTTGCACTAAAATCTGATGAAAGAATTTTCTTAGGCTACTCCACAACTTCTAAGGCATATAGAGTTTTCAATAAAAATACTTGTACTATTGAAGAAACAGTGCATGTAAAAGTTGATGAGACCGATCCTTTTGTTTTTAAACCATCCCAACCTACATCCTCATATGTGTTTTCAAAAACTGATTTTCTACCATTGATAGAAGATCCTTATGATAATGAAAATGTTCAAGAAGACACTTCTGAACTATTTACCCCAGAATACTTTTTACCCTATATTGATGAACATGTTTTACAAAACCCAAATCAGGTGTTTCTTAAGAATCATCCCAATGATAGTATCATTGGAGATTAATTCAACCTGTAAGGACAATAAGTTCCTTAAGAAATGAAGTAGAATATCTAGCATTTATTTCCCAATTAGAACAAAAAAGAACTCATGAAGTTTTAGGTGATGATGATTGGATCAAAGCCATGCAAGATGAACTAAATGAATTTGAGAGGAATAAAGTCTGGACCTGGGTTGAAAGACCTAAGGAAACTTCTGTCATTGGAGTAAAATGGGTCTTCAGAAACAAGTGTGATGAAAATGGAGTCATAGTAAGAAATAAAGCTAGAGTAGTTGCTAAAGGCTATAACCAGCAAGAGGGAATAGACTATGATGAAACCTACGCTCCAGTAGCTAGACTTGAATCTATTCATATTATAGTTTCCTTTGCAACATTCTTCAATTTTAAACTTTTTCAAATGGATGTGAAATGTGATTTTCTTAACGATTATGTTAAAGAGGAAGTTTTTGATGAACATCCTTTTGGATTTGAAGATACAAAACATCATGATCTTGTTTTTAGACTTACTAAAGCTTTGTATGGTCTTATACAAGACCCACGAGCCTGGTATGATAGACTCACAGGATTTTTGATTCAAAATAACTATGTTAAGGGAAATTATTATCCAACCCTTTTTATAAAGAAAGATAAGATTTTTTTTTTGATTTTTCAAATTTATGTTGATAACATCATATTTGGTTCAACTCAGCAAATCTTTAACTGATTCTTTTGCAAGTCTAATTAAATCTGAGTTTGAAATGAGTATGATGGGTGAGTTAACTTTTTTCCTTGGTTTTAAAATTTCTCAAAGACCAAAAGGAACCTATATATCTCAACATAAGTATATTAAATATCTTCCCAAAAAGTATGGTTATGACAACACTAAGAGTATAAGTACTCCCATCGATACCTCAAAATCCTAAGATCTTGATGAAGCTGAGAAACCAGTAGATCAAACATCTTTTAGAGGTATGATAGGAAGTTTACATTACTTAATAGCTAGTCGACCAGACTTAATGTTTTCAGTATGCTTATGTGCAAGATATCAATCCAATCCTAAGGAATCTCACTTAAAGGAGGTAAAAAGAATTTTTCATTACCTAAAGGGAACCATGGATCTAGGATTATTTTATACTTCTGGAAATGATTTTGTTCTAAAAAGATTTTCAGATGCTGACTTTGGTGGATGTAGAATGGATAGAAAAAGTACATCCGGAACTTGTCATTTCATAGGAGATTCATTAGTTTCTTGGTCCTGCAAGAAGCAACATTATGTAGCACTTTCCACTGCTAAAGCTAAATATGTAGCAACTGGAAGTTGTTGTGCTCAAATGTTGTGGATGCAACACACACTCACAGATTATGACCTAATTTTTACTAAGACTCAAATTTTGTGTGATAACACAAGTGCCATTTCCCTAAGTAAGAACCCTACACACCACTCTCATTCAAAACACAGAAGCATTTGGAATCACTTTCTTATGGATCACACACTTAAAGGAGATACCATTCTTCAGTTTATCGGAACGCAAGATCAACTTGCTGGTATTTTCACAAAATAATTACTATCCAATAGATTTGAATACATTAAACAAAAGTTATGAATGATAACCGTAAGGTATTCATTCTTCATTAACTTCTTGTTGAACAATTCTCTTAACAGTAATATACTCCTTCTCATAGGGGGAGTAAATTTGATTGTTAAGTGTAACTAAAATTTTCCTAATCTATTTTTTAATCTTAGTGTAACTAAAATTTTTGTAGTTAGTTTTTCAAACTTTTTGGAACTGATGTTTCCAAAATGGAAATTTCTGAAACTAAAATTTCCGGAATGGGAATTTCCGGAACAGAAATTTTCAGGATTGAAATTCTCAGAATGAAAACTTCTGGAATGGAGATTCTCGTACTGGAGTTTTCATAATGAAATTTTCATACTGGAGTTTTTGTAACGAAATTTTCATACTGGAATTTTTGTAATGATATTTTCGTACTGGAACTTTTGTAATAAGTTTGTTTTTAAATTCATTTATTCAAGAAGAATATTACCAATTACAAACAATATTTCTAGCCAATCCGAGAGCTATGATTTCCTTACATATAGTTTCGTAAACATATTTTGCTTGCTGGTATTTTCCTGAGTTTTTAAAAGTTCAGATTCTAGTTTTCTACAAATTCGGATGTTTTCCTTAAAACCTAAAAAGATCGGAGTCAAGTTTTCCTTGAGGGAGTGTTTTCAACCGTCAGATCTGATCAAAACTTTTTCAACCATTAGATGGATTTTGGAAGACCAAAGGTCACATCCATCGCCTATATAAAGGGGACCCCAAGACACATCCCACATCAGTTTTGAAAGCTTTCACATCTCGAAGCCCTGCTTCTCTTCTTAAGATCGGTTCTGAACTTTTCAAATACGTTTCGAATATTTCAGAATTCTTCACTCCGAATGTCTGTTGAAGCTACATCCCAAGATATGTCAACTACTAAACTAATCTCTAAGTGGTTAGTCTTCAGGGAAATGTTAGTTCATCTGGATTTCTACAAGCTTGATTCTATTATAACCAAGAATATAAAATTGAATGGTTGGGAAGATATATGCTTGTTCAAGTCAGAGAAGAAGGATCCGGTTTATACTGATTTGTTGACCGAGTTCTATGAGTCTGTTTCCTTCTAGATGGAAGACGACAGAGAGTGGTTTTCATTCAAGTATTATGGGAATATGTATAAGCTATCCTACACCAAGGCTGCGATCTTGGTTGGATTTTCCTATGAGGGGGAAGATAAATTTTGCTCACATAAGCTTCCATATAAGCAAGGAAGTTTCAACAAGGTGAAGGCTTTAAAATTCCTTGGACTTAAGGATGCTACGACTGCTAAGATTGCTCATCTCACTCCAAACAATAAGATTTTTCAGCTCTAGGGACAAGGTTTTCTCGTACCAAGAAGAGGCGAAAAAGATAATTTGAAGAAAAGTGATATATATGTTTTAGATTTCTTGGTAATTCTAAGAAAGGTAAATTTGATGAGGCATGTCTTGATTACGATCAAGAACATCAAAGAAGGGAATTTGAGAGCTCAAATAAGTATGTACCCTGCCTTAATATCTCAGATGACAGTTCGGTGCTTAGAATCCTTCAAGGTTGCATGAAAATAAAAAGTCCGGAATTGAAAGATTATGATGGTTAGTGATGATACCTTGAAGAGGATGAAGATGGGTTTTTTCAGTGAATCCAAAGATTTTTACCCTCTATCTGTGGAAAAGGTTGAAGTAGCTCAGAAAGAAACACAGAATCCGGAACTATCTAAAAAGACAAGGAAGAAGAGAAAAGTTAAGGAAGTGGGTGATGATAAAGAAAATCCCCAGGCTAAGGAAACTCAGTCTGCTCCCCCCAAACCGAAGAAGCAGAAAACATATACAGATGAAGTGCGGAGAGCTACAGAGTTAGCTTCTGAGTGGATTCCGGTTCCAAAATCTTTCCTTTCAGAACCTTATTTACCAGATACTCCAGCTAAGAATTATGTCACTCCGAAAAAATCAAAGGGTAAAGAAGTAATTGAAGACGCTGAAAAAGAAGCTGAGTAAGAAGTAGAGGAAGAGTTTGAAGAAGAAGAAGAATAAGAAGAAGAAATAAGTGAAGATTTAGATGCCTTGATCAAGAAAGTAGAGGTTTATAAAGATAAGGCTGAATCCGCAAAGTTAGTAACTCTAGGAAAGGGAGATGATGAAGCCAGTAAGAATGATGATAATAAACAACAAGAAGAAGAAGGAGAAAATGTATTGTATGATGAGGACAAATCTTATGAGAGGAATTTTCTTGAGGAAGGACAAGAAAAACAGAAACCAGATGAAGACCAGATTATTTAAGTTTCTGAATCTGAGGAAGTATCTACTAATAAGGAACCAATTCCAAAGTCTGATAAGGGAAAGCAAGATCTCATGGATACTCCCACAAAAGAGGTCTTCAGGAAGAAGGAGGTTGGTGGTTCTTCTAAGAGAAAGCTGGTGCAAATTTAAGAAGAGCAAGCTCAAAGATATTTATCTGATTCGGAATCATCATCTCATGGGAAGGATTTTGTGGTTAAATCTCTAAAGATGTTGGTGACACCATTCCGATTTTCCAACTATAGATTCCAGATGCCAGATGCTGCAACAAAGTATGAATCAGAAATCGGATTCCTTATCCAAGGTCATGGATAAGCTTGTAAACATTAAAGATGAACAAAAAAGTTTTCTTATCGATCATGTTGTACATAGAAAATCCTGAATTAAGGTAACAAAGTGGTCTAAAAGAGTTTATGAAGACTTAGTGCAATTTGAAAATTTTTAGAGTGAAGTTCTAAATGCCTTTGACACTGAGGATAAAAAGATTAAAAATATTCAAGCTGAGCTGATTGGTGAGCAGAATTCTCAGAATCAACAGGTCAGGGACCTGAATGGGAAGCTTAAATCAGTATCTCATAATTATAAAAGTGAATTAGATTTCCGGATTGAGTTTAAGGAGAAGTTGGAAAAGCAAGATGAAATAATAAATTTCCAGAAAGAAGCCATGGAGGCTCAGGCAGAAGCTTTAAAAGTCCAAGAAGAAATGGTAAAATCCTTGGAGAGGCAAGTTGAGGAAGACCAAAGAGACTTGATGAAACTCAAAACCATGTTAAAGACGCTCATCCTGAAGGAAAAGGAAGACAAATGAATTCACTCCGATCATTTTTTGTAATTGTCTTTCTTTGTAAATTTTTCCCAACTCTAATGAAATGTTATTTGGTTGGATTTATCTTATTATATACTAATGTTTCAGGTACCATATTTTATTTTCCATTCACTTCAATTATTTTTGAAAATAACAAAGGGGGTGAAGGAAAAATAACTACTCCTAAGGAGGAGAAAGGAAAAATTTCTAAGTGAAATATCTTTAAAGTAAGGGGGAGTTTCTCTCTACGAAGTTTTTCATTCCCATGGTAATGAAAAAACTCAGAATACAATCCTTAGAGTTTCAATGCATAAGGGGGAGTTAGTTGTATTCACTTTCATCCATGAACAATGAGATATAAATTTTAATTTCAAAGTCTAATGAAAATTTTCAAATTACTTATATTCTTTTTCGTAAGGATGTTTGTGCTTTCCAAAAAGTGGGAGATTGTTGATTCAATAAGATTTTCCTTATGACTTTTCCATTCCCTCTTGTTTTGAAAATCACAAACACCTTATACTTAAGCAAATATAAATTTTACCTCCATAAGGAAAATTTACTTCTTTAAGGAAATTTACGCTAACCTAGATTTTCTTATACATAGAAATATTTTTCTTAAGTACAAAAACCGGATTCATACCCAAAATCCCAGAAGTCATATAATGTAAAGATTTGGAGCATTCTGTTTTTAGGATCCGAATTCTAGATGTGAACTGAAATGAAGTTCCAATCCGAATTCTAGACTCTGAACTCTTATGATGTTCGACTCCGAACTTTCATGAGTTCGACTCCGAACTCTTATGAAGTTAGACTCTGAACATTCATTAGTTCGACTCCGAACTCTTATGAAGTTTGACTCCGAACTTTCATGAGTTAGACTCTGAACTCTTATAAAGTTTGACTCGAACTTTCATGAGTTCAACTCCGAACTCTTATGAAGTTCGACTCCAATCTTTCATGAGTTCAACTCCAAACTCTTATGGAGTTCGACTCCGAACTTTCATGAGTTCGACTCCGAACTCTTATGAAGTTCGACTCCGAACTTTCATGATTTCGACTCCGAACTCTTATGAAGTTCGACTCCGAACATTCATGAGTTCGACTCCGAACTCTTATAAAGTTCGACTCCAAACTTTCATGAGCTCGACTCTGAACTCTTATGAAGTTCGACTCTGGAATTTTACTAGTTCGACTTCAAACTCTTCAAGTTCATATTCTGATATCAGGTGAAACCAGACTCCGAATTCCTATAAAACAGAATCTGAAAATTTCTTAACATAGACCTCTAATTTCATTTTTTGGTTAGACTCTGAACTTTTAATTTTCTTACACTCTGAAATTTTGTATGGCTTTTACTTACATATGCTCTATTTCAAAATGATGTCGTGTATTCAATTATACGTGATTTATTATTAAATGATGTCGTCCATTCTATTTCTAATTAACCATTGAATGAGTTACACGTGTACAGGTCCCTACAAATTTCTTGGAAAATATGACCATTGGAGGAGGGAGATTACCGTTGGAAATTTGCTGATAAATAGGATCTCATTTGAAAGAGCTCGATATGAAGTTGATCGATCTAGGGACCACAAGATGTTAAAGCGATTTCTAGATAGAGAATCTTTTCATGCTTTGTGCGTACTGAACTGATCGTTCAGATTGCTCTGTGCGACTCTGAATGTTGGTGATTACATTCGAGGACTTCCGGGAATAGGAATACAGAGGTGCCGATTACCTAGAAGTTCGAGGGCTTCCTTGCTGAGGAAGTCAGTGGTTCCAACTACCTTGAAGTTAAGGGCTTGCGGGGATAACAAGACAGAGATTCTGATATTCGTATCGAGGGCTTACCCTGGTGTGGGTAAGACAGACTTGTTTGAAAGTATAAATCAAGGGAACTTTATCCAAGGTTTTTGGACACGCTTCTCTTTGGGTTAAAAGACTTATATCTCGATACTTGTAGTTTTACTATGTTTTTTTCTGCTTCCCTTTTAGTATTGTTAGGAAACTATAATCTTCTTATATTTCTATACACTTATACTTTGATTAGTTTATATTCTATATGCTTTAAGGTAGAATCTTATATTGTAAACCTTGGTTCCAATTCTCCAATTGGTGATTAGAGGTGTTGTGAATTTTCTTAGTTTAACTTTGTTAAATTTAGATTTTTCCTTGTCTAAGGAAATTTTTTAAAGTATATAATTTACCCCCTCTTGTATATTGAGCATCTACATCATTATTTCGATCCTACAAATACTTCCTCAACTTATCCATTAATGACATGTCACTAGTGATGCACCCAATATATCCAACTTCTCCATGAACTATTATCATCATGTTTTATAAAATACATCTAAGTATGTGAGTTTTAATATGCATAAATAAAAATCTTAAAATATAAGTACTATCACACATGCTCACAGATAGGAATATCCGATGAAACAAAAACATGAATAATTCCTACTGGTGGTCCCATTATCACAATCTTATGTATTAGAGATTATCAAGTGAAAACTTCATGAAGATAAGTGTCACATAAATAAGTTACTTTAAAGTTATTTTTAATTTAATTTCTATTATTTATTTGTTTTGGGGGTTTCTTATCCATTTTTTTAGAAATGGGAGAGTTTTCATGATTTGGGCCAAACCGTGATCCCAAATCTATATTTAAAATTAAATTTTGATTCCTTTATAACTCCTTCATTTTTCAACATTTTTCATCCATTATAATTCCTACATGGAATCCCCTGACCTATGAACACCACCAAATTAATTTTGACCATTTAAAAATCTATAGTCATGGTGGATTTGAGTTTTTATTTAAGGGATTGAGCCTTCTCGAATGCCCATTTCCTGCATTAAAAATAATTTTTAAATATTTAATAACTAATTATATTTTTAAGTTTTTTTGGTGATTCCAACTCTCACCCGAGCCCACTTACCTAAGGAGAGACCCCATTCTCTCCTCCCCCAATTTGGAGTTTAATAGAGTTGTGAAATTGGGAGAAACGTCTCTGGATTTCACAAATCTATCATATTTGAATATGTAAATTGATCCTTTCATAACTCCTTCTATTTTTACTATTTCCCCCCATTACAGTTCCTACATGATCTCCTCATACTTGTTCTAACCTCCCTTAAATTTTTAGCTGTTTTAAAATTCAGATTCTGGTGGATTTTGGGTCGTTTTCTTCAAGATTGTTTTGGGTAAGTGTTTCTCTCTTCAATTCCTTCCTTCTCCTTAGGGTTTCCTCACACTTTCATAAAATTATAGAATGTCTATAAGTTAAGGATCATACCTAGGGTTTGATTTGGGGTATTTTTTTTGAAATATAAGGGTTTAGGGTTCATTTTCACTTCCTTGTGGTGCGGAGGAGGTGCGGTTGAGGTTTCACACCATGATTCAAGGGTTTTGACTCAAAAGGTTGGTGGTTCCATGTGTAAATAATTATTAAAAAGTTAGTTTGCTGTATTTACTCATTTTTCATATTCCTCATATATTGGGTGTGGTACGAGAACTATTTATGATTGATTTGGTTAAGTGTTAAATTTTATATTTGCCTTTTAACTTGAAATTGGGTGTTTTGATGTGTAACTCATGGGGTATTATTTGGGTGTATTTTATAACTTATAGAATTGGTTTACTAAATCTTTTTTGGACAGAAAATTATGGTTTGGTATTGTACTAGTGTCATGTGGGCCTAAAAAGAAGGTTTTGGAATAGGTTTGATGTGTAAAACATTACTATACTTCATGAGATAATTTAATGACAATATGTGTTTTCATTGGTATCTTTTGTGGTATTATTCAAGGTTATTTTATAACACTTGAATGTGGTTTTATAAATGAATCTAAGGCTTAAAACTCTGTTTTGGTTAGGTATTGGTATGGTTTTGGTATTAAATGAGGGTTTTGAAATGAGTTTTGTGTGCAAGACATAGTTACACCCCATGAGTTTGTTTTATGAAAATTGTGAACGTTTTGTTTGGTTAAACAAAGTGGAAAAAGGGTTTATATGTACTGTTTGGGTTTTTTTTTTACCAAATATGGGGTTTTTAAAGGTAATGTGGTTATTTAAGATGTCAAATATTTTATTAGAATGTTTTATAAAGTGCTGAAATGTTTTAGAAAATGGAAGGAGAGATGCAAAACATGGTTGTGGGATTTTTTGTATGAGTGGGTTGTGAAAAATGAATTTTGTTGATGAAAGAGGTATTATATGATATTTGAGTGGACTTTTATGTGATCTATAATTTCTTGGAATGGTTTATAAATTATTGTAAAGTATTTTTGGAAGTGTTAAAGAAATGTGAAAAGCGTTGTGGGCTATTTTGGCGTGAGTCAGATTTGAAAATCAATTTGAATGAAAAGTGGACTTTTGTGACTTGTGTAGTATACATGTGGGCTGTTTGGTGAATTTTTGATATTGAAATGATATTTTTATGTGAAAAGTATATTTATTTACTTGTTGAACTTGTTTGAGCACAAGGGAAAAACCCGGGTATCTAGGTGGGTGGACGTGTACTAGTATGCTAGTGAATCCGTGGGGTTTGGCCTCAGTTTCACTTAGCAAGATTGATGCTTAAAACTCTAACTAAACTATGAAGATGTTGATTGGGGACCACTAGGTTATGGGTATTTTCCCTACTAGTGGATCATGCATGAGAAAAAATATTTTTTATTATTACTCTCACCGAGGTACGAGGTACCTGGAACCCACAGCTAGCTAGTGCCTAAGGGTTATTTCCTACTGCTTGTGCTCATTAGATCTTTTATACTTACCATCTGCATATGGTATACCTGGATGGAAAATTTAGTAGCATTGGAATTTATTTTAAAAGTTTTGATTATTTATATTATCCTACTTTAAAACTTATTTTTTTAGTTTCATATTTTAGAAATTGTAACTAGAAATTACATGTTTTTGAATACTTTCATGCTTTTTGTCTTTGAATGTTTATCGCATGGAATCTCTAAGTGGTGGTATCCTAATGTGATTTGTCTCACAACCTACTTACACCTTTAGGTGTAATTAGACAAGGTTATTTTGTTGTCATAGGATTGGGTACAACTTTTGTGCCAACCGTTCGGGTTTTTACCAGTCGTTCGTGATGTGGTGTTGTGGAGATGGCTTGAGGGTAGTGTCTCTAGCCAGGTGGAGGTTCTTGGGATGTCCTTATTTGGTTTTGTACCTTTTTAATGGTCTTTAAACATAGTTTTAACTTATGTAATGTAGTTTTGAAATTTTGTAAAGGACAATTTTATTTGAAAAATCCAGATTTTTTTATTGATCTTGATTATTGTTTAATGTTTATAAATTCGGGTAAATCATTCCCAAACTCCATTTTATGATACCCAGGCACTTGTTCCAGCCCATGGGGATTCGGAATGCCCTTCGGGCCTTGTTGCGATTCAGGTCGGATGACGGTTTTGATGACGACCAGATTTGGTTCGTGACAAAATGGTATCAGAGGGAGGTTCATGTTAACTCTTAGGGTCATGTTATTTGGGGAAGAGTCAGGATAGTCTAGAGTTAGGATTATAGGGACTTGGTATTCTAGTTATGGGTAGTGTGCCTGATCACCACACATCATGATGGGATTCATTTTTCTAGGATAAGTCACGATTTATCTAAGTCCCTTGGATTTCTTGGTTTGATGATGATTAGGTGAAATGAAAAGAGAGTTGGGTTAATGGTCCCAGTGAGATCACAGTGACTGGAAATCCATGTGGAGCTAGGTATATTCCCTATAAAACCCTCTGTTATGGTGAAGTGATTTTAATATGTCCGCTAACCATATGTCCAAGTCACCAACTAAAACTAGTTTCCTCTCACGTTGTTTTGTGCTTTAGTTTTGAAATCATGGCACTTTGGTTTTAACGTGACTTGGTTTAAAGAAGTGTAAAGTTTTTGTGAAATTATTTTCAAATAAAAAGGGAATGGTTTGATTTATGAAATGGTGGAACTGAATTTTCATAATTTTTTTGAAATGGAAAATTATGTGCTTACACCTCTTTTGAAAGTAGGAACTATATTGAAGTTGGTTTTGAAAATTGTTTCCAATAGAGTTTTATAAAAAATCACAGGGTATTTTAATTTGATGAGAAGTTTTGAAATTGATGTGAATAACATGAAAGTGAGTTATTTTCTAAATGGTTGTGTCTTTCTGAAAAGTTTTGTAATATGTGAATTGGGATTTAGATCTCATGCTTAGCGGTATTCAGATAAAGGATGTGTTGGTTGACTGTTTTGGTTTTGAAAAGTGGAAAGAATTTTTGTTTTAACATTTGGTATTTCTGTGAGCAACCACATGAATGGGGTTATATGGGATGATGGGTGGATGATGGAATGCATGGATGATTGTCGAGATGGATATGAGGAGGGTTCCTGGTGTGGCACAGAAACATGCATGTGTAAGGCCTATCGGGTACCATTGGGGGATATGCTAACTGCTGAACCATTTTTTTTAAAAAGATGATTTTAAAGGAAAAAATTGATGTCTTGATGAATAGTTTGGGATGGTGTGTATTTTGTGTTTTTTGAAAATGTTGACGTTGTGGGATGTTTTGAGTCTAAGAACCCCTCTTATTTGATGTCTTGATGTTGTGCAAGACATAGTTACACCCCTTGAGTTTGTTTTATGAAAATTGTGAATGTTTTATTTGGTTAAACAAAGTGGGAAAAAAGGTGTATATGTACTTTTTGGGGGGTGTTTTCCCCTAATATGGGGTTTCTAAAGGTAAGGTGGTTATTTAAGATGTCAAATAATTTTTTAGAATGTTTTATGAAGTTCTAAAATGTTTTAGAAAATGGAAAGAGAGCTGCAAAACATGGTTGTGGGCTGTTTTTTATGAGTGTGTTGTGAAAAATGAATTTTGTTGATGAAAGAGGTATTATATGATATTTGAGTGGGTTGTTATGTGATTTATAATGTATTGGAATGGTTTATAATTTTTTTAAAGGATATGTGGAAGTGTTAATGAAATGTGAAAAGCGTTGTGGGCTATTTTGGTGTGAGTCAGATTTAAAAATCAATTTGAATGAAAAGTGGAATTTTGTGACTTGTGTGGTATACATGTGGGATTTTTGGTGAATTTTTGATATGGAAATGATATTTTGATGTGAAAATCATATTTATTTACTTGTTGAACTACTTTGACCATAATGGGAAAACCCGGGTATCTAGGTGGGTGGACGTGTACTAGTATGCTAGTGAATCCGTGGGGTTTGGCCTCAGTTTTACTTAGCAAGATTGATGCATATAACTCTAACTAAACTATGATGATGATTATTGGGGAACACTAGGTGATGGGTATGTTCCCTACTAGTGGATCATGCACGAGAATGGATATTTTTGATTGTTACTCTCACCGAGATACGATGTACCTGGGACCCATAGCTAGCTAGTGCCTAGTGATTATTTCCTATTGCTTGTTCTCATTAGATATTTTATACTTACCATCGGCATACAGTATACCTGACTGGAAAATTCAGTATCATTGGAATTTATTTTAAAATTGTTGATTCTTTAAATTATCCCACTTGAAAAATTATTTTTTAGTTGCATCTTTTAGAAATTGTAATTAGAAATTAAATGGTTTTGAATACTTGCATGCTTTTTGTCTTTGAATGTTTATCGCATGGAATATCTAAGTGGTGTAATCCTATTGGGATTTGTCTCACACCCTAATTACACATTTTGGTGTAAGTAGACATGGTTATTTTGTTGTCGCAGGATTGGGTACAACTTTTGTGCCAACCGTTTGGGTTTTTACCGGTCGTTTGTGATGAGGTGTTGTGGAGATGGCTTGAGGGCGGTGCCTCTAGCCACATGGAGGTTCTTGGGATGTCCTTATTTGGTTTTGTACCTTTTTAATGGTCTTTAAAAATATTTTTAACTTATGTAATTCAGTTACGAAACTTTTTAAAAGACAATTTTAGTTGAAAAATCCATATTTGTTTTATTGAGTTTGTTTGTTGTTTAATGTTTATAAACTTGGGTAAATCGTTCCCAAAATTCATTTTATTATAACCAGAAACTTTTTCCAGCCCGTGGGGATAAGGAATTCCCTTTTGGGCCTTGTTGCGTGCTGGGTCGGGTTCTAGTTTTGATGGAGACCAGATTCGGTTCATGACAATAAGCCTCATCTTCTTATGAGTACTCACACTTAAGAGTCTATGTATTATGTGTACCATCATAGTAAGTTATCCAACCAAAAAACATTATTTAATAATATCATCATAGCACATCAAGTTTCTCATCAAATCGGGGAACTGCTATGACCTTATCAATGTGATATGTACTCTAGGATATTATTACATTAGAGTCATGTATAATAATAAAAAATATGCAATGAGTAGTTTTTATTAATATTAAATACATTTATTATATATGTAATCAAAGTACACATAGTTGACCCTATGACACTAACTCCAACAGATCCCATATGTGGATTGTATTTGTTGTCAATAAGGAATTTTTCCTTGATGTTAAGAAGATTACAATGTGTGTTGAGAGACTAAGAAGATATGATGAAAGCCCCTTCATCAAAAATATAAAATGAGAATTTGAGATGCCACCACTTGGAACATTAGGATTGATATGATTAATGAGTAACCCTTAAATGTGGTTATTATTGAGTTGATCTCCAATACAATGATATAGTATAGATGGCTGAGAAGTGTTAATAACAACAAAAGTTTTGTTTGATTTTATATGAAGTTTTCTAAAGGGGATATCAAAGAATTACTATCAAGTAAAAAAGAGGATAACTAAAGTTAAAAAAAGTAGCGAATCCACCAATGGAAGCACCAAGTATTCATGTTACTATATTGGATGATTAAGAATCATTAGATGATGATTTGAGATATGTTAAAGTGATTGATAATTCCTTTATATTAGAAGAATTGGTTTTGAAAAAATTCTATAAAATATGGAATTGGAAGTTGGAGAAGGAAATGGATAAGTATTGACTTTGATAGAGTATTTACTAGGCTTATAAAGAGTCAAATGATAGTTTTAATGAGTCAATGAGAATTTATAAAGAGCAAATAAATACTCTATAAATGTAAATTATGAGTTTAAAATAGTATCTATCAACTTTTGAATAGCCATTTCTAACTTTTAAATAGTAACAAGGCAGCTTGGTAAAGTAAATTATGACTTCCAAGGAGTAAGACCCTTTATGGTATTTTGAGATATTGTTGAAGCATAAAAATTGATATATTTAGAATAATGTATTTTTAGTAAAAGTTTATTAAATTCAGATGATTTTTTTTACTTAAACTTCACATTTTAAATATCATAATCACATTAAAATTATTGGGATTCAAGATGATATTGAAGAGTGACCAACCGAGGAAGTTGCTGGACTCTGAGAATGAGTTCCATGTTATAGGAGTTCCATGATAGAGTGCCATGAACATGTGGAGGATTTGAACTAAAGTTATGGATAATATTTCATGAAAAAATTAATTGATGGAAACAACCCAAGTATTTTGGGTGAATTTACTAATAATTTAAATGAGTTTAAATGAGAATTAAAATAGGAAGGTATCTTCCATATTTGAATGACTAGATCATGTGATTCCATGGATTAATGAGTTTTCAAATGAAATATTTTAAATAATATTCATGATTATACGAATATTAAAATAGAATGAGGTGAATAATATGATGTTCTTTGACACTACTATTTCCTGAAGAAATATATCCATTCAAAGATGTGTGAGAACATAATACTGCACATATAAGAATATTACCTACTTGGATTAAGGAAAAAAAATGACGAGTTATAGGAGGCTTTTGATACAACAATATCATATAGGTATATCAAATGATGTATGAGAAAGTATAATAAGAGGAAGATAAATACTAAGGTGTTCCATACTAAGAAGAGAGAGTAGTTAAAGTAATACTTGACGATTTTTGAAAGGATACATTTAAGGATTATGTGAGGCATACCCCATCTGGTTATGATGATTAATCTATGGGAGCCAATGATAACCTTTGGGAAGATAAAAACTATGTGATTTAGTATAGATACACTCCAGTGGGACTCTAAAATACATTATTGGATATCATGTAATCATGGTGGGAGAGTGTGTCATGTGACCCCTTGCATTAACAGTAGAAGAATATGTTATTGGGGGGATAACCAATCATGAAAAAGAGTAGGTTTTTTGGGTGAACCTTATGAATACTTGTATTTTTATGCCTTTATTTATTACATAATATGAGTGAGGTCGAGAGACACAAATATGAGAGGATCAATACTTTGATAATTTTAATAGGTTGAATTAAATTTAATGAATTTATAAAAAGTGATAATTGATTCACCCCACACAGTGATCCCTGAACCTGGATACTTCACTGAGAACTTGGAAAAATGACGTGAGAGGGTATAAGAATATATTTTTCTTATCCTTTTAAAGAAAATAAATTTATTTTTTTATGTGTGAGGGCACTCAAACACACAAATATATATATCAATTGATATTCATATGGACAAGAATGGAGAGGATCCCTATTTTTCAATATTTGACAAAACATGATATGTCTTTTAAGATGTGGTTGTCCAAGGGTGGTCCAACCTACACTAAAGGTCCATGAGGTTTATGTTTTTAAGGGACATGCACAAACCAAATTAGTATAGTGGACCACGGGTCACTTGTTGAAGTAGGTCATCTGTGAGAGTGGGACCTAGGTCTGGGAAGAAAAAAGTAACAAGAAAGCATGAACAACCTAGGTTGAGGCTTCCTAATATTTTACTTCCATGTGGTGTGACAAAATCAATTATTCATAGGTTAAATACGGTTTTAGTTGTAACCTAAGGTGAGTCTCTATAAAAAAGTTCTCAAAATCTATTGTCGCTTATTAGTTAGGGAAAAATGATTTTCCTTAGGTGGATTAGTTTTAAAACTAAAGAAATAAATGAAAAATTAATTTAAAAACATATAAAATGATAAGGGAAGTTAGGTTAGGGTTAGATATAAAATTGAAATTCTATTATAGTCTTAAATTTATTCCTATTTTCTTCTATATGATTGATAAGTGAGAGGATTCATGATCTCTTCCCCTTACCCTTGATTGAATAGTGATGGTGATAATATCTCTAACTGAAATATCCAATTATTTTATCCTAATTCCTATGTGTGTAAGTGTTTCATTAAACTCTCGTAATTGACTAAGAAAATTCCCAATCGGGTCTTTTTTTCCTAAACAACCATGAGTTCCCATTACCAATTCCACACGCGATGACAATCCTCAAACACTTTACCCCACAACTATAGAATATTCCATAATATATAGACTAGAAATAAGTATAGGGATATTATAGATCACAAAACTATTAAATAAACAATAAATAGAATAAAAACCAAATACAATTTCATTTGATATGAAGAAATTATATTAAGTATCAAAACCAGATAATAAAAGAGAGAGAATATTATTCAATGCGTGCATGAAGTCTCAAGTATTTCAAAAGGAAATAATTCCCTTCCCCAATAACTATAAGTATTACCCTTTTAAGTGAAGGAAAAAAAGATGAAGGTGGAGGAAGAAGACAACATGAAACTATGAAAATAGAAAAATTAAAGCAACATGATAAATATATTCTGCAACAAGTCACACACAAACCAAGTCATCAAACTCTTTGGACTCATCTTCTTTTTCTAGGTCCTCAGTTTCAATATTCTTTATCCATGGTCAAACCCTCAAGATCCTTGTGCATTTGAAAAATTTATCTTTAATTTTCTCTCATGGATTCCTTTCTTTTCCATCATGATCCGATATTCCTAAAAACCCATAAATTCTATTCACATAGTATCATGTTTCCTTAGATATTATTTAATTGAGTATTATACACATGTAAATATTTAATTGGTTTCATGAACACTAAAGTGGAATATTAAAGTGTCACACCCATATTTTCAATACCATGCTTTAATTCAAATCCTCTTTCAGGTATTAGTTTTCTCTTGGTTTCTGGGTGTTTCAGGTTTGAAATTTTGGTGCCTATTGTGTTATTGATCTATTAACTTAGACTTGGGGGTATTGTATGATACATGGACTCATCTTTTGTCAAAATTATGGTATTAGGTTGTGGTGTTCTGTAGTTTTGTGACACTTTTAGTGGAACCACTTTTGGGGTATGTTGTTGAGGTGGGTTATACCCATTAGTTGGATGAGTTTTGGGGTGAAAAGAGTGCTTTGTTTTGGGAATTTTTCCCCTATACTTGGACTATCTTTCCCCTTGGTTTCCCCCTTATAACTCATTAAATTGGGGCAAAAAATCACTTTTTGGGTGGCCAGAACATGCTGCATGGTTTTTCCGCATGGTTTTGCCGCACAATTTACTAAACTGTGTAGCCAAACTGTGAAAGGTGTCCAGTTCATTAAAATTATTTTTGAAATTACAATTTTCCCTCCTAGAATTAAACCTAATATTCCCCATTATTCCCCCATTCTATCCCAATATCCATGGGATGCCTCCAAGCTCCCTCAAGATCCTATGGAACCCATCTTTGATGGGGTTTTTGGTGGGGAAAATTCAAGATTTATTCAAGTGTTTCTCTCATCATTTCATTCCTTCTCCTTAGGGTTTCCTCCATATTTTATGAAGTTATAAAATGTACAGAAGTTAGGGTTCATACCTACGGTTTGATTTTGTGACTTTTTGATCAAATATTGTGGTCTAGGGATGGATTTATCTTTCTTGAGGTGCGATAGTGGTGCTGTTAATGTTTCACACCAATATTTGAGGCTTTCGACACTTTCGGTAGTTGATTCCTTGTGTAAGAAATTATTGATGAGTTATATTTCTTGGTATATTAATTTAGTATGTTTTTAATCTATTGTGTGTGGTGCAAAAACTATTTTTGGTAGCATTAGTAAATCATTTAGTATTAAAGTCACATTTTTGTTTGAAGTTGTGTGTTTTTCAAATGTAACTCATGTGATATCTTTTATGGTAGTTTTATGAAATATGAAAATTATTTATTAGTTGTTGAAAGGGGCTGCCAATTATATTTTGGTAATGCTTTATTTTCATGTGGGCCTTGAAATGGGTGTTTTAATGGCTTTTATGTGTAAAACCTTGTTATACTTCTTGAAAGTGTTTATGAAAATGTGTGTTTTTCATGTGCATCTTTTGTGGTATTATTCGAGGTGATTTTATAATACTTGAGAGTGGTTTAATAAATATTTCTAGGGCTTAAAATTCTATTTTGGATTTGTATTGGTGTGATTTTGGGTTTGAAAGATGGTTTTGAAATGGGTTTTGTGTGCAAAACATAGTTATACCCCATCAGTTTGTTTTATGAAAATTGTAAATGTTTTATTGGGTTAAAAAAGTGGGAAAAGGATGTATATGTACTATTTTGGCGAGTGTGTCCACCTAAAATGAGTTTTTAAAGATAAAGTGGTCAGTTGTGTTGTCAAACTTTTTGATAATGTTTTGTAATTTTTCGAGGTGATTTATGAAATTGTGATGTGGGTGTGAAACATGTTTTTGGGCTGTTTTTTTAGTGTGATGTGAAAAATGGATTTTGTTTATGAAAAGGGTATTATGTAACCTTTGGGTTGGATGATATGTGATGTTTAGTATCTTTGGAAATATTTTATAAAATTTTTAAAGGATTTGTTGAATTGTGAAAGATACACAAAATGTGTTGTGGGAAATTTTGGTGTGAGTTTGATTTCAAAATCCATTTGAATGAAAAGGGGGATGATGTGACTTGTGTGATGTACATTTGGGATGTTTAGTGAATGTGTGATTTGAAAGTGGTATTTTCACGTGACAATTATATTTCATGGCCTGTTGAACTTGTTTGAGCACAAGAAGGAAACCCAGGTATCTAGGTGGGTGGACGTGTACTAGTATGCAAGTGATCCTGTGGGGTTTGGCCTCATTTTCACATAGCAATTTTGATGTTTATAACACTAAATAAACTATGATGATGATTATGGGGGACCACTAGGTTATAGATATGTTCCCAACTGGTTTCTTATGCACGAGAATGAATATTTGTGATGGTTACTTTCATCAAGATATGAGGAAACCGGGACCGACAACGAGCTAGTTCCTAGGGGTTATTTTCCATTGATTGTGATAATTAAATGATTTATTCATTAAATAGGAATAAATTATGTTGGGATGGAAAATTCAATAGCTTTGGTATTTTATTTAAAAGTTCTTATTCTTTGAAATATCCCACATGAAAATAGTTTTTATTTAAATTTGCATCCTTTTGAAATTGTAACTAGCATTTCTTGTTTACAAAAACTTGAAAGCTTTTAGTATTTGAATTTTTATCACATGGAATCCATCAGTGGTGGTATTCTACTAGGATTTGGATCACAAACTACTTACACCCTTGGGTGCAAACAGACCTGGTTATTTTGTATTAGGTTTGGGTAGAGCTTCTAGTGCCAATGATTCGAGTTTTTACTGGTCCTTTGTGATGTAGTGTTGTGGAGATGGATTTAGGGTGGTGCCTCTTACCATGAGGATGTTATTGGGATATAATTTTTGGTTTTTTACCTCTGTAATGGTCTTTGAAGATTGTTTTAAATTGTGTAATTAAATTCTGAAATTTTGTAAAAGATGTTTTTTTAAAAAAAATCCAATTTTGTTTTATTGGACTCGTTTATTGTTTTATGTTTATAAACTCAGGTAAATAATTCCCAATTTCTAGTTTATGATACCCATACACTTGTTCCAGCACATGGGTGTTGGGAATGATCTTCAGACCCTATCATAGGTTGGGTATGGTGCCAGTTTTGATGGAGACCAGATTCGGTTCTGACAAAATGTCATCAGAGGATGTTCAAGTTAACTCTTTGGGTCATGTTATTTGGGAAAAAATAGGGATAGTCTGGAGCTAGGATTTTTGAGACATAAAATTCCAGTTATATATAGTGTGTCTAGATATCACACCTCATGATGGGATTCAAGTCACCAGGGGAATTCTGTATTTATCTAAGTCCTTTGGTTTTCTTGGTTTGATGATGATTTGGGGAAATGATAAGAGAGTTGGGCTAATGGTCTCAGTGAGATCAAAGGGCCTGGAAATCCATGTGGAGCAGAGGATATTTTCCTAGAACACTCTACATTTTGGTTAAGTGATTGGCGTATATCCTCCAACCATATGTCCAAGTCACCCAGCAAATCTAGTTTCCTCTCACATTATCTTGTGCCCTTTAGTTTTGAAATATTAGAAGTTTGGTTTTAATGAAAAAAATGACATGGTTTTAAGAAGTGTAAATTTTCTGTGAAATGATTTTATAATAAATAGGTGAGGGTTTGATTTGTGAGATGGTGGTACTAAATTTTCAGAATTGTTTTGAAATGGAAAATGTTGTGTTTACAGCTCTTTTGAAAGCAGGAAATTATGTTAAAGTTGGTTTTGAAAAAGTGTTTCCAATATAGTTCTCTAAACTATTGAAAGGTGTTTTAATGGGATGATATGTTTTGAAATTGGTGTGAATATATTGAAAGTGTGTTATCATTTTAATTATTTTACCTTTATGAAATGTTTTGTATGTTGTAAACCAGGATTTTGATTTTGTTGTTAACACTCTTGAGAAAAAGGAAGTATTGGTTAATTGTTTTGGTTTTGAAAAGTGGAAATAATTTTTGTTTTAAAATTTAGTATTTTTGTGAGAGAATAAATGAATTGAGTTATATGGGATGATGGATGGTTGATGGAATTTCTGGATGAGTTCCAGGATGTATATGAGGAGGGTGCCCAATGTGTCATGAAAACATGCATGTGTAAGGCTGATGGGGTACCATTGGTGGATACGCTAACCATCAAATTGTTTATTTTCAAAGAGATGATTTTAAAATAAAACATGATTTCTTGATGACTGGTTTGGGATGGTTCATCTTATGTGTTTTTGGAAATTTTTTGTGGGATGTTTTGAGTCGAAGAACCCCTCTTGTTTGAACGGTGTTTTGGGCTTGTGTTTCTTCGGTAAGTTGGGTTGAAGGGTTGGTTAGTTTTCGCTTTTGAGAAAAGTTTGGGAATCCTTTATTGTGGTTCCCTTCATGTGTTTGGATCTAGTTTTTGGCATGTTTTAACCAATGGACCATCTTGGTTGGGTCCTTGGATTCTCTCGTTGTATAAGGTACGCCCCCATTAAGGGTTAGTGCACAATTAAAGTGCAACCCAGGTTGTATTGACATTGGAAGATCCCCCAGTTGATCAATATAAGGAATATTTTACTCAAGCTTTGTAGATTGAGTCTACACCCTTTCCTTTCTTTGTTTTTTGGATCCTCTTTTAGTGGGAGAGTGCTCATGGAAGGTTTAAAGAGACCTTAGTTTCTTAAGTTATCTTATTAGTCGAATGGGAAGTAGTCTAGGGTTGTTAGTGTGGATGGTGTATAAGAGGGCCTCCAGGCCCTTCGTAGCTTCTTTGAAGTAGGAGTTCACGTTAAACCACTAGTGTGGGAAATATGGTCATGAGAGTCTATTATGGCCACTTTCGGGAATTATGTGATGTTTGGGGACGTTGCATAAGGTCCCTCTCTATGTATTGTTTCTATCAGTTGCAATGGTCATGTTCGATGATGCCTTGTGATGTCATGTTCTTGTTTGATTGTAAATGTGATGTTGTACAATCTTTTGTGAGACTTTATTTTTTCAAAAGTGCATCTTATTTTGGTAAATCTTGACAACCATTGTTGAGAGGAAGGTGTTTTTGTATATCCTTTCCTCTTTCCATTTATCATATGAAGAAACAAGGGGTGATGTATGTGTTTCTTCTAAGAACTTTTTATAGTGAAATGTTAGGTTTTGGTAAAGTGAATTATAGAATTTGTTATGTCTTGATGAACCCATCTTGGATCAAGATATAGTTTTCATGTCACCAAAAGGAAAATTTCCGTTCAGGGGTTTTCCAAAGTCTAACTACGAGGCTGAAAATGCTTCAATCATTTAAGCTCCAGCCATAGGTCTTGGAGAGAATCTGGCGCGTAGTGAGGGGAAATCCCAGGGTCGTTAAAACCCTTTTACAAAGTTGTGTCCTCGGTATGAAATATGGGAATTGTTTAAACCTATGTTTTTGTCATCTTGCTTTTGTTGTTCCCATTTGATGGGAAGAGGTGGAGGGACCCATGTCCATGTTATCGCTGAATGTTATTCCTTCCCCCTTTGGTTTGCAATGAGTATTTGGAGAAAGGTTTGAAATTTGGATAGACAGGTTGAGCACAGAGTTTGTGCACAATTAGTAGTGATCATGTGCTAGAAATCCATGCAGACAGAATGATCCCCATGGTTAGCGCACGGTTTCCCAAACTGTGTGGACTAACCATGCAGTCGTCCCAACTCTTTAAATTTTGGGGTCTTTTTGTGCTAACATGTGTTGGTTGGTTAATATGGTTGGTTATTATGGTGGGGAGACCCACTATGAGTATTATTTAAGATCTTTTTGATTGTTCTAATGGAATTATACCCCTTATACTGGGGAGTCCATTCGGGCCTCCCCCTGTTAGTGTCTTTATTCTGTCTTGGGGAAAATTTAAGTTGTCTCTTATGGTGGGGAGCCCATTTGTATCTCCCCATATCAAAAACTCAGATTTTTACTTGGTATTGGCTTGGAGGTAGGTAGTATTGATGTGGCCTTATTTTTACCCAGTTTGCTACATCTTTTTATTACATTTTATGCAATTTATTTAACTATTTTAACACTTTTTAATAAGTAAATGAAATTTTGTATTTTTATAAATAGATTTGTCAATTATTCACTTTTTATAACATTTTATTTAATTTTTGAACAATAAATAGTCAACTTATACCTTCTTTATTTTTAATGTAATTAATTTTCAATTTGTTTATTTAATCTTTATTTGTTTATTTTATTTAATTTTCCATTTTTAATAATTATTGTGTTTGATAATTAACTTACTTTTAAATTTTTAATGTTATATAAAACTTGTCGCGGCTTGCTAGACTATCAGTAAAAGAGCTACCGATAGCAGGGGTCCTTTTTCTCTACCGGTAGGTAGGTTACCGGTGCTGTTTATCGGTGACCATTGTCACCGATACTCTTTCCTACCGGTAGCTCTTTTTCATATCTTATCGGTAGACTTTGACTTCTATCAGTAAGCACTTTAATTTTATAAGGAACGGTGAGTTTTTAGTTAGGTTAATTTAATTCTGCTCGACTTTTAATAAGTTAATTTCTAATTAAACAATTATTTAATTAACATAATTCTAATTAACTAATCTAGACTTTATTTTATTAATTATTCTTTCAATTAAGTTATGTTAAAATAGGTTAATTCTATTATTTTATGTGTTTAGTCTTCCTGCTCGTCATTTAAGTAAGTTATTTGTGCTTTTAAATTAATTAAATTGGTTCACCTTAATCTTATTAGTTCAATTAGTTAATTAATTAATTAATTAACAGTTTTTAAACATTAACTTTATTATTTTATGTATTCAGATTAATTTTTAATCCATTTTATAAAGGTTTTAGTCTACCGGTGATTTAAACTAGCTCTTATGGTGACATATTGGGTCGCCAATGCTAATTTTCATTTTGTGCTGCTACTCTTTAATTAGCGTGTTTAGTTATTTTGATTTAAGTCTTTTATAAATTTAGTTTATTAATTATTTAGTTTATAATTTAAGTGTTTTCAATTAATTATTTTAATGTTTTAACGTTTAATAAAAATTTTTGTTTTAAATTAATGGTGTTTAGATTTAGGTTCTTTATAATTAATTGTTTTTATTTTATTTCAGTTTAGTTTTAATTTAAGTTCAATTTTATTTTTATTTTTTTTAAGATCACCGATAGTTTTTCTAACGGCATAATGCTATCGGTAACTTTTTTTTTCTATCGGTAGCTGAAGCTACCGATACCTCACTGATTTTATTTTATTTTATTCTATCGGTAGCTGAGCTACCGATAATTTTCACCGATACAGCCTTTTAATCCTCACCGGTAGCTGCTGATAGCTGCTTTCTTACCCTCACCGATATCAGCCTTCTTTCATTCCTCACTGATAATTAGTGACCTTTATCCTTTACCCTCTATCGGTAGCTCCCTCACCGATACTCCTACTCCCCTGCATCCTCACCGTTCCTCTTTTTTTCTCAACCTCACCGATTTATCCTCCTCACCGTTTCTCTCCTAACCACCGAAGAAGCTGTCGAGACGCCGCTGCCCCTACTAAGATTAGAGGAGGGAGCTGCACTGCTACTTTCCAGATGCTTCGCCGCCAGCTGAGGATGTCCGTACTGAGCAGGGGAGGCCGCGTCAAGCCGCTGCTGGAAGTGCGCTGCCGAGCCTGTTTGAGGAGGCGAAACCATCCGCCGCTGGGAGGAGTTGATTGCTGTGGTTGGAGAAGGGTTGGCCGAGTCCAAGCCGAGGTCGTGCCACGCTGGAGGCTGAAGCCGAAGACTGCTGCTGTGAAAGAAGGATGCCGCCGAGGTTTGAAGCTCACATCACGCAACCCCCTGCATCGCTGGATCTTGCTGTCGAGGGTTGTGCCGCCGCTACTGTCCACCGCTGGAAGAGGCCATTGCGCCAATCTTGGAGAAGAGGAGAGTCGCGCCGCACCTTGGTCAAGTCCGTTGGAGTTGAGCCGCCACATCCCATGCAGTGCTGTTGTCTGCTGCCGCGAGTTGGAAGGAGGAGATCGCTGTTGAGAAGGCGCTGCCATCAGTGTGGAGAAGAATATTCACCAGACCTCCCCCTCTCTGCTGTGCGCCGTGGAGAGATGGGGGAGGATGAAAACTATAGATAAAAAATATAACAATAAAAGTATAATAAAGTAAAGTATAAAGAAGAAGACAAAAAAATAAAGTAAGGTTGATGTTAGGGTTAACTTTAATAAGTCAAAAGTATAAAGTTGATTTTATTTAAAAGATTTAAAAATAATTAAAAATTTAAAGCTAAGTTAAATTATAAATTAAAATATAAAACTTAATTAATAATAAATGATAATAATAAATTAATTCAGTTTTTATAGAATAAATTTAGGTAATTATAATTAACTATAAAATATACTTACTAATTTAAGAAATATTTAAAACTTAAGTATTAATATTAATTACTTAATTTAAATTAACTAAATAATATATTAATTTAGCAATTTAATTTATTTAATAGTAATAATTAAATTATCAATACAATCTTAAATATTATCTTATTTATTTATTTATGTTGACAATTTTAATAACTTAGTTAAAAATAAATAAATTAATAACTTAGTAATTATTCTATTAACTTAATTAAATTCATAACTTTTTAATAACTTATGTTGTACCATAGTTTTATTAAGTAATTATCAATTAACGAAGAATAATTTGTAACGAGTAATGTAACAATTTACTCTAATAATAATAATAATTATTATTATTATTTTTTTCTTGCATCTTTTCTATTTATCTATTCTATTTTATTTGCAGGTTCATTCAACGGACTTAAACACATCCAGGTACTTACAACTAACTTTACCGAAGTTAGTTACGTGAGAAAAGATTGCGCGACGTGCCGGTCGCGAAAAAATGCACATTTTGCAGTGCGTGGGTAAAGAACTTTTGAAGTCGGTGGAGATTGAGCGGTGACGTGCAGCAGCTGACAGATGGTTTATTAAGCAGAACAAGCATCATTTTTTAGAGAGCGACACATTCATTGACGGAGACATTCATACATTTACCCGGGGGGAGACGATCAGGGGAGGATGCTGAGCAGTGCAGTCCAGGAACTTAGGAGCAGAGCATTTTTAGGGAGTTCCTTCTCCCTCACGATTTAAACTTTTGTACTCTGTTTCTGAATTGTTTCCTATGACTGCTGTAATAATGAATAGTATAGTTAGCTAAATTTTAGTTCGGGGATAGTTTTAGTTCTACTGGTAATCAATTTCATCCTTCTCGTTAATTAATTCTTCTGTGATTAGTATTGATCGGCGAGATCAATTCTAATTACACTTTTCTGCTCCGTACCACATGCACTTAAATTTTCTGAACTCTGTAATCATTCGGCGAGTTTGATTATGGAATCACCTTTTAAATAATCAGCTTGTAATGAAAAATTCAGTACTTACGGCGAGTTTGTATTTCTGTTCTTTTTAATTCATTTGTCTGAAGTTGAACTTCTTGGAGTGGCGAACTCTAAGTTGAACAATTTCCACAACTTAACTCCTGGCGAGGGAAGTAAGTTGTCTCTTTTTAGTGGTACGAAGCAGTACTTTTACATGAAAAGGAAAAACAATTTAAACCAGTAGACTAGAATGAACCCCAAGCATTCTTTACTGTTGTCCTTTATCAACATCTTATTTTCTTCATTGCATTTTTCTTTCAGTTGTATTTTGTTTTAGTGTAGGTAGCACGAGTTTTTCAAGGGAATTGTAGTTTTACGTTGCAGTTTATAAAAAACATAAAAAAATTTAAAAGATATAAAAAAAGATAAGAAAACTACTCCACTGCTGACAACAGTGGAGCTTACTGAGTTTTTTTTAGAAAGTAGTGGCCAAAATAGCCTTCCCTGTGGGTTCGACCCTGCTTGCCACATATACAGTAGTTAGTAGGAATATAAATTTTAAACTTTGACCGACTTCAATGATGGTTTAGGTCAAGTTTTTGGCGCCGTTTCTGGGGAGGGCACGAGCCATTGTTTAAAAAAAAAACTCTTAAAAAAACACATATATAAAAAAATCCTTAAAAAATTGAAAATTTTGAAAAACTGTAAAAAAAAAAATACTTTTCTTTCTGCGTGGTTACTGTTAGAAACTGTCTACAACTATTTGTATGAGCACGAGAACATCTGCTGTTATATTGGAACCTCTAAACCCTGAACTCGATAAACACTTAGCTGCTCTAAGAAGGAAAAACAAAATTGAAATGGAAAATCAAGAAAATAGAATCCCTGAGAATAATAACTTTCGAAATAACCATCCAGAACTCTTAGATGAACACGAAAGGCCTAGGATGAGGGAGTTTCAACTCCCTCAAGTTTCAAGCAACCCATCATCCATTAGATTAAGTCCTAGAGCCAGAAATTATGAGCTGAAACAATCACACATTTCTCTGCTGCCTGTATTCAATGGGCTCTCTAATGAGGACTCTCTGGCCTTCATTAGAGACTTCTACAATACTGTGCAACAACTTCCACTTTTAGGACTCACTGAAAATGAACTATGGATGAGAGTTTTTCCCTTTTGCCTTAAAGGGAATGCGAGAAATTGGTTTTTAAGTCTAGATGAAAATATTTTTGAGAATTGGGATCAAGTGTATAACTCATTCATTATGAAATTTTATCCCCAAAGATTAAAAGGAGAACTTAGAACTAAAATCACTAGTTTTTATCAAGAGGATGGAGAAGCTTTCCATGAATCTTGGGATAGATTCAGGGATCTGCTTAGGCAGTGTCCCCATCATCAACTCCCTTCATATCTCCTTATGGACACCTTCTATGAAGGGCTTTCCTCCTCTGGTCAGAATTTAGTGGATCAAGCTGCTGGGGGTAATTAAAATGATAAAACTGATGAAGAGTTGAGACAAATTTTCAATAATCTGGCCCTTAATTCTCAACATAAGAATTCAAGAAGAAAAAGAGTTAATAGAACTGTCAATTCAAATACTGGTTCAATGAATGAAACTCAAGCTCAACTAGCTAAAATCACTAACCAACTTCAAACATTAATGAACCAAAGTTCAAAACAATCTGTTAACCAAGTTGAAAACTAGAATCAGTATCAATCTCTTAGGCAACAGTGCACTCAATGTGGTATGTTTGGGCACTCTGAATGTTTTTGTCTTAATGTTGATCTAACTGCCCAACAATCTGAAACCTCAAACTTTGTTAATTACGGTCCTAGGATGCCTCAAAAAGAAGATCCATTTTCTAATAATTACAATCAAGGCTATAGGAACCATCCAAATTTGTCATGGAAAGATCAAGGAGTCATTAAGCAAAAAACTGCCCCTAATTATCAGAACCAACCAAGACCAAATTTTCAAAGTCAACAAAGGGGAGAGTCTTCAAATGTTCAAGGAAGTAATGATAATCAAATGTTTTCTAAATTGGATCAGATCTTGAATAAAATAAACTCACAAGAGGAAAGGTACATGACTCAACTTAATAAACAGAAAAGTCAATATGAGTCAGACAAGATGCAAACTGATGTGAGAATGCAGAATATGGAAACACAGCTTGGCCAATTAGCTAGAGATTTGACTTCTAGGGATAAAGGTAGGTTTCCTAGTACCACTGAACTAAATCCTAGGGAGAATATCATGGCTGTTGTTACTAGGAGTGGGTTGAATACTCAAAATGTTGCTGAAAAAACTGTAAAAAATGCTCAAAATGAGAAACTGTTTGAATCTACAAATGAAAATCTGCTTTGTTCACAATCTGGAAATTCACAGAAAGATGTCGAAAATGATGAGAATCTGAACTTTTCACCTGGAAATCAAGATGAATATTGTTTTAAAAATCAAAAAAATAAAGGAAAAGAAAAGGTTGTTGAAGAGGTGAGGGACATGCCTACTGTTCTGAAAATTTTTTCCCCACCCATCCCTTTCCCTGAAAAGCTGAAACCTCAAAGTAATACCAATGCTGAACTTCTTCAGTTCCTTCGTCTTCTTTCTAAGCTTCAAGTGAACATACCTTTTATCCAAGCCTTAATTCAAATCCCATCCTATCTAAAATCTTTAAAGAAAATTGTCTCAAATAAAAATACCCTTGAAGAATTTTCTACCTACAGCCTCACTGAGGAGTGTAGTGCTGTGCTTCAAAAGAAAATCCCACCAAAATTGAAAGACCCAGGTAGCTTTGTCATCCCCTGTACTCTAGGTAATTCTGGTCAGCTGAACTGTTTGTGTGATCTAGGTGCCAGTATTAATCTTCTCCCATACTCACTGTTTTGACAGTTGAGGTTGGGTGATCTTCAACCTACCACGGTCATACTACAGTTAGCTGATAGATCCTTTACTCATCCTATAGGTCGAGTAGATGACTTACTAGTTGGAGTTGGGAAATTGTTCTTACCTTCTGATTTTCTTGTTCTAGATATGGAGTGTGATCAAGAGGTACCTATCATCTTGGGTAGGCCCTTCTTGTCCACAGGTGGAGCTGTCATTGATGTGTCTAAGGGTCAACTGATATTCAAAATTGGTGAACAAGAAGAAGAGTTCAATGTTTTTAAAAATATCAAGGAACCAACTTACTCTGAAAACTGTTCAAAAATTGAGTCTCTTGAAGGTGAATGTTCTTATAAAAATCAACTTGAACTCATTGAAAAATATGAAAATCATTATTATGTTGAAGAAAACATTTGTGAAGCTGAAAATCTTTGTGAATCTGTTCTAGAAGCTGAAAATTCTGTTGTTACAGCCAAACTGGAAAATCTTCCAGAACTGGACAACTGTCCAATTTCTGTTGTAGGAGAGTCTTATGTTTCTGAACTTAGGAGTTTTCTTAGTGAAATTGAGGGTGTTTCTGTTAACACCAACACTTCTGAATACTTTGATAATACTGAGGGAGAACTGTTAAGACAATTAGATGATTCTTCTTTGATTAACCTGCTGAATTCAAATTTGGAAAATCTGGACAGTGTACTGCCTACCTTGGACAGTAGCACTGCTATCTCTGAATCTGAACTAGAAATTGAAAATCTTTCATCTTTTAATACTCCTTAGAAGAAATATGTTGAAGATCTTGGACCTCCCAGGCCTAAGAGTCTTCCTTTGAGTGTAGTACCACCTGATCTTGAACTGAAGCCCATCCCTGCCCATCTTAAATATTCATTTTTAGGTGAGAACTCTACTTTGCCTGTAATAATCTCTGCTGAAATAAATGAAACCCAAGAAGAAAAACTGTTGAATGTTTTGAAAAAGTTTAAATCTGCCATAGGCTGGACGATAGCTGATATCAAGGGAATTAGTCCTTCATTCTGTATGCACAAAATTCCTATGGAACCTGATCATAAGCCTAAGGTAGAATGTCAAAGAAGATTAAATCCAAACATGAAAGAAGTTGTGAGAGAGGAAGTAATCAAGCTGTTAGATACTGGAATGATATATCCCATCTCAGATAGTGCTTGGGTCAGCCCTGTTCAGGTTGTCCCCAAGAAGGGAGGTTTCACTGTAGTAAAGAATGAAAAAAATGAAGAAGTCCAAGTTAGGAAAACCACAAAATGGAGAGTCTGTATTGATTATAGGAAGATTAATGCAGCCACTAGGAAGGACCATTTTCCTATGCCCTTCCTTGATCCGATGCTTGAGAGGCTTGCTGGAAATGAATTTTTATGTTTTTTGGATGGGTATTCTGGTTACAACCAGATTCCTGTTGATCCAGAGGATCAGGAGAAGACTACTTTCACATGCCCCTTTGGAACATTTGCCTACCGGTGGATGCCCTTTGGGTTGTGTGGAGCTCCAGCCACCTTTCAAAAGTGTATGATGGCTATCTTTTCTGATATGATCGAGAGAATCATTTAAGTTTTCATGGATGACTTTTCTATAGTGGGGAGTACTTTTGATACTTGCTTAGGAAATCTTGAGTTAGTCTTAGAGAGATGTATTGAAACCAATATTGTGCTAAATTGGGATAAATGCCAGTTCATGGTTACTGAAGGTATTGTGCTAGGTCATAAGGTTTCTAAGAGAGGTTTAGAAGTTGATACTGCGAAGATAGAAGTTATTCAAAAACTGCCGCCTCCTGTTAATGTTAAGGGTGTTAGAAGTTTTCTAGGGCATGCTGGTTTCTACCGGAGATTCATAAAGGATTTTTCTAAAATCACAAATCCCTTGTGTTCATTATTGGTAAAGGATGCACCATTTAATTTTGATGAAAACTGCTTGAAATCATTTAATATGCTTAAGGAGAAACTCACTACATCACCTATCATTACTGCACCTGATTGGAAACTACCATTCGAACTTATGTGTGATGCTAGTGACATGGCTGTAGGTGCTGTCCTTGGACAGAGGAGAGATAGGAGATTGCATGTGGTATACTATGCTAGTAGATTTCTAGATGATGCTCAAAAGAATTATACCACCACTGAAAAAGAGTTGTTAGCTGTTGTTTTTTATCTGGAAAAGTTTAGACAGTACTTATTAGGTTCAAAAGTCATAATTTTCACTGATCATTCTGCTTTAAAATACTTGCTGTCTAAAAAAGAAACTAAACCCAGGCTGATTAGATGGATCTTATTGTTACAAGAGTTTGACTTAGAGATTAGGTATAAGCAGGGAGATGAAAACTTAGTTGCTGATCATTTATCTAGGCTTCCTGTTACTCAACTTGAATCTGAAAATCATTGGGAGATTAACTCTTCCTTCCCTGATGAAAAACTGCTCACTGTCTCAGTCAGGCAATCTTCTTGGTTTGCAGATTTTTCCAACTTTCTGGCAGTAGGTGTCATTCCCAAAAATCTGTCTAATAATCAAAGAAAGAAATTCATTTCTGAGCTTAAATATTATCTGTGGGATGATCCCTTACTGTTTAGGAGGTGTGCTGATGGTATTCTTAGAAGATGTGTACCTGAGGAAGAGATGTTTTCTATTCTTGAAAGTTGTCACTCTTCACCTTGGGGAGGTCACCATGGGGGTGAGAGGACCGCTCAAAAAGTCCTGCAATCTGGTTTCTATTGGCCTACCCTCTTTAAGGATTCTAGGAGTTTTGTGGTCGGGTGTGATAGGTGTCAGAGGCTGGGTAATGTGGGTAGGAAACAGGAGTTACCCCAGAAGGGTATTTTGGAGGTAGAAATTTTTGATGTTTGGGGATTAGATTTCATGGGTCCATTTCCATCATCTCATGGGAATGAGTATATTCTTGTTGCTGTAGATTATGTGTCAAAGTGGGTTGAGGCAGTATCTCTGCCCGACAATCAAGCAAATAGTGTGATAAAATTTGTAAAAAATAATATCTTTTCACGATTTGGAGTACCAAGAGATTTTATTACTGATAATGGAACACATTTTAAGAACTATAAATTTAAAGCTTTGATGGAAAAATATGGTTGTGTTCACAAAACTGGTACTCCATATCATCCACAGTCCAGTGGACAAGTGGAAATTTCTAACAGAGAACTAAAACAAATTCTTGAGAAAACTGTGTCAAACTCTAGGAAAGACTGGTCTCTTAAACTGGATGAAGCTTTATGGGCATATAGAACTGCTTTCAAGACCCCAATAGGTATGTCTCCTTACAGGCTGTTGTTTGGGAAATGCTGTCATCTACCTATGGAGTTGCAACATAAGTCATATTGGGCAGTTAAGGCTCTGAACTTTGACTTTAAAAGTGCTGGTGAGAGGAGATTGCTTGAGCTGAGTGAATTAGATGAGATTAGAAGAGAGAGTTATGATAATTCAAGAATTTATAAAGAGAGGACTAAAATTTTTCATGATTCTATCATTCAAACTAAAGAGTTCAAATCTGGACAGAAGGTTCTCCTCTTTAATTCTAGACTTAAACTTTTTCCTGGGAAGCTGAAGTCCAAGTGGTCTGGACCATTTACTGTTGTGAGAGTTCTGAAAAATGGAGCTGTGGAAATAGTTGGTGAAGAGAATAAACCCATGTTGGTTAATGGGCAAAGACTGAAACTCTATTTTGAGGGGCAGCCAAAGGGTTTGGCTTCTTTCACTGTTCTTGAATGAAGTCTGGCTGGGGAATTTAAACCTAGCGCTGCATGGGAGGCAACCCATGGTTTGTGTTTTGTTAATAAATAAAAAAATTGTGATTAAATAAAGTCTAACTGAAGACTTTAAATTCAGTGCTTCATGGGAGTCAACCCATGCTCTTTCTTTGTTTTTACTTTTGTTCTGTTCTTATTTTACTTTGAATAAAGTGCTGCTTTGTTTGCTTATATATGCTCTGTTTTTGCTGGATAATTGTTCCTGGTCTATATACTCTGTGTTTTTAGGAATTCTTCTTCTTTCATCTAAGGAGTGGAATTCCCATGGTCATTTTTGGACAAGAGCTTAGTCAGGGAAGTACTTCAACTTGTTGCACTTATTTTTCTTCTTCTGTTTTTGTAAATAGAATTCTACTTGCTTAAAATTCTGCTTGTATTTTAAAATTCTGTTTCATGTCGTGTAACTAATGAATTAAAAATCTGCATGACCCTCCTTGCTTAAAAAAACTGAATTTCATTGTGATAAAACATTTTCACTGCATGAAACTAAGTGTGGGGGGGAGTACATGCTGGTCATTTGAATCTGCTTGTTTCGTTGAGGTGTTTGGCATGAACTTTGTCTACTATATTGAACATATTATTGAACTTTTTGTTTAAAGCATGTGTGTGTCTGAAATGAACCTTCTTTTATTTATTCATCGTGGAAAACAACATTTTTGAAATTCATTGAGACCCTTTATACATCTCATTAATCTACTAAATTGAAAATCTGTTTTGAACTATAATTGATTAACTGTTCTTCTCCATATTTAGAAGTCAACTTTGGGGACAAAGTTGGGTCTTAAGTGTGGGGGAGGGGGTCAATTCTTGCCTGTGCTAAACTTTGTTTAATTGTAATGCTCATCAATTCCCACTTCTTTTAAACTTTTTGTCAAAAAAATGGTCAAAATTTTTCAAAAGTTCTTCACAATTTTAGGCTTTACACTGCACTCAAATGAGTCTTGCCTTAGGATGGTGCTTGATTGGAAGTTGAGTCTTGCTTTGAGTCTGAAATGAGTGGTAGTGGATGATTGCTGAGTGGAACTGTTTAGTGGTTTAACGAATTTTGTTTAGGAACTTCTTTTGAGAGTGATATGGGAAATCTTTTAGTGGATTTAAGATCATAATTTTAGGTACTGGAAGTTTGACTTTTATCCGAGGAGCCTTTTCATTCTTTTAATTTATAAAAATGATAACTTATATTGAGTCAATGTAAATAGTTTTTATATAAATCCTTTATAACTGGAGTAATACTGGGCATCTGGGATCCCACGGTGAATCTATGAGACCTTAAATGCTGGGTGCGTTTCTGTTTACTATAAGCCCTCTGTACACTCTGAATAAGTGCATTGCACAGTGCTTGGCACAAATTACATGGCTTGGGAAAAATAAATAAAGTGGCTAGGGTCAAAAATGAATTCATTAAGGTGAGGGGAATGATGAACTCCAGATGAAGAAGGGGACAAATGTTTTATATGGGAGTCATTTGGGTTGTATCAATAAAGTGATTTCAAAAAAAAATTATTATTATTATTATTATTATTATTATTTTTTTGTATTTTCTGGTACTAAGGGGATTAGTCAAAGTACAAAGTTCCTTTTGTTAAGGTTTTGATTCCACTTTCATTTTACCTTTTATCACTCTTGAATTTAGAAATTGAGCTTGAATTGAAGTGATTCACTAGGCAGAGTCATATATGAAGCAGGACACCTTCATTTATGGATGATTCATGGTTTACTTGATTTCCCTTTTAGTCGTTGTTCTAGGCGAGACATTATTTGAGGCTATGTTTTCAATAGCCTAAGCACATTTTTTTTTGAGTCCTCTGTTGAAACTTCTCTGAACATAGCTGATTTGTATAATTCACACTTTTTCAAAGAGAATAAAACATGGGATTGTTTGAGGACAAACAATGTTTAAGTGTGGGGGAATTTGATGTGGCCTTATTTTTACCCAGTTGGCCACATCTTTTTATTACATTTTATGCAATTTATTTAACTATTTTAACACTTTTTAATAAGTAAATGCACTTTTGTATTTTTATAAATAGATTTGTCAATTATTCACTTTTTATAACATTTTATTTAATTTTTGAACAATAAATAGTCAACTTATACCTTCTTTATTTTTAATGTAATTAATTTTCAATTTGTTTATTTAATCTTTATTTGTTTATTTTATTTAATTTGTCATTGTTAATAATTATTGTGTTTGATAATTAACTTACTTTTAAATTTTTAATGTTATATAAAACTTGTCGCGGCTTGCCAGACTATCGGTAAAAGAGCTACCGATAGCAGGGGTCCTTTTTCTCTACCGGTAGGTAGGTTACCGGTGCTGTTTATCGGTGACCATTGTCACCGATACTCTTTCCTACCGGTAGCTCTTTTTCATATCTTATCGGTAGTCTTTGACTTCTATCAGTAAGCACTTTAATTTTATAAGCAACGGTGAGTTTTTAGTTAGGTTAATTTAATTCTGCTTGACTTTTAATAAGTTAATTTCTAATTAAACAATTATTTAATTAACATAATTCTAATTAACTAATCTAGACTTTATTTTATTAATTATTCTTTCAATTAAGTTATGTTAAAATAGGTTAATTATATTATTTTATGTGTTTATTCTTCCTGCTCGTCATTTAAGTAAGATATTTGTGCTTTTAAATTAATTAAATTGGTTCGCCTTAATCTTATTAGTTCAATTAGTTAATTAATTAATTAATTAACAGTTTTTAAACATTAACTTTATTATTTTATGTATGCAGATTAATTTTTAATCCATTTTATAAAGGTTTTAGTCTACCGGTGATTTAAACTAGGTCTTATGGTGACATATTGGGTCGCCAATGCTAATTTTCATTTTGTGCTGCTACTCTTTAATTAGCGTGTTTATTTATTTTGATTTAAGTCTTTTATAAATTTAGTTTATTAATTATTTAGTTTATAATTTAAGTGTTTTCAATTAATTATTTTAATGTTTTAACGTTTAATAAAAATTTTTGTTTTAAATTAATGGTGTTTAGATTTAGGTTCTTTATAATTAATTGTTTTTATTTTATTTCGGTTTAGTTTTAATTTAAGTTCAATTTTATTTTTATTTTTTTTAAGATCACCGATAGTTTTTCTAACGGCATAATGCTATCGGTAACTTTTTTTTTTCTATCGGTAGCTGAAGCTACCGATACCTCACTGATTTTATTTTATTTTATTCTATCGGTAGCTGAGCTACCGATAATTTTCACCGATACAGCCTTTTAATCCTCACCGGTAGCTGCTGATAGCTGCTTTCTTACCCTCACCGATATCAGCCTTCTTTCATTCCTCACTGATAATTAGTGACCTTTATCCTTTACCCTCTATCGGTAGCTCCCTCACCGATACTCCTACTCCCCTGCATCCTCACCGTTCCTCTTTTTTTCTCAACCTCACCGATTTATCCTCCTCACCGTTTCTCTCCTAACCACCGAAGAAGCTATCGAGACGCCGCTGCCCCTGCTAAGATTAGAGGAGGGAGCTGCACTGCTACTTTCCAGATTCTTCGCCGCCAGCTGAGGATGTCCGCACTGAGCAGGGGAGGCTGCGTCAAGCCGCTGCTGGAAGTGCGCTGCCGAGCCTGTTTGAGGAGGCGAAACCATCCGCCGCTGGGAGGATTTGATCGCTGTGGTTGGAGAAGGGTTGGCCGAGTCCAAGCCGAGGTCGTGCCACGCTGGAGTCTGAAGCTGAAGACTGCTGCTGTGAAAGAAGGATGCCGCCGAGGTTTGAAGCTCACATCACGCAACCCCCTGCGTCGCTGGATCCTGCTGTCGAGGGTTGTGCCGCCGCTACTGTCCACCGCTGGAAGAGACCATTGCGCCAATCTTGGAGAAGAGGAGAGTAGCGCCGCACCTTGGTCGAGTCCGTCGGAGTTGAGCCGCCACATCCCATGCAGTTCTGTTGTCCTCTACCGCGAGTTGGAAGGAGGAGATCACTGTTGAGAAGGCGCTGCCATCGGTGTGGAGAAGAAGCTGCACCAGACCTCCCCCTCTCTGCTGTGCGCCGTGGAGAGATGGGGGAGGAAGAAAACTATAGATAAAAAATATAATAATAAAAGTATAATAAAGTAAAGTATAAAGAAGAAGACAAAAAAATAAAGTAAGGTTGATGTTAGGGTTAACTTTAATAAGTCAAAAGTATAAAGTTGATTTTATTTAAAAGATTTAAAAATAATTAAAAATTTAAAGCTAAGTTAAATTATAAATTAAAATATAAAACTTAATTAATAATAAATGATAATAATAAATTAATTCAGTTTTTATAGAATAATTTTAGGTAATTATAATTAACTATAAAATATACTTACTAATTTAAGAAATATTTAAAACTTAAGTATTAATATTAATTACTTAATTTAAATTAACTAAATAATATATTAATTTAGCAATTTAATTTATTTAATAGTAATAATTAAATTATCAATACAATCTTAAATATTATCTTATTTATTTATTTATGTTGACAATTTTAATAACTTAGTTAAAAATAATTAAATTAATAACTTAGTAATTATTCTATTAACTTAATTAAATTAATAACTTTTTAATAACTTATGTTGTACCATAGTTTTATTAAGTAATTATCAATTAACAAAGAATAATTTGTAACGAGTAATGTAACAATTTACTCTAAAAATAATAATAATAATAATAATTATTTTTTTCTTGCATCTTTTCTATTTATCTATTCTATTTTATTTGCAGGTTCATTCAACGGACTTAAACACGTCCAGGTACTTACAACTAACTTTACCGAAGTTAGTTACGTGAGAAAAGATTGCGCGACGTGCCGGTCGCGAAAAAATGCACATTTTGCAGTGCGTGGGTAAAGAACTTTTGAAGTCGGTGGAGATTGAGCGGTGACGTGCAACAGCTGACAGATGGTTTATTAAGCAGAACAAGCAACATTTTTTAGAGAGCGACACATTCATTGACGGAGACATTCATACATTTACCCGGGGGGAGACGATCAGGGGAGGATGCTGAGCAGTGTAGTCCAGGAACTTAGGAGAAGAGCATTTTTAGGGAGTTCCTTCTCCCTCACGATTTAAACTTTTGTACTCTGTTTCTGAATTGTTTCCTATGACTGCTGTAATAATGAATAGTATAGTTAGCTAAATTTTAGTTCGGGGAGAGTTTTAGTTCTACTGGTAATCAATTTCATCCTTCTTGTTAATTCATTCTTCTGTGATTAGTATTGATCAGCGAGATCAATTCTAATTACACTTTTCTGCTCCGTACCACATGCACTTAAATTTTCTGAACTCTGTAATCATTCAGCGAGTTTGATTATGGAATCACCTTTTAAATAATCAGCTTTTAATGAAAACTTCAGTACTTACGGCGAGTTTGTATTGCTGTTCTTTTTAATTCATTTGTTTGAAGTTGAACTTCTTGGAGTGGCGAACTCTAAGTTGAACAATTTCCACAACTTAACTCCTGGAGAGGGAAGTAAGTTGTCTCTTTTTAGTGGTACGAAGCAGTACTTTTACATGAAAAGGAAAAACAATTTAAACCAGTAGACTAGAATGAACCCCGAGCATTATTTACTGTTGTCCTTTATCAGCATCTTATTTTCTTCATTGCATTTTTCTTTCAGTTGTATTTTGTTTTAGTGTAGGTAGCACGAGTTTTTCAAGGGAATTGTAGTTTTACGTTGCAGTTTATAAAAAACATAAAAAAATTTAAAAGATATAAAAAAAGATAAGAAAACTACTCCACTGCTGACAACAGTGGAGCTTACTGAGTTTTTTTAGAAAGTAGTGGCCAAAATAGCCTTCCCTGTGGGTTCGACCCTGCTTGACACATATACAGTAGTTAGTAGGAATATAAATTTTAAACTTTGACCGACTTAAATGACGGTTTAGGTCAAGTATCATTTGGATCTATCTAACTACCAACACCTTCCTTGGGTAAACGTTGGGATTTGAGAGCGCCCAACAGTTTTGTTAAAGCAAGGTAAGTGTAACCTTGTTCGTTGTTGTTGTTTTTTTGGGTAAATTGCTTGAGTATTGTTTGGATAGTGTTTGTATAGTTTCCTTTTGGGATAAATACTGAATTTTCATGATCATTTCAGGAAAGTGGTGTATGTTTTGGTTTGTGAGAGTATTCCTTCCTTAATTGATCACTAGAGGTGTTTTGGCCTATGGGGGCGAATCTTGGAAAAGGAGTACATCTTGGTTTATCAGTTGGGTTTAGTTTTATCTTTTGGAGCTGATGTGGCCTTCCTAGGGAATAAATTGTTGTTCTGGGGATAATTCTCACACATATATTTTCAATTCCATGCTTTGGTTCAAATCCTCTTTCGGTTCGTAGCTTTATATTGGTTTTTGGGTGTTTCACGTTTGAAATTTTAGTGGATCCTGTGTTATTGATATATGACCTTAGTCTTGGGGGGTATTTTATGATACTTGGACTCCTCTTTTTTCGAAAGGATGGTATTAGGTTGTGGTGTTTTGGAGTTGGTTTTGTGACACTCCTTGTGGCACCACATGTGGGGTAAGTTGTTGAGGTGGTTTGTACCCATGAGATTGATGAGTTTTGTTGTGAAAATAGTGCTTTGTTTTGGGAAAATTTCTCCCATATACTTGGACTATATTCCCCCCTTGGTTTCTCCCTTGGACCCCCTTAAATTGGATGGGAAATATAACTTTTTGGGTGGCTAGAATAGGCTGCACGGTTTGGCCACACAGTTTACTAAACCGTTCAACCAAACCGTGCAAGGTGTCTAGGTCATTAAAAATATTTTTGAAATTACAATTTTTCCCTCTTGGAAATAATCCTAATCCACCCCATTATTCTCCCATTCAATCATATAATCCATGGGAGGCCTCCAAGATCCCTCAAGCTCATATAGAAACCATATTTGATGGGGGTTTTGGTGGGAAAACTTCAAAATTTCTTCAAGTAAGTGTTTCTATCTTTATTTAATTCCTTCTCCTTAGGGTTTCCTCTCTCTTTTATGAAGGTATAAATTTTCCATAAGTTAGGTTTAGTACCTAGGGTTTTATTTGGTGTCTTTTTGGTCAAATCATGTGTTATAGGGATGGATTTATCTTCCTTGAGGTGCGGCGGTGGTGCAGTTGATGTTTCACACCAAGATTTGAGGGTTTCAACACTTTAGGTAGGTTATTCCATCTATAATAAATTATTAATGAGTTATATTGATTATTATATTAATTTATCATGTTTATAATCTATTTTGTGTGGTGACCATTTTTGGTATCATTAATAAAGCATTTAATATTAAAGTCACTTTTTGTTTGAAGTTATGTGTTTTTAAAATGTAACTCATGTGATATATTTTGTGACATTTTTATAAAATATGAAATTGATTTATTAGTTGTTTAAAGGGTCTTAAAATTTTGGTTTGGTAATTATTTAGTGTCATGCGGGCCTTGAAATGGGGTTTTTGAATGGTTTTTATGTGTAAAACCTTGGTATACTTCTTGAAAGTGTTTATGAAAATGTGTGTTTTTCATGTGCATCTTTTGTCGTATTATTCAAGGTAATTTTATAATACTTGGGATTGTTTTAATAAATATTTATAGGGCTTCCAATTCTGTATTAGATTTTTATTGGTGTGATTTTTTCTTTTAATGAGGGTTTTGAAATGGGTTTTGTGTGCAAAACATAGTTATACCCATTGGGTTTCGTTTATGAAAATTGTAAATGTTTTATTGGGTTAAACAAAGTGGGAAAAGGATATATATGTAAGTTTTTGGTGAGTGTGTCAACCTAAAATGATTTTTTAAAGATAAAGTTGTCAATTGTGATGTTAAACATTATGATACTGTTTTGTAATTTGTCGAGGTGATTTTTGAAATTGTGATGTGGGTGCGAAATATATTTGTGGGCTATTTTGTGTGAGCGTGATGTGAAAAATAGATTTTGTTTATCAAAATGGTATTATGTAACATATGAGTGGAATGTTATGGGATATTTAGAATATTGGGAAATATTTTATAAAATGGTTAAAGGATTTGTTGAATTGTGAAAGATATGCAAAATGTGTTGTGGGCTATTTTGGTGTGAGTTTGATTTCAAAATCATTTTGAATGAAAAGGGAGATGATGTGACTTGTGCGATGTACATGTGGGATTTTTGGTGAATGCATGACATAGAAGTGGTATTTTCTTGTGAAAATTATATTTCAGTTCCTGTTGAACTTGTTTGAGCACAAGAGGGGAACTTGAGTGTCTAGGTGGGTGGACGTGTGCTAGTATGCTAGTGATCCCGTGGGGTTTGGCCTCAGTTTAATGTAGCAAGTTTGATGCTTACAATACTAACTAAACTATGATGATAATTATGGGGGGACACTAGGTTATGGGTATGTTCCCTACTAGTGGCTTGTGAATGAGAACAAATATTTGTGATGGTTACTTTCACTAAGATACGAGGTACTCGAGACCCACAGCGAGCTAGTGCCTAGGGTTTATTTCCCATTTCTTGTTCTCATTGGATGGTTTATGAATAATTTAGGCTTATGGTTTGTTGGGATGGAAAATTCAGTAGATTTTGGTATTTTATTTAAAATTTTTGATTCTTTGAAGTAGCCCACTTGAAAACTTTTTTTTATTTAAAGTTGCATCCTTTAGAAATTGTAACTAGCATTTCTTGTTTACCAAAATTTGAAAGATTTTCATCTTTTAATGATTATAACATGGAATATATTAGTGGTGTTATAATACTAGGATTTTTATAACACCCTACTTACACCCTTGTGTTTAAGCATACTTGGTTATTTTGCTTCAGGTTTGGGTAGATCCTCTAGTGCCAATGGTTCGGGTTTTTACCGGTCCTTTGTGATGTAGTGTCGTGAAGATGGCTTGAGGGCAGTTCCTCTTGCCATGAAGAGGTTATTGGGCTGTAGTATTAGGTTTTGTACCTTTTTAATGGTCTTTAAATTTTTTTATAAATTGTGTAATTAAATTCTGAATTTTTTTAAAAGATGATTTTTTTGAAAAATCCAGATTTGTTTTATTGGATTCGTTTCCTGTTTTAAGTTTATAAGACCAGGTAAATCATTCCCAAATTTCAGTTTATGATAACAAAGAACTTATGCCAGCCCATGGGGATCAAGAATGCCATTTGGGCCTTGTCACAGGATGGGTATGGTGCTGGTTTTGATGGCAACTAAATTTAGTTCGTGACATAAAGTATCATTTTAGTGCACAAGATAATATTACTAAGTATACTTTTGATTATTATTAAGCAGATATTTCAAAAACTAAATTATCTTACATGATTAAAAAATGTAATATATAGAAGAATTTTTCTTTTTAAATATTATGTCTTGGAAAAATATCATATGACCACCTCATTATATTCTAAGTCTTATTGAAATATCATATGGGTGACTGGCTTTTTTGGGCATATGACCTTTGCCTTTGTTAATTTTCTATCTCATTGAGTGATATCATAAAATATTGAAAAGTCTTATGATTATAAAGTTTAATGTAAATGTCAATGTATTATGATCCATGGTGAAGTAATATTAAAAACTGGATGAAGTTATACTCTTAGCCTTTTTCAAAGTCTTATGGTGGCACCGGAAGTCATATAAAATGGAAAGGGTTTAATTCTAACAACCAAGAAGTCTTATGATCGATGGTAAATTCATACGATATACTTGATAATTTCATTATATCAAGACCACAGGCATATGATCCAAATAATTATGCCCCCTAAAAGGCTTACAATGATGGAAAATTCATACAAACGTGTCATACAATAATTCCTTTTCCATTTTCCAACCTCATCTCAAAGTCATATAAAACCCAAAAAGTCATACACTTTCATTTAATGTCATATAATATAGTTTTATTTCAAATTATGTCAATGGAACCTCTATGTGGTGTCCAAATGACCATGATATATCTTTTCATTTAGGGTGACCATTATGTAGCTTGAATAAAATTAAAATTTTCTTTACAAAGGTCACAATACCGACTTGGAATTTAAAGATTACTTCTCCATATTAAATCAACCAATGTTATTTCTTCAAAATAAAATCCACCCACCTAAAATTATTTTATAAATTTCCAAAATTAAATGTAGGATTTATTATAATAATTTTAATAATGAAATAAAAAATAAAAAATCATGTTTTAATCCATTTAATAAATAAACATCAGGTTATCCGAAAAACTAATAAATGTGATATTACACTAGAATTACTCAAAATGGAGGGATTAAAATCATTGAAACCAAATTAACAAAAGTATGAAAATATTGGCTTGTTAATTCCACAACACATAACCCTTAGTCTATCAAATAAGTGATCTTCACAAAAAATTACCCAATAAAATTCGAATATTAGACAATGAGAGTTCCTTTTTCCACACCATTATCCTCATGTTTCTATACCTCCTTAATTATATTAATTAAAATTTCTTTATTAAGTACAATGAATTAATTTCCACTTCATTTAATCTTATCATGTACACTTATATATACCTTCCCAGAATTATTTCACTCAACACTAAAATATTAATTTTAATAAATGTTTCTCTCATTCCAAGTTCATAAAATTTTCACCATAGGATTGATGAATTTATTCAACCCCACCTAATTATTGAAGTATTTTTTTTTTCATATAATGATGTATTTTTAGAGTTTTTATATGGTTAAAGGGTTGGTGGTGTGCATTTAGAAAATTATAAAGTATATTAGGAGTTTGGATATATTTTTATATATATGGCATGATTTTAGTTTCCTTAAATAATTATATCAATCCTATATTACTATTCAATAATTACATATCTATTACCGTGAATTTAGTAGGATAGATCACACCTTTTCACTTTTCAGCAGTGGAAAGTATTCATCTCTCTGTTTCTTTCAATAGGCTTTAGAATATTTTTTTTTTCACTTTTGTACTTCTCTTGAAGGTAGAGATGGGATTTGAAATTTTATTTTTATGGGTATGAGTTATACCTGAGCACATATTTTGATTTATTTTATTTCCTTTTAACTTTTTCTAGGCCCTTCTTTAAAAATAAAAATAAAAATTATTCTAAATATCGTCACCAAAATAGCTCAGTATAATTTAGTTTTTCTATGATTTTTTTGCTCCAGTTACCCAAAAAATAATCTATATCTTCTTGGTTAGTACACCATAGAAAAATTTAGCAGTATAAATAATTTATTTCTTCTAACCTCTATTTCTATTATCATTGTTTTAACTTTTTAGATCTAGAATTTAGAGCATTTTTGTTTTTAGGGATATATAGGGGTTTTTTCAATTAAAAAGATTAGTGGAATTATTTTCCACATTTTTTATGACATCCTATAAATATTAACATCTCTACCAACATGTTTTTTTTCAAAAAATAACAAAAAAAAGAAAAAAAATTAAACAACTTAATTTATCTTAATAAGATTTTGAAAAATAGCTTGTCCCAAGTCACTTTCTTCCCCCCACACTTTAATTCAACCTAGATCATGCATCAAATTCTAGAGTAAGGTAGATATGGTTTTTGGCTTGTAATATAGATTTATAACAAGGTAATTCATGATTATTAAGGGATGCAATTTTTAAATGTAATGGTAGTCTTGGAAATAATGTTTATTGAAAAAGGGGAATAAAATAAAAATAACACATCATTCATTTATAACATTAAGTCCTTAAATGCTCTAAGGTTTTGAATATATTATTTAAAAAATATGGTTATTAAAAAATTACATGATTATCTAAAGAAAAATTTCACATTAATTAATATTAAAATGTTGCTATAGAATCCTCTTAGGTAAGTGATGGAAAATATAGGGCAACATTTCATGGCATGAGATTCAAAAAATCAACAGTCCTTGAATAAATTTCCCCAACATAGAATTTGAAATCAATTTCATTTCAACATTTATATAAGGCGTGTAAATGAGTAAAATTAGATTCTAAACATTATAATATATTCAAAAGTTTCAAGGGAATTAAAATTAATCTCAACAGGTTTCAAATACACCCTAAAAATTGAAAAAGGAACACATAAAAATTTAAAAAAAACACTGAAAGAATTTGAAAAGGTTTTTTTTAAAATTTCTAAATAACAATTCCTAAACTAAATTGGTTTCCTCTCATAAACTTAAATTATAATTTGTATAAAATGAATTCAATCATAATTAATATGTAAGTATATTTTATGTAAAATCACAATAACATCTAAGTGTTTTGGAAAGGTATAACCCGATGGAATTTAGTGATAAATAGGTTGGAGGACTGTGATCCCCTATACCGGTCCTTAGGGAAAATATTCATAGAATTTATTCAATTTTTTCTCATTTATAGAGAATATATACATATCTCCTTCCATCATAATCTTCATAGCACCAAGAGGAAAGACATGAGTTACTAGGAATGGACCATCCCATATAAAACAAAGATTACCTGACATTAGCTTCAATCTTGAGTTCAATAGTAAAATTTTACCCTTGATGGTTTTTTTATTGAATCAATTTTTCAGGAGAAACCCTTGTTATTTCATTATAAATTTTGGAATTTCTAAAACTCAATCTCTTAATTTCATCCCACTCTTTTTTCTAATGTCTTATTTCTTTCCCAAATATATCCATGTATAGATTTATCTCTTTTAAAACCCAATATGCATTGTGTCCTAACAACTTTGGCAAGTAAAAACTCTCCCAATAAATCATCTTATAAGGAAACCTACTAATAGGTGTTTTTCAGGCGATCCTATAATCCCATAATGTGTCTTATAAACATTAGATATAAAATTTTATGTTTTTCTTGATGGTCTTCTCTAATTAATTTTATTTATTTGCTTGAAACTTCAGCTTTCCCATTTATTTGTGGAAGGTAGGGTGTGGATGTATTATGATTTACTCCATACATTATAATCAAATACACCATGATACTATTGAAAAAATGGATACCTTTATCATTTATTATGGATATTGGAACTCCAAAACTATAAAAAAAATTATTAGTCCTTATAAAAGCACATATAGAATTTGTATCATCTGTTTTGGTGGCTTTGGCTTACACCCATTTTGAAAATAATCAACTGAAAGAAATAAATAAGATTGAAAAAGAGACATGAGAAAGATTCCCATAAAATATATTCCCTATAATTGTTTTTATAAAAACTAAGTTGTTTTGTGTCATTTATTTTCTCTTTGAAATATTTCCAAAAAACGGACATTTCTCACATATTTTTCAAAATTCATGAATATATTTAAAAAAAGTGGGCCAATAAATTCTATATTCCAAAACTTTATCTATTTTCCATTGAGGTATAGAGTTCCCTCTATATTAAAAAATATATTATATTTTAATTTTAGGTAAGTATCTTCTTATCACCTGTCATTAATTTTTTCCCAAAGTCATGTATCTTTCCAAATGTAAAATTTAGATTTAGATTTGAGTCTTTGTTTTTGATGAACATTCAAGTGGGATGGGACTTAAAAGTTCATTAGATTATTAAATATTTCAATACACCAGGTAGATTATCTCTCAACCAAATATATAATATTTCATGGAATGTGATCATTCAATAGGTCTTGGTTTGGAATATTTGTTTTAACAATGTTGGGAAGTATACGTAGGTGACCAGTCACTTGGTTGTCATTTGTTTTCTTGTCTTTGATTTCCAATTTAAACACTTATAAAAGTAACATCCATCTGATCAGCCTGGGATTTATTTCTCTCTTCTTTATAAATTATCTCATATCTACATAATTAGAAAATATAGTGACTTTAGTTCCAATCAAATTGGATTTAAATTTATCTAATGTAAAAAAACTACAAGAAACTCATTTTTAGTGGTTGTATAGTTGAGTAGGGAAGTATCTAGTGTATTTACTACATATGAAATTATTTGAGGTCTGCATTCATTTCTATGAGATATGAATTCCCCAATATCTTGGTTTTAATCATCATAATTTTAATCAAAGGGTTGGTCCCAATTCGGTGGCTGCATCATTACGGGGGTGATTAATATACTTTTTTACTCATCAAAAGATTCTCAAAAATCATTATAAAAGTAAAGGTAATATTCCTTTAAAATTAAAAATGATAGAGGAATAAAAATATTTCTAAAGTACTTGAAAAAACTTCTATAAAAGACTTTATATATTAGGATATATCTAAAATGTTTCACAGAAGTAGGGTAAGGTAATAAATTTTTCACTTATGTTTTTGATTTATTCACCTCAATGTATTTCTATGAAATTATATTCCAAAGAACTATTATTATTTAAACCATAAAGAACAAATTTAAAAATTTAAAACCAATGCAAGTTTTAAAATTTCTTTTCAAAATTTTCAAGAAATGATCAAATGAACCTACAAAAATTGTAAAACCATCCAGAAATACCTCAAGATTGTCCTGAATCTTATATGAAAATATACATACCATTAATATATGAAATTTACCTAGGTAATTACACAATAAAAATGTAATTCTTTTGTAAGAAATGGTTCCAGAGGGAAAAGATCAATTTAGTATTCTTTTAATCCTCATAAGTAATGGGTACCTGAAAATATCCTGAAAACCCATCTAGAAAACAGTAGTGATTTCTACTTACTAGCCTCTCCAATATTTTTCCAATAAATGGGATGGTAAAATGATCATTATTAATAATCTAATTTAATACTGTATAGTATTTACAGAATCTATAAAAATTCTAAATTATCATAGAGATCAACTCATTTTGGACATTCCTCACAATAGTTAGTCTTGTTTCTTAAGTAACTACATGAATGGGGATGATACACTATTAGTTTAAAATGGGATAAATAACCCCTTCCTCTAGAATATTCTAAATAATTTTTTTAAAAACATACATTATGAGGGGATTTATCCTTCTTTAGGGTTACCTAATAGGTCTTAAATTTTCCTCATATATAATCCTATGCATGTGGATTTTTGGACTAATTCTCATAATATCACATAAAATCCAACCTATTTCCTATATATTTTCTATAAAAATTTAAGGAAATATATGATCTTGGATTGAGGACAAATTATTGGAAATGATCAATGTTATTTTTTATCCTTCCATCAAATATCCATGTTTCAAATCATTGGGTAGCGATTTTAATTCCAAATTTGGGGAGTTTTTCAAGATATTAAATTAGACTGTGGTTTCTAAACTCCAAGTATTTTATTTTTTACATATAACATGAAACATAATTTTCTTCTTCATGGAATAAGAAATAAAATTCATAAAGAAACTTACATGTTACATCTTCTTCTAATATGAAAATAGATTCTCTAAAATTATGGAAAACTTCACTCACTATATGATTTTCAATCAAAAAATGTTTTCTTATAGCTAAAATTCATGTAAGATAACTGGGTCTTCAATGTTTTTAGAATTTTCAAGATGGTAAAGTGTAAGAAATGAATGATCCTCTGAAGTTTCATAGAGTGAAAATTTAGAAGTGGACTATTCTATCTCCAAACCCCATGGCGAGTGTTCCTTTATGAACATTGATGATAGTCTTGGATTTATTTAATAATAGTCTACCTAAAATTATTGGTTACTATGACGATGATCTTACATTCACTATGTTGAGTAAATAAAAGTATTCTAGGAAAATTAGGTCTTGTACTATCACCATTATATCATACAAGACCTATGCTAGGAAAGTAGTGAACCCGTTTTCCTGTTGCACTACCACTCTCATTGGATTTAATTCTCCCATATACAATGTTGTAAAAATAGAGTGAGGCATGCTATTTATAGAATCAACTAACTCACATAAATCATCAAAAAAAGTTATATAACCAATAGTGAAAGGGATAGAAAATGTATCTAGATCTTTACATTTTTTATCAATTATGGTGTGATCAAAGCTGAGAAACATCTTCCCAAATCAACTCTTTATTTCTCTTGAAGACTCCTCTTCTCGGTGTAATGTTCATTGAGGAACATGGAATACTTGGGAATTTTTCTATGATATTCCAAAAGGTGAATATTAATCTCAAATTTTATAAAGGTTTCCATAATTTCTCTTATAAGTTATTCTTACAAAATCTTATTTTACTAAACAATTAATGAAGAAAAATGGATTGGAAGGTATTTATTCTCCATTTGCTACCGCTACAAGGGTGTTTCTTTTTTATTATTTATTATCTCGTATCTTCTTTCCTTATATTTGTTCTATTCTTCACTAGTCTATTTTTCAATGATATTCCTAGAATTTTCATCTATTGGTTCTTCTTGGTTTTGTTCATCTTCCTCTACAACTTGATTTTCAATGAAGAGTTATTCTTGTTTAGGTTATTCAGCTTCTTCTTCCCTACTTTATTGATTTTATTTAGGATTATATGTGCTCATGGGATGAATAAAATTGCAGTTTCTATTGGTTATTATGACCACATTACTTTTTATATTAGGGATCAATTTATCTAGTGATTTTTTTGAGTTTTTGGATAAAATATCTACCAAACTACTAATTTTGTTTCTAAACTCTCCCACTTTACTCCTAATATTCTCAATTTAGGGATATTTTCACTATAAAAGTGGTTGGAAACTAGTTTAAGGATGTTTATATGATTTATTTTATTGGAATGGAGGGGAAATATATTATACAGGATGGTTGTATGAAAACTTTTATGGATGTTGGAAATGTGGGGTTTCTGTATTTTTTTTGCTACTGGTAAGCGGGATGTTGTGGGTACTAATTTAGGTAGGGGGTATTAGATGATTTTATGGGTTCTAAAATCAAAATTTTTCTGAGGAAGGATCTCTCCATCCTAATATTTATTGTGGATATTGTATTGGTTACATGGATATTTAATAATACTTAATTCAATGCCCCTCAAAACATTAGTCAGTAAAATTGTGATGGGATGAACATAAACCACACACCTTTGATGGTGACCATTGTTTACTTTTTTTATTCAAGGGATTATATCTCATAAGTATGTATATATCTTAATGTTTATATTATAATAGAGTTTATGGATTATAAGTTCTTAATTCATGGATACCTCTTATTCTTATATCTCTTGTGAAAAATTATTGTGAGTTTTCAGAAACATTCTTGATTAGTTACTTGGATTTTATTAGTGATTTTTATATAAAGTATTCACTAGATGTGAAATCCAACAAGTTCCTATCAATGTATAATAAATCTTGTTAGAATAAGATAAGGAAGTTACACTACTCTATCTCTTGATGTGGGCAATTGGTATAATGTTTCTTGAACCACTCCCAATATGCATAGAGGGTTTCCATATAAGATTTTTTGATGGAATAAAAATCCTTCCTAATTATTATAATTGTAAAGGTCCGGATTAATCTATAAAAAAAATCTATATGTTGATAATCCCAACCATGAATCTTTTCAGGTTAAAGGCTATAAAAATATTCATTTTCTACTCCTTCATGTGAAAAGGGGAATAACCTCCACATGCATTACTCCTCAGAAACTCATATTCCATTCAATGTAGAGTATACAAGAGTGAATTCATTAATATATGTTTTTGGATATTCAATTTCCAGGACATAAACTTTTAGAAGTAATTTAATTAATCCTGTTTTCAATTCTAAATCATTTTTAAAGGCAGGCATGTTGATCTGATTATTCAAGCTAATGAATTATGGGTAACATAAATCTATTATTGTATGGTTAGGGTTCATTTCTATGATATCAAGCTCAGAGTGAACAATTAATGTTTAACTTTAGTCTACATGGATTATTTCATCAAATACCTATTGTAAACTCATATTAATAATTATAGATAGCATATTATTTTCAATTTATATATCAAAAGGGTAAAGTTAGTTAGTAGAAGATTGGGTCATGCAATTTTTAGTTATATTTGGTAGTGCCTCTCTAATAACGACACCAAGTTTTGACATTTTACTATCATGGGGTGCAATAAAAGAAATTTCTCATAGGTTAAATGCAGTATTAGTGGTAACCATAAGAAAGTCTTAAGAGATGTATGATAAATTTATATTATCACTTATTATTTAGGGAAAAAGGGTTTTGTTTTGGTGGATTAGTTTTAAAATAAAAGAAAGTAATGAAAAAATAATTAAAAACAAATATAATGAGAAGGTGATCTGGTTAGGGTTTTCTATCATATTAAATATTGTCCTAGTCTTAAAATTATACCTCTCTTATTTTGTATGACTAGTAAGTGAGAGTATTCACAACCACTTCCCCTCTTATCCCTAGTTGAATGGTGATGATGAGAGTATCCCTAATAAAAATATCTACTTGGTCCAACCTCACCCTTATGAATTTTATTGTTATATTGAAACCTCCCAGTCAACTCAGAAAATTCCATGTTGGGTCTTATTCTTCATAAACAACCAAGAATTACCACTACTAATTTCACACATGATGACAATCATTAAGCACTTAATTTCTCAACTATGGCCTATTCCATAGTATATAGACCAAGAATAAGTGGAGGGATATTATAGATCATTGAAAAAGAAAATAAGTAATAAACAGAACTAAAACCATATACACTCACATCTAATATTAAGAACTTCTACTAAATATGAAAACTAGTTCACAAAAGAGAGAGAATATTATTCAATTAATGTGTGAATAATCAAGCATTAAAAAAAGGAAAAACTTCCATCCCTGATCAAATCCAAGGTTTACCCTTCCATGAGATGGAAAATAGAGATGAAGTTGTAGGAATAATAAATTACAAAACTAATAAAATAGTAAAATAAAAATAGTAAAAACGGATTATTTAGAAAGTCTCACATGAACCGTGTCCTAGAACTCTTTTTTACCCCTTTTTTAGAAGTCCTTAGTTTCTATATTCATCAACTATGGTCAAAACCTTGAGATCCTAATTCATTTGAAATATTTATCTTATCTTTTCTCTTATGGTTTCCCTTCTTTTCCATCACGATCCAAACTTCCTGAAAATTTTTATCTTCCATTCAAATAGTTTCATGATTCCTTAACTATGATTTAATTGATTTTTATCCACATGGTTGTTTATTACTAGATTCATGAATGATGAATTGGAATCTCAAAGTCATGGATTGTAGAAAAGAATAATCCTCCAACATCCTATTTTGATTATCAATCTACTGATTTTTCACACATTAAATTATCCCGCCTAAGGGAAAAATGTCCTTTGATTATGACTTTTTTACATTATTAGATTACAACTTTCTAAAATATCATAATAAATCCTCAAATTATCCTATGACTTATTGAAATTTCATATAGGTGGATAAAGTTTTTTCTCATATGACTTTTTCCCTTTTTCAATTTCCCATCTCATTGGGTGATATCATAGGAAGTTGTAAATTCATAAGATTAACAAGTTTGAAATTCTGGTCAAAGTCTTATGGTATCGGGTGACATATTATAATATAGGGTTAATTCATATGAAACAATGGTCGAAGTGACACTCTATACATTTTTCAAAGTCTTAAAGTAGTGTTAGAAGTCATAAAAAATGGACAATGCTAAAGTTTGATGATCATGAAGTCTTATAATTGTCCACAAAGTATTATAATATACCTAGGAAAGTCACATGATCATGAAAAAATTCATATAATCCAAATTATTACTCTCCCATGAAGGATTATGATGATGAAAAAGTCACAAAATAGAGTCCTATGATCTATCCATTTTCCATTTTTCTACCTTTGATCGAAGTTATATGAAACCCTCAAAGTAGTATGTTCCCATGAAAAATCATACAATCAAGATTTTTTTTAAAGTATGATGATGGAACTTTAAAATGGAGTCTAGATAACCGTAACATAGTTCTTTTTTCTCTAGGGTGACCAATACCTAGCCTGTATAAAATTATAACTAACTTTATACTAGTAACCATTTCAACTCATAATTTCTAGATTACTTCTTCAAATCAAATCCACCAATTTTAATTATTTAAAATAAAATTCATCCACATAATTTAATTATTAAAACACAAAAAATTAAATTCTATATTTATTATAATAATTCAAAATAAAAAAAAAGTTGTTAAAAATAATTTTTCAAGAATTTTAACAATTAAACACAATGTTATCCACAAAATTTATTAAATGTGATATTTATACCATAATTAATCAAATTTGTCAGATTAAAATCCTTTAAAGACAAGATAAAATGTATGAGAATATTATATTTTCACTACCCAACTAGGCTCCAATGTGATGTAGTCTGTATAGGTTAAACACAACATTGGACCATGTCTAAGGTGTGTGGTGCATGCCTGTTTGCATGTTGCATGACCACTCCCTCATGTTACACATAAGATGACCACCAAGCACCATGTTACCCCATTTATACTCTTATATTTAATTATACACAGTATCGACTCCTGGTTTAATTTTGATACCTATAAATTGTCAATTTTATTTTCCTTTTCATATAATACATAATTATAGTATTTTTGAAGGTTTTTGAGATTGTATAAATTTTTTTGGATAGTTTAAGTGTTTAGGATTAATAAATTATGACTCGAGTCATGAAAATTACAATAACACTCTTGTTTTCATTTTCTCATGTATAACATAATGATGTCCTTAATTAGAACATTTTATGTACCTAACTTAGTGAGATATATAATAGAATATTTTGGATATGAACATGATATTATTATTATCAAAAGTTGTTAATGACGATGGTGGTCATCAAAGATCTTTGGCTATGTCCCATGAACCATGGGATATTCATTGCGATACCTTAGAGCCAAAGAAGTTCTATAACATGATTTTTTTAACAAATTAGTTCTTGCGATCTTCATTAATGGTGTGTATTTTGTGTGGAGTATGGGTGCAACACCCCAACCTAGATCACTAGATATGAGATAGAGAATCACATGGGCACATGCATGCGTCCCCATATACAAGAGGCTTTCAACTAACACCAAAGGTCTAAGTCATATAGTTGGGATACTATGACCTATATATTAGATAATCATAAATTATATACATAATAGAAGAAATAAAAATATGTAAATCAATAGTAAGGAACCATAATGATAATCCCTAAATATAAATAACATCCATAATATAACAAAACATACCATTTCATTCACACATCCAAGTAAAAAGGCTCACCATATGAAGTGGATCAATATATTTTCTAAAGAAATAATAAAATATTAAAGGCATAGTAGAAAAATATCCTAGGGTGTGTCCTAAAATTTACTCTATCACTGAATAGATCCACATGATCAGTAACCTGACATAGGGCCCTTTCCCTTGGATTCATATTGGAAAAAAAGTTTGCACATGCACTAAGATACCCATGCAGGGTTTGATTAATAAAACCTAGAAGGACATTAAAAATGTGTCCTTAGATTAATTAAAAAATATATACGAAAGTGTATTCACTGGTACAAATATGTAAAAAAACAAGTATACATCTCAATTGGGTCATCATGTGCTAACCACACTACCAGAATCCCTAAACATACCTACTTTAAATCGATATAGGTGGAATAGTTATTTCATGATGTAGATATATCTTAGAATATGACTGGCACCTTTTCATTGAAGGTATGATCCTATAAAAATTACCACATAATATCCTGAACCATACCCTCCCAATCAGGGGAGTTCACAGATAAAGTACCACACCATGTCTCATACCATGACCTCCCACTCTTGGGAGGTCACAAATTGAGTCCCACATCAAGTCTCAAACCACACCCTCTCACTTAGGGGTAGTTATACCCTATTCCCTATATAAATTTCCAAACCACACCATCTCACTTCGGGGAGGTAACATATAATCATAATAGTTCCCAAAACATCACAAAACACCATCCTTGAACTTAATATGTGGTCCCATAGTATCACCTATCTCAAGAAATGATATAATAAGTAGTAAGAACATAAAATAATCAATAAATTTCAAATGGTCAACCACTAGCTCAATGGAACCTCTTAAACATAAGGATACCACAAGGATAACTCAAAGTCTACTCCCAAACCAACCCCACTAGCTTATTACTATAAGAAATATTTACTTACCAACTAACTTTATATTTAAAGAAGTCCATCACGTAAACCAGTATGCTTAGAAGTATACTTTCCCAAGTCTTAACCAATATTGAACAACTCACACTAGAAAAAATTAAAAGATCAAATAGATTTAAGTCTAACCATGACACATGGAATAGTTTTAATGAACCTAATACTTTATTCTTATATTTACCATTTAAAGGGAAAATTAAATAAAAAAGACTCACTAAACTAATTTAATACCAAAATCATAAAAAATTTAAGAAAACACACACATTCAAATGCCTGAAATCTCATACAACTATAAATAAATTGTAAAACATTCTAAAGACTTCCTGCCTCAAACATAGGGGATAAAACACACTAAGATGTGATCTATGATCAAATATCAATCCAAAAAATACCATAAATAATCTCAAATCACTTAAAATTAGGTATTCATCATGGAAAATAGAGAAACAGTGAGATAATCGAATAATTAGAGAATAAGAGGGGTTATACGTTCTATGAGACAATCCTTACAATGAATGAAACTTTAAATAGATAAATGAGGATATTAAAAATACATTAAAGGATATAAAATCAAGTCAATGTCAATTGGGGTCCGAGGGAGGAACAGAGAATGGATATAAATGGGTTTAGAAGGAAATTTTCAAAACTTCCCCTAGAAAATGTTCAATAAAACACACTAAGTACTCAGTTATCCTATACTAGGTACTTGGTTATCTAACATCCACTCGATTCACCGTCACTGGTGGTATGGTGGGGCTTTAAGACCTGTATTCCTACTACCTTGACCACTAAGTACCTAAATCCCTCATGATATATATTTTAGATGGGGTCCACTAGTACACCTATTTAAATCGATCTTGAGCACCAAAACACTCTAACCATACCATAAACCAGCCATGAATATGAAATTAAATACTAAAATCAAGCCTCAAATTCATACTTTAAATTTTAGGTCATTACAACCCCCCCTAAGGGCTTTTCATCCTTGAGAAGTATCTCTGGGTTCCTCACCGAATATCTCCAACCATTAGGCTCGTATATTCTAATCGTGATCCTAGGTCCCATCCTGGACTTGCCTGTGCTTCCAAAAAACCCTTAAAAGAGGAACCATCTTTCATTGGAACACATTCTCACTATTATTTATGACACACACCAGAAACTCATCAAATGATTCATTTTATTCCATCTTGACATCATCACTATCAACCATGTGTGTTGGGTTTAGCTTGTATATATAGATATACAATACATGAAACACATCATGTATAACTTGATTTCATAAAGAATATATAGATGGTAATTAACTACCCAAATCCACTCTAAAATCTTGAAATAGCTAAAAAAAATTAGTGATATCATCCCTTATTTCCTCAGAAGTGAATTCCCTAACCATGGTGATATTGGTAAGAATACTCAATCACCAATGATGAAATACTAGGGTTGCTGGATGTAGTTAGAATATGGGTACTGCCTACTCTAAGTTCTAACTAACCAATTCTTGATCAACCACACCCACTCGATGGTTTCCCACACCATGCTTAGGAAGATCATTTCCAACTTTCCCACCTCCAAAAAACACAACAGCGATCACCATGGTAAACAATACAAGGCCTAATAAGGGGCTAGGGGTGTGCATGATTGGTTAAAACTGATTAAGGATTCTAGTTTCAACTAATTTATTAAAAAATAATTATTTTAAGTGAAAAATGAAATTGACTGATGAATTTTATAACCTAATATAAACCAAAACGATCAATTTACATTAATAAAACCAATTTAGATTGGTTAATAAAACAAAGAAAAAAATTCATGATAAAAAAGTGATTCATATTAAAAATGATAAAACCCTAAATTTTAATAACCAATGGTTCTAAGATAATATAAATACTATAATAAAATAAATAATATAGAGATAATATCTCTAAAAAATTATCAATATAATATTAAAATTAATGAAATAGTTTGATAAAAAACCAACCCATCAACATTAAAAATACTTAAAAGTGTTAAATAATATATAACAAAAATAAATATGGTTTAATGAATAATATTCACTTAATCATCATAAATTATCACCACATTTCATTATGTTAAAAAATATATAATGATTTATGTGACATTCAACTCTAATCATAGAAATTTAATCATCACTTGTAATTTTAATAATAATTTATGTATTTATTTAATTATTTAGTTTTGATTTAAACTGATTAAGGCTATAAAAACCAAACCAAATTTAAAAATTAAAATATACAATATTTATCAACAAACATGAATTAATTAATTAATTTAAACTACATCTTACTACTTTAAGTTGGTTTAGTTTGCTTGGTTTAATCTAAATAATTTAATCCTATGCACCCATATATGGGCCCATCTTAATTACTTCACAAAATATATTATTATATGAAATTTTTTTCAAGTAAATATGGTCATAAAATTCTCCATCAAAATCAATCACATGTGACATGAGAATATGATCAATTATCAGAATAGTTCTCTCTAAAAACCCATTTATCTATGGGTGATATTCCATATTCAACTTCATTAAATAAATCATGACATTCTATAATAACCTCTAGAATTTTTATACGAAACACATATTTTGATCTGATACTATTACCATAAGAACACCATGAAAACACATTATCTCCTACACATATAAATTACCTAGCTCATCCACCAAATGAGTCTATCGAATAAGAAAGAAGGGAACAACCTTCATCAACTAGTCAGCCACCAACCACACTATATCATGACTCCTTAGGGTCCTGGGTAGTCCCATGATGAAGTCTATAGCTACCTCATCCCACTTTCATACTAGCATGTGAAAGGGTTGAAATAACCCTCATGATTACTAGTGCTTTTACTTATCTTCTAATAGTAAAATCAATGAGAAATGAACCCAACAATATATTTCCTTATACAAGGTCATTAAAAATAATGCACGATATCTTGGTACATCTTTGTTAACCTTGGATGTACCACAAAACATGAGGCATGTAATCCCCTCATCAACTCCTCTCTCATGGAAATGGAGATTGATACCCTATCATAGATATGTAACAACCCATCCCTATATTGAAACCATACTAGGATTAGAGAATCTTCTATGATCCATTCGTACATCACAAGACAATATTAATCAAGATCATCAATAACCTTTATCCAGTCCACTAATGAGGATTTAATAACCAAAGGGGCGAGGCTCATATCCTCTCAACCCTCTGAAAATTAAATATTCCAATCAGTGACCAAGATCATCAGACTCTACTCCTCACTAGATACCCAAAAAACTTTATCTAAAATCTTCATGCTATGAGAATAAGAGATGAAATTACCCTTACCTAGGGAATATTCTATCTCAAAATAAAAGGTTTGAAGGTACTCAACCAAACACCATTATTTTAGGTTCAAGTATCAATAGGGGAATATATACCAAAAGCTCTTATGGTCATTGTTAATGGAAAATATCTCATAAGAGAGATAATGATACCAAAAAATTAAGGAATAAACTAAAATAGTCTTCTTCAAATCATGGGAAGGGTAGTTTTTCTCATGTTTCATTAATTAGGAGACCCGTAAGTGACTACTCGATCACCATACATTACAAAAACTACCATAAGGAATTACAATACATGGTATAACCATTCCCTGGGTCTAGAATAATCAAAATAAGAGCAGATATCAATATCACTTTAACATCCTAAAAGGAAACTTCACACTAATAAGCCGATTTTAATTTTAATCCCTTCTTAAAAAACTATATAATTTGAAATTCCAAGTGAGAAAAATACAGAATGAACCACTTGTAATACCCATCAAGCAGAAGAAAACTCTTGATCTCAAATACATTCCAGGGTTATTCCTAATACATTATAGCTTGTACTTTCTTTAGATCAATATAGACCCACTCCTTTGATATAACATGTCCATGAAAGCATACCTTATGAATCCTAAAGTGAAACTTTGGGTACTTGACAAAAAGCTGACGTGATCAATGCACGCTCAATAAAATCTCTAGGTGCTCATTATGTAACTCTCGGGTCAAAGAGTATACCAATATTTAATTATTAAAAACTATGAAGAAGGAGGTTAGGTAGGGATTAAAAATCATGTTCTTGAGAGATACTAACATGACCTATGAATTCATAATACCAAATGGCATCACAAGGTATACATACACACCACATATATGACAAAATAATATCAAACAATATATCCCACACCTACTTCTAAGGTATATCCTCCACTATATACCATAATTAATTATAGTATAATAATAAGTAAATCTTATAGAACCATTTAGATCCACTCAACAAATAAAAAAGGTAATCTATACAAGTCAAAGAATACCTATTATTCACCATAAATTGGTTCAGATTTCAGTAATACTCACACTACCTTAGGCCATCATCCAATTTTTTGGTGAAAAAATAGGATCACCCTGATGAGAGGTATTCAGTTGGATAAAAAACGTTTCTTAATGAAATTTATGTTTTACCTTAAGCTATAAAAACTCACACGATTCTATAGGATAAAAAGGTATTGATATAGGATCTACACCTAGTATGAGATTAATCATGAAGTCGATCACCCTCTCAGGATGTTATCCTAATAAATCATAAACAATTGTATCCTAAAAACAGTCCATTACTGGGGGAAATGCAGTTGGAATCATCACCTGATTTACTATATGAATCATAGTCACTACCTACACTATAATGGATTCTATATAAGTATAGTCAGGTCTCACTCTACCTGCATCCACATACCATTCTACCATATGAATGTAATCTTCTTTTATAAGGTAGGTAAAAGAAAACCACCTCTATTATTAACCAATGTGAGATCAAAAATTGTGTTAGCCAATTTATCCCAAATTTAATTTCAAAATTCATAATATCCAAAATGAGGAATTACAAAAAAAAAACCATACCCCAATCACTATAGTACATTTTGGACATCTCTGAATACATTCAAACCTATTCCCCTAGGGATTTTGTAATCCAACACCCTAGGGGGAAACTACATGGAAGACCCCAAACTAGACACAAAATGAAAATATTTAAAGGGGGGAGATTCTACTCTATCAAACAGAGTAACATATACCATCAAACCAATAATATATTTACCTATCATGATTGAAGGACCCCCTTCTTTATTAGAAAGAACTTGGTTCAAAGACTACTCACCACCTTCTTCATTTCCATATACCTACCATTGGGATCTATGACTAACTTGAGGAACTAACCCTTGGGGAATCTGCACCCACTATTATTGATGAGACCCTCGTCCATCTCCATGACCCAACATCCTAGAAGAGGACATACTATCTATCCAAAGTCTCTTAGACCAAGATCTCAAAGCCTATTTCTTTCCTAAAACTCTACTTGAACCCAATTGATACATACTTAGAAATAATCACCATAAGTGACCCATACATTCATATGTATTATATCCCTTAATTGGATTGGTACACTCACTATTGAAATTCCCTATTTGACCACACTAATAGTACATAAGGTAATTCCTACTATGGGAGGGAGCGATGAACCCTGAACTTTACTAGAATGCCTATCACCAAGATGGTTCATTTTATTAGACCTATTCTTTATACTATTAAAATAGGAACCACCATCTCCACTAGAAATTACACCACCTAGCCTACTAAATATGGGATGAGAGACGGTTTCACTGTCCTTCACCAAGACTATCTTAATAATAATATCCTTATGAAATGAACATGAATAAGAAGTCAGGTTGAACATCCTAACCTAGAACATCATATCTACTCCAAAGCTATTCTATAACCTATGAAACTTCTGAGCCTCATTCCTTACTAGTAAGGGATTAAAATGAAAAATCTCGACAAACTAGGTAACATAGTCCACTATAAACATAATCCCCTATTAAATATCCATGAAATATGATGGTTAGTTAAGATTAAATAAACTAGGAAAAAAATCCTTAATAATATGTCTTTGAAGGCCTCCCATGACAATGAATCATTCCTCCTAGCCTATACCATAACATCCCACCATCCCTTGGAGGTCCTTGAAGTATATAGGCCACCAAATTCATAAAATAATCATCAGGTGTTTCTACTAGCTTGAAGACACACTCGATAACATCAATCCAATATATATAATTATAGGAACCTCTCATAGCCTATATACATATAGGATTCTATATCTAGATGTTCGGATAAAAGGACACCATGGTTGGTCCACCCCAATGAACACCTTGACAACCCATTGGTACTACATGAAACACCCTTAACAAAAATGACTCTACTACCTAAACCACTAAAATATCCTTAGTAGAATCATCATCTATACCCTTTTATACATATATAGGTATAATGGGAGGGTTATTAACCATGTGAATATCCTTAATCTGATCCTTGTGTGGCACCATGACATGTGGTTGAAGTGGTATTTTTATAAATTTTAAAAACAAAAACTCAGAAACACCTTTTTAATAGCTTTAATCATGATATAATTTTAGAAATTAATAGGCATATACATATAACCTAACCTTAGTAAAAAATACTGAAAAATATACCCATAACCACAAGGAATAATGACCCGCTATTCACCCAAGGCATACACTTGTACCACTTGTATTGTCATGTTATTCATAATCATATATAACATAATTTTAACACGCTAAGGTTAAATTAATTTTATGTCACCAGAAATGTATTTCAGAAAACATAAAATATATTATTATTTTTATTTAATAAATTTAAATCTTTATTAGTCATATCCAATCAAGTGTATGACATGTGAACCTATATATTGAACCATGATGCAAAAAACCATGCACTCTCACCACCCAAAGAATGAGGAAAAACCACTAAACTATAAAATCAAAAAATCACTTTAAGAACAACATGAAACAATAATAATTCAACCAATAAAAGAAATTCCATTACCCTAGAGTGTCAAAAGTCCAATATACAGGTGGTAGTTAGATATAAGTTTAAATTTTGACTCAAGTTCCGACCATCCTATCTCTATTTTACCAAACCCAAATAATAAATCAAAATAAAAGGGTCTTTGATACTATTTTGTAACAGCCTATATCAAATAACCTGCTCCATTCTGAAGTGGAATAAAGCCTCATGCATTCCTCCCCATATAAAAGAAGTTTTCAACTAGTAGCAAAAACCTAATTCTTGTATTGGGGATACTATCTCCTCGATATTAGATAACTATAAGTCATATACATAGTAGCAAATGTAATAAGAAATAAAGAAAAAGTAACTATAGTGACAAGTTAGAAATACAAATAACATCCATGCCATAAAAAAATATACCATGTTATTCATATATATATGTAAAAATGATCCCCACATGTGGTGGATCAATATATGTGGTAAAAAAATCTATAAAATAATATCATAAGAATGGAAGAAAAAGATCCTAGAGTGTTTCTTAGAATCACCACTATCCAAAACTAGATCCACCTACCTAACAACCCAACAATGTCTATAATATTAGATCGATCCATAATAATAAAGTCTTCATGCACACCAATATTTATATTCATGGTTCGAGTAATAGAACCCAATAAGACACCACCAATGTGTCCTTATAATAAGTTAAACAAATAAATAAGAGTGTATACAATAGCATTAATAAGTAAAAAAATAAGAAAAATATATTTATCAAGTCTTAATGTCCAAATTAGGCCACCATGAACACTAATCATACCTTCTTCAACTACATATTAGAGGAATTTTCATCTCGTTCCATAAATATATCTCAAAATATGACTGGTACATTCTCACTCAAGGCATAGTCCCAATTCAAGTTCCTCATCATGTCCCACATCATGTCCCAAACCATACCAACTCAATTAAGGGTGGTAACACATCCCACATCAAGTCTTGGACAACACCCTCTCACTCAGGGGAGGTTAACCATCATATCTCACTTGAAGTACTAGAAAAAAAACTCTTACGTAGGGTAGGTCACATATCATCATCTAAGTGACCAACATATCATAATACACCATCCTCTCCCATAGTATGTGGTCCCATAGTCTCATATGTCTCAACACATGATATAAAAATAAGTAGGAACATTAAATAACCAAGAAATGTAAAATTACATACTAATACCTTAAAGAACATTCCTATCCTAAGGATACCACAAAGATATCCAATAGGATACTCTCAAAATAATACCTATAAATTACTCCAACAATATATATTTACCTACCAACCACATTTAAAATTAAAGGATTCCATCACCCAAACCCATATTATTAAACACATGATTTCCTAACACTCAACCAAGCCTAAAATCTCACACTATGCCTAATTAACCAACCAGACAACCCTAATTCCAACTATTCTATAAGGCACGGTTCCAACAAACCCAGACCAATTTACCCATATCTACCCTCTATAGATTTAATTACATCAAATTGGACACACCCAACCACATTAATATGAAAATAAAAAATAATTCTATGTAAATTAATGCATCCACATGCATGAAAACACATATAATTGCATATAAATGTCATAACATGGTAAGAAATTCCTACCTCAAGTTTGAGGAGAACACTCACCAAGCCACACCCCTTAATTATGGACTGAACTACCAAATACTTTAAATCATCCCTAAACCCTTATAATTGGAGATTCATCATGTAAAATAGAGAAATAATGAGAGAAGGGAAAAACTAGGGCATAATAGGGATTAGAATCATCAAGAGAAATACCCTATAATTACTAGATTATCAAATGGAGAATGGAGGAGATTTTTGGAGCTTAGGAAACCATGGGAGGATCTAAAATCAAGATAAATTCTAGTTGGGGCTAATGGATGATAATGGGAAGGATAAAAAAATTTTTTAAATGGGAATTTAAAAATTATTCAAATGAAAAAGTTGAGAGGGAAACTTTAGGATATACTCTACACTGAGAGGGGGGGGGGTGAATTGGTGTTGGGATCTTTTGTACCTTTTATAAATTTTTATCCATTTACCTCTTATGATTATTAGGATATTGATTATACTATTATCTTTTATGTATGCATATGAAATCCTGTAAATGGAATCACATGATATTTTTACAAGGTTCACTACTCAATAAGAGTAGCTAGTACTTACCATATATGGTGCTAACTAGTGCCCAGAATATCCACTATAATGAGACATTAGTTATAATGGATTTTCTATAATAAAATCCTTATATAAGTTTGATTCCATACATTTTAGGAGGGGATATAGAAACAATACTCTTCCCAAGACTGACAAAACCTCATATAACTTACAACTCTTCACTGGATATTTATAATTCCAACTGAAGATAGTATTCACCTTATTTTTAAGGCACTTTAAACTCTATGAAAGTATTCCACCTATTGAGACTTCTGATTGATATCATAGTGTTGTGTTCTTTCTATTTATTCTTCTTCACTTGTCACCTTCAAAACTGTAAGAAAACGACTATCCATCTTCTTCCTAGTAGAAAACAGAAAGATTCACTTATTTATTTATATAAATTAATACATAATAATATTAATATGTTTTGGACTAATAATCTTAAAATTAATCTTCAACCCAAATTATAATTAATAGATATCAATTAGGTCACTATCTCATATTCTGTCTCTAATCTGTTACGTAAGAAGTATGGAATAATGTTTAGTATAATATATTAGTCAATAATGTGATTGAGAAAGTTATTATTCCTTTTTCTAATAAAATATCATCCTCACTTAATTAACATAAAATAAATATTTCAGGTGATGTTGACTTCATGCAATTATTATATGGACTATCATGAAAATCCTAGAACACACCAAACATTATTCTTATTATTTTATGTTCTATTGTTCAGGTATGTTTATAGTTCCTCAAGGGATTATACATTTACATATACATGCGATTGGTAATACCATTTAAATTCATGCACCCTCACTGTTCAATTCTCATTCTTCTTTCTTATATCACTTTCCTTCAGACAAACTAGTATATATGCACACACTATCCTATTATATAACACCTTTGTATGACCCTAAGTCACGTATGGTTTAATTCGCATGCACATGAACTTTATACTGGTATATTTTGAGGATTTATCCCCCTTTGTGAAACAAAAAAAGTGCATGATACTTCTCACTATCCATCATGTATAAATAGAGTAAATGTACATAATTCTCTTTTCATAAAATGGTGGAAGTATAATACTCAATCACCAGCTCATAGAACCATTCTTTTTGAAACATGTCAAGTTTTTTTAAAAAAATTCAAGTGTCCATGGTTAATATTATTCATGAAAGTTAGTGTGTGGTTATTACTCATGATATAGATGAGTGAAAAACTCACCTTCTTCACAGAGCCAAGAGGGGCATGAAAAACTTCACCACTTCACATAAATGAAACAGGGAGATAGTCGGGTTTTATAAAAAATGAGATCTCTCAATGAAGTATTCGAATTGTAACACATTCTCTTAGCCATGTATTCTCTACTTTTATAGGAAAGTTTCACTACCTTACCTACAATGCTTCATTGACTCAGATCCCACATTTTATGTCGTGTAAATCAAAATATTGAATAACCAAAGATCTATAATTTTAGATTCTTTGATTATTAGTTATGTGATGATGAAAAACACATTGCCTTTTCTTATGTGATAAGGCCTTATTTCTTCATGATGAAGTGCATGTGCATCCAAAGATGACCACTTTAACTTTCATTTCTTGAACTTTATCCACTTATATTGAATGCATGAATAGCCAATGTAAATTAATTTTCATAGTTTCAAATTAATTTCTTGATCCATATACATGAAATACGAATTTTTAATGCATGTAAAATCTTATTATTCTTCTCATGACTTCAACCATGCAATGGTATCAAGCTTTTCTTTAGTCATGGAAGTGTTTGGCATCTAGAAATTTGATGTACAAGAACTATTCGAGCAATGAGAGGTTAAAGAAAATGTCTTATGATGATCGGAAAACTGAGATCCATTTAATTTAGTGGAATACATCATATATATATCTTTTAATATGGGGGAACAATGCCATGTAGTATTCCATACCATATAAAACTTTTGATCAATTAATGCGCACTTAATAAGTAAAGTCGTTCCATTAATAGTTCGAGCCATTGCACCGGGGTTGGAACCTGAATACATTGCACACACCACTCCCACAGAGGCCAGGACACACCATTGTGTAGCTCATAGTCACTTTCCACATTCCATGCACACCCTATTCACGCTCTAGCTAACCTATACAGGTGACCTCTGTGCACCCAACACTCCTCTTCCACCACCATGGATGGATGAGGGTTGACCCTTCCCACCTAAGTAGTGTTTGCGAGGTCCCCTTGGATGGATGGGTGGTTGGAAATATTTTTTAATATAGACTAACTAAAAATTCTTATCCAATCCAAAAATAAAGTCCACACCATATTCCATATAAATCTCACCACTAAATTTTAAGTCTCTTAGATATCTTTACTTTTCCAAAAATCATCATGAAAAATAATATTTTTCATGGTCTTAATTAATTCCTCTTCTTCTCCTTTTAGAGTATCAATTCCAAAGTTCTATTCAACATCAAATCATTTTTATTCTTTACATATTTTTCATTATTGTAAACAATGTGTCATGTTAAATCACTTAGTGAAACTTGTTATATAAATTGAGAATAGTTCAAAAATTATCATACTTATAAACTCAATGTCTCAAAAATTACTTCCTTAAGATAATAAGACTTTAGTAATTTCTTCTTTATCCATTTATCCAAATAACATTACCTTTTTATCAAGCTTGAATATCTTGGATACTTCATCACCATCTTTCTTTTTAACTTCTTCAACATATTGACATCAATGAAATATTTCTTTTTCTTTAACCAATATTTATAATCAATGAAAATAATTGAAAAAAATAAAACTCATACACATAGTGGGATCTTCAATTTCCCCCTTTGTATTTATTAGTAATACCTTAAAAGTTTTTTCAAAATTAATATGTCATTATTTGAATCTCCCCACTTTAATTTTACAAACATTAATTTCAATTTCTCCCCCTTATTTAAAATAAATACAAAGTTCATGGGAAAATAATATCAATCCATACTTAAGAAATGTCCCATAAATCATTTCATATTAAGTATATGTGATCCCTGATTGGTTTATAAAGTAAGAGTTTTTGATTTAGATAAAAAAAGTTAGCCTTTACCAATTGATCCCGATAACCCAAGAAATGAAAACTTATATACTTTTCTTGTAGGTTCATACAATTTTATTCTAGGATGAAAATACAAAATAAAATATGAAATTTTTGTAAGAACAATCAACCTGAAGCTCCCAAACTCACTTCAAAAAATATATCAAAAACATTTAAATGAAAAAAGTAGGATATGTGGCCTTGGAGCACTCCCTTACTTACACATTTTTTATATAATTGATTAATTAAATTAGTCCCCCTTTGTATTAAGTTTATTATTTTAAATAACTAAGGGTGAATAATTGAGAAAAACATACCTTTTCAAATTACATGATATTCTATCACATTCTAGAATAATTATATTTGATACCAATTAAAATAATTATTCTGGAAGAAAATTCATCTTTCTCCATTTATCTCCCCCTGAAAAGGAAAACTCCTTAACATATTTATAGTGGTGAATATTTTGGATAATGGGGTTTAAGATATTAAAATTTGGAGAATAAACCAATACAGATCTTCAACTTATGAATTTACATATTTTATAAATTCCATAATGTCACCAAGGATGGTATTCTTCAATAATTGTTCTTTAGGATTCCTAATATAAGACCAAACCAAGATGATATATTCTTTATCATTATTTTCAAGGATATGAAAACATATTATTAAAATTCATGAAAGATTACCCTCTATCATAATTATATTTAAAAACTAATTGAGGAATCATTCAAGGATGATGAATTCAACATATTTGATGTTATGAATTTATAGCACTCACTACTTCTTAGGTTCTACCCCTAATAACTTTATTTACCTTCAATTAACTAAATTATAAGAAAAAATACAATAAAAAATTATAATGACCCGGTTCCGGGTGCCGCCCAAAGGTGCCCCGTACCAGGTTGGTCACATGGCCTTAAGCACATTTCCACAAATACCAGAGGCTGCTGACTAGAAGCGAGGGCCTTGGGTGTGATAGTGGGGAAACTATGCCCTCATCGGTAGAGTAACATAGTATATTAACAAAAAATACAACAACGAAAATAGTGATACTATACAATAAGAAAACAACGGAATACTGAATGTAAATAAACAACTAGAACACATATATAAATGATGCATGCTACATATGTCTAGTAAAGTATCCAAACAAGTCACAATACTGATATAAATTAGTAATCCATGGTACATAAAAACAAATAAACTTCAGCAACATCTCAAGCCTCATCTTGGTCTCATGCTCTCTAACTCTACAACAATCAAGTACCTGAAGTAGAAGGGAACTTTCCCTGATCTATACCTGCAACAACATAATATTTTTGGGCCCAAATGTATGAATCAAATAGGGTGTGAGACGAATCCCAGTAGGCAACCACCCAAATATCTATTCAAAACCATCAGTGAATATATATAGCATAAAAATATGCAAAATGAATCAATAAACAAGGAAGTACTCAAAAGTTAGCATCCCTACAGTTTCAAATACATTCATTTACATTTATTAATTATTCAACCAATAATTCACAATTAACCCTTTGGAAAAGTTATCAGAGCCTAAATCCTATGATTCAACTTATAATTTAACATTAAAGATATAATGACCCCCTATGATAGCTCACACAGTCTAACCCCTTTGGTCTCATGAAAACAAATATTCTTTGAGGAATCACTAACCGTCAATTCACCCTATAGTATTTTAATGATAAACAATAGAATCTCTGAGGAAGAACTCAACATCAACTCCCCCTATGGTCTCATAACGATAAACATAGAAACTATGAGGGAGAACTCAACGTCAACCCCCCTATGGTCTCACAGCGTGAAAAGTACAACAGACACTGTGGGGAAGCCCTAAACGTCAATCCCCCCTATGGTATCACTACACTAGGTTCCCATAGCCCTATGTAAAGCAACCACGCACAAAAGATATTCATCAGGCAAAGTAAAACACAAATACTACTTGGATAAATGGCTACAAAGCATAACACAAGAATTTCAGATAATATCACTCCATCCTAACCACACTAGGAATAGAAAACATTACATCCTAACAAGAAATTATAGACCCAACATCCAATATCAGATCAAACATGGGAAAACACATCCATAGAAATGTAAATAACCCTATTTACAATCAAAGACCCATACTCAAGAAAACAAGGCATGGCAAGAATTATCAGGGTTAAATTCCTTAAACATGCAATACCCTAAACTAGGGTATTGGGCACTTTTTGCATATATAATTCAAAGAGAATCTACAAAAGGCACAAACAACCTACCTCAACGTTGTAAGATCGATATAGTTGAACCTTATCCTATGAATCAACCTATAACATATATCTACAATAATGTATAAAATATTCAATCAATAATATATCACAAAAGTAGAGTAATAAAGAGATGAGGCTCTAGAAGAAGGAAGAAATCACTGTGGGGATTCCAACGCAATCGACGGTGTTTGATTCAGAGAAAAAACGACCAAAAAGGGTGCTTGGAGAAGAGTCGGCGATATCTGTCACTCCTGGATGAGACGGGTTTAGAAGAAGACAGTTCTATCGATTAAACGTGTCCCCAGTATGATATATAAAAAAAAAAAAAATACACGACGTGTTCCTTAAGGATACATGACAAGTATAGGTCTTTACTAGCCCCTTATTTAGGAAGTCTCCAGGTCACATCACACGGACATGTACATGGCCGTTACACAGCCAAGACACGGATACCTACAAAAACTAGGTACACGACGTGTACTCTATAAATTTCCAGATTCCCCCCTTTTCCTTAGAAACACCTGAAATCAAGATCCATACCTAAAAAAGAAGATCTAGGTTCTTACAGAATTCCCCCTTAAATAAATGCATCCCCGAATATCCCTAAGAATAATTCGAAGAAGAATCTTTGAACAGCTCCGATCACTATGATCGCACATTAGTCTCCCTCTCCCAAGTATCATCCTGTACTCGTCTGTGCTACCATAGCACCCATACCAGAGGAACAGACTGCGTAACACCCGAGATTTTATGAGAAATATTTTGTTTTTATGTATAATTTTATATAAAAGAATCTTTAATTTCACACAAAACTATCTTGTCTTGCTTTACACGCAATCACGACCTTCCACGATAGAGTGAGTTGTATGCAATACTGAGTTTCACTAAACAACGATATGCTATTAAAATATTATTAAAACTAGTTGTTATGAATAGTAATACCCACTTTTTGAAATTTTATAAATTTTATCTTTCAAAAAGGACTTCATTTTTGGATTTGGAATATCGAAATTATCATAGGGTAAAATTTTGGTATTTTTCTGAAAACATTCAATTTTTGATGAATAGTGAAAACACTGGGTTATTATTTAAAAAAAGACTTTTTATTTAAATAATTATTTATTTAAATTTATTTTAGGTCAAGATTGATACATAATAACTATATATGTTCAATTTAATTCATTGGAGTCATTTTATACTAATTTTAGATATATAAAAATTTTATTGAACTTTTCATCGTCTTTTACCCACCTCCTAGGAGAATTTGCAAATTTACATAAAACTTAATTTTACCACTTCTGTGAGTGGAATTTTGAAAATCTGAGAGACACGATTAATATCAAGGACTAAAATGTGGTTCAATGATATGAAGATAATTTTTGGTGAATAGTAACTATTTACCTTTATTTACCACGGTTAAAAGTAAATAGGGTAATTAAGGGTAAAAATGATATTATTATTACCCTAAAACATGTCGTAATTATATTGGATAAGTTTAATTCGACCAAAAACAATCTTAGGAATAAAATATGACCATTTAGGTCCACATGGATTAGATTAGGACATTTATTATTAATTTATTTAAAGAAGGGTAAAAATTGTTAAAATAAAAGTTTAATAACTAAATCATTTTTAATATAGGGTTATAAATAAAATAAATTCAACTATAAATGTTCATTAGAAATATGAAAATATTTCCTACATAATGGTATTTTATTTATAATTTTTTAACTTTAAATAATCCAATTTATTTATGATACAATGATGATGCAGTAATTACCTTATTAACGAAATATTAACATAATTGATATTATAAATACCAAAATAAATTTAATTTGAGACTTTTTATGAATTACACTAATTTTATATGTTAATATGACATATTAGTATTTATTTAATTAACTGTTTTAGAACTAATCATTCTATTATGATTTTCACAAAAATCAATTACCAAATAGTGTCAAAATTGACATAAAATAGTTTTTAAAACAAATATTATATTAGTAATTGTTATTTTGTTCATAAAAATCTATGGTTCGGACAAATAAATTATATAAGGTTATATATATTAATAATTAACAACTTGGGGCTCTTTTGTCTTGTTATAGTACGTTTATTAACCTTATAGTGTAAGAAAAAAAGAAGACACGGTAAAAGTTAAATTATTTAACTTAGAGTTAAATCTAAATAATAAGGTTACAATAGTAACCTAAACATGTCTAAAACCCATTGGATGAGAGGACTTCGACCTATCCCCACCATAGCTTCGAAATAAATCAATTTTTATCTATTAAAAACAGAATATGACTTTATAATAAAATAATATTTTAAGTTTTTCCTATGGTGCCCCTCTTCTCCCTTATAAAAGGGAACCTCCTCCCTCTCTTCCTCACACCACATTGAGCCTTAAAGCTTGGAAAAACCCTGCCAATTTCTCTTCTTCACTTCCCTAGAAACATCCTAGAGGTCCTAGTATTCTTCAAAGGCCATCTTTAGTGCCCTAAGAGGAGGTTAAGAAGAGGCGCTTCAAAGAAGAGGTAATGTCCATTACCGATTCTTTCAACTTTATTTCTTCTTCAACTTCTTCTTATTTAGTTGTTTCATTATGAAGTAATAACATAAGTATCACTAATATACTTATATGTTATTATAAATATGAAACAACCCTATTTCTCCTTCTATCCATCCTACGAAAAATGAAATCACCGCGCATTCGTACGTACGGAATACCGTCTCCATGCCGTGGTGTAATATGTTTTCCACCACCACCATACCTGGATGGGTATAATGGTATAGAGAATAACTATTAATGGTTATTTTAAATTGATATTGATTATGAAATAGTATACATACACTTCAATACAATTACACAATCATGGGAACGATATCATCGCTCGTGCGTACATACGGCCTACTGTCTCCACGATGTGATGCGACTCGTTCTACATGATCTTCATTACATAATGATTATATAAATGAATTGAATGAATAAATATGGTATATATTAAACCAATACCATTCTGGAAATGAGGTATCTATAACCTAAAAAGAAGAATAAGAATTTATTCGACAAAACACGCATAAGAACAAAAAGCAATAAACACCAGAATAACAAGTAGCAGTGAAATATTACTAATACGAAGCTAAGAATATGACCATATATGATATCATAACAATGAGTAAGATTCTAGAATAAGTCAATAACATTATTTAAATCATTATACAGGAGGTTCAGACACGTACAAAAAAAATCAGACCTAATGTAAGGGAAAATATCGCAATCTCATTTTTATCCGAGATTGCTTATATTTCGGTATTTATTGGGGCATATTTATCATACACATCCATGTTTTCTCAATATTTAATTTTATTTCTATCATCCTACAATTTATTAAATCCAATTTACCCATTGGATAGGTTTTAGAAAAATATATTAAAGGAATATTTGGTCGTTTTTATTACGAGGTACTTTTTGACTTTTCCAACAAAAGTATGAGGAGAATGTTATTTTTAACTTATACGGCATGAAAGGATTTTTATGATTTCATAGAAAATTATTTCCATGAAGCTTTCTTTACAAGTTTTCAAGTTTATTTTTAATAAACTTCTTTTAGTTTAAAATTTTATGACATGTTAAGAAAGGAAAAATGTTTTTGAAGTAGAAAGGATATTTTTCTCAAGAATGGAGTTCAAGTGTTTTATCAAAATTATTTTCCATTTATGATAATATAAGGTTCTGTTTCTATCCCTATTTTTACATTTATTTGATTATGTTATGATGGAATTATTTTTATAATTTCCTTTTATCTTATATGGATTATGTTATGATGGCATGATGTTTAAGAATCCAATTTTTATTACATGGTTTATGCTATGATGTATGATTTATGATCTAGTGGCACACATAAGAATTGTATCATTATGAGATGGGTGGGACCTATATCTCCCTCCAATGCATTGGGTAACAGTTTATATCTCATGAGATAGACATGGCTGGAATGACAGGTAAATCCAGTTCAGTGAAATAGGACTGAATCGAGGAGTGAACTCGGTTCAGAAATAGACTTTGTCCACTAAGATAGTCTTGGAAATGAGTCTTGAATACTAATAAATGATTCTCTATGATTATGTGTGTATGCCAAAAAGTTTAATGATTTGTGTTATGATTGTTAGGATTACATTTAACTACTATGATTTATCCCATGTTATGATATTATGATCTCTTTTTCAGGTTAATATTTTCAAAATGCTATGTTCTTATGAATATGATATTTACTTTGTTTACCCTTACTAAGAATTTGAGCTCCCCTTTTGTATGTTTTCTTTCCCCAGGCTAGGAATAAGGTTATTAAGTAAGATATGCCAAATATGGACTCTAGATATGATGAAATAAATGGGAGATAATATAGATGATTGATGAATCAGTTGTTTATGTTTCCCAGTTTCTATAGACACTACACCTATACAGTCCTTTCATGGTTTTGTTATATGTTGTAATAAGTGTGCTTCAAATTTGAAGTAATAATAATGTATGTAATGTATGGGTTGTTATAGACTGACCATAGTGAACCTTCACGCTTTGATCAACAATACGGATAGGATTCTCCTCAAATAATGCGTCCACCTCTAACTCAACCTCCTCGGGTTGTAAAACATGAGATGAGTCTGAGAAGTAATGCCATAGCTAAGAAATGTGGAATATGTTGTGACTGGATAGGTATGTATAAGGTTAACTACAAATTATAGGAAATGGGATTGACTCTCTACAAAACCTCAAACAGCTTGACGTATCTCACTAAAAGCTTTCCCTGTCTCATAATCCTCCTATTTCCCAACCTCAGTGTGACATGTAGGAAAACCTGATCTTAGACCATGAATTCTAGAGGTCATCTCCATCGATCAGCACAAGACTTCTTCCATGACTGTGCAGTAGCCATCCTCTTCCGAATCAACTCCACCTGCTCCATGGTCTCTTAGACAAGACGAGGTCCCAACATAGATGCCTCTCCTGCCTCCATCCAAAATAGGGATGATCAACATGACCCACCGTACCAATCCTCATATGCTGCCATATGAATAGTTTCTTGAAAACTATTATTGTATGAAAACTCCACCAAAGCTATGTGCTTCTCCCAAGAACCTCCAAAATCTAGGATGTATGCCTGAAGCATGTCCTCCAGCACCTGAATCGTACACTTAGACTTGACATCTGTCTGGGGATTGTAAGCTATACTCAAAAGTACCTATGTACCCAAATCACTTTGTAGTCCATGCAGGACCCGAGAATTAAAATGGGCATCCATGTCTAAAATGATGAAGTGTGGAACCCCAAGAAAACATACAATCTCTCGGATGTACAACCTTCCCAGCTCATCAAAACTGAAGTTCTCCTTGATTGGTAAGAAGTGTGAAACCTTTGCGAGTCTATCAATGAAAACCCAAACCACATCGTTCCCTCAAAGTGACGTTAACAAACCTATCACTAAGTCCATCGCAACATCATTCCACTTCCAATCAAAAATGGGAAACTGCTGCAAAAACCCCGATGGTTGCTGATGCTCCACCTCAACTACTGATAGCTAGATCACCTCATCACAAAACCAACGACATCTATCTTCATGACTGACGACCAATACTGACAGTGTAGATATCTATACATCATGGTGACTCCAGGATGAACTTCACAAACTGAAGAATAAAAATTCCATATCATCTCCTAACGTATGTCTTATGACACCCACACGCACCCATGAAACCACAAGATATCATCCTTGCCTACAGTCCATAGAGGAAAAGGGTCCTCTCCTAATACACTCTCCTATAGGACTAGGTCTTCAGAATCTGATAGCTTCCTCATTTGAACTCGCTCAAGTAGAGTAGAGGTGAAAACTACAGAAGAAAGAAATGTCTGCCCCTGTCTGTTGTGCACCTCCGAATTCATCTCAGAGAACAGAGCCATAAGCTTCCACTCAATATTGGCCTCCTGAACTACCTGTATCTGAGTACTCCTTCTCAACACATCAGCCACTCCATTGTCTTTCCCAAGAATATAGGTAATCTCAAATTCAAAGAACTGAAGGTACTCGACCCACCTTCACTGTATCAAATTTAGATCATGCTGAGTGAAGATATACTTGACACTTTTGTGGTCGGTGAAAACCACAAAATGTTCTCCCAAAATATAATGTCTCCAAAAACTTAAAGCACGAGAAACTGAAGACGAACCATGATTGTGCATCAGGTAATTACTCTCATGTGGCCTCAACTGCCGAGACCCGTATGCAACGACTCCTTCCCCCTACATAAGCACTACTCCTAGACCGATACCTGATGCATCATATTAAACTGTATAACTCTTACCCGGCTCTAAAAAAACTAGTATCAGTGATGAAGTAAACCTCCATTTCAGCTCCTAAAAGGATGAATCATAGGAATCTATCCATAGGTACTTCACACCCTTCTTAGTCAATCATGTTAGTGGTGCTGATAAGCATGAAAATTCCTATATAAAGAGAATTTAGTATCCAGAAATCCCCAGAAAACTCCATACCTCAAATATGTTTTTCGGATGGTCCCAGGAAACCACTACTATAACTTTCTCTAGGTCTACTGATACTCATATCTCTGAGATAAAATTTCCCAAGAAATGAACATAATCCATCCAGAAGTTTCATTTTGAGATATTAACATATAACTAATGCTCTCTCAGTGTACTCAAAACGATATCAAGATGGGTATCATGGTCTTGTCAAGTGTGAGATTACACCAAGATATCGTCCACAAAACCCACCATGAAAGAATCCAAGTATGGATGGAACACTCAGTTCATTAGTACCATAAAACTACAGGCATTCTCATGAGACCGAACAACATAAAAACATAATTGAATAGACCATACCTTCTCTGAAAGTATGTAAGAGGTATATAAGATGGTATAATGTGAAACCAATGATAACTAGATCTCAAGTCAATTTTAGAGAACACCAGAGATCCTAGATGTGGATTAATGAGGTCATAAATCCTCGACAAGGGATATTGGTTCTTGAACATCAACTGGTTCATCTTCTGATAATCCACACAAATTCAAAGGGCACCATTTTCCTTCTTCACAAACAAGATAGGTGAACTCCAAGGAGAAGTACTGGGCCAGATGAAACCCTTTACCTGCAAATCCTCTAACTGCTTCATGAGATCTTGTAACTCTAGTGTAGCTATCCTATATTGGGGAATGGACACTAGTTCCACCCCTGGAACAAAATGAACAGAAAAGTTTTCCTCTCACTTCGGAGGAAAACATGAAATGTCCTTTAAAAATACATCCCTAAAACAATCCACCATTAGAGGAAAGTTCATATGTGAAGTCCCCTAGTCATCTAGGTATAGACTAGAAATATGGGCTGTAACTCCTCCCAACCCATGATGCTCAGGTCCCGCTCTATACACCTGTACATCCCATTAACCCTTATATTGAAACAAACCACCCTCTAGTGATGATAAACTCACCCTACGACAATAGAAGTCAAGAACAACTAGGTAGGGAACCAAATAGTCCATTCCATTAATGAAATCATAGCCTCTCATCTCTTAGACATAGAGGTCCCATAAGAAGTGACACCCACCAACATCAAGAGGGAACTCCTTGGACTGACGTACACTAGCCGTTCTAGTCACCAACAGAGTTTCTAGCATCAATATGTCAGTAGAAGTAAATATATAGATCTCAAGGCTCTTCACAAAAGAAACAACTATGAAACCATGGGAATATCCTGTATTGAAAATTAAAGAAGCTAAAACTGAGGCAATTAGAATTGTACCTCTAACTGTAGAGGGTCTGGGATCCTTATCCTGCTGGGTCTACTCCACTGCAAAAGTCTGACCTGTACCGCAGCCCTGCAACCCTACCTGACCACCCTAACCTGATCCACCCTGTTGTCACTGAGAACTTGGAGACTGGATACCATGGCCATGACCTCCACCTCAGCCTGATTGGCCAGACAAACTCCAGTTCCTAGACTGATGAGAAACTGGTGGTCTTGCTCTGGAATGAGGATTCATAGAAGAACCTTTGTCACCAATTGATGGTGAGAAAAACTTATAGAAACACTGTATAAGACCCATCTTGTTGCAAGATCAGAACTCAAATGGGACTCTCAGGAAATGTGGCCTCATATTCCTACCCTTACCACACTAATATCATACCACCTGGATACCTAAAGGAGTATATTGCCTACTTTGATCTCCACATGTAGAATCCCTATGGTGCTTCTTGATGTCAGTCGGAAGTGTACCAACTCTGGATAATAAACCGCCCTGGCCTACTGCTCCAAAATCCCTCAGGTTGCGCTTGGTGATCAGCGCATGATTGACTATATAATATAAAGAAGTCAACCTGAAGATGTTCAACTGAGATCGGATGTCATGCCTGAGACCATCATCAAAATTCCTCACCAGAAATAACTCGTCACCCCCAAAATGGGTGTGAATCACTACAGCTATGTGATGTGATAAGAATACTTCACGATTGAGAGTGTACCCTGCTTCAAACTCATGAAATTTTGGGTTTAATCGACCCTCAATGTATCTCGGTAGAAGTAGTCATAAAAGGTACGTTGCAACTCATCCTAATCCATAACCTGATGGCATCCCACTGATGATATCACATCCCACCATCTCTTTGAAGAAACCCAAATCATGTACGCAGCGAGCTTCTCCCTCCTCTATGGAGGCATCTCCAGATTCTTGAATATTGACAACATGTCTTCTAAATACGATTCTGTATCCTGAGGTCCTCCATCCACTGCGAAGGTGAGATGATGCTACTGCTAAAAGACCTGCGTCAACCCTACCATAGATGGGGCAAGATGCGGTGCTCCCTGGAATGTGTGTATAAACCTCATGAAGCCTTCACAGAGCTGTGCATCGACACCTATATCTGGAATAATGGCTGGTTCCAAGACACACACAACTGGAGGATCAACTGTTAGTCCATGTTCTACCATGTCTGGTGTCTGATCGTTGCCCTGTATCTGGCGTACAACCAAAGGACGTCTCGGTGACATGACTCTACAAGGTCAAGTGCACAACTCAGTTCAAGATTATCATGGGATGAAACTTATAAGTGGAAGAAGGGGAAAGAGAAGGAAAACATTCAAGTTTTTCTAAACAAATATACATGGTGTGTATGGCCCCTACATGGTGTGTTCCCTTAAGCCTTTACATGGGTGTGTACATCTGCCAAACTCGGTCATGTAAAACCCTTACACACTATGTGTTCTCCTTGAGACATGGGGTGTACTTGAATCATTTTCCCCTATCAAAGTTCCATTACATGGATAAACCACATGATTCTATTAGAACAAGAGTATACAGTGTGTTTGTGCTAGACACGATGTGTACTAGAAGGAATCCAATAACCCGTGTCGTTAGTCACACGACCAGTCACACTGTCGACTCCACATAGCATGTTAAAGATACACACAACATGTACTACCTACGTTTCATCAATCCATGTCGTTAGTCACACAACTGGACACATGGTCTCTACAACACAATGTGTATGTCTGGTACATCGCATGTTCCACCAAAGATTTCCCAACCCCTTGTCTTTTACCACACAGTTAGTCACACGGTCAAGTATTACATGACGTGTATATATAGTACACAACTTGTACTTAAGAAATAATTTTCCTTCTTGAACAGAAGGATTCATGGTGTGGATTCATCAATACACACCATGTATTCTGGGGTTTTTTGGACAGTAAGGCTCAGAAACTACTCTAAAACCCATAAAAAACACTAAAACGAACATTAATGTGCCAAATTATGACATGTGGGGGCCCATACTACCCATGAATCAATGCTTGGAATCATATAAATATATATCACTAGGTATAATAGTGCATTCAAACACATGATCCACCAAATTCCGATCCATGAGGGCCCCTAACACCTCAGAGAACAAAGTTTGGCACTCATTCAAACAAAACCTAACACAATTAGCAATACCATATCAAATAGTAGGTATTCTATCAAGGTATATATCAAAAAAGCATGCGTATCTAGCACAACATCTATCACAACAACATGAAATCGATAGTGCACCCTAAATAGCATGACAAGAATTCATGACATGTGATCTCCAGCAAGTGCTTATATGATGCATGAGATGGAATAACCTCATCTCATAGGGTTTCAAAAGAAATAGAACCTCAATAATATCAATGATAATAAAACAAAACATTTGAATCACTCAATAGTGAAATCAAATCAACTATAATAATTGAAAAACCATAAAAATGACAATATTCAAGGCATATTGGCTTTTCCCTATACATGGGTTGGAAACTCCCAGGCATAAATTATTACCAACTACCTATTCCTTCCTATCCCTGTCTATAGGCTCCAAACAATAAGTCAAAGAAGAAAATAAATCCTTTGATACCACTTTGTAACATCCTAGTTCTGGGTGCTGCCCAAAGGCGCCCTGTACCCAGTTGGTCACACGACCTCAAGCGCATTTCCCTGGATGCCAGAGGCTGCCGACTAGAAGCGAGGGCCTTGGGTGTGATAGTGGGGAAACTAGGCCATAATTTAAAAATTAAAATATCAGATTAACAATAAAATTCAATAGTGGAAGTAGTGATACCATACAATAAGAAAAAAAACAGAATAATGAAAGTAAATAAACAACTGGAGCACATATATAAATGGTGCTTGTCACATATGTTTAAGAAAGAATCCAAACAAGTCACAACGCTGGAATACAGTACTAAACCAAGTTACAAGAAAAAAAATAAACTCTAGTAGCATCACAAGCCTCAACTTGGTCCCATGCTCTCCAGCTCCATAGCAATCAAGTACCTAAAGTAGAAGGGCGCTTTCCCTTATCTATACCTACAACAATATAACCTGTTTGGTTCCAAAAGCATGACCCAAACATGGTGTGAGACAAATCCCAGTAGTAAAACACCCAAATATCTATGCCTAACTATCAGTTAATATATATAATAAAAAAATATGCAAAATAAAGTAATAAACAAGGAAGTACTCAAAAGTGAACAATCCTATAGTTTTAACTACATTCATTTACATATATTAATTGTTCAACCAATAATTCACAAGTATCCCTCTAGGAATGTTCTTACAACCTAACCCCTATAGTTCAAATTATCATTTAACAATAAAAATATAATAAACCACTGTGATGGCTCACACAATCTAACCCCTTTGGAATCATGTAGACAAATACTCTTTGAGGAATCACTCATCATTAATTCCCCCTATAGTCTTTTAATGCTAAACTACAGATTCTATGAGTAGGAACCCAATGTCAATTCCCCCTGTGGTCTCATAATGATAACTATAGACACTCTGAGGGAGCACTCAACGTCAACCCCCCCTATAGTCTCATAGCATGAAAAGTACAAAAAACACTATGGGGAAGCCATCAACGTCAATTCCCCCTATGATCTCACTACACCAGGCTCCCACAGCCCTGTGTAAAGTAATTGTGCACAAATGATACTCATAAACCAAAGTAAAACACAAATACTACTTGGATAAACATCCACAAAGCACAACAAAAGCATGTCAGATAATATCACTCCATCCAAATAGTGCTAGGCATGGAAAATTGTGTATCCTAAAAGGAAATTATAGACCCTACATCCAATATCAGATTAAACATGGGAAAACACATCCATATCAAGGTAAATAACCCTATTTAAAATCAAATACCCATACTCAAGAAAACAAGGCATGGCATACATTAACAGGGTTAAATTACTTAAATACGCAATACCCTAAACTAGGGTATTGGGCACTTTTTGGAAATATAATTTAAAGGAAATCTAAGGAAAGGAAAAAACCACCTACCTTGATGTTGTACGATCGATATAGGTGAACCTCAACCTTCTAATCAACCTATAAATACACGGATCTACAAAAAAATATAAAATTTTAAACCAAGGATATCTCACAAAAGAGGATAAATCAAGAGATGAGGCTCTAGAAAAAGGAAAAATCATCCTGTTGATTCCAATGCAATCGATAGTGTTTTATTCGGAGAACAGATGACAAAATGGGGGCTTGGAGAAGATTCAGTGATATCCATCTCTCTTGGATGCAACAGGTTCAGAAGAAGACAGTTCTTTCGATTAGAAGTGACCCTGGTCCAATATAACAATTAAAAATAAAACTACACAACATGTTCTCTGAGGATACACGACGTGTATATGCCTTTATTGGCCCCCACTTTAGGTGGTCTTCAGGTCACCTCACACGACCATGTACTCAACTGTTACACATCTAGGACATGAATACCTATGGCAATCGAGTACATTGTGTGTACTCTAAAGTACACGATGGTAATCCTTAAATTTATAGATTCTCCCCTTTTCCTTAGAAACACAAGAAATCAAGATCCATACCTGAAAATGAAGATTAGGGTTCTTACAAAAATATTATGGGAATAAGGTTCTTACATGATTCCCAATGTGAACAAAAAGGTTGAGATAGTTTTCTCAAAATAATTTCTCCATTTATTCCAGTCTTCATGGTTTCACATTAGAACTTATTTTATGATTTATGTTGAGGCATCATGGATATATTCAAATACTATTCTGTATTCTGTGGAGAATTTTTCTTGTTAACATAATTCATGGATGATTCATTCATACTCGTCTTAAGGACTACTTCTTGTTTTGGATGAATAATTAAAAAACCATTTTTATAATATCCATATTTGTTACATCTCCCTCATAAAACTTATTTAATGAAGGAGTTTTATTTTGTTAACAACCTATTTTTTATTTTGTCTTTATCACATGGAATCATTTATTTTCCTTTTATCAATGGCCTTAGCTTGTGCATCTTCCATTCTCTACCTTATATCCAAATACTTTGTCAAGATAACTAACATATCATTAGGAACATTGAAAGAATGATTTCATTTTCCCAATGGATTCCTCTGAGTGACATTCATCTTTTTAGTTATTTTGGATAATGCAATTTTCTTCTCTGTATTGGATTTAGAATCCATGATATTCTCAACGTTACATAGTGTATGATGATTCTTCATATTTGGATTTCTCCCCCTTATCACAGGTTTCCATTATTTGTTTTCATTTAAAGGATTATACCAACAATATAATGAACAATGCCCAAATCTATTGCGACACCAACATTGATCCAAAAACCTTGATATTCTTATATCTTCCATATAATTTTTTTGGGTCTTCTTCATAGTTTTTTGGGCTCTTTACGAGGAACCAACTTCCACATTCCTTTCATTATCCACCATATCCATGGTGGTATGGTTATTATATTCTTTATTCATCTATACTTATACAATTTTTTTTCAACCTACACTATTAATGATAATATATTAAGAAACAATATTACAAGATGATATGTATGGCACCTCTATCTTCATAACTACTTGAGATTGATCATTAAACGAGGTCATGATCTTCTTATCACATGATGGATATATTTTAACCTTAAAATCCTCTAATAAACATTGTGAATAAGTATAAAATGTCTCCTTCTTTTTTGAAGTCTCAATATGTTTCTTTTCAATATTGGCCAATTGAACATCCAATTCTAGACATTTCATATTGAGGGTATTTTTTTTGTTCATCAATCATAATCACTTTCTCTTAACAAAATTTATTTATTCATTCAATCTATTCTTCATGAAACATAATTTTTTTTATAAAAATGATTCAAGTTAATTGTTTTTCTTGGATTTTACTTCCAACTGAAAATCCTTAACATCGATTATATTTTTCAAATTTTCTTCAAGTGAATGGTTCTATTCTTCAAGATTATTCTTAATTTTCTCTTTCTCATCTACTAATTTTAGCCATTTTGAGGAAGTTATTTCATGATAAATATGTGTTGATTCAAAGGCTCCAACCTATATAGAGATATTTAATCATTCTAGAATTTTTCTTGAAATACCTTCTCTATATTATTTTCTTCTTCTCCCAACTGGTCGATCTATTATTGTGAACATTTAAAGGCTCCACAAACAAGTGAGGCTGTTACTGTGTAAAAAATATAATATCTCTTAATCTTTCAACTGACATATCTTGAGAAGTTTTATATTTATTATCATCACCAATTGTGATAGAATATTCATTTTGAGGATAGTATGTACAATTATTTTCAAAAACATTATGATCACTTACCATTATTGATTCACTTGAGGTAGTAATGTTTTTATTCACCTTGGTAGATACTTAATCCACCTGCTCATTAATTTCCAAGCTTGATATTTATTCATTTTTATAAAGTCATGGAGATACTAATACTTCTTCTTAGTTAGATAAGAGAAATATCTTCTTTAGATTTCATTTCTCTTTCTTTCTATGGATTATTATAGTCCTGGTAGAAATAGAATTCTGTTTATAGATAACTAATTCTTTACCAAAAATTCAATTCATTATTAATATAGGAAAGAAACTAAAATATTCAAATGGTAATAAATATAATATAAATAATATAACTGAGGTAAAACTTGTCTCTAATACCAATTGAGAGGACCACATTGGGATATACTCAACACTGGGGGGGATGAATAAGTGTTAGGAACTTTTTAACATTTTTTAAACTTTTTATCCCATTAAATATTAGATATGTTAGGATATTTTTTCTCCTATTCTATTTCACATATCATATACAAATATATGGAAGAATGTAAAATATGGCACATGATAGTTTTAGAAGGTTCACCACTCAATAATATCAGAAAGTCCTTGCCCTGTATGGTGATGACCGGTACATAGATTATCCACCATAACAAGACACTAGCTATAGTGATTTGGATAGAAGACAATACTCAGCCAAGTGTGTGTCCCTACATTTTAAGCAGGGGATGAAAATAATACTCTTACCTAGATCAGTGATAACCTTGTCCAACTTGAAGATCCTCACTGGATCATTATACTACATGATAAATATAGTCTTTACTTTCTTGTTAAGTTAATTTGTAACACCAAGAAATTCCAACACCTATTGATATTTTTTATGGATGTCACATTGCTGCATTTTTCTTTCTCTTTCTTATTCTCCACTTTTTACTTTCACATAAGTAGGTAAGCAACTTTCCTTCTTCCTAGTAGAAAAATGAAAATGCATTTCTTTCTTTATAAAACTTTAGTAATATAATATGAATATGTTTTGGACTGATAATATCAAAATTATTCTATGACCCAAATGATAATTAATATATATCAATTTTTTCACCAACTCATATTCTATCTCTGATCTTTTACACAAGTAATATGTAATAGTATTCTCTATAATCATTCAGTCAATAAAGTGCTCGAGAAAGTTGTTCTTCCTTATTATAAAAAAATATCAATGTCTATTAATTAATATTAAATCAATATTCATGTCATTTTGACTTCATGAAATTGTTTTATGAAAAAATTATGAAAACCAAAGTATATACCAAGTATTCTTCTTATTATTTTATGTTTTGTTATCAATGTTTGTTTATAGTTTCTCAAGGGCTTATAAATTTATATATTCATGAAATTTGTAAGGCCATTTAAATTCATTCAATTTAACTATTCAATTATTATTATTCATTATTATATCACTTTACTTCATGAAAAATAGTATACACACACACACACACCCACACTTTATTATTATATAACACATTATCAAGACCGAAAGTTGCATACAAATTACTTCTCATGAACAAATCTTTGTTCTGGTATATTAAAAAACTACTTCCTCCTTCGCGGAACACAAAAATGCAAGATGATTCACTATCCATAATTTATCAATAGAGTGCACATAAATTTGTATATTTTCATGACACAATGGTAGTATAATACTCAATAACTGGATCACAAAACTATTTTTTATGAAACACATTGAGTGTGTTTTAACATAAGTTGACTGTCTGTGGTTATTATTCTTTATGCAAGTAAATTTGCAGTTCATCCCCACACTATAGAAGAGTGTGGAACTCAACTTCTCCACACAAATTAGAGTATTGTATAACAATTCACATATTCACATAAATTAAACTAGGATATAATCTATTTTTATAAAAAATGAGTACCCTCAAAAAAATATGCGATCGAAAACAACTTCTCTCAACCATGGAAACTCTCATTTTATAAGTGAGTTCCAGTATCTTAAAATCATTTCTTAATCATCTACAATACATCATTTTATGTTGTGTAAATCAAAATATTTAATTCCTGAATATCTTAGAATTTATCTTCTTAGAAACCAGGTTACATGATGTCCAAAAACATGCCACGTTTTCTTATGAAACAAGGCCTTATTCTTTTGTGATGAAGTGCACGTGCATGAGAAGATAAAAAAAATGATATTTCATATATCAAACTATATCCATGAATATTGTATGCACTAATAGAATCTAAAACTTCATTTTAATAGAGTGTTGTAAACTTCTTCGAGTGGTACACATGCATGCTAGATGAATATTGCATTGATGGTAACTCGTCTTCTTTTTATTGAGATTTTAACCATGAAATATTATAGATATTATATGTAATCATGGAAGTGTTATTAAAGTAGAACTCCAATGTACATGAACCCTTTGAGAATTATGAGGTTGAAGATGATGGACTGCGATGATCAGAAAACTGAGATCCATTTAATCCAGAGACATACATTATATCTATATCTTTTAATATGGAGGAATAATTCCATGTAGTATCTCATCCCACATGAAAATTTTGATCATTTCAGGAATTCTTAATAAGTAAATATATTATTTTAGTGGTTTGAGACATGAAACTAGGGTTGGAACCTTGATACATTGCACACACCATGCCCACTGGGCCATGACACACCATTATATGGTCTATAAGAACACTACGCATGCCTCTCAAACCCTATTCATGATCCAGTATGTCTTTATAGGAACCTTATATGTGTAAAACACTCCTCTAACACCACTATGGATAGATTAGGGTTTAAACTTACCACATAAAAAGTGGATTGGATTTCCCTTGACTAGTTATGTATTGGATATCTTTTTTAATAAAGTCAAACTAAAAATAATTAACCAATCAAAAAATAAATTCTATGCCATATTCTATATAAATGTCACTGAAAAATTCAAATTTTCTTAGATATCTTCACTTTTACACAAATAATCATGATATTTAATATTTTTCATGGTATTTATTAATTATTATTATTCTCCTTTTGGAATATCATTCCAAATATCTTTTCAACAACAAATCATCTTGATTATTCACATCTTCTTCATTGTTGTAAACAATGTCTCAAGTAAAATAACTTAGTGACACATGTTATAGAAATTAAGAATAAATAATTATTCATCAGACTTATAAACTCAATGTATTTAAAAGAACTTTATAATATTATAATACTTTAGTAGTTTCTTCTTCATCCATTTATCTAATAAAAATTTATTTTTTCAACAAGCTTGTATATCTTGGATACTTCAATAAGTTCTTTATTTATAACTTCTTAAAAATATTGAAATCAAGGAAATATTTTTATTTTTTTTACCACTATTGAAAACCAATGATAATAATTGAAAACAAATTCAACTCATACACAAAGTGAGATCTTCAAAAGTTACCCCAAACACACTTGGTACCCATTTAGCCAATATCAGGTACCCAATGCTTCACTGATTAACCAGTATACCCCCAACATTTGGATGATGGGGATTCAATCCCTAAAGTATTATTTTATAAACCACCAAGTACTCGGTCCCCTCCTATAATATATTTCACTAGGATAGCCATGGTATTATCAGGTGGATCCTTAATAACCAATTTATTATTTTTGATAATCAAATAAATCTCTCATTTATTATTTATTATCAATTTTATCTTTATTATTATTTATTTTTATTGTTAATTATTATTATTCACTGTGATTATTTATTATTTTATTATTTGGGAATGTATTATTCTGGTTTCTCATTTTTATTTGTACATATTTTCTTAAGTAAAGGACCTATACACATCAAGAAATGACTCTTGTATATTGATAATATATTTGGAAATTAAATTTTCATATTAGTTAATTGGATGATTGTTAAAGTGTTTTAACATTTTGTATTATTGTATCATCATGATATTACTCTTATGTACTGAAATTTGGAAAAAGGATTGGATATTAAATATTTAATGTTTTACTATTAAGTATCAAAGGTCCATAATGTAAGATATATGAGATAGTTTTTTTAGAAAATTATGGAAATAATCTTACATAATAAAGTATAATTTACCTATATTAGAGTATTCATGCATAAAGTTTTTATCAAAGTTTTAATTTTTTCAAAGAAAATACCCACACATACTAAAGTAGTACACTTATGTAATAGAGTATTCATGTGTAATGTTTTTATTTCAAAAAATTGTTCCATTCTCTGCACACTTGTTTTGGAATACCCATTTGAATCCAATAACCAGAATATCATTTATATATTCAACCAAATTAAAAACCTCATTCCATTTAAAATTATTAAGATCTTATTTTATAAATATTCTTCAACTCTTATCACCAAAGACATCATATTACCTTTTAAGTCCAAATTGAGATAAGAATGAAAGATTATCATTCTTAATTCATAATGAATTTATAGTTCTAAATGGTTGATCTATATAACCAATGATATTATTAGTGGGGTGATTCTATAATATCATCTTGTTTTTAGGTTAAAAGCAATGTTTTTACACATCTACCATATGATTACCGTTCATTATATGAGCTTGTAGAAAGATAACTTTTAATGATTGTGTTTCAACTTATAGAAACAAAATATAGGGGGTTTAAAAAATATAGTCCATGTTATTCTCATAATCTGGATTTTTTAACCTCATAAAAAGATAACCCTCTTCAAACTTAACATGTACTATTTTTTTCAATGGTATGTGTCCTTCTGTTGAAAGCATAACAATACTTACTTACGTTAGAGTTACCAAGAAAAATACCATCATCATATTTTATATCAACATTATGAAGATTATATTTAGTAATAAAAATGAACATTTTATATATAACTTTGAAGTAAATAATATTTGTTTTTCTTTAATTCCCTAATTTGTAAGTCATTTTATTTAAACCCAAGTGAAGTAAAAATTGATTTATAGTGTAAAAATAAGTACTAACAATCTCTACACAAACATTTTATTTCAAAACAATATTCACACAACATAGACCAGATAATTTCTTAGAGTAATCTATTTTTCAATTCAACTACAGAATTATATTGTCGAGTTATTGGTACTGAAAATTTGTGTGTAATGACTTTTTTCAATAATATTTTTCAAATGATGAATTTATAAACTCACCACCATGATCACTCCATAGAGTAATAATAGATAGATTTTTTAGATTTTGAAAAAAAGTGAAAAATATTTTAAAAGATGTGAGTTTTTATTAATTAAGTGTTATAAAATAGACCCAAGAATACGTGGTATAATTAATAACTTATACATGCACATAAAATATTCCTTCTATACTATAGTGTCCTATTTTTTTGGACAAGATAAAGTTTATTAAGGAAATTGAATTTTTAATTTGGTGGATGGGATGAATTCTAAACTAGGATTCAGAATCAAAATTTGAGAGTTAAAACCCTTATATGTATTGTTTTTAGACTTGGATTAAGGTATAAGTCACGTCTCATGTGTTCCATCGAGTTTCAAGAGAATCAAGCTCTGAAACCACAAAAATGGGAGAGGTAATAAGGGGCACACAATTTTTCTGAAACTATGCATCCCACTAGGTGAAACCATGTGACTGATCTAGTGGAGATGGAGGTCCCACATGTTTTATTCTAACCATGAAAGATGAGCCACATGGTTGTGTGGTTGTTGTTGATTTTTTGACAGAGGAAAAGTTCATGTTTTGTGCATAATTTCCCAAATAGTTCACCTGAATCATACGAGCCTCCTTCTTGGGAAGTGGCTCAAACAAAGTTGGTGAAGGGTTTGGCCAAACGTGTGGCCAAAACATTTGCCACATTTAAAATGGGTAAAATTACCCTTTACCCCTTCGTCCTTATTTCTTTTCTCTCTCTTTTTTATTCCTCCTTTGTTCACACTAGAGGTAGCCACTCGATCTCCCTCTCCTATACTTCATATAGGATTCCATGTATATCCTCAATCTAGTGTTGAAATAAATCTTTGTTAGTCTCATTTTATGAATATAGATAAGATCTTAATTTTTATGGAACCTCTATTTGTTTAATCCTCTCTTGATAGAGTTATTTTGGTGTGAGCTAATTCACCCTATTTTCAGAGCGTTCATATATTTATTTGTTTTCACTTGAAACAGATGGAATAAAGCCTCAATATTAGACATGTGGTTCATCCTAAGCATGAGGAAAGTGGTTTATGGTTTTACACCTAAATTCAAGTTGATTGATAAATCACGTTGTTGTGTCGTGTGCCGGATTTTCTAGGCGATTCCCATTAAACATGGAATGAAATATAAAAAACCTAATTCTTAGTTTAATTATCCATTTTGATTTAAAATAGAACCATTAGAAGTTATTCAACTCAATATTGACCACCCTTAGGGTGTTTTCTTGAACTGAAAAATTAATTAATAATTTTTTTATAGTAACACCCCTCATCAAGGTGCACTGACTTATAAAATAGAACAAGTTGATAAATTGGAATGTGGTAGGATGTTGTACTCTACTGTGTTATTACTTAGTGACAAAACCACATCATAAGTTGTTTAGATAGTCCCATTTTAAACAATTAACCTGAATTAAATATGAAGTTAATGGTAAGACCATGCCACATGAAATTTTCTAATTGTGAATTAAGCCTTGGCTGAGTAAATGAATTTGAATTGTGATAAATGGAATAATTAGTAAATGGATTTTTATTATTATAATTGAATGATAAATGAGATTGTAACTCTCTTTAAGTATTTATGACAATTAATGTGTCATTCTCATGCACTTAACCCTTTTTTACAATTGAGTATGATATAAAATGTTTATTGACATGATCTCCATGTAATTGAACCAAAAAAATTAAATAAATTATGAACGACTTGAGAGATACTTGGGTTTCTCTTTACATAATTCCTTGGATGGGTTTATAGGATGCTATGATTTGAGATATACTTGGGTTTTTTTTCTTCAGAAAACCAAATATGTGATCACTGGTTAATTAGTTTCTATAATGCAAGGTGAAACACTCGGAATTCCTTGGATGATTTCACTGTGTCGATTCTCTACCTCCTTTTGAGTGATACTAGTTCCCTAGGGGATCCACCATGGATGGTCTTGGTGAAAATATGGTTATATCATGCCATGATCATTACTCAATCCCATCTATTAGATACCAGGTATGGACTTATAAGTTTGATCATGAATTCACACCATGCCGGGATGATAATCGGGATTCCATTTATGGATAGCCTTTGAGGGATTCCTACGGTGTTGGGTATTTGTAGTACCCCTGGAGTAATACTTGGAATTCTTTTTTGGATCACCTTGGATGAGATCATGGTGCCTCCTATTAAATTCTAATGATGAAATTTATATTAAAGACTGAGAATGAATAATTAGTTCCCATGGATGCGTCCTCTAAGAAAAATAACATGCTTAGGTTCATTCTATTCTTGATGATTGATGTATGATGACTATTTATTACACATGTTTCATATCTAAACAGGTTCACCTATGTTCAGAGGATTTTTATCTTAGGCCAAAGTACGTATGGTCAACTAGGTGTCCATGAGGAACCTAATCCAACTTGTAAACTTTTTTTATTTATCATTTTACCCGTCATACCTATACATAACTATATTTTATATTCACATTTTGGATTATGATTTAGACACCATTGATGGTGGATTACTGATTATATCTATCACCCTTCTCAGGATGACATTACACTAGGGTAGTCAAGCATATCTCATGTTCATAGGTCCATGGATTATGGATTGTGGGGTGCATTGTACATGGTAGTTAAGAGCTTGAGATTAAGATAGTACTTATGATGATCGTGGAGTTAAAATTTGGTTTTTTATTTATTTTTTTGTACTATATTATTTTTTATGGTACTACTTGCTGTATTTTTTCCTACATGTACCTTGTAGCTCTATATAGACATGAATGCATAGATTTATATTTGGAGTTGGCCATTTTTATTCATTTTGTATATTTATCTTCTATTTCTTGTTATTTAATGCACTTCTTCTATAGTTATTCAATTTATTTCTAATCTATTTTACCATTGTTTTACTTTTATAATGAGGGTATAGTCTCCCCATCTTACCACCAATAGACCCTCACTTATATTTGGTAGCCTCTAGGATATGTGGAGGAATTCTTGAGGCCATATAGTAACTGGTTGAGCTATTGATTTTATAGTCAGTCAGGTTGAGACATTAAAAGTGGTATCATAGGTTCTTTTCCTTTGTCTTACTATTTTGGGATGGAAGACAATAGACTAGGAATGTGTTGACACTTGGTAAAAAGCTGCGACTAGGAGTGATCAACCCATGCATGAGGAAAAGTATATATGGTTAGTGATGAGATTATGATTCATGATATTAATTATTAAAATTTATTTTGATTTCACCTTGAGTGATTGATGTACTTTTTATTGATTAAAAATTTATGAGATTTATTTAATTTTACCCTTGGACTAGTATAGAAAATATTTAATATTACATGAATCATTATAAACACATAGATATTTTCATTCCATGCATATTCCATTCTATATAGATTGCATTTCTAGGATATTTGATATTATTTATGTTCCTTTAATGTTTAATAGCATTCTAGTTATATACCATGTTAGGTATTTTGGTAACATGCTTAGTTCTATACCTACATAGATATTCTATTATAATTTTTGTTTATATAACATGATGTATGATTTATTTAGTATTTTTTCCTATACAATATGCTTTTTTGATTTTAGGATCATGATTAGAATGTTTATTATATAACATTATTTGATTTTCCTTATATACACAGTGGGTTTCCATGTTTATTTGTCATTATTTAGTGCTTATTTATCATACATACCTTTATTTACTTCTTGAGATAACATGCCCTATTATCATTACAATGCAAAGGTTGATTAAATAAAAATTCAGCATCAATATAAGTAGAATTTTTATGCATATATTGATATTGGAATTCTATTTAACTAACCAATCATGAAAGTTTTGAGCCAAGAAACATTGGTTGCATGGGTTGAGAGATTCTGGTTTGACTTAAATAAGAGACAATTTTTAATCTATAAATTATATGAGAACTTTATAAATTAGGAAAAGGAAACCCATATAACCGAACCATTGTTTATGAGATTTATATACCTAGAAACTATTTTATAAATTTAAATGATTTTTCATTTTGAATTTAAATTAATTGGTTGCTTGTTGAACTTTTACATGACTCGACCCAAGTAGGTTGGTCTTGACTGGTTGTTGTTTATGGGATAGACTTTACTCAACCGAAGTAGGTCATTCATGGTTCTTGAACTTATTAGATAACCAAATACGTCTATTTTGAAACATTAATAATTAAATAAACTACTATGGATGACGGGCCCAGGTTGGATATGATGGTACCCTAGTTGGTTGCCTTTATCTTATTTTTCCTTATTAATTAACCCCATGGGGGTATGATATTATGGTACAAGGATGGTCATTTAAAGTGTCTGTAACTTCTTATATGGTGTTACATATAGATGTATAGTGGTATCTTACTTAACTAGTCCCTCTTTAATTAATAAATTACCACTATCTACTTTGACCCATATTTTCAAGAGGTATTAGTTAATTAAAATTCCAATTTAAAACTAAAGGGTATTTTCCACTATAGGTTGGAATAAACATTTTATTTAATTAATCCCAATTGTAAGAACCTTATGAATAAATAAAAAGGATAAAATCAATTTATAAAATAAATAAACAAACTATGAAAACCTTTCAGTAATATGAATAAATATTTAAAATGAATTTTGATAAAACTTTCATGCGTGCCTTATAGATTTTTATAAATAAAGCACCGAATACATTTTCATTATAACAGATACTCAATGTTTTGATTTGAATCTATTAATATTTAAAGATTAAATTTTAATTAAGGTAATGCATTAAAATGGAACCATAAGTGTTACCTTAATCTTATCCCTGTTTTTCTAAGGGTAATTTTAGTGTTACTTGATCTTTCCTTAGAATGGGAGAATGAGTGTTACCCATATGACTCTTCTTTTATATCTTGGAGAAAAAAGATAGGTGGAAGTGACTAGTGACATTTTTATCATGACCCATCTATATGTCAAAACCTTTTTTATTTTGTAAGGATCTAGTCCAATGTAGGTAGTTCCCTTAGAACCTTTAAACCTTGCTAAATTATTTCAAGAAGATTAAGATTTATGGGGCCTTTTAGGAACCAATTTTCCCCAGTAGAATTATATAGTTTCTAAAATAACACCCATGTTGGATGGGTAGTTGTGCTATATTTTAACACTTTTTATGGGTTTGAGAACCTTATAATACTCATTTTTAGTGACTTATACTTGACAAGATAATTATTAGCTTCTTGGTAAGTTGTGTGACCCATATTCCTCATTATCTTATTTAGTATTCGATTAGATACTGAGATGCATAGGGATAATAAGAACATGGATAATACCAAGGATGTTTCATTTTTCTAGTGAAACCTTGGGGTGATATGCATTGATGTACAAGGTACCCATTGAGATATTAAAATGGTAAAACAAACCAATTGAGTTAGGTGATAATCATTTTACTCTTGATTTGATATGATTGAATCACAGGTTGTCTATGAGTTATAGCTACTTGGGAATTAAAGGAAATATGACTTTTCTCAATAATTGAGATGAAATTCAATGAGGATCATGTGTTTTGACATGTTGGTCAGTTCATTTTGGATTTTACACCTGATGCTATAGTGCGCATGGACGTATCTCAATTGGAGTGTCATGTGTATATATAAAGTGAGATGGTAAAGTGTTATTGTAAGTGCATAGTCTATCTATCCTTCATTTTTACACTGGATTAAATAATGTTGGCCACATCCAAGGCCTGCAATCAATGGTCTATGGAGAGTGTTCCATAGAATAAGCCTTTTTCTAGTAAATCCATTGACTTGGACACTACTAAAGTGGAGATAATCACTTCAGTTCTGGTCAAACATGTCCTTTAAAGTAGAAATAACACATCCAAGAAAGAATATTTGGAAAGGGTTAGTGATTATTTTAAATTATGTTGAGGTTGGTGTGTTTTTAAATGTTTCAGTTATTGAATGGAAGCAAAATTATGGTATGGTTGGTAGTGAAATAAACCTTTGAAAACATCGTTGGTCATGGATGTACTTTATTGGTTGTTATAGATTGATCATGTGTCACATTGGTAGGTAAGGAAAAAGTGGTCAGGTAATGATGATGTGTCAGAAGGTGAAGCCAAGCTTCTTAAAAAATAGTCAACCATAGTTGGTTTGACTGTTCTTTCCTTTAATTACTAGGATTTTGGTTTTAAACACTACCGATCACTTCATCATTGAGGTAGTGTAAGTGTCTTGGGTATTATTGGTATCCTATTGATGTATTATTATCTTAATAATGATTTTTCCTCTTTTCTTGACATCATTCGAGTACACTAAGAGAGAATCAGTTATACGCCACTCTAAATTTAAACACCGTTGGTCTTGGTAAGTTATATATGTGTGGTAAGTTTTAGAGATGTGGTTGTCTTGAGTGACACTTGGATTCCCAAGTAGGAACTCCTTGGATGGAATCATGGACACCAGATGGATCTTGATTTAACTGCTATAATGCACAATTAGTGTTCATTATATGTGGATGTTTAACTATGTACTAATGTATCACTTGTAAATGCTGAAGTATATATTTCATTAGAAGATCTTCGAGGACCCAAATTGATGATTCTAAGGCAACCCCAAACTTTAGTCAGGCTTATATGAGATGTTAAAATGGTGATGATCCAAGTGTGCTGGATTGGTTATGCATGCATGTCCATACTGTGGTGTGATAGATTAGTATGAGTGTTTAGGATTGAGATGTCACCAGAATCCATTTATGGACATTAGTGGATCTGTTAGAGGTAAAAACAAGGTGATTTGGGAGAAGGCAATGTGTTTTGGGTTGTGTTACACCGACACTCTCAGCTGAGCGTTTTGAGAATAGTCAACTGGAAATGGATCGACATGTTCCCTATTGTTCCATTGAATGCGGTTAGTGAAGAACCGTTTCATGAATATTTGTCAGAATGAGATGAGTGTAGTGTGGGTTAGCCTTGTTTTTTCATGAAATGTTAGCTTAACCATGATAAATGAGGTCTATTGGGATTCAACCATTTGTTCAAGTTGAAAATTATTCCATAAGAATTTTTATAATGGTATGAGCACACTTAAATAGATAATTCCGATATTAGAGATACCATGACTCGGAATTATCAACCTATGGTGGAGTGTGCCATAGGAAAAGTGATTAAATGGGTGATTCTGTGATCATGCCTCTAGTTTTATGGACTTGAGTAAGTTTTGTCTTGATGCTTTTGTTTTAAATTCGAGCATCGAATCATGTTTATACTACTTATTTAATATTTGGTTAAGGTAATGTTTGGAGGTGCGTTGGGCGTTGGAAACACAACACAACTATTTAGACAAGGCTTTATGACCCAAGTTGGTTTGGTGTTTCTTTCATTATTTACTTGAGTATTCTTAGGGATGATAAGTTATATGGTGGGGATATTGTAATGTCTTGTGTTTTTGGATTGGACAAAGTTTCCAAAAGAACTTGAATTTTCAGTTTGGTGGATGGTATGAATTGTAAACTACGATTAAGAATGAAATTATGAGAGTTAGAACACTTAAATGTGTTGTTTTTAGAATTGGTTTAAGATCTAAGAGGCATATCAGGTGTTTTGTTGAGTTTCAAGAGATTAGGGATCTGAATCCTCAAAAAATAGGAGAAGTTAGAAGGAGTGATTTTTTTCTAAAACCTCGAGGACCACCAAGTAAAACCATGTGACTAATACAGTGGATTTAAAGGTCTCACATGGTTTATATTAACCATGTGGGAGTATACTCATGTTTGTGTAGTGGATTTTGGTTTTCTGACAGAGGGGGAAACCATGTGCAAGAACTGCGTGAGCCTACTTCTTGGGCAGTGGCCCAAGCATGGTTGTCACATGGTTTGGCCAATCATGCATCCAAACCTTAAAACTCATTTAAAGGGGTTAAAATTACCATTCCACCTTCCTTAATATTTTTTACTCCCCTTCTTTTCTTCCTCCTTCATGCACACTAGGGGTAGCCACTCAAGCTCCATCTCCTATCCTCCTCTAGGATTCCAAGTATCTCCTTCATCCCATGTTATAATTGAGCTATTCTAGTCTCAGTAGATGCATACGGGTAATATTTTATTTTATCTTGAAATTCTCCTTGTCTAATCCTATCTTAGTAGAGTTATTTTCTTGCAAGAAAATTCACCCTATTTTTAGGGTTTTCATCCATTTCTTTATTTTCACTAAACAATGATGGAACCAAGCCTCGATATTGGATATGTGGGTTATCCTAATCTCGAGGTAGGTGTTTTATGACTTCCCCTAAAGTCTAGTTTATTTAAAAATTATTCCATTGTTCCGTGTGCATGATTTTTTATGTGATTCCCTTTAAATTTGGAATTAAATATGTAGAACCTAATTCTTGGTTTAATTAGACAGTATGATTTAAAATGGAACCATTGGAAGTTTTTCACCTCATACTAGACCACCCATAGGGAGTGTTCTTGAATTTACACATGAATTAAGCAATTTTTTTTATAATAAAACCCCTCCTCAAGGTGCGATATCTTATAAAATGTAATGAGTTGATAAATTGGAATATGGAAGGATATGAGACTCTACTATGTTATTAATTAGAGACCAAAACACCTCCTAAGTGGTTTTTCCTATATAATTTTAAATGATTAACTTGAATTAAATGTAAAGTGAATTGTAAGACCATGTTATGTGAAATTTTATTATTGTGAATTAATCTTTGGGTGAGTAAATGAATTTTAATTGTGATAATTGTAATGATTAGTACATGGCCTTTTGTTTTATTATAATTTAATGATAAATATGATTTTCCCTCTCTTTTAGTATTTATGTCATGTAATGTGGAATGCTCATGCACTTGAACCTATTTTTAAAATTGACTGTGATATTACATGTTTATAAATGTGATATCCTTGAAATTGAACCTAAACACTTAAATTAATTATGAATACCTTTAGTGATAGTCATGTTACTGATTATAGAATGTCTTGGATGGGATCATAGGTTGTTATGAATGTGTTATTCCTTGAGTGATACTTGTGTTTTTTTTTTCAGAATTCCAAGGGCGGGCTCATTGGTTGATAGTTTTATATTACGCTGAGAGTGATAATCAATATTCCTTGAATGTGATTAATGTGTAGATTATCTACATCCTTATGAGTGATACCGGTTCCCTAGGGGAGTCATTGTGGATGGAATCTGTGGTATGATAGTTATACCATGCCATGAGTGTTAATCACTACCTTATGTGAGGTATAAGAGATAGACTCAGAGGTTTGATCATGAATTTACACCATACTGGGAGTGATACTTGGGATTCCATTTATAGATTTCCTTAGAAGGACTCCTATGTTGTTGGGTATTTATAATTCCACTAAAATTTTATTTGGGATTCCTTTTTGGATTACCTAAGATGGGCTTAGGGTGACTCATATTAAATTATAATTATGACCTTTATATTAAATAATGAGAAAGAATAATTTCTTCCTAGGGGTGTAACCTCCAAGAAATATCACATGCTTGGGTTTAATACATTTTTTATGCTTGATGTACGATGTCTATTTATTACATAGGTGTCATATCTATACAGGTTCACCTATGTTAAGAGGCTTTTCATCTTAGGCCGAAGTAGGAATGGTTATCCAGGTGTCCTTGGGGAACCTGAACTGACTTGTTCACTGTTATTTATCTATATATTATTTTACCTATATTACTTGAAAACATTTGTATTTTATATTTACAGACTATATTATGCTTTAAACAACATTGATGGTGGACTAATGAGTATATCTCACACCCTTCTTGGACCTCCATTGTACTGTGGTACTGAAGCACATCTCAAATTCATATGTTGATGGATTATGGATTATGCTGTGCATTGTACAATGGAGTTAGGAGAATGGGAATTAGCTGGTAATCTAGATGCTTGTGAATTTATCCATTGGGATTCTATTTATTTTTTCGCATTGTGAGGTTTTGTATGGTATGACCTACTATATTTTTTCTACTTGTACCTTGTAGCAGTATATGGACATACATGCATAGATGTATATTTGGTGTTGGCCATTTTTATTTATTTGTTGTATTTATCTTCCACTGCTTGTCATTTATTTTACTACTTCCACTATTATTCAATCTATTTATTTTCTTTTTAAACATTGTTCCACTATGATAATGAGGGTATAGTCTCCCCACCATACCACCATTAGACCCTCACTTCTAGTTGGAATCCCCTAGCATTCAAGGAGGTGCGCTTGAGGCCATGCAGTGACTGGTTCAACTACTGGTTTTAAAGTAAATTGGGCTGGGACATTATAGATACTTACAATTTTTTAGGTCTAAAAAGGTGAATGTATATTAACATCAAATGATTGAAATTTTATACTTCACCAGTAGGTTTAAAGATTGACATATATTGCTTACCATATTCATAGGGGTTACAAACTCTCAAAGAATTAAAATTTAATTATAAAATAACCTTCTCAAGTATTATCCTAGATAATTTAACTATGTTTTGAAAATTATATGGTGCTAACATACTTTTCCAAATAAATGAATTATCCTCAATCCCAATGAGATATGGGAAGGTCTTCTGGGTATATAGTGTAAATATTATCATGCCTATCAACATATAAAATATGAACTACTTTTGAATATGTGATAGTATATATTTCATTTCTAATGTTTATGGAATCACCCATATCACCTAATTGACTTATGATAACATGTTTATAATTAATTCAATAAACATAAAAACCATTTGAATTTAAAGTCTCATTAAGAAAAGAAACGTCTCTAATAACAAAAATCTATCCCTATTAATTGTCTCCAAAAGTAATATAACCAAAATTATTATTTTTAAGTTATGGAAGTTAGACTTGTTTCCGATCATGTTCTAAGAATAACCACTATCCATGACCATTTTTTAGCTGCTAGTCCTTATCCTTTTCTTTTAAAATAAATAAGACTAAAATTTTGGTACCCAAAATTGTTGGGGTCCTAGAATGTTAGTGAATAATAATTTTGTAACCCATGTCTATTTAACCCTATAACATTGAAAAACCACCAATTATTTAGAAATAAAATATCTATAAGTTTTGAATGAATAAATATCTATTTAGGGGATAGTGTAATATCCTAAGATTTTAAAATAAGGACATTATGTTTGATAACATGCAAGACACATAATACTAAGCTTAAAAAAACCACAAAATATTATTATTTAAATACGACCATTATAACCTAGCTGTTAAATTACTGGGTATGAATAGGATTAAATAAATTTGGAAATATATATACATTATAATCAATACAATTTTATTTATTATTTCTGAAGAAATAATCACCCATTTTTTTAGTAAAACCATTTTAATCTTCAAAGTTATGTTTCCTTCAAAAATTATTTTTGATTGCATTTTGTGAGTGAATAATATAATTAATTTTTGGAACTTTTATTAATTTAATTTTATGAAATAAATATCAATTTTAAAATTGACATATAAAAATTATCTTTGGATGAAATTTTGGTATTTTTCTGAAAAGTTTTATTTTTTAGTGAATAATAAAAAATTATGATTTTTTTGAAAACTGTATTTTGTTTTAAATTATTTTCATGATTTAAAATATTACAATTATGGTGTTTAAATGAATTTTATCCTTGAATTTAGTATAAAACCATTTTATATTAAAAATGTTATTTTTTGAAATTTTGCTTCATCAGGTTTTTCCAGTTTAATTTTAGATTAAATTCAACCACATATATGTTTTGAATTTTGAAAAAATAAATTAAATATTTGTAATTAATAGGTATAATTTTTTTAAATACTTCCCTTTTATTTTTAGTCAACATGAATTGTAATCATAGTATTGTTTTACAAAGGTAAAGGGTAAATTAGATATATAATGGTTAAAATTAATATGATAAGGACTATAAAATGACCGTAAAACTTATCTTAATTTTATTTTATGATTTAATATCTTCTATAATCATCCAATATTCAGTTATATTCCATTTATTCCATTTGTATGTGATTATTACCTTTATAATATTTTATATAAAAAAATTAAAAAATGTCACACTCTTATTTTTAATTACTATAATATTCTTAACATGAGTAAAAATAGATGATATGTTTGATTATAAATATTAATTTTTAAAATAAATAATTTATATTAGTCATGATAATTTATTTTTTATTTTTAGTGCCTAAATATTTACCTTAAATGATTACACAAAGTTGACACATTAATTATTCAATTAATGGGAAAATCAAATAAATGATATTAAAAACATGAAAAGAAATATAATTTGAGATAATTAATGAAATAAATTAATTTTCTAGATGAATAAAATATTTTATTTCTTTAATAGAATATTTGGATAAAATTTCATTTGTTATCTTGATGTTATTAAATTCAAATTAATGAAGAGTTATAAAAATTAACATTAAAAATATTTTATAATAAATAAAATTATATTAAATGATATAAAATTAATTAAAATATTTTATTTATATAATTGATTAGGATATGGTTTATAATTTAATAAATGGTCCTTTTATGGTCCTTTTATCCATTTATAGTAACTATCTTGACCCTTAATGAGTAGAAAAGCTTGTTATTAGGGTAAGTGTGAAAAGGGTTAATGGGAGTTTAATACCAAATGATAAGGTTAAAATTGTGATCTAAACTTGTCTAAAAATTATTTTATGAGATTATTTATACTTATACTAATATTATATTATGATAATATAATTTTTGATCCATTAAGACATCAAAATTAATTTATATTAAATTAATGTTTTAATAAATTCTAAAAGTGTCCCTCCCCTCTATTATTAAAGGGAATCTGTTATTATATTTAGTTCACACTTAAAAAACCATATTTTTATCCAAGAAACACAAAAATACCTTCCTTAAATCTTTACCCATGTTCTATAGTCCTTATTTATGGTATAATACCAACCTTATTTGTCTTAATGTGTTAAGAAAAGGAGGTTGTTCGAAGATGATGTATCATTCTTAACCGAGCGTTTCTGTTTTATTTATTCTTAAAAATCCTTAATCATAAACATGATTATATAATATCATAAATATATTAAGCATAATTATATGTTATTATGTTAATTTAATAAACTATATACATCTCTAACCTCTATCAAATAGGAAATAATTCATCATTCATGTGTATGTCGGGCTACTGCCTCACATACCGATGTAATTTTTTCCATAACCACATATCATGACCAAATATAATGATGGAATTAATGTTTATATATTATATTAATGAAATATTTATCATTATTTAAATATAATATATCATTTATTTTATTAACATTCCATTCATTGAAAAATGATAATATCATTCATGCATACACGTGGACTACCACCTCTACAAATCGATGTAATTCATTTTTTATCACCACATCACATGGATGACATATTAAATTATATTTAAAGAATTAATACGATAGTTATTATATAATCATAATTATTTAAAGATAAAATAATACTTAAATTCTTTCCATAATGATGTTTGAAAAATAGAAGCGTTACTTATGCATACGTACGACTTACAGTCTTAATGAATGTAACACAGTTCATTTTTCATTAACATATTTTATGATTAGTTTAAAAAAATATAATTCATGTATAAAAATTATAATTATGTAATTATTATTATTGTTTTTATGATTTAATAATGAAATATTTGACCTTAATCAACCTTCATAAGTAATTTTTAACTTATGAACCGAACGTCCTCAAAGCACATGATGCAGAATTAACTAATTAAGAAATTAACTATGTTATTAAGATAAATAAAATAATTTTTTAAGAATAAAGGATTAAAAATATAAAAATTTCTTATTAAATATTATAATTTATATGAGTTTATTATACATGAGTTAAAGGACATTCTTGGAAAGTCTGGACTCGTAGTAAGAGATTTTGTCTCAATTTATTTTCATTGAGTCATATTTTATTATCATACACCTAATTTATTTTATATAATATATATAATTACATTTTATATGTTACATAAAAAATAATTCACACTTGATGGTATTTTACAATTGAATTTGAATTATTTTATCTAAGGGATTTTACTTGAAATTTACCAAGAGGTAAATGGTTTCTTAACTCAATTTCCTTACGTTAGGTTATAACCCTTTTTAATTTTAAATATTATGCCCTTATTATGTGTGAATTTATATATAAATTGTTCTATTATTTAATTACACTAGTTTTGTGTCGATTTACAATTTTTACATAGTATCTCTCAATTTATTAATTCTCATTTCAATGATACAATCTTGGCAAGGGTTAATCATCTAAAATTATCTTTCCTTGGGACATATGATTAAGATATGAACCTATATTTATCTATAAGGTGTATATAGTACCCTTTTGACATAATATATCATGAATATAATTTTTTCAGGTTATTTAAAATTTTATTTAATGTTATTATTTCATGTTATTATGATTGAATAATTACCAAAGTAGAAAAGACTTTATGTTACAATCTATTTTATTTTTGATATTCTTAATGTTCAAAGTTCCTTGATGGGAAATCATATAATATTATTTAATTTAATAACATATCTTTATACTCATCTATTTATGAATGTTTTTTACATGTTTAATTTCTATTTCCTCCCTTATTTATTAAATAAACATCAAGAAAGTCATTTGTAAGTGATACCGATATTGTATATTTAGATCAAGAATCTCTCTATTCAATATCCACATTCTCTAAAATGTTTTAAAAATTTTTCTTTTATAAAAATAAATTATTTTCTAAAGCTATTTTACATGATACTTATACTAACTTTAAAAGGTTTTAAAAAGTAAATTTTTTAAATTTTGTTTCCAAATGGGTCACTTTTGACTCATTTTACAAATTTTTTGAAAAGAATATTTATTTTTGACACCTAAAACAAGAATAAATTTTCCTACTTTCATGAAAATTATTTAATTTATAAAATCCTTTATAAGTTTCCTGGATTATTTGTAAATAAAAGTGTTTTCACAATATTTTGTAAATTTTTATTTTTTAAAACTGATTTTCAAAGAGAAAAGGATATTTTTCTCAAGAATGTTTTTAATGATATTTTAAAGGTATTTCCATTAATCAAATCCAACAACCCTTGATATTCCTTATGCTCCATTGGGGTTATTATTTAATGATACTGTCCTTATTCTTTCTCTGGATATATTATTATTATTTAAAAGTGATTGTCATTGAACCCTTTCTTTTTCCATGAGTTAATCAAGTTATGAAAGGAATGCTCTTTTTTAATATATACGGTGATAATGACTTTTCCCACCACCATAACCCTTATTTTATATGTGAATTACCTTATAAGATTTCATGTTTTCTTTAAATAAAAACTCTCTTTCTCTTATTCTATGTGATTTATGTTTTGAAAATGGATTTTTAAAAGAAAATGGTATTTTTATATCTGAAAGTGTTTTTCACATTGTTTTACAAGAGTTTCTAAGGGTTTTATTTATGATATAGCCCTAGGACATTGTATATGAATGCTTGATCCCCATTATAGATCAGGGGTGTGCCCAATATAAATTATATGATGGTTACACCTATATAGCACTCCAATGCATTGGGAAATGATTATGTTCTCTAGATTTTTATATTGGAAGTTGGCTGTATGGTTATTCCAATTGTAAGGGTTCTATATGGGTTCTATGTTGATGATGTCCCAAGGTAAAAAACATTTTTTATGCTCAGTATATGTTATAAATGTTTTCTTTTTTCAAGGTTGAAATCACATTTACCATGATTATTTATTCATCAGACTCTTATCCTATAACAAATCTTTTTTACATGTTTCATGATTGATGATCCCGGTACTGATTGATATAAATTCTATTTTGTTTTTATCATTTAATTTGATTATGTCATTATACCCTTATTCTAATATTACTCTCACTAATTACATTCAATTATCCATACTTATGGTTACCCTTACTGATCATCTGAGATCACACTTCAAATGTTTCCTTTTCCCTATGTTATGAAGAATGATGAAAAATGATTTGTGTATATAAAGGTTTTATATGTGGAAAATTTTATGAGAGATATTGAAGACTTAATATGAAATATGAAAAACTGGGTATAGTGGGAGAAATAATCTCTTGAAGTCATGAGTGTTGTTTATGTAATGGTTTTTCCTAATTCTATAAAACTCCAAACCTAAAAAGGTCCTTAGGTTTGTAAGTGAACCAAAATTTCCTTTTGATATCATGTGGTTTGGATGAAACAATTATGTAAAATTTATCATAATCAAAGCCAAAAATGTAAACCTTATGTTTTAACAGTATATCTTAAAGTGAGGGTTCATGACTATTATAAAAAATGGCCCCTCTAGCAACCTCTTCTCTAATATTTTGTACAAAATAATGAAATCTTTGGAACGAAATAGTTAGAACGAAATCATTATTTTCTTAAATTGAATTTTTTTTGGAATAAAATTACCCAAAGTATAGTAACCCAAATCTGGTTTCTACCTTATTACATTAGAATAAGATACAAGGGATAACATCACCAAGGATCTATTAGTTTTTTAATCCAGAAGAACCAGATAGAAACTTTCTTCACTTATTATATTGGAATTAAAATTTAAAATGTTACAAAAGAAAATATTACATATCCTTAAACCTCATTTACAAATTTCTTATTCTTATCATAGGGAAATGAAACAAAATAAGGGTGATATCAAATGCTCAGTAAGGGTTACGTACAATGGAAACCTTCATGAGTAAATAAGGAATAATCAATATGTCAAGGTAAATAACTGAAATCACATGTCTTTTAGTCAATAACTTAAGAATGAAATGAATCCATAAATAATATCATTAGAGTAATATCATGATAATAATAACTATATTATCAATAATGAAAATGCATAATATTGGATTTCATGATCTTAGACAACATTATATGTTTACCATCAAGTACTTATTCTATGATATTTTAAAATATGAGTAGGTATAAACGAAAAACTAATTTAATAAGTTTGTCCAACTAGTCTGTCTAATGAGACCTATTGATGCATAGGGGGTCTATAAAATTCTAGGACCCACCCTTAATTGAATGTAAAATACATTCTTAATATATTGAATGATAAATTTTATTCATAAAAAATATCCCTTATTAATAAATATCTATATTTATTAAAGGGTATATAATATCAACATTTCTCTAGTTAATCAAATAACTTTCATTGTAAAACACCATATATAGAAATAGTATACGATTTAGGAAATAATAATATCCATGATAGAAATAATATGTACAAGTAATTTCCAATGAAATATTATCACAAGGAAGTGAATGTTTTAAGATAATGTTAATTACTATAAAATAAATAGAAGATCAATTCTTCAGAAATATAGGCTTTTTAATAAATTCATTTATTTTGGAGAAAAAAAATAAAATTGAAGTTAGAATTTAAAATAAGTTTTCATTAAAGAGTTTTATTTGTAAAACTATTGAAAACTTTTATAAGAAGTTAAATATCCTAAAGTGTTTATAATGGTGGAAAATTCTATTAACCACTTATAGAATAAAAATAAATTATTTAATTTGATTTTTATATAGAAAGTAAAAATTAACCTTTTTTAGAAAATTAGAAACATTCCTTTAAAACCTTTTACAAATTCAAGTAAAATGTAAAATATACTTAATAACTCATTTTAGAAAATAAAAAGGATGTTTTAAAAACAATTTTGAAAAATATTGACATGGAAGAAAAATATACCCGATCAAGAATAGAAAAAAATATACATAGGATAAGAAAAAAATAATTTTTTGAAGGATATATTATAAGATTCCTTGAATGAAAAATATAATAAACCCATGAAAAATGAGATTATGAAATAAATTCTCACCTCCTTGTTAACTTTTAAATTATATCCCCTTAAAAGAGTAACTTTAATCAAAACATTAATCATTATTTATAAATATATATTCATTTTAAATACATCAAATGGGTATTATATACACCACATAAATATAAATAATTTCATAATACCAAACATTTATCAATGGAGTAGAAATTGATACCATACCTTGAACATGCATTAAAATATAGTATAATAGTTTTAAACATGTTATTATAATATAAAATAACAATATTCATATTTATAATATCATATATGATCATATTTTAACATCAAATCACCTGTTCATTGAGAAACATTCATTATTACCATTGTTTGAGGTGTTAATTGCTTCGTTTTTTAATGCAAGTTTTGTCATATAAGAGACAATTATTATGTATATTATATAGTTTAATAATATTAATAATTATATTAATTTTATAAAAATAATATTTATTCATTATATATATTTTTATAACCATTATTTATTGTTTAACATGGAAAATGAATTGTATCGCTTTATAGAGATGGTATGTTGTACACACGCATGAGAAACATTATCATTTCATTAATGGGTGAAATGTTAAGTGGATGATATATTAAATTTATAAAATAAATATTATGTCATAGTTATTATATATATTTATTTTTTTCATTACCATGACTATCCATGTGAGTCGGTGATGGAATAAAAATTACATCATTTTATGAGGTTGTAGTCCTCCAGACAGATGGGCAATGGTTTTGTTTATCATTTGACAGATAAGGTGATGGATAAATATTATATAATAAAAATAATAAAATATAAGTATATATAAGATACTAGTGTTATTATATTATAATTTTTATGACATATTTAATGGTGGTAAAAGAAGTAGTAAAAAAGAAAGAGCTTTGTGAAGACGACCACCTTATCATAGAGAAACCTAATTTATATCTCCTATTAAGAACCATAAGGTTGGTATTATTGGAATAATATAACCTCTATAACATGTATAAGTATTTTGGGGAGTGATTTTGATAGTTTTTGGGTTAGATAAATTGGTCAATAGGTGTGATGAAGTGAGCCGAGGAGGTTCCAATTTATAATTTAGGTGAGTGGCACACCTATAATTTTTCAAAGTTGTAAAATATTATTAAGTAAATTTCTTGAAAAAATGGATTCAAAATGACTAAATTATAAGTTAATAAGTTTAATATATAAACTAAACCAAAAAAATAGGTTTAAAAAAGTTATTAGGTCATTTTAACCCTTATCATTCTAGATTAACCCCCTAATAAACTAATTTTGACCTTAACCATGGAAACAATTTTCTACTATTATTACTTTTCATTATGACCAATGAATTAATTAAACCTCATTACCCAATATTAATTAAACTTATTAAAAATATTCAATCTATTTATAAAATTCAATTCATATAATTAGAATAATTTGATTTAAAACTAAACCCACAAAACATGATGAAAAATAGTTTTACAAGAAATGATTTTTTCAATCAAAAGATGATTTAAATTAACTATATGAATAATAATCATAATTATATATATTTAAATTAATATAGTTAAATATCTAACATATAAATTTTATTTAAATAATTAACTATTAAATATTATTTTAATTAATTAAAATGGAAAGGCATTATACATTAAAAATAGCTTTCTAAAAATATCAATTTTTGGATTCAAATGATCATATCTTTTTTTTCTGTCAAATTAAAAATCAATACATGGTTAATTAAAAATATTTTAAAAAATTATTATAAATAAAATTATTAATATTTAAATACTACATTTTGTGTTATTCATAAAATCATTTTTCTTGAGAGAAAATTTTGAAAACTAATTCTAGGCTTATGTTGACCTAGTAATTTTTAAAATCGATATTCATCCTATAAAATTATAATTTTAATGCCATGAAATATTAAAACATTTGTTTTATTATAGTTTTATATAATGTTAAATCACTATAATTAAATATCATGTGTGACATAGAAGATGTTCTCAATGGTTTAACTGTATAAAAATCTTATTGAAATTCTATATACCTAAAGAAAAATTTGGAATAATCATTTAAAGAACTTCAAATATAGTATACATTTTAATAACTATGTTCTAATCATCATGAGTTGAAATAGAAACCAATTTAGTAACTATCTTTTAAGTAAGTTTATAAATGGAATCATTAGCCTTTGTAAGATTTTCTTTTTCCAAATCATAATCTTTCTTCAGCCTTTTATATCTTTTATTTATGTAAGTCACACATTCAACCATATATGAAAATGATATATTATCCTCATCATCATTTGAGGTAATGTAATATAAAGAGTCTAGTGATAAATTCATAAGCGATTTAAAATTTACCTTTATTAAGAACAAAAATCCATTCCCTTGAGATTTAGCATAAAAAAGTAATTATCTTCCAACTGTCATCACTTTTTGAATCATATATTCAGTTAGAATATGGATATTCACATACAATCCATGTTCCAAAAAAACCATTAAACCATATTCCCTTTCTATTTAAAATTACCTCTAAATTCTTTATTTGTCTTCTTTAATCTTGGCTAATTCTATCTTATGTATCCTGGTTTCTTTCATTTATAACTGATAACACTTGAAGTATATTACCTTCTTCTATTATTTTCAAATAGGTATTTACCTTCATTTAGATGATAATTTTAGAAGTTATTCCTTAAATAATTTTTTTCAGTCATATTATGTGTTAAGAAAACACCCATTTACTAAGTCCCAAATTACTACTATCCAAATTCCATTCAGAAGTTTTCTTCACATTAGTATAATTTGAGTGTTATATTTGGAAGTTATTTCTCCATAAGTTATAGTAAAAGAAACTATGTTATAATATTTCTCTTTTTTTATATCTCTTCAATCAATTTTCATATTACATTAAGGTTCTAATTAGTTCATCCAAACTTTGATTCGTAAAATGTTTGATATTTTATAAAGATATTATTATTTTTACCCCCATTCATTCCGAAGTATGTATAAGATCTTCAAAATAAGATTTTCATCCATTATCTATTGATTTCTAAGTGATTTAAATCTATTCAAAATAGTCATAAATCATTGATTCATATGATGCACTGATTCTTCTAGAAGAAAATAGAAGTATTTATAAGTTACAAAATGTGTAATCTCTAATTTAACCTAAATAAAATTATCCATTTAATATATATAAATCTAACTATAAATACTCATTTTTTCAAAAAAAAGTAAAGCATTCTAGAACATATTGTTCACATGATATTCAAACTCTTCCCCATGAGTAAAAATAGACATTTATTTATCTAGAATATTTTTTTATCAATATCTGATAATGATCTATGCCAGAAATAATAAAAAACTTCTTAATTTTTTCTATCAAATATTCATAATCTTCTCTATAAAAAAAATCAAAGGATGACTCAGATTTAAATTTTCCAAAGATAAAATCAGTTAACTTATCATAATAAAAGATCTTTTATCTACCAACATGTTAGTGTAAGGAAATGTAGATATAGGGTTTGATACTATGAATTGTCCCAGTATGAAAACTTCAAGAGGGGGTGAATTGAAGTTGAAATAGAACTTATGGTTTTTCATTTCAATAAATTAATCTATTTATAGGTTACAAAATCTTAATATATTAGTGTAAAAAGAGTAAAATATACAATACAATAAAAATTAAAAATCTCACAATTTAAACACTTAATAGAAGTAAGAATTTCAATTCGAAATTATACCAATGAATAGAAAACATAATTCAATAGATTTTAAGAGAAAAATTATTTAAATTCTTTAGAAATATATTAATAGGATATTACCAAAAGTTTCCATTGAGGTAAGGCTTCACTTTTATCCCAAAGCGATAATTGGTTTTGTAACCAGATCATTGGTATATGAGTTCCACAACAAGACCTTCATCAATCAAACTGATTAGAAGATACCATTTTTGAAACTTGAACAACATCAAAATATGCCAACAATTGGAAGCTCCATTCCTGATATCCTCTTTAATCAAATAGATCATCAGCAAGTCCAACACTGAAATTCATTGAACACAATATTTGGAAGTATCAGATTCATAGGCTCAAAATCCTATAAATATTTTAATATCATAATCAATGATTAATAAAATTTAAACTTGGATCTTTTACATTTATCACCTCACACAAAAAATCTCAGATAAGACACACTGAAAAAGTATAAATAAAGGATCTCAAAATCATTGAGGTAGTGAAGCTCTATGAAATGATTTTAAATGCCAATTCCTTGAATATGAGGTCTTTATATAAAGGTTTCTATGCATCAAATTTATTTGAGTTCTTAAAATTTAGTTATAAAAAATTAGAATAAGTAAACCAACTTCCATTTATTGTATTTAATTATGAATTCAAAAAGTTTTGGAACATACATTCATCATATTCAACTCACTAGAAGTTAAAAAAAATAAGTTAATATAAAAAATAACACTAAATATACTATAAACCAAGTAATAGTAAAAAAGAAGTGTTTTTTATCCACAAAAATATTTCAGAAGATTCCATTTTATAAAAATGATTGAAAAGTATATCTATTTTTGAGAATCCCAAGACATGAAAAGAACAACACTTAATATAGAAAATGAAAAACTTGGTAAATAAAGAAAAGTATAAAATTCCCTATAACTTCTGTAAGACTTAATCCCTATTGATATATGAAATAAATGAATAGAAAAACATTCCTCCGAAATACTTCCTTTTTAGTTTTCTAAAATTATTCCCCTTATTGAATAAAATAAATCACATATTGAATCTTACCCTATGATTCACTATCCCCCTTTACTTCTCCAATACTGTTATTTCAAATTTCTCTTCCTTTAAGATGAAAATAAATACTTACAAAATAAAAATCATTCCTGCTTAAATATTAACTTCCAACTTACCTTTTAGATAACCCCCTTGAAACCATAAAGTTTCTTCCGTATTGGAAAAAATACATATACTTTTTCCGTGAAAATAAATACAAAATATTAACCCCATAAAAGGAAGTACAAATTATTTCTCCTGTTTGGGAATATTAAAAAGTGTACAAAAAAAGAAAAAAGTTAAACTATTAATGAAAAGATATAACATTTAAGTACAAGTAATTCTACTAATATATGAGTATTTCACACATCATGTATGTTTCTATAAAATATATCATGAACAAGAGATTTTACTAAAGATACCCTATATTTCTTCTAGTATTTAAAAATATTAAAGATAATAATAAAAGTGATCATATCCTAGAATATGTTCTAAAACCAAATTCCTTATCTTCTGTGAAAACATTCTAGAAATTTTAGATGTTTTCAAAAATATAAGTGAAAAAAATCCCCCCTTTTCAAGGAGAAAGTCAAAATTTTCTACTAAAATCACAAAATAAAAACATTATTCACATAGGGGTACAATATATATGAAACTCATACTTAAGAAACTTATACATAAAAAATACATACGTAAGTGACTCATATGTAGTAAAATCATATGTAAGAACTATAAATTCCAATATAGTTATTCATACATATGGGTATAAATATCATATATTAAAGTAAAAAGATCGAGCATAAAAGTAACATCAGAATATATAAAACATATCAAAAATCATATAGGGGTCATTATTTTAAGAGAATAAATCACATAAATAAAAGGTAAATTCTAGAATAGAACTACTGATAAGTAAAATGAAGAAAGTAACTTCTATAATGCATAGTTCTGGAAGATGATCGACATAGATTTGGTAATATTTGTTTGATGTACTTTTGGAAAATATAAAACACCTATATAGAGATTTAACATTGTTCTATATAAATAATAAACAACCCCCCTTTATTGAAGAGTTTTTCATTATTAGGATAACATAAAATAAAAAGAAGAAATTGACCACTCAACATTGATCATACGCATATCCTGTTTAATGTATTTGAGTATTTCAAAATGTAAAGGATTAGTAAATATATCCATAATATGATCATCATTTTTGATAAATTATATAATAACATATCATTTTAGTGTGTGGTAATAGAGAAATTTTTGTCTTATATTTAAATTTTTATACCATTAAGAGTTTACTAGGTTCTTAGTTAAATAAATAGAACTTGTGCTATAAATAAGAATTGAATTTTGAGACAAAATTATTCTAAAATTAGTTATTATGTGATACATCCAAAAAAATTTATTGGAAAAACTCCCACATACCACATATTCATATTTAGTGGTAAAAATTGTAGCTGAATGCTTCTTCTTATTAGACCAAGAGAAAAAATATTTACAAAAAAAGTGAAAAGTTATAAAACTATTCTTTTGTTCCATTCTACAACCTCTTAAATTTTCATCCAAACAACTTTTCAGTGTAAAATATTATTTGAAACTATATAATTTTCCATGTATAAATTTTCCTTTAATATAGGGTAAGATTGATTTTACTTCCTTAAGATGAGACTCTTTTGGATTAGCTTAGATCCTCATGCACAATCACACATAGTAAAAAATGTTTGGTCAACTAACTATCAAGTAATGTAAACTATTTATAATCCCTGTAAATAACTTTTGAACTACTGGTTTCTTGGATTCATCAATGTAAATATTTTAAGAGGAAAATACCACAGTAATTATATTTGGAACTTTATAAACACCAAAACTCTAACTCCCCCCAATATGAGGACACTGATCATTTCCCAAACTAATAGTCACCCCTTGACCATAGACATGCCTCCCCAAATTCCATATTCTTCCAACTAGAAGCACAATTCTAATATGGAATATTGGGGAGACTATACTTGTATATTAGAGTGAAAAAATAACATAAATAGTAAACAAATTAGATACACCATCTAGAAAAATAAATCAATAAATATTAATATTGAAAAGTGATGATAAATAATAAAAATACACACTATAACAAAATGAACTATGAAATAAATTTCATGATAGTCATACATTATCAATAAGTTACATATTTCAAAATCTAACAAAAGGAAAAAATATTAAACTGGGAAATACCCTGATGATGTTTCTAGGTTTTATCTTGGTCCCAAACTCCCATTCTTCATACTAGAATACCAATAAAGTTTAAAGCATAGTACAATTACCCCTGTATTATCCTAAAAACTTTAATGTTCTATCAGGTACCATATGATGACCCAAGTAGGGTGTGAGTATGACTCAGTGGGATACCACCCATGAACTCTATAAGAACACCTTGTTTGAGAAATAAAGTGCATAGTGCTGCCTATAATTAATAAAATCACAATATAAATGAATAAAACTACCTTCAATCCTTCATTCACTATGTAACACAAAGGATCAACCGTAACTACTTTGGATTAATATGGATTCCTCTATATATATTATTTCCTTAGAAAAATACTTCCAAACCCAATGGAATCACCCATGGAATTCTATAGTATCATTCATCATCCTCGAACCAAAGTGGTATCACTCGTGGTGTTCTAAAGTATTAAGCATCATCACCGAACCTAAGGGGTATCGCCATAAAAATTCCAAAGTATTAGGAGTCATTTCTAAACATAAGGGGTATCACTCAAAGAGTTCCAAACATTTATCACAAACCATGAATACATGAAAATGATTAATAAATTTATTTAATTTAATACACAACAAGTCTTTAACTTAGTAAACCCTTGTGTCACCCCTTTCCTTTACCGTTTTATTTTCCCAAGTCAAACCCCAATGGAAAAACACTCATACATCTATTACTTGATTATATCTGGTCTCACAAAATATACATAGAAATTGGATTCTGTTGTACATTATAGGATTCCCCAATCACATAAAAAACCATTCACTTAAGTCACGACACCCCTATATCCACCTTTTAAAATAACGAAAATTTATCTCCCAAGTCAATTTCACCCCAAGGGTGTCTAAAGTTTTAGTCACACTCACATAGTCAAATACCAAGTCACATTACTTGGTTAATATTATCTCATGGGTGGCTTAGTTTCATTATGGTCACCATTTATATATTAGTGTCCCATAAAGAGGTTCCATTTCATGATTTAAAACTAGCCATATGTAATTTATAGTTTTAGGTTAAATTTACAATAACATTGGCATGACCGAAGAACAACTACATCAATAAATGGAAAAACACATATAGAATATCTCATAGAAAACCTACCTTATACTCATAGATGTCCATTCATATAACATCATACTTTGATTGGGTATAATCCAATAGAAATTAGAAAATCATAAGAATAACATAGTAGAATAAAATTCATATAAATAGAGTAATACAAATAGGTAAAAAAATAAACCAAGAAAAAGAAGATATGAATGGTTATCCTTAAAACTATATTTTAAATGAAATAAATGATATATGAAGTGGTTGAAAACCAATAGGTAACCGAGGATTGGAAGGGAGAAAAACCAAGGGGAGAGGGGGATTCAATGTTTAGCTATCTGAAAGGGACAACAATTTATTTTTAACAAACCCCAAACCAAAAAAGAAAAAAATATGACTTAAAAAACCCCACATGAGGGTTTCACAGTGTAAAAATCATGTTCATGTGATGAGTTTTCAAGGAAGGGTTCCTCCACTATGTCCACCAATTTTATAATGTGAGACAACTTTTTATTCCCTTAAAGGCTATAGCCTACAATTTTTCAACTACAGTCTTTCCCATTCTTCATGGACATGTTTCTATGCTACCCTTGAACTATTAAAACATAAAATCTAGGTAAATTAAATGAATTTTATAGATATTTAAATGGTTCTATACTTTAGAAAATGTCTAGGTTTTATAACCTACCCACCTTAAATTAGTCTATCCATGATATAATCTCTTAGAAAATACTAAGCCTCTATGGAAACCAACACCAACCACTTATCCCTTATAATGGACCCCCTCTCCCATATCCCCACAGATACATTATGCTACCATGAAATACAATAGAGGAACTATCCTATCATGATGATACTATTAACTATGGTTAACTATACTAATTGGATGTTCCAAGATGGAAGTATCAACCACAAGCTCAATATTCTACTAATGACCCCTCTCAGAGGGCCCTGCTTGTACCCATGAGACATGACATCAACTAACTTTTCTTTTCAAACACTGATGCTCTAAAATGGAACTTCACTATGTTTTATACATAATTCACCCATTGAATCATGAAAATAAACCAATTAAAACCTAAATAAGGTGATAAAATGGGTTCACACCCCAAATCAAGTGATAAAATATGTTCTCACCCCGAATCAAGTGACAGAATAGGTTTTCACCCTTAAACCAAGTCACAACATCACATGATCCAAATGATATTATTTATACAACATTTTCTTACTCCAGGTAGAAATCATTAATTTCCCAATCAACTAAACAGGCTCCAAGGATTCCTACTTAGGGTTCATCCTGATCAAAATTGTTTCACTAGACTCTAACCAAAACATATGTGAGAGTCACTATAGTTAAGTGGTTTTCCCAAGAACCATTGAAATTTAGGATTAATTCTCTAAAAATTTACTATAATATCTAAAACATATGCTTAGAATATCATAGTCACCAATCCTTATAAATGAACCCAACTATACACTTCTCACCAGTTATGGTTTTTCCACTACTACACCAAAACCATCTTTACTTTTTAATACCTCACCAAACCACACATCACTCAGCTGATTATTTCAACAAATTCCACCATGAATTTATACTTCTAGTTTCATTCATGAAATCCAAAACTTACGAATAATACACCTCACTGGTTAATTCCAATAGTCTAAACTAGTCTATTTCTCACCAGTGTGTTTCGTCAGAACCCATAGTGTCACTCCTATGACAAGTCATAAAACAAGGCCCCAAATCATGATTCAAGTCGTCAGGTTATTCCAAAGAATCTAATTCTTAAAAACCTAGTTACTCTACTAGTATGTTTCGCAATATTCACACCCAGAAATACCACTTGATCATTATCCCATATATAGCGGTTTTAAAAAAACAACAACACCAAATTTACCAAAATTTCATTAGCCAACACCCATAATTAGTTACCTTTCATTTTTTACATTTAGCTCAACTTCTTAAACCCAAGAGATATCACAAAATTTTAACAACCTTTGGGTTGGGTTATCCACACATCCCCTATGATGTTTACTAAAAGCTGGTCAAAATGAGCACCACATGCTCAAACAATCCATGGTGTGCTCCCCACCATATAAATTCATTATTACTAATATATGAGCATGAACCTTTTGAATATCCTCTGTTATCCAAATACTAAAATTTTTGAGCCCCACTCATGTCATTTGAGAACGTCCTCAACTTGATCCCTACTCAAGACTTTATTAATATTATGGCACCCAACATAACTACTTTCCAACATTATCAATAAACCATCACCATAATTTTAGTCTTTAAGGATCTAATAAATGTTCTTACTATATATGAGGAATACTCTTGATCCCATAGGCATCACACTGAGTGGATTGATGCCTTATAATCCCATAAGTCCCACATTTCATCATACTATAATTTACACCTTTTACAAAAGTTTATTAATCATACCTCACATGAGTTGATTGTTTATACAAAACCAAAGTCCTTATGACCCCATGATCAATTTATCATCACCTAAAATGACCTCATATCATGGACCATTCATACCCCAATGCATTCAATCCCCAAAATAATCTACACCTGGTCATACCCAGATCCAATATTGCTATGACAAGCCTAAATCCTGATTCCAAGGGTCTGTACCCTATTCCTCTTCTTGATAAAACAATATATCTCATACCTTCCCACCATAATATCACAACATACTCTAATCTCATCAAAAAACATTATCTCACTTATCATAGTAAGGAAAACCAAGGAGTCCTAGATCATACTAGAACATACCGACACCTCATAAGGCCCCATTCCAAATGGGTCTTTTGGGAGTAAATATATGTTGTGAGTGGGTGACTGAAACCCAACTCTTGTATGTAATTTTATTACTATAATAAGTCTCAATTTTGATATATACATGTGTTTTATATTTCTATGATAGTAACTTTACATATATTTGTAATATATCATTGGTTATTTCCCTAGATTACATATCATATCAAAAGGTTATAAAAACTTCCAAATATAATGACAACCATGATATACATTAGCCTTAAATATATATCCAATATTCTAGATAAATCATGATGATAGAACATAGATGATGTTTGACTATCAGGTGTTGGGGGATGATAATAATTGATACTTTATCACATGAAATTCTCACTACGTGATCTAGAGTTTATGAGATAATGAGGAATGGCTCTCCAATAGAAACAACACATGTTATAGGTTTCATTGTTTGTTTTTATCTACGAGTATGTGTATTGGTATCTTAACTTGAGATGATTATCAGTGTGTACAATTTAATTGTGTAATTTTATACCACATTGAAACCATGAAATTTATATTATGGAAAGATAGATCATGTTGGTTGTGTTATTTGAGTTATTAAATTTATTGAAAGATTAAAATAGGATTTTTTTTTATTTCAAAAGGAAGATATATCTCTATCATACTGAAAAGGATAATAGTACCTTCACTAAATCCATGTCTATGATAGAAGAAAGAAATTTCTTCTTGTACAGATAAGAATAAATAAGGATGGTTTGGATGGTGAGATAATTTGTGCATCCATATTTATAAGATAGCATATCATAAGGATATTATATTACACATTGTCTATTTTCAAGAGAGGTTATTGTTTCTATGAATGACCCTGTATCTTTAGGGTACACAATGAATTGCTCGAATATGCTCCTGGTATATGATTATGAATCAGTACCATTGAGATAATTATTTTTAGGGCCAAAAACATGAATCACATTTAGATTCTTGATCAATTATAGTGAATTGGAGTTTAGGACATCGCGGGTCCCTTGTCAGGGGTTGGGATGTGTATAATATTGGGTGGTAATAATAAATAAATAAATTCATTAATATTAGAGTTTATAATAATAAGAACTGAATTTATTTTCTTAGTGTAATCATGAGTCTTAAAGTGAACATGATAAATAATATTTTATGAATGGATATTTTATTCAAGGTTTATTAAAAATTTCTTGGAGAGAAATAACAAAAAATGGCTTGTATTTTATCACACAACACAGTTTAGATGTTACAAGTGATAAAATATTTACAATGTTTGTCACATGTAAAATACATAAAAAATATTGAATTTGGTTTAGTTTAGGGGTTTTATATATTAAAAAACATGGGTGAAATTTTAATAAATAAAACCTATATATATAAATTTTATCCAAATTTGAGTGGAATATTCATCCTCTAGAATTCTCTCTCATCTCAAGATCGCTTTGAAGTCTTAGAGAGATAAATGGCAAATTTGATCACCTTGATCTAAGTTCTCCCTTCTAGATCAAACAAATGGTGATCCTATGATCACGAAGACATCAACATGTTTTTACATTCTCCATTATTGCACAAAGTGTTCAAAGATACACCATTAAAAAGCATCTGAAGTGTGTCTATAGGATCTAGAGGGATCCAACATCTGTTCCTTCAAGAAATGATCAAAAAAAGAGAAGAACATGGTTTCATCAACCAATAAAACTTGGTAATGATTAAATTTTATTTTTCATACTTAATTACTTCCACCCGAGATCCTTGGGTTCTATATAGGCGTGGTATATTATCAGAGATAGAATTATAACATCATGAAAATGATGAAAATTTAAAATCCCTCTATTGAATTCTTTCATAGTGCACCCAATACCATCAATACATATGTCCAAAAATGTTATATTGGTACAAAATGATTATCACATGTATGCATTATACATTTTAACCCCTTATCATGACATCAACTCATGTATCATGTAATTTATCCAAATGAAAAATATGAATCCTGAAGATTCCTCAAAAACCACGCATCGATGCATCTCACATGCCATCCAAAGATAGCCACATCAACCCAGTCACCATGATTACCCCTAGAAAAATAATATTAGGTTGAACTATCCCATATAGCACGTTGGTTAAACAAAAATCAATCACTTAGTGCAAGGTAGATAAGAATCTTGTTTAAATTTTTTAATGGTTCTCAATAGCTCAAGCTTCCAACTAGGCATACCCAACAAGCATATATCTTAGTGTCACTCTGCTATATGATTTGACTTGGCCATATCAAGTCATACTCTATAGATCCTATTATCAAGATCCTAAAAACCCATATAACCATGCTAAATTAATGTACATACCATATTGTAGAAAACATCTCACTCAATGATTTCTATCTTAATAGGCCTAGGTCAGGTCACTCATGTCAGGGCCAACTATATGCTCACCAGCTACCACATGCGTCACCTAAAAACCAGAGTCATATAACCAAACTTCTACCAATCTAGATCCATCCATCTAGGATCACATAACAAACCAAGATAGAAATTTTACCAATAATACCCTTCAAAACCCAGACACAGTACACGACATCTAAGATGAGAAACTACACCCATAAAAAACAAAGCATTTACATGCCTATTATAGGGTTTTTTATCACTTCCCAGGTGTAAATATATACATAAATAATTTATCACACCTATATTATCTAATTAATACTAATTCATTATATAACACCTTTCTTTTGTTACCCTTATATATCATGAGTATTATCTAAAAACAATAGTAAAATATTATGTTCTATAATCATTATGCTCGGATCACCAAAATCCTAAGCCAAACATCAAAATTAAAAGTTAACTCAAGGGATAACAAAACCACTAAATTATTATCATACATAAATATGCATCAATAATCACATATATAATCCAAATATACACTCCAAGGTTATACTCAATCCATTTTCATACTCATAAGTGGAAAAACAACAGCAAGGAACAAAACTCGCTACCCCACTAAAGTCCTAAAACACATGGGTCTCACATACATATTTCAATCAATATTACCCTAACCACTCTCAGGTCTTGAATAAAACCTCAAGGGTCAAAAATAGTCACAAAATATCACATTTTTTCCAAGATCAAAGTTCAAACCAAAGTCACAACAGGAATAACATCCCTCTCTCTCATGCACCCTACATCATAAGGGTCTCAAAAACCCATATATATTTATCTATCCCAATTAAACCATTATTAATTTTGGGCCATAAAAAATTAGGAACCACATCAGAACACATTTATATTTAAAATAAAAGTTTCCAACATCAAAATTTTAGAAAAAAAATAATTGGAAGAACACCCCAGTTTTCTCTACATCTCATATCATAGGAATAATATACCGTAGGAACTCTCAATTACTGAAACTACCCAATCACATGGTCAAAATCATACAAAAAAGGACCAAATCATCTATATAGGATTCAAAATATCACACATTTTCATTTTTAATTAACCAAAATTTCCATAATAAGGGGTTTAGTTAAATGAAATTTCATTTTCAAGTTATAGAGGAAAAAAATTATAAGTTGTACTTAAAATTTATTTAGTTTAAATTAAATACTAATCAAGATAAATGATAACAATATAAATTCTTAAATATTCACTTTAAATATAATTTTCACAATCATGGCTTAGTTAAATGAAACATTAATCAAACGTTATTGAGAAAAATGATTATAAGTTTTAATTGAAATTTTATTTAGCCAATGTCTCATAATAATAAATGAAAAATGATAAAATAAAATGTATTTATTCATTTAACATATTAATTAAGTAAATTTTTATAATAAAATTATATAGGAAGAAACCGTATAAATGGCTGTGGACACTTTAAATAACCGACCCTTATCATAGTCAGAGTAACAACACTTGACAATAAAAAACAATGAAATGTGAATCATACATGTATGATATGATTCATGAACACAATCCCTCTTACTATACTTTCCAAGTGATATAATATAATAAATCAATAATCTCATAATCATGTTCATCACTCAAGGTAGAATATATCAATTGTAAAATGGAAATGAACAAAAAAATACCTTTTATGGAAAAGTGGACTTACCTAATATGTGGGATGGACAATCCTATAAACAAGTTCCATACCATGTTTCAATAATTTTCTATCTCCTATTTACCTGATACAAAAAATCATACCAAAGAAAGGTATATAATACCACATTGTAACATCCCTCATTTCTAGGCCACTGTTTAGTTCTTGGACTAGTGGTCACCACTTGACCTCAGGCACACATCCTTGTAATCCAAAGGGTACTGACTATAAGCTTGGGTATAAGGTGGTACAATGGGGAGAATATACCCATATATTAGAGTAAAACATTAGGGGAAAAAACAAACCAATCAGATACAACATCCAGATAAAAAAATCAGTAAATAGATATCTGGGAAAATGCCAATAAATAATAAAAACCCAATCTAAATAAAATTAAACAGCACAATACATGTCAGGAAAGTCACACATAAACAATAATTTATATACATAAAAACCCAATAGACTAAAATAAAAAACTAGGAAAACCCCTGAAAACAATCATAAGTCCTAACAAATTCCCAAATTTCAATTATTTTTTTCTTGTATCCAAATCAAGAATAAAGTATAGGGATCTTGGCCTTATTATCTCCTACAAATATGAATTCCTGCTTGAGTACACCATGGTGGACACAATAGGGCGTGACTAAGAACCAGTAAGCCCCGACTAATGACATCTTTGAGCACATCTAGTATAATAAATAAAGTGCATACTGATGTTCATAATAAATAAATACAAAATATAAATAAATAAAACTCACATTGATCCTCTGGTTCCCAAGTGACACCCGAGAACAACTATACCTACTTCATCCTAATCCAGACATCTCTATCCATAATATGTCATCAATAAAATATAGTGGACCCTAAGAAAGTCACTTAATACATTCTATGTAATTAGGCATCATATCTAAACCCATGAGGTGTAACCTATGGAATTATAATGTATCAGGAATCATCGCTGAACCTAAGGGTTATCACCCTTGGAATTATAAATTATCAAACATCATTTACAAATGAAAGGGGTATCATCTGAGGTGTTCCAAAAATTTCTCATAAAACAAGTACACAAAATCTCATAAATATATCAATTTAACTTAATACACATCAGGTTTCAACATAGGGAACACCTATGGTCACCCCTTTCATTTTTTATTTAATTTTACCATGTTAAGTCCCAATGGAAAAACAATCATACATACATTACTCCAATCATATCTGGTTTTACAAAATAAACATATAAACTTGATTATAGAGCATTTCATAGACATCCCTAGTCACATAAATGGTCATTCACTTAAGTCATGAAACCCCTAGATCCACCCTTTAAAATTACCTAACTTTATTTACAAATATATGTGCATACCATGGGTAGAAAAATTTGTAGTCATAGTCACAAAGTCACATCCCAAATCTAAGGCATCCCTAAGGTTTATTATTAATTTACCAAGTCACTTTCCTAGGTCAAGCACACCCCACTGATGGATATCGTTTTCATCTTTTCACCATTAGGCTATTAGTATCCCCTAAAGTGGTTTTATTTCATGATTTAGGGCTAATGGTATTTAATTTACAATTTAAAGTCAAACATATGGTAATATTTGTTTGAATTTCCAATTCATACATCAATAAATGGTGAAAAAATTATGGGATTTATTATAAACCACCTACCATAAACTAATAAATGTCCACTCAGCCTTTGATTTGAGCTAATTTTGTGAAAATAAAAATAGTATAAGAATACCCTAGAAGAATGAAAAACACACATAAATACTACAAGACAAATTTATGATGTAAGAAACCAAGAAAATAGTAAACTGAAGGTTACCCTTAATGATAGCTTACAAACACAACTAAAAATGACTAAATTTGTTGAAAAGCAAAGATAAATACCTCTTATAAGGGAGAAAAACCAAGGGGATATGGGGATTTATCATTTTCTTGTCTAAAAGGGATACCCCCTTCATTTTTAAAATACCAAACTAAAAAAATAAACATAAACAAGAAACATAGAAAATTTGGTTGGAGGGTTTTATGGTGTGAACAACTTGTTAACACTATGAGTTTATAGGGCTGGGGGTTCCTCCCCTATGTCTATTAGTTTCTCAACATGACAAAACTTTTGATGATGCCAAATTCTATAACCTGTTGTTTTTAAACTTTAAGATCACTAGTTCTAGTTGAACACATTTTTTAACCACCAATGAACCGTTAAACCTTCAATTATATGTAATGTACATGAATTGTAGAAAACTGTAAATGATTTTTTACTTCATAAAGTGTTAGGGTTTTATAAAAATTATTTCGTAAATATCTCATATACTTAGGATAATTTATATTATTTATTTATATTTTATAATTTATTTGGAATCCAAGAAAGTAGTTAAATACAACCATCATAATAATCTCAAATTAAATTTTCAATTTTTTTGAAAAATTATCTACAAGTGTTTTTTGGGTTGAACCAAAAGAAATATCATAGACATAGATTTTCATTATTATGATGTTGTTCAAAAAAAATTTGATAAAAAGAGTATAATTTTTCATTCCTTTGATATGTTTTTTGAATTCAATATCTAGAGCATTTTTCACACTAGACTATTGAGGTTTGTTTAAATCTGTAAGGTTATTTATTAAGTTTTTTTTGAAAAATTTATATATTTAAAACCACGAGTTTTTTAGCATAAAACACTTCATAAACATAACCATTAAGTAAGGAACTATTTACGTCCTTTTTAAGTAAAATGAATTTTAAATAAGGTATGAAGACTAATATAATATGAATAGTTTAAATTATTGCTATTATAGAAATATTTCACTATAATCTATTTCAAATTTCTTGTTATTAACCTTAACAATAAGTCTCACCTTATTCTGAACAATTATTCCATTCTCATCATGCTAATTTTGGAAGACACATTTGAATCTTATAACTGGAAGATCATTAGGATATTCAACCAAAGTACGACTATTGTTTTGTTTATATTGATTGAGATATTCTTGTATAATAATTTTATAAATTTCATCCCACAAGGAATCATTCACTATTCTAGATTCAAATTGAGATAAGAATTCAAAATTTTCACATTCATTTAATAATGAATATCTAATTTAACGGGTTTGTTGACATCCATAATGTTATTATTAGTGATTTTATTCCATAAGATCATCTTGTTTCTAGGTAAAAGATAAGGTTTTTCTTAATCTACTAAATGAATATATTCTACTATACTAGCTTTTGGAATGATAACTTCCAATGATTATTTTTAAACATTGGAAATAAAAATAAAGTAGGGTTCAAAAACACAATTTGTGTCATTATCATAATCCAAACATTTTATCTTCACATAAGGAATAACCCCATTAAACATAACACGTACTATTTATTCAATGGTTTGTGTCTATCTATCGAAAACACAATAAGACTTAATTGTGTGAGAATTACCTAGAAAAATAACTTCATCATATTTTATATCAAATTTATGAATATTATATTTAGTATTCAAAATGAACAATTTATATCTAGAAACTCTGAGGTAAATTTTATTTGGCTTCCTATCCTTGTAAAATTCAGAAGGAATTTTATTTAAACTCAGGTGAAGTAAAATTAACTTTATAGTATAACATGTATCACTAATGGATTCATCCAAAAAAATTTAGTACAAAAATATTCACACTACTTAGTTTAAGAAATTTCTAAGAGCATTATATTACTCTCAACGATAATGTTCTATTGTGGAGTTTTAGGTTCCAAAAAGTTTCACATAATTCCTTTTTCACTACAAAATGTTTCCAAAATAGATTTTTCAAACTCACCACTAAAATAATTCTAGATAGTGATAATAGGTATATTTTTCAGTTTTTTATAAAAATCTCAAAATATTTTAAAAATAAGAGTGCTTCCAATTTAAGAGTGATAAAATAAACCCAAGTATACCTAATGTAATCATCAAAAAAGACATATAAATAGTGTTTTCCTCTAATAATTATAGTTTGTAGGACAAAAAGGTATATGTTTACTAATTTTGTGGTTCAAAAGTGGATACTTATCTAGAGAGTTGAAAGATTAATTTATATTTATAACCATATTATCTAGGGTCATAGATTCTAGAAGAATTATTTTAGATTTTGAAATATCCTTCATAAGTTATATTCTATAATGTTTAGTGATGTTCTGAACATTACAGTGTCCAAACCTCCTACAACAAAGAAAATAACTGTCCTTAGCCAAACTGAGATAAGAAAAGTTATAGAAAGTATGGTATTCTAGGTATATAGTGTAAATATTATCATTCCCATCAAAAATAAGATGTGAAATACTTCTGAAATTATGATGGTACGTATTTCATTCCCAAATTTCATAGTCTATCCCTCATCACATTATTTAATTATTCTAATAAGGTCACACTTATATAATAAAATGTATAGAATATTTGATATTAAAGTCTCACTAAGAAATGAAACATCCCAAATACAAATAATCTTTCCCAACCCGATATCTCCAAAAGTAATATAAAAACACTTCACTTTTTGTATGTTTTTAAAGATGGATTTAATTCTAGTAATGAAATAAGAACAAATTCTATCCATGTACCAAGTATTATTGCTATTAGTACTCAGTTTCTTCTCCTAAAATAAAGAAGGATAAAGATTTTTGTACCCATAATTTTTTTGTTCTTGGAATGTTAGCGAACAATATAATCAAAACCCACATATTTACAACCATAAAATGTTGAACAAAAACTAATTATTTATAAATAAAATCCCACTAAGTTTCGAATGACTAAGTCTAATTCAAGGAAAAATGAATCATCTAGTGATATCCTCTTTCATATTTAGTAAAAAATGGTGGAATCTCTGGAATGAAATATTTATACTAGAAATGTGAATTTGTTGTAGTAAAACCAATTCCAAATAATGTTTTATAAATTTTCGATTTTTTAAGAAGCTTATCAAAATTATCCCTTTTTGAATTAAAATTATAATGGATATTTTCAATAATTAAAACGTTTGAATTTAGATTAATAAATAATTTATGACCATCATGAGTTAAAGAAGAAAAGTATTTAACATTTATCTTAGAATTATGTTTACAAAATCCATCACTAGACTTATAAATGTCTTCTTTAACCAAATTATATTTTTTCTTCAACTATTTATATCTTTTCTCTAGGATAATGAAATATTTATCCATATATTAAAAAGAATCATTATCATCTGTATTATCCAAATTAAAAGATTACAAAGAGTTTATAAATAATACTATTAAAGAGAAGGGGTATACCTTTACCATAAAGCACAATTCATTCTGTATATATTTAATGTAAAAACCAGTTATTTTCCTACTATCAAAACATTCTAAAATACTACTACTATCGAATGATGGATCATCACATGAAATCTACATGTCCATAATTTCCCTTAATTTCCCTTTTTTCAAATAATTTTTTGACTCTTTATCCCTCCTCTTTAATTTTTGAAAATTAGATATAATGTGTCCATGTTTTGTTCATTCACAATATAACATTTTAAGTGTCTTCCCTTCATCAATTATTTTATATATATATTTAATATTATTTCAATGATAAATTTTAAGGTTACTATTTCCAATAATTATATTCATTCATCACACAAGTTGAGTAAACTCACCTTCACTAAGTTCTGAATTATGTATATCCAAATGATGTTTTTTATGTTTTCTTCACTTTAGTAGATTTTATAGAACAAGATATCGAAGTTATTTATTGAAAATTTATAATAAACACACCTAAGTTCTTTCGATTCTCCTTCTTTGTGTCTCTCTTAAATCAATTTTAAAATTTCATTGTGGTTTCAATAAGGTCATCCATGATTATATTTTTAACATGTTTAGTACGTCATATAGATTTTCTTTCCAAGATACCACTTTTTTGTAATTATGTTTATGATCTTATAAATGAGTTTTTAATCTTTTATATCTCACTTTTTGAGTGATTGCAATCCATTCATGATAGTCATAAATCATTGGTTCATTTGATCTACTGGTGATTCTAGAAGAAAATAAAAGCTTGATAGTTATTACATAACCCCAACCTTCTAGTCTCCATGAATTTAGATGTTCTAAAATGTGTAATATATAATTTTCTCAAAAAAATTTTATCCTTTTTTAGAAGAATAAATCTAGATATAAATGTTCCTTCTCATAAAACAAATTAAAGAGTTCCAGGCCTTATAGTTCACATGATATTCCTAGTTCTCCTCATAAGTAAAATAATAAATTTATTCTCCTGAATATTATAATTTTTAGTCAGCATCATATAATGATATTTACTAGTATTAATCACAAATTTATTCATCCGATCACTATAATATTCATAATATACTATATAAAATTTAGAATATAAATCAGATTCAAATTTTCCAATGTTTCAATCGGAAAATCAATAATAGAAAAAATCATTCATCTACTAAAAAATTAGTGTATGTAATCATAGAGAAATTATTTGGTAACTAGTGTTTTACTAGATTGGAAGATTCAAATGGTGATGAATTTAAGTCAAAATCAAACATAAAATTTTTCCACTCAAGAAAGTAAAATGTTTCGAAGTTATAGAATAAAAAAAGATTAGAGTAAAAAAAGTAAAATATATAATTCAAGGAAAATTAAAACTCTTAAAATTTAAAAGATTTACTAATGTATATGTAACACCCCAAGATTTCAAAATATGTTATCTCTTCAAATAAATTCAATAACTTGCGTTACACGCAACACCGAGTTCAAGCGCACCACGACTTAACAAACTAGCCATTCAAAAAGAGGTTATGAATAATATTAACTAAATTTTAAATTTTATATAATAAATATAATTTTAAAATCCATATTATGTGTTTCTTAGACATAATATAATAAAAAATTCATTTTTTTAGAAAAAAGAAGTATTTTTCAAAAAATGCAATTTTACCGCCTTTTAATGGAGAATTTTTTTTAAAACCAATATTTCACACTTTTATATATACAATTTAATTTAATTATATTATTATTTAGAATCAGGACATAAAATATTAGTTTGGATAAATTTTTGGTAATTTTCTGATAACTTTCACATTATGATGAATTGCAAAAAATGCTAAATTTTAATTAAAAACAAATTTTTTAATCAAAATATTTTATAGTGTTAAATTATAAATTTGATTGGTTTTAAAGTATCACTAGATTATATTTTTATCATTTAATATAATTTAGTCCATTTTATGTAATTTCACATTTAAACTGGACATAAAGAAGTGTCAATCTTTTGATTGTTATTATTTCTTAAAAACAGGCTTTCTGTTTTGACAACGGGGACTAATTTTAAATTAATTTCTGCTACTTCTATGTTATGAATTTGGAAAAATGGATTCAATATTTGGAATTAGAAGGTAAAAATTTTGTAAATAGGTAACTTTTATTTGTAGACATTATGAATATTATTTATGTAAATATTTTATTTACCATGGTTAAAGGGAAAATCTGGTAAATAAGGGTAAAAAAATATTATTATAATAATATTAAATTACCCTAACATGTTCCATATTCCTATTGTTTGATACATGTCCGACCATGGGAGTCCTTATGTCTATTTGGGGACCCCATAGAGCCACTTGAGAGTGATAATGACACTTTGTATTAATTAATTTAAAGTAAAGAAAAAAATGACAAAAACATATATCTTTTAGTAAAAGAAAATTACGTGGGGTTATATAAGTTATATTTTTGACTATGAATATTAATTATAAATATAAAAATATTTCCTACATCACTGTATTTTTTTATAATTTTTAGACATCAAATAAATAAATTTATTTATGACACAATAATGATGCAGTGTTTACCTCATTAATGAATGATTTAAATAAATGAGATTATAAAAACTAAAATAATATAAAAAACCCATAAAATTCTTATTTTATGATTTTATTTCTAAAATAAGTCATCTTATATTCTACTTTAATGAGTTTTGGACCTTTATAAACTGAAAATAATTTTATATGAAATAATATTTTCAAACATTCTTAAAGAGCCCCTCCCCCCTTATAAAAATCCATCAACTCTAACCCATTTCTCACACCTCTCAAGCCCCTTGGATAATTCAAACTCTACCCAATTAATCTCCCTATATCCCTCTATTCCTCTTAGAATCCTTACCGTATCCATAAGGTACTTCAAGGAATCCTTTTGGTTCAAACCAATGGGAGTTACCCGATTTAAAGGTAACATCTCCTCTTAAGATCTTTTATTTTATTTTACTTCTCAAACTCCCTAAACTATATTTATTATTTATTTTATAAAAAAACTAGTATCCTCAATATACTAGTATTTTTATGAGAGGTATTTGAACTAAAATTACACACACCTTCATCTAATGGGTATAGAACACAATGTTTCTGTGGACGACGAACTACTTCCTCAAGAAACGATGATTGTTCAATATCCTACTACCACCTCTTATAGTGTCTATTATGATGGAATTGTAATTATATATGATTTTTTTTATATATAATATTTTTTAATTCTTATTTATTTCATACCTTTATTCTTTTCATGTTGTATATATATGATAATTTCATTTGAGGAAGTGCGGACTACCCCCCCTCAAAGTGATATGACTCATTCATACCACACATGGAACGTATAAAGGATGGTGTTAATGAAATTATGTCACATATATAAAATATTATATTATAATGGAATAATAATATACCTATGTATCATTTGGTCTTCTTTCCTTTTAAAATAAATAAATGAAATGGAAGTAGCATTCGTGCGTACGTACGGATTACCATCTCCACAAACGTGATGAGATTCATCCCCCATCATAAACATTAAGGAATAATTTTATTTTAATTTTAAAAAATAATATTTAAGAACATTATATCACTATTTATATGAATCAAATATACCCTATCCATAAAAAACATGACTTACGTAACAAAACATATAAAGGAAAACAAATCATTTAAGACCTGAAACAATGATAGTACTAAAATATTATTAATAGAGAAATACTAGAAGATCATAAATGATATCATATTTATATATGTGGTTCTTTTTTAATTTAATAAAAATGATTTGACTATTATACAAGAGTTTAATGTACCCTTGACAATGGAAAAGTACAAGGTAAGGGTTAATTTCACAATCTCTTTATTATCTGAGCGTGTTTTTATGTAAGTATCTAGTGGGATCTCTTTATCATCCACATCTGTGTTTCTTAAAAATGTATTTGAAATCATTTATAATATTTACTAGACTATGGGTTAAAGTCATTTATACCCTTGATTTAATTTTTATAAAATGGATTGGAAGGAATCTTTCTGTCGTTCTCCAAAAAATGTACTTTATGGCCTTTTCAAAAAATTAAGGTAAGAATGTTTTTTTAACTTATACGGAGGGTGAGGCGATTCTCCACCGTTATAACACCTTTGAAGTTTACCTTAAAAGATTATAAAAATATTTTCAAAGGAAATGTTTTCTTTTATAATTATATGAATTTTAACTGATTTTAAAATGGAAAGATATATTTCTCTCAAATAGTTTTGATTTCATCTATTTCAACATCTTTTAATAGATTTTATACTTGTTTGAAGTTGATTTATTATGATACAAATATTCCATATTGTATTTAAGGTTTTGTGATATATTTGATTTTGGATGTGTTATTTTTATACCATTTATGGTTTATGGTTAATGTATTAACATTTCATATGGTAGTTGTAATACAAATGTTTATGTTATGTTTCATCCTTTTCATATGAGAAATGCATTGGACTTAGCAAGTGATGGGTGGAGCCCATTATAGCTCCTTGATGCATCGGTAGGTCTCATGAGACAAACTAGTATCTTGGCACAAGGCCTTGAAAAAATCTTATTTGTAGTCTTGGAATGAGGCCTTGACTATGTCGTTATGATGTCCGACATTATGCATTCCATCATTATGAAATTAGCTGTTGATATTACATGTGATTATTCGTCTAGTAGAATATTAATGTTAATATGTAAATTGAATTATTTTATTTTTATTTACCATATTATGTTGAAGTTTAAGTTTAAAAGATTTTTGTTTTAGTTTTACACATTTCCTTAAATATTTATGCTTATTTATAAAGTTTATACTATATTGTTATCCTTACTGAGCATCTCAACTCACCCCATTCTATGTTTTATTTTTCCGAGGACATGAAGAAGTATTTTTTGGTTGAATTGTAGGGATAGGATAAGGGATATAAGTTTGTTCAAATTGGACAAAATTTGTTGTTTTTTTATCTCATGATGTAATGTAAAACTTATGTTTGTATCTAGTACTTATAAGGATACTAAACTAATTGGTCTTTCAGGACATGATTCCTTGTATCATGCTGATTTTATGTAACAATCACCGAATCTGGGTAACTAGGGTCAGGGCATTACAGTTGGTATTATAGGAGGTTTAGTACAATCCTTGGAAACTATATTTAGATAAACTCTGATTAGAGCACATTACCCTAAGATAGACATTGAGGATTAGTATAGAAGAAATTCCTAGAATTTTTGTAATGTAGATATTTTGTGAGTTTTCCAAGCCATACATCCATGTTTGGATACGAACAGGTAGAGGCAGCTCTAGAACAGATGTACCTAGAAGTGAGAACTCCAATAAGGAGGTTCTGGCTTGACTCGGGGTATCCTGGTACATGAAAACGGGCCTTACTGCACTCTTGGTTGTGACACTCTTAGGGGATATGCTTATTATAATTCACATTTTCTTTACCAACCATTATAAAAGATTTATGATTATATACTTCTCAAAGAAAACATTTTTATGATTATGGATTATATCCAAAAATTGTTCAATTTATGTTTAGTGTTTTACAAATTTGGAATTATGTATTGCGATTCATAAACTAATCTGGTGTATTCCATTGTTTAGAAATGTTCCCTGGTAGAATTAATGAGAACTCTAGTAATACGTATGATCCAAAGAGTAAGAAGTATAATATCTTTCTTTGTATTAATCAAGCATTTATAAGTGAAATAGTTTCCCATGTATTCTCATCATATGAAGAAATAGTATCATGTGTTAATAATATAGGTAAATAATTATCTATTCCCTATGGCTTTGAAGGGACGAAAGAGAATAAAAGGATGGTAGAGAGAAAAATGGATAATGGGAAGAGGGAAGAGAAGGATTTTCTCATATGTGATAACTGTGGAAAGAATCACCTCGGTAAATGATTGAAGGGAATTAGAGTTTGTTATAAGTGTGGAGAGAAAAGGACACCAAGTACGTGATTGAAAGGGTAAAAAAGGTTTCAAATGTATAATGCTTTATCTGCAAGGAGTTGGAACACTACGTGAATCAATGTCCAAATCATCAGAGTATGCCCCAAATGATGCTATTGGATAACAATCAAGTTATGATACTACCACATATGAAGAAGAATGAATAGTTTTCTTATGTTGTTATTAAATAATTATTTAATTTGTGTGTTGTATCAACGATTTACTTTTTATAAGAATTATGGAGTATATAAGGATTCTACTATATTACAATTTCATTAAGTATTTGAAATTTTGTGGTACTATGAAAAGTGACTCAATAGCAAGTTAGTTGTTTTTTAAAAATACATGGATTAAGGAAAGATAAACTTTAATATGGTCCTGACATTGAGCTATTGATTTTGGAATAAGAGATGATTGATTTTTATAAATTCTATTGAATATTATTGACATCCTTGGAACAGATTAATGTTTTGTTTATTCCATCATTGTTGGAGTATTCAAAATTTTGGGATTTACAGAGTATATCTAGTATTCTATAAGGAACAAGGGAGCATTAATGTATTTAATAAGTATTTATGGTAATTCATGGTGTTACAATGTTTTAAGAGAATACATGATGAAGGTATTTACATGTTATTATGTGGAAAAAAAATCTTCATTGTGTTTACCTTCCTTATAAATGTTGGGATATGAGTTTGGACATAAGTATTTTGGATAAGTATAAAGGTTGGAATGGATTAAGTTTGACATTGGATACTATTGTTAAGGTTAAAGTATTTCTTGAAATTATTTTTGGATTATTATAAAAAGGAAAACCTAGAGGTCGGGTGACAACCTATCGCATCTGGAAAGACAGTGAGACTTGAACCCGCAACTGAAGGGAGACAAGGGTAATCACCTACTATCACGACCTGTCCCCCAGGGTCCGTGCCGTGACTACCCCAATCCCACCTTCCATAGTCCAGGGGCTATAGACTAGCAAAGAAAGGCATATTCCACAAAACTGGGAAGGCATTTCCTTTATAACCTATAAACTCACGTAACTAAGCACACAACAAGATACAAATACAAGAAAATTGTACAACCAAAAGATTGTTGAATGTGAAAGGGGATGGAATACAAGACCAACAATAAATGTACATGTAAAACTTAAATACAATACCACTGATAAAGGTAAAGACAACTATTGGATAGTCCTTCGAGGATCCTACCTGAAAGGTAGGTACAAATCACCTCCTCAGCACTCCACATCCACCCGTCTCCTATGCGAACTGACACGCCGTATGGTCCACCTCTGAGCACCATCCAGTCCTGGTACCCTCATCTTCAGTCAGTGTTGTCCATCATCCGCATTCAACACAGCAAGGTGTGGGCATATCCCATGTAGGGGTGAGTATAACGATACTCAGTAGGGACTCTGGGACCCTCAAGGTCTCACAAAATCCGCCAAGGATAAACCAAAAAGTATGAAATCAACAGATTAACCTACGTAGGTATATGCCCATACATATACTTGATTTTTCAAGTAATCCACCTCAATAATGAGGAAAACATAGAGGTATTGAATGATCTCACACCACATATATCTTTAGGTATGGTAGTAGAGATTATTAGTTATAAATACTAATTCATCTTATTCCGTTAAGAGGCTCTGCTGCTGACCTGCACAGAATTACTAAGAGCTGACCCGCACAAGATCGATTGGAGGTGACCCCCATAGGATCACTAGGAGCTGTCCCACATAGGAACACTAGGTGCAGAACCACATAGGATCGCTAGGAGCTAACCCACACAGGATCGCTAGGAGATGACCCACACAGGATCGCTAGGAGCTGACCCACATAGGATCCCTATGAGCTGACCCACATTGGATCTCTAGGAGCTGACCCACACAGGATCTCTAGGAGCTGACCCACACAGGATCTCTAGGACCTTACCCACACAGGATCTCTCTAGTAGCTAACCCACACAAGATTGCTAGGACCTGACCCGCACGGGATCACTAGGAGCACTCTTCTTGTCACAGCCAGCTATTGGGTTTCTGCACTAGGCTTACTCATCTCCAGGAGAGTCTGTTCCCCAAGCCACTGGTCAATTATTCAACTACTACGATGTCCCATGAAGAAGTATCACAAAGGATTTCCATGTCATAGGGGTCTCAATGCAACAGATGGTGCATCAATCAGATGCTCGATCTGTGAGTTATTAGCCGTTTAGTCCCGGGGGCCCGGTTGGATTCGTGCTCGATCCAACCTGACAATACCCTATCATAATCCAAAACTCTAGTGTGGTATAATAAAAGAGACCATCTCGCTCCGAGGTTTCCAGCACCACTGACGGTTCGTCAAACGAACTTACAGTGCCAAAGTTATGACCAAAATAGCGTAAAATGGGTCGAAGTGGGTCCAGGTCCGGTCCGACTCGGCCCGACCCACTGGGTCCAGCCTGGCCTGCAATGCTGCCTAGACTGGCTCGCACTAGGTGGTCTGGTAGGCCGCGAGGGATGCGAGGGGCCGCGGGGGGTCGTGGGGCGGCTCGGCGGCGGGGCATCTCGGCCGTGGGATGGCTCAGCTGGGGAGGGTTCCACGAGGGCGGCTCGGCCATGGGGGGAGCTGCGAGGCCGTGGGGCGGCTTGGTCGGGGGCAGCGGCTCAGCCGTGGGGTAGAGGCTCGACCACGGATGGCGGCCCGACCACGGATGGCGGCCCGACCACGGGACGACAACTCCACCGCGTGGGTTCAGCCACAGAGCGAGTGCCCGGCCGCGGGGCGACGACTCGGCCATGGGGGTTCGTCCACGGAGCGGTGAACCGACAGCGGGGCGGCTGCTCGGCTATGGGGGTTCTGCCCTGGATGGCGCGGAAGTCGTGAACAATGGTGCTGCGGGGCTCGGAGGCCACAGGGCGATGGTGGCCGTGGGGCGGCGCCTTTGCGCCGTCGCCTTCGTCGCGGCCGACGGAGGTTCCGGCCGCCATTCTCGTGCCTCATCGGTGCCAAAAACCCTCTCCAGTTGTTTTCTTCCTTCATCGCAAATAACACCACATATCATCACTAGAATTGCGAAGAGGACAGACCATGTTTGTTTGGCCCATACTCTCCGCATTAGAGTGGTAGTAAGTGACTCAATGTAATCATGAATCAAGAAAGAGTATGGAATATATTTAAAAACATCAATCCCCACAACCCTCATCAATATCTATTCCAAATCCTGCAAAATAATTACAATGGGAGTACATGGAAAGTGATAATCATGTATAAATAAACCCCTATATTGGATTGTTCATGGAAGTTTGCGTGATAAGGAAGTACGAATGAAGATTCATCGTAAATGAAGACGTCCCACTTTGGAGGAAGTTGAAGATATCTTCGTTCATCGCACCCACCACATGCCTCTAATCCCAGGCTCGTTCGTTGGTTCATCGTAGTCGAAGACATTCTTTGTCGGCGAGATAATTCTTCATTGGAGGATAGGATTCCCTATGATTCTCCAAAGATTCTCTCCTTATCCTTTGCCCGCCAAAAGAAAGAGGTGCCAATATAATTTAACTTAAGAAGAAAATATGTTGGCACACACACACAAATGTTGGAAAAATTAAAGTATGGAATTTTCACAATTAATGTGGAAGAAGATCAAGAGGCTCCTCCATATTAATGACGGATTTGAGAGGTTTCTCCCTCATTAAGAGGGGATTTTAGGAGGTTTAAGCCTCGGGTTGTCCCCACCACCATAACCTCTCATGGGAGGTTAGGATCGGGTGGTCCCCACCAACATAACCTCTCATGGGAGGTTAATTCAGGTGGTCCCCACCTGTGAAACATCCACATGGGAGTTTCAAAACAAAATAAAATAAAATGTTACAAACTTTATCTTATTTTATTCCTTTCACAAAAAACCCAAAAATTAACATTCACCCTCAACCAACTGCCATTGAGTTAAAAGTCTTCTTAAGCGAAAACCAACACTGCAAGTTCAACGGTGCCGTCAGATTTAAATTCCAAACACAGGTTTAAATGTTATAAAAACCCACTCACATGTTTACCGAACTTACCCAAAAAAAGTTCAGAAATTCATTTTGGGAACTCCGTGCCTTGGAATCACGCACCGTAAATTTTTTGCGGTCTTGTAAAATTTCCATTTAATTAAAAAAAATTCAAGGGAAAAAAATCTTGGTCTTTACATTCTCCCCACCTCAGGGATTTACGTCCCCATAAGGCACAACTCAATACTTGGAAAAAAAGTGGGGGTACTGAGCTCACATCTGAGGCTCCCGCTCCCATGTGCTCTCCTGGAGGTTCCCGTGCTACCAGAAAACGCCCACCATAGGTATTGACCATCCACGAAGGACCTACTTCTATCGATCTTCAATCTCTACTAAAACCTCCGTAAAAGTCTCCCCATCATCGATGTCCTGCTCTCCATGGTCGATATTGTGAGAAGGGTCGTGTAGGTATCTCCTCACCTAGGATACACAGAAGAAGTCATGCACCCAGTGGAACTATGGAGGAAGAGCTAAGCAATAAGCCACCTCACCAACTCTGATGAGGACCTGAAAAGGTCCGATGAACCTCTGAGATAACTTGTCACCTCGGCCAAATATCCAAAAACCTCATCAAGGTGAGACCCGTAGAAAGACATGGTCGCCATCCTCGAACTAGAGAGGTCTCCCTATCTTGTCGGTATAATACTTCTGCCTGCTCTGTGCAGTCTTCATCTGCTCTTGGATGATCTGCACCTTCTCTGTGGCAGCTCGTACCATCTTTGGTCCCACTAGTGTTGACTCCCCTGGGTCTGTCCAGCACAAAGGTGATCTGCAAGGTCGCCCGTACAATGCCTCGAAAGGTTCCATCCCAATGGTGGAGTGATAGTTGTTGTTGAATGCAAACTACACCAAAGGAAATTGATCCTCCCAGATGCGGCTGAAGTCAAGGACACAAGCACGCAATATGTCCTCGAGGGTCTGAATGGTCCACTCAGTCTGGCCATCTGTTTGAGGATGGAAGGCATTGCTTAAACGAAGCTATGTCCTTAAAGCCTCCTACAACCCATTCCATATCCGGGAAGTAAAACATGCAACACGATCAGAGACAATCGGCGAGGGTACTCCATGTAGCAGTAAAATCTCTTACACATGGAGGCGTCCCAAGGTCTTTACTGAACCCTGCTCTCTTATCGGTAGGAAGTGGGACAACTTGGTGAGTCGGTCGATGATCACCCAAATCAAGTCATATCCCCTGGATGTACGTGGAAGTCCTATCAGGATGTCCATAGATATCCCATACCACTTTCACTATGGGACCTCTAAAGGATTAACCAAGCCTGCTTGTACCTGATACTCCGCCTTCACATGCTGACAAGTGAGTCACCAAGAGACAAACTCTGCAACTGATTTCATAATTCCCAGCCAATAGTGTTGTCATCAGAGATCCTGGTACATCTTTGCCACTCCTGGATGCACCGATAGAGGGGATGCGTGGAACTCCCTCAACACTTCCTCTTGAAGTGACACTGGTACCATGGTACATCCTCTGAATAGGATGACGTGCTCCCCATGATCAGAAAATATATCAGGTGCCTGTCCTATGGATATCTGAGCACGTCGCGTCTTGCAGTCAGTGTCCCCATGCTGTGCCTCCCTGAATCGCTGGAGAATTGGGGGAGTGACTGTAAGAGACTGAAGAAAACCTGCTCCATCTTTATCCACAAAGGATATCTTCAAATCAGCCAGCTACTCTGTCACCTCGCCAAGTAGCAGTATAACATTCCTCCTACTAAGTGCATCTTCTACAACGTTCCCCTTCCTAGGAGTATAGACTATCTCGAAGTCATAGTTCTGGAAGAACTCAAGCCAATTCCACTATCTCCGGTTCTGGTCCTTTTGAGAGAAGATATACCTGAGACTCTTGTGATCATATTACACTGTAAAACGCTCACCAATAAAGTAATGTCGCCACATCTTCAAGGCGTATACCACTTCTGCTAACTCCGGGTCATGGTTAGCGTAGTTCTTCTCATGCTGTCTCAGCTGTCCAGAACCATATGCGCTAACTACTCACTCCGACATCAGGACACATCCGAGTCTAATCCTTGATGCATCAAAATAGACTACGTACCCTACGCCCTCCTCCGGTAGCCTCAAGATGGGTGCAATAGTCAGCCTCTACCTCTGCTCCTGAAAACTCTACTGGCATCTCTCCGACAACATGAATGGTTTCCCTTTCTTTGTCAACGCTGAAAGAGGTTCTGCAACTCTGGAAAACTCTAGTACAAACCTTCGATAGAAACCAACCAATCCTAGGAAACTCCGTACCTCTGTCACACTTCTGGGGGGGCTCCCAAGCAAGTACTGCCTCAATCTTCGCTGAATCCACTGTAACTCTAGCCTCTGATATGACATGTCCTAGAAAGTGAAACTCTCGGATCTAGAACTATAACTTTGAGAGCTTACCATAAAGCTATTTCTCTCGGAGTGTGTCCAGTACTACCTGAAAATGGTAGGCATGCTCCTCATAAGTAGTCGAGTAGATCGGTATTTCGTCGATGAAGACTAATACAAAGCGATGAAGGTATGGCTGAAAGATCCTGTTCATGAGTCTCATGAACACTACTGGAGCATTGGTTATGCCGAATTTCTTAACCAAGAACGTGTAATGGCGGTACTGACATCTAAAGGCTGTCTTCTGCACATCCTCATCTTGTACTCTGAGCTGGTGATAGCCTGATCTGAGATATATCTTTGAGAACTACTGTGCTCCTTTCAACCAATGAAAGAGGTCATCAATCCTCCAGAGTGGGTACTTGTTCTTCACGGTTACCTGATTCAGGTGCCAATAGTCGAAACAAAGTATCGATCTCCCATATTCTTTCTTGGCGAATATAATAGAGACTGCCTAAGGAGAAACAATGGGCTGAATAAATCCCTTCCCCTGTAAGTCCTCTAGCTGTACCTGCAGCTCATGAATCTTCGTGGGAGCCATCTGATACGCTGGTGTAGATATCGGTGCCATCCCAGGGTGCAAGTCAATGTAAAAGTCCACCTCTCTATGAGGTGGTAGACCCAGGACATCATCAGGGAAGACGTATACATACTGGTCCACCACTATAGGATAACTCAGACTCACCACATCAACTACTCTGAGGGTAAGGATAGCCAACCAATGAGTGATCGGCTGAACTCTCCTCCAGGTAAGTCCATCCTGTGTTGCAAAGTCTCCCTTCTCATCGGTGAAGGTAAAACTAGTCCCATCCATGTGGAAACACAACACTTTGCACCTAATACAGTCAATATGAGCATTGATTCTAGATAACCATTGAATACCTAAGATGATTTCATAAGGCCTCAGTGATGCTACTAGGAGATCCCAACCAAAGCTCACACCTCCTGGAGTAAGCTCACACTACCGGCACCTGTGATTTATTGTCGAATATGCTCCCATAGAATACTCTAGACGTAAGGATCGAGCCAATGGCTCCGTCGGAATATCCAAGCTCCAAGTGAGGGAAGTGGAAATAAAAGAAAGACTGACACCTATGTCTATAAGTACTAAAGCTAAGGTGGAGTAGACACATATCGTAACTCGTATCATATCTAGTGCACCATGATTGTAGGCCTGAACTACCTGGACTTGGGCACGACCATGTCCACATGCTTCCAGTGGATAGGGTGGACCTCCTGGTGGTGGTGGTGGTAACATCTGGAAACATCACACACTGCCAGCTGCACGACCAGCTCCTCCGCCACGTCCGCCTTCTCCCTGCGGACCTCCTCTGTCAAACCTCTGTCTCTTCCTGGGCATTCCCCTGACCGTCTTCTGATCATCCATATGGAGGGTCAGATATCACGAGCCATGTGACCCTACTAGTTGCATGTGTAACACTGCCCGCTCCTAGTATGACTAGCTCTTCCTTAGGTGCCCCACACGACCGATCCTAAATCATACGGTCATCCACATGTGGGTATGGTCCTCTTGAACCTCTGCAACATCTATCTGCTTCTAGCTACAAAATACTTCTCTTTGCGATGACTGGTGGTGGGTCTCACTGCTTGTGATTGCTCAGCAAGGAAACTCTCCACTAAGAGGGCTCTCTCTAACACCCCCGCCTGCGTCGGGATGCTGAATAAGATCATCGAAGCCCTGATCTCCCCCTAAGTCCCTTCTCAAAGGGTCAGGCCCTGAGGAAAGTGTCCTGCACCATATCAGTGGAGTAGTGTGAGAGTTCAGTAAAACTCACTGAGTATTGAGATACAGTCATGATGCCCTTCTATAGATGAATAATCTCTTGTATACACACTGCGCAAAGAGTATTTGGGACAAACTCTGCCCAAAACAGTCTCTCAAAGTCTGAAAAGAGAAGTGTCACATCATTGTGAACCTGGAGAATCAAGCTCCACTATCTGTCTGTTGCTTCCTGTAGAAGGATGATGGAAAGGATCACCATGAGATCAACATGTGTCCCTATCAGTCAAAAAACTCTCACTACAGCTTCCAGCCAATCCTCAGCCGCCTATGGGTCCCTCTCTCCCCTAATCCTGGGTGGCCTCTAGTGTTGGAACTCATGAAATGCACTTAAGCGTCATGAACCCTCCAATATTGGGGCCGGTAGCATCAGTGGACCAATGGGGAATGGTACCACTGGTGCCTCTACTAGAAAAGGTCCCTGCACTGAGGCCTCATCGCTCGGTGGGATATCAGTGCGTACAACTCTCGAAACCCTAGAAGGATGTCTGCATGGCAGTATCATGAAAGGAAACAGGTGTGCCATGGTTAAGAGTTATACCTGGTGAGCTGACTCAAAAGATCACAAAGAAAACTCTTCAAAACACACACACAATCAGTGTTTTTGTACACTGCGTTAAAAATCAGAAGTCAGGTTCCTGGTATATGGATACGTCGGCCATCGTAGCAACACTGGATTCCCTAAACTTATAACCACACTTACTACACTTAACACTATTTTTGTTAAAAATAAAGATCATAGTCCTATGTTTTACGATAGAACTGATTCCTTTGATACCAATTTGTCACAACCCGTCCCCCGGGGCCCGTGCCATGACTGCCCCAAGCCTGCCTTCCATAGGCCAGGGGATCGCGATCAGAAACGAAAGGCGTATTCCCTAAAACATGGATGGAATTTCATTTATATCCTATATACTCTCGTAACCAAGCACACAACAAGATACAAACACAAGAAAACTGTATGACCAAAATAGTGTTGAAAGTAAGAGGGGCCACAATACAAGCCCAATAGTAATGGTACGAGTATAACTGAAATAAAATACAACTAAAGAAAGAGAAATACAGCTACTGGATCATCCTCCGAGGTTCCAACATGAAGGGTAGGTATAGATCGCCTCATTAGCACTCCATTTCCACCCGTTTCCTCTGCGAACCGACATGTCGTACGGTCCACCTCCGAGCACCGTCATGTCCTGGTACTCTCATCCTTAGTCAGCACTATCCGTCATGGTGCGGTCATAGACCATGTAGGGGTGAGTATAAAATTACTCGGTAGGGACCCCGAGACCCTCAAGTTCACACAAAATCCACCAAGTATATACCACAAAGTATGAAATCAACATATAACCCTACTTAGGTATATTCCCTTACATATACCTGTGTTATCAAGAAATCCATCTCAATCATGAGGAAAACATAGATGCACTGACTCAACTGACACCAGGTATATCTTTAGGTATGGTAGTATATATTATTAGTTATAAATAATAATTCATCTTATTCTGTTAAGAGGCGCTGCTGCTGACCTGCACAGAATCACTAGGAGCTGACCCGGACATGATCTCTTGGAGATGACCCACATAGGATCGCTAGCAGTTGACCGACACAGGATCCCTAGGAGCTAACCCACATAGGATTTCTAGGTACTGAGCCACACATGATCTCTAGGAGCTTCCCCACACAAGATTTCTAGGAGCTGACCCACAGAGGATCGCTAGGATCTGACCCACATCGGATCGCTAGGAGATGACCTACATAGGATCGCTTGGAGCAGACCCACATAGGATCGCTAGGAGCTGACCCACATAGGATCATTAGAAGATGACCCACATAGGATATCTAGGATCTGACCCACATATAATCACTAGGAGATGACCCGCATAGGATTGCTAGGATCTGACCCGCACATGATTTCTAGGATCACTCTTCTTGTCACAGCCAGTTGTTGGGTTTCCACACTAGGCTTGCTCATCTTTGGGGGAGTTCGTTCCCCAAGCCACTGGTTGATTCTCCAACTACCACTATTTCCCACAAATAAGTATCACAATGTCTTTCAATGTCATAGGGGTCTCAACGCAATAGACGGTGCGTCAATCAGACACCCGGTTTGTGAGTTATTAGCATTTTAGTCCTGGGGGCCCGATTGGATTTGTGCTCGATCCAACCTGACTGTACCCCATCATAATCCAAAACTCCATTGGGGTATACTCAAAGGGATTGTGTAACTCCTAAGTTTCCAGCGTCATTGAAAGTTTGTCAAACTAATGTTCGGTGTGAAAGCTATGGCTAAAAGAGCGTAAAATGGGTCGAAGTGGGTCTGGGTCCGGTCTGACCCGACCTGACCTGGCCAGGGCTGACCCGGCCCGAGTCGACCTGGTCTGACCTTCTGGGTCTGGCCTGGCCTGCAATGCGGCCCGGATCGCTGGGCAGCTCAGCCCGCTGGGTCCGGCCGGGCCCACGCTGGGTGATCCGGCATGCCGCGAGGGCCACAAGGGGCCGCAGGGGGGGGGGGGGGGGTGGCTCGGCCGTGGGATGGCTCAGCCGTGGAAGATTCTGCAGGGGAGGCTTAGTTGTGGGGGGGTGTCGCGAGGCCATGAGGGAGCTCGGCCGCAGGCGGTTCTGCTGCGGACAGCGGCCTGACCGCGGGGGTTCGGCCACGATGCGGCGGCTCATCCACGGGGTGACCGCTCGGCCGTGGATGTTCGGCCATGGAGCGGGGGCCTGGCCACGGGGAGTGGCTGGGCCGCGGGGGTTCATCTGCGGATGGCGTGAAGGCCATGAGCAGCGGTGGCATGGGGCGCAGAGGCTGCGGGGCAGCGGTGGCCGCGGGGCAGCGCCATCTCCTTTGTCGCAGCCGGCGGAGGTGCTGGCCGCCATTATCATGCCTCATCGGTGCCAAAAACCCACTCCAGTTTCTATCTTCCTTCATCGCAAAGAACAACACACATCATCACAAGAATTTCAGAGATAATGGTCCATGTTTGTTTGGCCCTTACTATCCGCATTATAACGGTAGCAAGCAGCTCAACATAAAAGTATGGAAGATATTTAAAAACAGCAATCCCCACAACCCTCGTCAATCTCTATTCCCAATCCCACAAAATAATTTGAAGGAGAGTACCTAGGACGTGATAATTATATAAAAATAAACCCCTAACTTGGATTGTTCGTTGATGTTGGTGAGTGAAGGAAGTATAGACATAGACTCGTCATAGATGAAGACGTCCCAAGTTGGAGGAAGTCGATGATATCGGCGTTCGACGCACCCGCCACATGCCTCTAAAACCGGGCTCGTTCATTGGTTCTTCATAGTCAAAGGCATTCTTTGTCGGCGAGAGTGTTCTTATTTGGAGGATGGTATTCTCTACGATTATCCAAAGAGTTCTCTTCTTCCCCTTTTCCCACCAAAAGAAAGAGATTCCAATATAATTTAACTTAAGAAGAATATATGTTGGCACACACACACAAATGTTGCCAAAATTAATGTATGGTGTTGGCACAATTAATGTGGAGGGATCTCAAGAGGCTCCTCTACATTAAAGAGGGTATTGATAGGTTTCTCCCTCATTAAGAGGGGATTTCATGAGGTTGAGGCCTTGGGTGGTCCCCACCATCATAACCTCTCATGGGAGTTTAGGCTCGGGTGGTCCCCACCACTATAACCTATCATGGGAGGTTAATTCAGTTGGTCCCCACCTGTGAACCTTCCACATGGGAGTTTCAAAACAAAATAAAATAAAATGTTACACACATTATCTTATTTTATTTTTTCCACGAAAAACCAAAAAATCACTTTCACCCTCGACCAACTGTCGTCGAGGTGAAAGTCTTATAATGTGAATACCAGTGCTGCAAGTTCAACGGTGCCCTCAGATTTTAATTCCGAGCACCATTATACAAGTTAGAAAAACCCGCTCGCACATTTACTGAACGTACCTGAAAAAAAGTTCAGAAATTAATCTTGGGCACTTCAAGCCTCAGAATCACGCATCATCAATATTCACGGTCTCATAAAATTCCCATTCAATAAAAAAAATTACAATGAAAAAAAATCTGAGTCTTTACACCTACCACTGGCTTACATGATGTCCTAGATTGTATAATGTAGTTTTTTTAAATAGTCTGAAAAATGAATTATAAATTCATTTTTTTAGAACCCTATATGATTAGGATAAATGGAATATTTTTGAATTCTATTATCTTTTAGAGTGAAAGATGAGTTTGTGATAGGAATTAGTTGTAGGATGAAAATGTAATTGTTAAGTATATATTTTTCCCTCTTATTCTATGAATAAATTAATTCATAAACTTCAGGGAATGGATCTTAAAACCAAAAATGTGTTATCCTAATACCTTATGTTTTGTTGAACCAATGATATTTTAAATCATCATATATTGATGGATTTGAGGCCCTAAATTTTACACTTGTTTGTGATTGATGACCTCAATCAATCCCTATAAATGTTTATGTTTTCCTTGCAATTATGTGTCTTTAATTTCCACCAATGTTCTCTTAATCAAGATCATAATTTGGTGGTGACTTTTTCATCTCTCTTTCCCTCTTAGTAAGAATAAATTTCATTAACCCAATTTCTGATATGGGTTTTCCACAAAGGTATTTTTCTATTTTAAACCTTTTATTTTCAAAGAATAATTTCAAATTGTGAGGACACAATTTATTGAAGGAGGGGACAACATAATACCCCAAAATTTCATAGTACATTTTCTCTCTAATGAAATTTAATAACTTGAGTTACACGCAACACCGAGTTCGAGTTTACCATGACTTACCAAACTAGCCGTTCAAAAAGCGGTTATGAATAGTATTAACTGAATTTTAAATTTTACATACTACATATAATTTTAGAATCCATATAATGAGTTTCTTAGACATAATATAAGAAAAAATTGATTTTTTCAGATAAAAGATGTATTTTTTAAAAAATGCAATTTAACCGCCTTTTAACAGAGAACCTTTTTTAAAACCAATATTTGACACTTTTATATATTTAATTTAATGAAATTAAATTATTATTTAGAATTGGGACATAAAAATTTAGTTTGGATAAAATTTTGGTACTTTTCGGATAACTTTCATATTTTGATGAATAGTGAAAAATACTAAATATTAATTAAAACAACTTTTTCAATCGAAATAATTTATTGTGTTAAATTATAAATTTTAGTGGTTTTAAAGTATCATTAGATTATATTTTTTTTTCGTTTAATATAATTTAGGTCATTGGATGTAATTAAAAATTTAAACTGGACATAAACCAGTGTCAATCTTTTGAAAGTTATTATTTCTTAAAAACACTCTTTTTTGTTTTGACAATAAGAATTGATTTTAAATTAATTTCTGCCACTCAGGTGTTTTGAATTTGGAAAAATTTATTCCATATTTGGAATAATGAGGTCCAAATTGTGTAAGTAGAAAACTGTCATTTTTAGAAATTATGAATATTTACTTCAATAAATATTTTATTTACCAAGGTTATAGGGTAAATCTGGTAAATAAGGGTAAAAACATATTTTTTATAATAATATTAAATTATCCTAACATGTGTCCTATTTCTATTGGTTGATACATTTATGACCATGGGAATCCTTGGGTCTATTTTGGAACCCCATGGATCCACTTGATAGTGATAATGACACTTTATATTAATTAATTTAATGTAAAGACAAAAATGACAGAAACATATATCTTTTAGTAAACCAATTTTTACCTAGAGTTATATAAATTATCTTTTCGACTAAAAATATTCAATTTAAATCTCAAAATATTTCCTACATCATGGTATTTGTTTTATAATTTTTATACATCAAATAAATAAAATTATTTATGACACAAAAATGATGCAGTGTTTACCTCATTAATGAATAATTTAAATAAATGAGATTATAAAAATTAAAACAATATCCAAAACCTATCCAATTCTTATTAGATGATTTTATTTCTAACATTATTAATCCTATCTTTTACCTTAATGTGTTTTGGACCTTTATGAACCTAAAATCATTATATATAAAATAATATTTTCAAATATTCATAAATAGCCCCTCCTCCCACTTATAAAAATCTATCACCTCTAACCCATTTATCACGCCTCTCAAGCACATTGATTCATCCAACCAATTCACAATTAAGCTCTCTAAATACCAATATTACTTTTAAGAATCCTTAAATTATGCATAAGACACTTCAAGGATGCCTTTTGTTTCAAACCAAAGGGAGTTACCCGATTTAAAGGTAACATCTCCTCTTAAGTTCTTTTCTTTTATTTGACATCTCCACCCCCTAAACTCTCTTTATTCATTAATTTTACAACAAAATAAGTATCCTAAATATACTAGGTTGTTTTTATGAGAATTATGTGAACTAAAATACACCTCCATCTAATGGGTATAGAACAAAATGTTTTTTTGGACAACAAACTACTGTCTCAGAAAACGACGATTGTTCAATCTTCTACTACCTCCTCTTATGGTGTCCATTATGATGGAACTGTAATTATATATTATATTTATGATATTTATTTTATCTATAATATTATTTAATTATCTTCTATATCATACCTATATTCATTTCATTTTTTATATATATGATAATTTCATTTGAGGAAGTGCAGACTACCGCCCCTCATAGTGATATGACTCGTTCATACTATACATGGAATGTATAAAGGATGGTGTTAATGAACTTACGTATCATATGTAAAATATAAAATTATACTGTAATAATAATATACCTATGTATCATTTTTTATTATTTCCTTTTAAAATAAAAAATGAAATTGATGTAGTGTTCGTGCGTACGTACGGATTCCCGTCTCGACGAACGTGATGAGATTCATTACCCATTGTAACCAATCAAGAATAGTTTTCATTTGATTATTAAAAATAATATTTAATAACATTATATCATTCTGTATATGAATCAAATACATCATATTCATAACAAACATGACTTACGTAACAAAACGTATAAAGGAAAACGAATCAGTTAACACCCAAAACAATGATACTACTAAAATATTATTAACAAAGAAATATTAGAAAATCATATATGATATAATATTTATTTATTTGGTTATTTTATAATTTTATAACAATGATTTAACAATTATACAGAAGTTTAATGTACCCTCGGCCAAGGAAAAGTACAAGGTAAGGGTTAATTTCAAAATCTCTTTATTATCCGAGGTTGTTTTTACGTAAGTATCTACTGGGACCTCTTTATAATCCACATACTTGTTTCTTCAAATTGTATTTTAAAATAGTTTTACTATTTACTAGACTATGGTTTAAATTCATTGATACCATTTTTTTACTTTTTATACAATGGTTTGAAAGGAATATTTCTGTCGTTTTCCAAACAAGTCACTTTATGACATTTTCAATAAATTAAGGTAAGATTATTTTTTTAACTTATACGGCAGGTGTGGCTATTCTGTGCCATTATAACACCTTTTAAGTTTCCCTTACATGATTATAATAATATTTTCAAAATAAATTTTTTCTTTTATAATTACATGACTTTTAAATGATTTCAAAATAGATATAGATACTTCTCTCAAATAGTTTTTATTTCATCTATGTCAACATACTTTAATAAATTTTATACTTGTTTGAAGTTGATTTATTATGATACAAATCTTCCATATTTTATTGAAGGTTTTTTGATATTTTTGACGGTGGATGTGTAATTTTTATACCATTCATGGTTTATGGTTAATGTATTAACATTTCATATACTAGTTTTAAGACGAATGTTTATGTTATGTTTCAACATTTTAATATGAGGAATGAATTGGACTTAGTAAGTGATGGGTGGAGCCCACTTTAGCTCCTTGATGCATCGGTAGGTCTCATGAGACAAACTAGTGTCTTGGCATAAGGCCTTGACAAAATCTTATTTGTAGTCTTGGCACACGACCTTGACTATGTGGTTATGATGTCTTCCATTATGCATTCCATCATTATGAAATTAGTTATTGATATTACACATGATTATTTGACAATTATAATATCCATGTGAATAAGTAAATGGAATTATTATGCTTAAGTTTATGTTTAAATGGCTTTTGTTTTAGTTTTATACATTGCCTTAAATGTTTATGCTTATTTATGATGTTTCTGCTATATTGTTATCCTTATTGAGCATCTGAGCACACCCTTTTCTATGTTTTATTTTACCCAGGATTTGAAGAATTATTTTATGATTTACTTGTAGAGATAGGATAAGGGATATAAGTGTGTTCAAAGGGTAAAAAATTTTGTTTTTATTTTTATCTCATGATGTAATTTAAAACTTATGCATGTATCTAGTACTTCCAAGGCTACTAAAATAATCGGTCATTCGGGACATGATTCCTTGTATCATGCCAATGTTATGTAACAATGGACTGGCTCTAGGTAACTAGGGTTGTGGAATTACAATAATCAATCAAGTCATACATTAAACTAATAAAAATTAAAACAATGCTATAGGGTTTAGGATTACAATCCTTGAACTCCTTCAAAAATACATTCGAAGGATATTACATATAATTTCTATTGAGGTAACTCTTATATTTTATCCCAATGTGGTAGAAGCATTGGTATCCAAATCCAAGTTATAAAATTTATAAACCTAGAAATTTATCAATCACAATGATTAAAAGATAAAGGTTATTAACCTAGAACTTTGTTGATTAATTTTGGTAGTAGATAGATCTATCCCTATGAACCCATTTGATCAAATAGGTAAGAAAAAAGTATAACATTGTAATTCATTGATCAAAAAATTATGATATGATAGATTTATATCCCCATAATCTCATCAATACTTTAAGATCAAAATCAACAATTAAAAAAGAAAAACATAAAACTTCCAAATTCAACAGTTTGAAAATGAAATCTCTAAGAAAACACACTGTAAAAAAAGTACAAGAAAATATCTCCAAAGAAATGATGTTGTGTATTTTGATATAATTAAATTTTCCATCAATTCCTCAAAACCTTGATATATATTTATTGGTTTCAATGTAACAATATTCTTTGAGTTTGTTGGTTTTGGTTATATTAAATTTAATTCATTACATTATCTTCTATTTATTGTATTTTATTGTGAATTCACAATGTTCTAGAATATACATTAATCATATTTAACTCACAAGAACATATGAAATAAATTAAAGTCTTCATGAAAAATAGTACTAACAAAACTACAAAGAATGTATAAGTAAACAAGAAGTGTGTTGTGATTCATTAATACAACGGATCTAGAAGATTTCATTTAGGAAAATGACTCTATATTATCAATTCATGTAAACCAAAAAAGGGCGTTATGAAAAAATCAGTCCTATTTAGAGTCTTTAATCATTTTATAATTGACCGAGGTATGTAAAGATAGATTTTTAGTGATTATTAAGGTTGGTATATTAATTATATACTGGTTTAAACATTTATTATACATATTCTTTATAGTGATAAGGTAAAAATTATAGGATGTATAATTGGGTGAAATTTCATTCATATTTTTTTAATATATGTTCTTTAGTTCATTATGAATCAATTATAAACCTTGAATTATTTTTGAATCAGTCCCATCATCAATAGTTGACTTAGTGTAAATCCAAGATCTATGAAAAACTGGATCTCCACCTATCATAGTGCCACTTGTATATGATCATGAGGACATGGGGAACAATGAATAGGTACATAAGTATCTGAGACCCAAACCTTCTATGATAATGAGGATATTTACACCATAAAGGCTAATAGAGCTCGTGAAATTGAGAAATTTTATTTTTCAGTATAGGATACCACCCATTTTTTTGGTTTACCCTAATTCCAATTAATAAATCCTTTTTTGGTGATGTAGCCAAAAGTTTCATTAATTCAAATGGGAAATTAACATTTATTAATTTAATATTTATCATTTATATTAACTAAAATAAAATTTTAGAAAGTGGTTTAGTATTGAGAGATTCCTATCCTTATATTACAATTTTGATACAATATTTAGAAGAATATAATTCAAGAAATTTTTATTTTTTATAAAGGAAAAAATAAATCTTTAGAAATCCAATATTTTTTGGGAATTAAAATGTCTAAGATCATGAGTTAAGTTGACACATAGTATTCATAATGAGTAATTATTTTTCTAGGATCATGAATTAAATTGACATCCAATATTATAAATGAGTAATTATTTTTTATGGTAATTTAGCCTAATCAAAATAGTGTATTAGTACTTTTTTAGTAATCATTATGTCTATTTTTTCCCATTAATAGTTTACTTAAATAAATTTAATGGTTAAATATCACAAAATTATATTTAAACATAGAAAACTAAAAATTATTATATGATAAAAAATAAACATAATATATAAATTCTACACATTAAACTATCATTTTTGAATTATCAAAAAATATTCTTTAATGATAAAAGAATATTGTTATAAAAATGAAAGTATGAAATCATAAACCCAACAATCATCATTAAAAAAAATGAAATATAAATTAAAAAATCACCCTTTTATTAAAATACAATTACAACCTATTTATCATTTTATATCTTTTCCACTAAGAATGAAAAAAATATCATACAAAAAAAACTATCTATGAGAAATTAAGAATAAGCTCAAGAGTCCTAGATTTTATCTCTTCTTCCCGTAAAATAAAATTTATACAAATTTTAATATGGGTTTTTATAGAATAAGCGAGTCAAACATAATTCCACACTTGTTTGAAAATATTAAAAATATTAAATCTTCTATATTTTATCATCTCAATAATTAAATTCCTAATAATTAACATATATATTTTAATAATACATATCAAAACCATTATGTGGAAATAATCAAATTGGAAATGGTTTTCACATCACTCTTTATCCAGATAAACTCTACTGTGTGATCCACCTATATGTGATGCGTGTCTGAACATACTAGGTTCTCAAATTATATTGATAACTTTTTCCATAACATGGTAGTGTATGTTCACTTGTATCCTTTTTTAATTCTCCATTACTCCCATGACATGTAAATGAAACCACCTTTTATTATATTCAGTTTGATGGGAATCGACCTATTAAATGGATTCCTTACTTAACAAAACATCGATGGTTACTTCCCCTAAAAATTACAAGACTAAAATTGAATAAACCGTCCATGTTGTCATGGTATTTAACCATGGTGACAAAAAAGTTACTAAAATGGAATGAAACACAACAATCCATGATCTGGTCATTGATATTAAATCTTAATTACCCAAAAGAAATTCATTGATCACTATAGCTTTAGTCAAAATAAATTCTCTTTATTCAGAATAGTTGAGGTTTTCTTAAAACACTTCAAAACAACTCTAATTGATTCATAAATTCACCTGTGTCCACCATTTGACCTTTAATAAAAATTTAAAACCCAAATTAGATATAAAATCATTAAATAAATTACATCTAATCCATTAATTGTGTCATATTTTTTTATTATCAATTAATCGCATACATAAATTTTATTTCCTCTTAATCATAGAAATCCACATATTTTTATAGCAAGGTTTAAATATCATTCATGATGGAATTATAGAATTATCAATTATGAGTGAATTTTTAAGAATAACCTAAAAAAATATTTTCTACTCACCATTTTTCATGAAAATTAATAAACCATTCATTTTAAAATTCCATAAAATTTTAAATTAATATTTTCATATGAAACTATGAATTATTCTGTTGAGTAATGATTTTTTTTTCATTTTATTTAAATATCTACTAAACAATATAAATCAATAATTTTTTATTTTTTTCTTGTTTTTGATTTTTCCTTTCACTAATTTTTTTAAATTGGTAAAAAGGGATCAAGTTTCAGATTTTAAACTTTTCTCATACTAAGTTAATTTCCAACAGTAATTATAATAGTTAAATAATAAATGAAGATACAATGTAAGAGTTATTATAAATAAGATGATTCACCCTTAAAAGTAAAACCATTCATAACACCTCTATCCCCACCTTAAATATCCTCTTAACATTAATTATAATAGTTAAAATAAAAGAGGTAATGTTTTATAACTATAGGTTAATATAAGGATTTAATTTTAGGAATTCTATTTTTCATAATCAAAATATTCTAATTAATTCATATATAAAAATTTATTTTATGTTTAAATTATAAAAAATTTCACTTCTATAAATAAATATTTTCACCCAAATCAGGATTTATCAATACAATATTTTCATGATATCTTTTCATATCCAACCATCTCATTACGGATTAAAATTCATTAGGAATGAAATTTAAAATAAGGCATAATGACATCCATACGAAACAATTGTGTCATAGGTAAAAAGTATAACAATAATTTAAAATGTGGAGATGCAATTTAATTAATTTTCCTTAATAATAGATAGAAATAAAGAAATATTATAAAATATATGAAATTGAAAACATTTATTCCTTTATATTAAATTTATACCCATCCATCAATTCTTATTTTCTAATTATTATTCATATTATTAATCTAGAAATGTCAATACACAAATAGAAGAAAATGGTTTTTACTTGAAGTCTAAAAATATAAGGCTATTAAATATTCATCCAAAAGAAATCCTAAATAATTATTAAATTTAATTTTATATAAATTAAAAAAACTTATTTTTTCTTTTAAAGGAACATTTTAAAATTATTTTAACTAAAAATTACCTCACCATATCGAGTAAGAGAATATTAGAAAGAAGTTACCCTATTTAAATTAATGAATGTTATCAATTGTATTTTTCTCCATAAGAATTGGTCCCCTTTAATTCAAAAAAGTTTATTTTAATCTTCCATAAGGCATAATATTTTCTACATCTATAGGGACAACCCCCTAATTTTTAGTTAATCATAAAAAATAAAATTTAAAATCATGGAATAACCAAACATGTTATCCCTTTTTATCTATTTCATTTTAATAACTGATTCAATGTCATGAGACGTCCTAGAGGGTCCTATGCTGTGACTAACCCAATCCCACCACCAATAGGCCTGGGGCTGGTGACTAGCACTGAGTAGGAATATCTCATAAATGGGAGGCATTTTTTGTAGTACATGAATTCCCACATACACATGTACAATCCAAAAATGATGAAATGTAAAAGAACTAAGTGAAAAATTCATGAAAACCACTATATCCAAAAATCAGAGTACAATAGTGAAAGTACTATAAAGAAAAAATAGAAAAAACAAACCCACAAAAAGAAAAGATAATGCAGCCACAAATCTGACCTGTAACATAAGAGGTTATGTGTTTGTCATTAGAAAGGATGCTGGAACACACCACAGCCTATCCGGTCTCACAAGGCACTGGTTGGTCCCAGTCTTCCTCGAACTCCATCAAAGTGTTGATCATCTGCACAAGAAATGACATGTGAAGCCAAATCTTATGTAGGGGTGAGTAAAAAAATACTCATTAGAACACCTCAAAACCACAAAGAAATACCACAAAGGAAACACCCAAAATAAATACCACAAAGTAATACCATAATGAAATACCATAAATGAGATACCATGAGGGAATACCAATAAGTAATAGTACAAATGAAATACCTTTAATAAATACCACCAATGGATACCACAAATGAATTCATAGTCAGCTCTTCAAAGATATATGTCTACAAAAAATATATCAATGACATCCATATATACTCAATAAAATAAGACACACAGTCTCAACAAGACACATAGTCTCCATAAGACACACAGTCTCTATAAGACACACAGTCTCCATAAGACCCACAATCTCCATAAGAGTCATAGCCTCTATAAGATACACAGTCTTCATAAGACACACAATCTCCATGAGACACACAGTCTCCATATGACACACTATCTCTAGGTCACAACCATCTATATAAAAGTTTTATCGAAGCATGTTATTTCTAGGATAACTCACTCTTCAAGCCATTAGGTCATATTCATACTCCCACAAAAACAAATTAGTATATCTCTAAATGAACGTCTCATTGTAAGGGTCCCAACACCAAATACGACTCATCAAATGAATTCACCATTTGAGAGTTATGGGGATTTGATGTTTCAAAGGAAGGGGGCGTCACTTGGTCTTGGACTGAATCATGATTTGTCCACTGACCACCACATTCTTTTATAGTCAACTGTAGAGGTCGACCACTTTGGGGTTCTGTGGTTGTGTAAAAACTGAAGCTACCACGACTCATAGTTTACCATTGTGGATGACCGTGGCCCGGCTCCAGCCTAGCCACTTCGGGTCTGACCAGGATTTGACCCAATCCACTGGGTCCTACCCAACCCGCTGACCTGACCCAGCCCACTGGGATCACCATGGATTTCTAGGCATGGCCTGTCTCACTCACTTATCATGCCCCGTTCAATGTGATCAACGACTGCATTCCATGTGGCCACTAACACCACCACGTTCCACGTGGCCCTGCTGTTGCACCGCCTCTGGGTTCTTGGATCCGCTATTTTCATATCATTGTACTCTGTGGTCGTCGCCTGCAGTCGCCACACCACCACTACACCATCTCTCTGAACCGCGATGCCACCTCGCTGGGCTGCCATGCCTGAACCATGCACGTGGTCCCTTCCACGGACCACTGAGTCGCCTATGATGATCATATTTCTAAAAATAAAACATATTTGTGATGCTCAGGTACCCTATCTACAGTAATATGGCTGTTGAATTTTTTACCTCCAATCTAGGTGTCTGATTTTGTTTAGAGCCTCTCGAAAAATCAATTCACAGTCACGAGGATCCAATGGTGAAGAAATACAAGAATGAGGGACAGAAAAGTACCAAGAACTCCCAAATAATGATCCTTGAAATTTGTTCATGTTGGACTTGATTCTTTCTTGTTATAAGGATAAACGAAGAGGATAAACTAATCTTCTGATAATCCTACAAAAATATCCCATACCACAAGTATGATAAAATCGTAGATCAATCTATTTGCATATTGACTTACATTCATCAAGGAAATAAAGAATGGGGAAAAGAAACCTGAAATAAAATTCCCTACCAGGGAAATGAATCATTCATTATTTAGGATTGATTTCCATTGGCTATCCATCAAGAATGATCTCCAATCCCGGTGTTTTTTGTCGTTGATGAGATAATTCTCCAAGGTTTATCTCTAGAACTTCTAGGTAATTTTGGGGATATGAGCCTAACCCTGGGTCCCTTCCAAGATCTTTATTAAAAATAAACAGTGTCACTACATCGACGCAATGTTAAGATAAAATAAACTCACAATTTATTTTATTCATTAAAACGTCCAAAAACTGTTTTCACATCCAAACTGCATCGACTGATGTTAGAGATTTTCTAGTGAAAACACCACATTATAAACTCAATGATGGTCTAATATTTCCAATCCAAGTAACCGTTCATGAGTTATTCATATTATAATATAAAATAATTCTATTTAATTATTTTATTCATGGTTATGTCTTTGGTAACTTATTCTTCAAATGAACCATGTTGAGAAAAGTTAGGTTATACCTATGGGAAAGTCTCTATTATGAGCTCAACAGTGCCCTTATATTTCTTATATAGGTGACTGTTTAAAATATATTCCACTTTTTCATAAAAGTCGCATGTGCGTGCTATTAAGAACATTAAATTTTTCAACAAATTGTTTTGGGAACACTGGGCCTTGTAATCTCATGCCATCTCAGTGCCTGGTGTTGTAATTTTCCTAAAAATTTTCTAAAAATAAAATCAGGAAAAATCTGAGTTATTGCATTATCTCCTACTTAGGGATTTATGTTCCTCAAAAGACAAAACAAGGGATACTCAAACAAATGAGGGTACTGAGCATGTATATGAGACTCCCACTCCCATGTTCTCTCCTAGAGATTTTCGTGCTACCATCAGACACGCACCAAAGGAATCGACCTCCCATGAAGGATCCCCTCCTCCCGATCCTTGATCTCAATTGGGTACTTTGTAAATGTCCCTCTTCCTCAATGTCTATCTCACCCTAGTCAATGACGTGCGATGGTTCATACACGTACTTCCTCAATTTTGAAACATGGAAGACATTGTGTACTCATTATAATTGCGGAGGTAGATACAAGTAGTATACCACATCGCCAACTCAACGTAGTATCAGGGAAGGTCTAATGAACCTCAGAGATAGCTTTCCACCTCGAAAAAATCTTCATAATCTGTGTCTAGGTGAGACCTGAAGAATCACGTGGTATCCTTACTCATACTCCAAAGGCCTATTTAGTCTTTCATAATAAGACTTCTAAAAACTTTGTGAAGTCTTCATTGACTCCTGGATGATCTGTACCTTCTCTATAGTCATTGAAACCAACTTCAGTCCTTTGAGTGCTGACTCTCCTAGGTCTGTCCAACAAAGTGGTGACCTGATAGGTCACCCATACAAGGCCACGAATGATGCCATAATGATGGTGGAATAGTAGCAGTTGTTGTACGTAAACTCCACATGGTGTAGGTGATCCTCCCAACTATAGCCAAAATATAACATGCATGCCCATAACATGCTCTCCAGAACCTGTATAGTCCACTCTTTTTGGCCATCCGTATATGGATGAAATGATGTGCTCAAGTGTAACTGAGTCCCAAAATCCTCCTATAATCCCTTCCACAACCAGGATGCAAAGTGAGCATCATGATATGAGACTATCATTGATGGAACTCCATTGAGTCGAACTATCTCCTCTACGTAGATTCATCCTAAGATCTCTACTCCCAAATAGCTAGAAAGTGGGATGACTTGGTGAGTCAGTCAATGATCACCCAGATGGTATCATGTCCCCTAGATGTATGTGGTAAACCTATCACTAAGTACATCAATATACCATCCCACTTCAATTACAACTCCTCAAGGGGTTGAGTCAAACCCATTGGAACATGGTGCTCGACCTTCACCTTCTGAAAAGTGAGGCATTGAGAAACAAACTCCACAACTCCCTTCTTCATACATGGAAACCAAAACTAACGTCAGAGGTCCTAGTACATATTCACCACACCTAGATATACTTCCAAAAGGGATGTATAGAACTCCCTCAAAATTTCCTCCTAAAATACCACTGGTATTATTGTACGTCATTTGAAAATAACAACATGCTATCCATCTTTCAAATATCCATCAGGGGAATGACCTATGGACATCTAAGCATGTAAAGTATCATAGTTGGTATCCTAAAGATATGCCTCTATAATTCTATATAAGAGAGGATGGCTAATAAATATATAATGGTGGTAAGATTCTCCATCCCCATCCATAAAGGATATCTATAATGAGGATGACTTCTCTGATAAATCATTCAAAAAATGAAAACTTGATCTCCTGCTAAGAGAATATGCCACCACATTCCCCTTTATAGAAGTATAGACAATCCCAGAGTTGTAGTCCTGGAGGAACTCTAGCCATCTCCTTTGTCTCATGTTCACATCCTTCTAAGAGAAGATATACTTGTGACTCTTTTGGAGAGAGTAGATGATAAACCACTCACCCATCAGGTAGTATATCCACATCTTCAAAGATAAGACTACTGCTACTAAATCAAGAACATGGGTCACATAGTTCTTCTCATGTGGAATCAACTAACATGAACCATAAGAAATAAATGCTTTCCCCTGCATTAGGACACAACCAATCCCGATTCCTAATGCATCTAAAAACACTACATACTCAGTACCTCCTCTGGAAATCTTAATATGGGAGTGCTCGCCAATCTTTGCCTCAACTGCTGAAAAATCTCTTGGAACTCCTTTGTCCACATGAATGGATATCCAATTCATGTAAAAGATTTTGAGAATGCTACCACTATAGAAAATTTGATCAAAAACCTCCGATAGTACCCAGTAAAACTAAATAAACTTAGCACCTTAGTAACAATCTTGGGTGGCTCCCAAGCAAGCACCACCTCAATCTTCACTGGATCAACTACAACTCAAGCCTATGAAATGCCGTGTCTTAGAAAATGGACCTACTTAATCCAAAACTGACACTTCAAGATATTCTCATGAAGATGGTGCTATTAGAGTGTTTCCAAGACCAACCTCAAGTGTCTCTCAAACTCCTCTTCAGATAACAAGTACACTATGATGTCATCAATGAAGACCACAAAAAAATGGTCTAAGGAGAAAATATCTAGTTCATGAGTCCCATGAACTCTTCTAGGGTGTTTGTCACACCAAACAATATCACCAAGTACTCATAGAGGCTGTAAAAACATCTAAATTCTATATTTGTTATATCTTCATCCCATACTCGTAGCTGATGACATCTAGATATGAGGTCAATCTTTGATAACCACCAAACCCCTTTCAACTGATAAAATAGGTCATCAATTCTCATTAGATGATACTTATTCTTCAAGTTCACCTGGTTTAGGCACTATAAGTCCACACATAACCTAAATATCCCATATGTCTTCTTGGAAAACAAAACTGGGGATGCCCAGGGTGAAACACTGGGTCTCACGAATCCCTTCCTCTACAAGTCCTCAAACTAAACCCTTAGCTCACTAAGCTCTATGGGAGCTATCTGATAGGTAGGTGTAGATATCATCACCATCCCGAGGTATAGATAAATTCATAATTCTATGTACCTACGAGGAGGTAATTCTAAAGCATCCTCAGGAAAGATGTCCTTGTACTCTACCACCACTATAGGAATCTATAGACTCAAATCATCCACTGCTTCAAGTGTCAAGCTAGAGAAATGATGAGTGATGGAATGCACCCTCCTATATGTAACTCTATCCTGTGTTTTATGCATTTACTTTTCACCAATAAAGGAAAACCTGGCCCCATAACTATTGACACACTACACTACGCACATAAAACAATCAATCTGAGCATGAATTGTGGATAACAACTCCATACTAAGAATGACGTCATCAGGCCTCAACCTCACTACCAAGAGATCCCAACCGAAAATCTCACTTCCAAGAGTAAGTTCACTCTATTAGAACCATTGTGTGATCATTGAAACTTCTTCTATAAGAGTATCTCAGCATAAAGATCAAGTCAACAGTTTAACCCGAATCTATAAGTCTCAAACATGGTTAATGGTAAGAAAAGAATGACTGACACATGTTTCTATAAAAACTATAGATATGGTGTAAAGGAAAAATAACATACCTATAATAATACTTAGATCCTTGGGTTCATATGCATCCATCACTTGTAGCTGGCCTCATCCTTGTCCACCAACTCCCTAAGCTAGTCATGGACCACCTAGTAGTGGTGGTGGTAATAACCCGAACCTCCGACAACCTCTTGATGCCCTACCTGCTCCCCTGTCACATATTCCACCCAATGTATCACCCTAATACCACCTCCAACTCTTCCTAGGTGTCCCATTTACCATATCCCAACCGGTCATACAACATCTCGGGAAATCTCATACTAGATATTCCCGAACTCCTCACGAGTAACACAACCTATCCCTCAGTCGACTCAAGCTAACATGGGATCCCCACACCACTGATCCAATGTCTTGGTATTGTGTCTTGAAGTTACTACCTCGATTGGGTCCCTAAGACTATCATTGGATACCTGCTACTAAGGTCTCAACTACCTGGTTCCTACAGGTAGCTCCCACTATCGGTGCATGCTCCGCTAGATATATCTCCAATAATAGGGATTTCTCAAGTATCTGTCATAAGTAGGAATGAAAAAGGATATCATGGAGTTATAGATCTCCTGGTGTATTCCCTTCTCGACGTTATGAGCCTTGAAGAATGAGTTTCATACCATATTCATGGAGTTGCGCTAAAGATCAATAAATCTCGCCAAATACTCCACTATAGTCTGACTGCCTTGTTGCAGATACATACGTTCCTATATGACCACTGACCACAACATGGCTCGAAACAACTTCTCTCTTAAGAGAATCTCAACGTTTTCCCAAGAGATATTCATCTCATCATGTGTCTGGGTTACTAATCTCTACCATATCCCCAAAGATCCCTGAAAATGACTCATGAGAAGTAATTCCATCTGTTCAGAAGGAATCTCACAAGGATAAAGACATGAATAAATAACTCCAGCCAATCCTCAGCTACTTGGGGGTATAGCTCACCCCAAAACATGGGAGGTAGTTTCCTCTAAAACACATCCAACATGCCCAGTCTGCATGAATCCTTAACTTGTAGTGCTGATAGTAGCTACTTCTCGATGGTTGCTATTATAGCTGGTAAACCACCTGGAGGTTCTATATCTGATAAAGGACCCTATACTAACTCTTATTAAAAAGGTAGATCATCCTCATGATCATGCAATGGAATCCTAGAAGGTTGTCTGCATGGAGGAATCCTGTACTAAAACAAGATGTACCACATTCAACAGAATATATTTGGAGAGCTGACTCAAGAAGGACATGGAAGACACAACCCGTTCCTATATAATGCATGTACCATTATTTTTCCCTACAACTAGTTTTTTGATATATTGAGTAAAAAATCAGGAAGTTAGAGTCCTAATGTATGGATATATAAGCCACCACACCAACACTAGAGTCCTTGGACATAAATCTAATCTTGAAACACTTAACACTGTTTACCCAAACCAACCTCATAGACTCTTGGTACTAAAGTAGAACCGGCCATCTTTGATACCTCTCTATCATGACCCGTCCCGGAGGGGCCCTTTCCATGACTACCCCAAGCCGACATTCAGTAGGTTAGGGGATATTAACTAGAACTGGGTAGGGATATCCCACAAATGAGAGACATTTCCCTAAGTACCTATATCCACACACAAATCTCCAAGCCACAACTGTTAAAATGTAAAATCACTAATTGAACAAAACATGAAAAACACTATATCCCATAACTAGAGTAAAAAAGTGAAATTACATCAAAGTAAAAAAGAGACAAAACAATCCCACCAAAAGAAAAGATTCTGTAGCCACAAGTACCACCTATAAAGTAACAGGTACTGGGACTATCATTTTAAAATCTAACAGAACACACCTCAACCTGTATGGTCTCACAAGGCACCACATAGTCTTGGTCTACATGGAACTCCATTGATGATTCGATCATTTTCACAAGAAATGACATGTGTGGGAAAATCCCATGCATGGGTGAGTAAAACAATACTCAGCAGGACACCGAAAAACTATAAAGGAATATCCCAAAGGAAATACCACAAAGTAAATACCATGAAGGAAAAACATGAAGGAATACCATAAAGAAACAATACAAAGGAAATACCACGACATAATACCACCAAGGAATACCACAAAGTAAATACTATGAAGGAATACCACCAAGGGATACCATAAAGGAATACCACAAAGGAATGTATTGTCATCTCCACACAGATATATGTCTATAGAAAATACATCAAGAACATCTAGATATACTCAATCCAACAAGACACACAGTCTCAAAAAGACACATAGTCTTCATAAGAGACATAGTCTCCATAAGACACATAGTCTCTATAAGACACATAGTCTCTATAATGAATAGAGTCTCAATAAGACACAATATCTAGGTTACAACCAACCAAATAAAAGTTGGCTCGAAGCGCACTCATTCTCGGAGAAATCACACCTCAATCCATTAGGCTATATTCACACTACCACAAAAACCAAATTATGATATATCTAAATGAATATATCATTATAAGGATCCCAACACCATGGAAGGATCATCAAATAGATGAACCATTTGAAATTAATGGGAGTTTGAAGTTTCGAGGGGGGGGGGGGGGGGGTGGGTAATTGGCCACAGACTGACTCACGATCAATCCACCAACCTCCACGGTCGACCGACCCCTACTGAAGTGGTTGGAGATGGTGGTCGACCTCCTAGACTGCTATGATCCACCATAGAGGTTGACCTCCCCAAGTCACCGTGGACGACTGTGAAAGTCGACCACCCCTAACTACCACAACCACATAATAGCTGGAGATACCGTGACTCAAAGTTGACTGAAACAGTCAACAATAGCCTATATCTAGCATAGTCTACCTAGGATCAACTCAGGTCTGGCCCAATCCAATGGGTTCAACCTGACCTACTGGCCTGACCGGGCCCGCTCAATCGGCCCAGCCTCTTCCATTAGGCTGACCCAGTCAACACTATTAACGTCTGTATTCCACATGGATGCCATCATAGCCACATTCCACAAATACCCACCATCATTCCGTCTTTTCTTCCCTAGCTCCACCGTCACGTCCTTTTGGTCCTCCGTAGCCATTACCTTTGGTCGCTGTATCACCTCCACACCGCCTCACTGGACCGCCCCACTATCTCACTGGACTTAAATATAGAACCATGCTGGTGGTCCCTTGCATGGACCCCTGAGCCACCTATGATTCTAATATTTTTGAAATAAACTCATAAATTCAATGTTTGTGCCCCAATCTACATTGATCTAGCCTTTTATTTGGTTTGTCTCCAATCTGAGGGTCCGATTATATTCGGAGCCTCTGGACTAGTTGACCTGTGGTCACGAGGATCCAACGGTGAAGAACACCAAGAACGGGGGAGATAAAAGAACCATCAATTACCAAAGAAATATTTTTTTTGTGTCATCCTCAATTCATTCTAATTAAAAGGATAAATTAAGAGGATAAACTAATATCCCGATAATCCCACAACAACAACCCATCCCACAACAATGATTGAACCACATATCAATCTATTTGTGGATTAACCCAGGTTGGTCCTAGAAATAAATACTAGGCAAAAGAAATTAGAAATAAAATACCCTACCTGGGATATGGATCATTAACTATGAAGTATTGTTTAATATTTGAGATTCATCAAGAATGATCTGCGATCTTGATGTTTTTATCCACTAGTGAGAGAATTCTATAAGGATTATCTTTAGAGCCTTTAGGGAATTTATAGGGTTATGAGCCTAACCTTTGGTCCTTGAAAAGATCTTTATTTAAAATAAATAGTGTCGCTGTGTTGACATAACATTAAAATAATATAAACTCACACATTATTTTATTCACTAAAACGTCCAAAAACTATTTTCCCAGCCTACCCGTACTGACCGATGTTAGATCATTCCTTGGGAAAACATAAAATTATGAACTCAAAAGTGGTATAGGATTTCCAATCCAAGTAACCATTTATGAGTTATTAATATTTTAAAATTATAAGATTTTATTTAATTGTTTTATTTATGATTACGCCCTTGGTGAATTTTTTTTCTCAGATGACCCATGCCGACCAAATTTAGGTCGTGCGTAGGGTAAAACCGCGATTATGAACTCAATGGTGCCCCCATATTTATAATATATACACTCATTTAAAAAACAACCCACTTTTTTAGGATATCCATGCATGCGTGCTATTACAAACTTAACATTTTTCGATGAATTTTTCTAGGCACACCGGGTGTCAGAATCACACGTTGTCTCAGCACCTGGTATCGTAATTTTCTCAAATAATTTCTAAAAAAAATAAGAAAAAATATGAGTCATTATATTCAAAATATTTGATATTCTCAATAAAAAAATTTCACTTTCTATTATCTTATATTTCCTATTTTCTTTATTCTTTACAATTTATTATTTCTTTTTTTCAATGGAAGAAATATATTTAAATTCCATATTTTTTCCACACTCTAATCCTATTATTTTTATAATTATTATGGTTATTACTTGACTAATATTTCATAAAAATTGATCTTCACTAATTTTTAATGATTAATACCCACTTTTCACATAAATAAATTCCCTGCCTATTGCTAAATATTTCCTCCATGGAATGAGGGGTGTTTTATCTTCATTCATCCAAATCATAAGAAAATATTCCAGAAAATACAATTTATCTAATTTTACCAAAACTTATTCAATCAGTCACGATAGATTTATAACTATTGTTTCCACTAATTAAAAAGAATCTTCCTAGGTATTCATCTATTATAATCCCAATAATTTGAATATTTAATACAACATGACATTCACACTTCCACCAAAATATTATAATTATTTTCCAATTTTATAAGATCCAATACTAATTTTTATATAAAAACTCTATTGACCATGTTACTTCTTTGATAAAATCCTTGAAAGCATAGTTAAATATTCCCCGATTAGAGTAATATAACAGATAAAATCTAATTTATTTTAATATTTAAACAAATCTTTCATGAATTTTACATATATAGGAATGTTTCTAATGATTCAGTTAAAGAAATGTGAATATAAATCATTTTAAAAATTTCTAAATACTATATTATATTTTCTTCAATATTTCATTACTATTATCTATTTAAGAATGGTAATTTAAACTTGAATGGTTTTTTATCCTCTTCTCAAACTATTATTTAAGATTCATTTTTTTTAATTTAATATTTAACTATTAGGTATTCAAATTTTCTACTTGTATTCCGAATAACTTTATACTATTTTAGAGTTTTCATCTATGATTCTTAAACTTCTCATTGTAATGAATCTCACCTCTCATTTTGTTTGATATTTGTGTCACCTGGAATCATTCCTCATGGTATCTACTTTAATTGATTTTCAATCTTCCCCAACCTAGCCTCTAGATTTATATTCGAGGCTTATTGATTTCTATAATTAGAATCCATGTTCTTAAAAAAACTCAAATGGATATTATTAAATCCAATATGGTATCATAAAATGAATCATGATTTTTTTGAAATTTATATCCTTATTGGAATCTAGGATCTATACCTCCTTACTAAAAATTTTATACAATACATCCATTATTTGTTTCCTTCATCCATGAAAATTATTTTTTATCTTAAAATCAATTTAATTATAATTTTAAATAGAAATAAATTGGTAATGATGTATTGAAATAATCAAATAAAATATGTTTTTCAAAAACTCTAATTTGGTAGCCATAAAACCATTACAATAAATAATAGTAAAAACTCTCTTTTTTGAAATCCTTTTATTTTTTAGAGAAAATATTCCTAGATATTTCTTTAAACAATTAATGTAGTTCTTTCGATAAGTACTTTATTAATGATCATCTAGTGATAGTTTATAATATGAGACTATTACTTTGATTCAATCTTTTTAAAACTTCCAATTTACTACTACATTAATAAATCTTGATAGGCAAAATTTATTTATAATTATTTAAACTTTTACTATACCTCATTAATCAACTCCATGAAATATTGACTAAATTTTAATATATTGATAAAGATATTCCTATATTTTAAAATAGGAATTAATTATTAAGGAAAAAAATACTTCCATATCATCCCATGTTTTGATTAAATGGGGTGTTAATGTTTAAATCCACTCTTTAGATCTTTCTCTATTTAAAATTTTAGTAATAAAAAAATTAACAGATTATTTTATACACCGTTAAAATAAAAAGAGTTACAATTTTCAAGAAAAATTCACAAGTGTGTATTAGGATATTTATGTGTTATCCCAGTGAATTAGACATAATTTTTTTAATATTTGAAAAATCAATAAATTATTTTAGAAATTTTCATAGTAGTTGGTTGCACAAGGTTAATTTGTCTTAACCCTAAAATTGAAGGTAAACCATAAAAAATTAAAATAATTTTATATTTCTACCTCCCTTGCATATGTTTCTTTATCTATTGATTTTTATATACTATGGAAACATTTTATTTATTTTTTCCCCTAAAACTGATTTTGATATCAATATTGTAGTTAGAGATCTAGTGATATTCTATTAGGTTATTGGTTTTTATAATAAAACATTTAACATAAAATTCATTTAATGAAAAAAATTTAGATTTATTAGATCCATACTTCTATAACTAGTACTATAAATACATACACTAATTACATAATATGAAGTTTATTATGAAAATAAATTCCTAGAATCATTAAAATAGTCTATTTTATAACTAAGACATAATAAATAAATTAAAACATTAGTAATTATTTAAAATATCTCTTTGATATATCCATGAATATATAACTTTTATATCATCCAAAATATTTTTTCGTTCAAAGGGATTTCTGAAAACATAGGAAAAAGGTGATCTCAAATGGTTTGAAAGGGTAATAATAAACATGATAGCACATTTAAAAAGACACCAATAAAAAATTTTTATATTCATAATTCATGATAAAGAGCATGATATATATAGAAATCATAAGTAGTTCAAATCAATTGGAACATAAAATACACATGGTTAAAAAACCACCTATATAAGGATACTCACCAATTTAATGGAATTATAATAGTAATTATGAGAAAAACCCACCAAGGTTATAGTAATATAATCATTAAATTTTCATAAT